>CM031920.1:369678-1569678 GCA_018703695.1 Prunus fruticosa | reverse complement strand
TTGCTGTGGTCCGGAGATCAATGGCAAACGTGCCGATGTCCGTTATCACCAAAAAAAAGGGAAATGACACGTTATCTATGCATTTTTTTATAATGGCGTCTGGATCCGGAGAAGTTCACACCACCAATACCAAATCTTTATTAGACATTTATTTGAGAAAGAAAATAATCTAGAATAACTAATACACTGGCACAAATACATATATATGGAGGCAGATATACATCGTTTTATCTGCTTTCTTGGTGTTCAAATTAATAAAACCTTAGTTAATCTTGCTGCAAACTTTCCTGATTTCCCCTGCGTTACCAGTGAGAACTCCAATCCTACCCATGTTCACCATGGAAACACCGAAATCCTTAAAGAAACTAGATTTTCCGACGGCGGCAGCATGACTTTGAACGTAAGCTTTTGTCTCGCTGTCATCAAGAAGAGCTGCATCGGATTGGAAGAGACCCCTTCTCTTGGTCACGAGAGTGAAATAGGTCTGGTCGAATGTCTTGAAACTCCCTGGATCCATCTCCACAAGAGTCTTTTGATCATTGGGTTTGCATTTCAACTTCAATCTTGCAATGTAGTTGGGATCCAGTGTGGGATCAGTATCGCCCTTCCCTGTGAAGTTGTAAAGGCGGTTGCTGAAGGCAGTGCAGTGAGACGTCCCAATAGTGTGCCCGCCTTATATAAGTGCATGCACATAGAAGAGCTTAGTTAAATTTGTCTCATGAACATAATATAGTTAGTAAAAACTGAAGTTTTATGTATATATATGTTGTGCTGTTTAGGTACCTGATAGCACTACAAGATCTTTGGCGCTTAGACCCTTTCGTGCAAAGCCTGCTTTTAATATAGTAATGTTTGCAGTGGGTGGTAGTAGATTCAGAAGGGCCTCTGTTATATTGGAAACTCTACCATCTCTTCGTCCTGTTTCAACGTTCCAGTGTGCTCCATTGATCTGAGGTCATCACATCATGTACATTAGCTTTTTAAAAGCAAAATTTACAAATTCAATGGAATGTAATGAAGGGAAAATGATATGATTTAGTACCGCGGAAACCACATCTCTAGCTGTTATGGCTAAGACGTCTGCACATGAAACCACTCCAGGGCATGCCTTTTCTAAAGCAGACTTAGCTTTGTCGATGATCTGAAATCCTCGTAGACTTAGGTTTGGGATTGCATCTTTTTCAGCTTGGTTGGTGGAAGAGTTCAATAGTATCGAACCTTCGCAACCCTGCAGGAAAAACCAGTGATATATCAGTTGGATGAAAAGAAATAGATAACATTCTTTCTTTGGTTATATATACTTACCCTAACAAAACAATCATGAAAATGCATTCTCAACAAAGGAGCAGCAAGTGAAGGTGTAGTTGATATGGTTTGAAAGATGACTTTCTTCACAATGTCCTCAGCTTCAGGGCATGACTTTGCATAAAACCCGACTTCGAGCCCTCCCTGCGCATTTGCAAGGTCGAGGACAAAAAGTGAAAAGGTCAACTGGAGAAAGAGATATGACAAAAGCTTTGAAGTAGCCATGTCAAGCTCAAGGGTTTGTGATTATTTCTTGTGCTGAAACACAGACACCAACTTATACATATATATAAGCTTTGACGTCCTAACGAACCCGCTAATCATGTCATATTACTTGGCATGCTTCTGACTTCTGATTGTTTAATTTCACTGATTTTATAATATGGTGCCTCACATGTCTGCCGGTTCGGCCTCACATCACATATAAATTATAATTAGCAATGGGTTAATTCTTAATATTTCAAGATTATAAGTTGTTAAACCCCTATTGGTTCACCTCCATTGTCATTGAATAAAAGCATCAAGCTGTATGATGGATAAGTCCTTCCTCGAGAGCTCGAAAAAACAGTTGACCCCTAACATAATACAAAGCATGTGATGTTGCTAAACAAAGTCCATTCTCTTTGTTTAATTAGTAAGTAAGTAGTGCTGCTGCCGAGGCAAATTTATTATCCTGCTCTAATTAAGTCCTGAAAGATAATATATATTAGAGAATTGCTTAAATTATCTATATACGACGTGTACAGGTTGTGTGATAAAATCATAGATAATTAAGTTTATGAACACATAAGAGTGCTTGGATGGCGCCTTAATGTTAGTTAAACACATACTACTAATAACCTATGATATACGACCAGTAGCACATCACATGGTTTGGATGTTAGAATGTCGTTAAGAATTATCAGTTTGAATGTGTCCATCAATATTTAACTTTTGCATTTCTTGTCACGCTAGCTGGTATTAACCATGCTGGATTGAGATTGAGTTTCAAAACCCAATCATGGTAGGACAGATCTCGAGCTTCTGTATTTAAATATTGTGCACTTCTTCATAATCTAACGATCCAAGATATGACACTTCGATTTTACACTTATCCATTTAATTAACTACACTATTGTCGCGAAATACAAGTAAATGCACAATGTCTAAATGCAGAGGCTTCGGGATCCGTGGTTTAATATTAATGTTATCTTATAAAACTGGGATTGGATAGGCTTGGTTTGATTGTCAATGGACTGAAAAATGTGACCACATCCATCAGCCCGTTGGAGTTTAGCCCAACAAAGTTCAGGCAAGACCCAGTATTGAGCAAGTAGTAAGCTTGGTTCACACTTCAGCCCAACAAAGTTCAGCCAAGACCATATTCTTTTCAAAATCTTCAATTCTCTGTGATAATATCTTGAATCAGTTACTGAACTAAAAGAAATAAAGTTCAATACTTGACTTAACTTCAGAGATATTTTCATTTTTAGCTCAAGTATAATATAATAAATTAAAAAATAAATAAATAATGAATAATTCATATATAGGTGATCCGCCCGTGGCCTAGCCATGGCCCATGGGTCATAGTTTGAATATGTGTGCCCTCAAAAAAGAGGGAGACGAAAATGGGATGGGATGGGACGGGATCGGAGAGCATCTTCTTCCCGTCTACATCAACACACACAAAGAATGGATGTATCTAATCTTTTGATTTAGCATTAGTAGCAAGCAACAAAAGACAGAGCTTGATATGTTAACTTAAAAACCCCACACACAACACGAGAGAGAGAGAGAGAGAGAGAGAGAGAGAGAGATAGATCCAGATTGGTCGACATGGCTATCAATTAATGTATCTCAACTTTATTCAAACGCATGTTTGGAATGGATTGCATGCAAAAACAAATGCAAATGGAGCCATAATAATAATAATGCAATGCAAATGACTCGTACAAATTTCAGACACACAGGGAGCTTTTGTGTGGTGGTGATGGATGGATGGATGGATGGACGGGAGGGGCTACCCGATTTCCCAAACTTTATATATTATAAAGTGATTTGTCAGTACAAAAACAAAGGGCGTATGCATCATTGGTGGGTGGGTGGTAACTATCCAAGTAATAAAAATATATGAGTCAGCTTAGCATAATTAATCATGTTCCCAATCCAAGAATAGATAATCGAAAAAGAGTTAATGTTGAATCAATGATAGGATCAATCAGACCTAAGTGTTCAGAAACATAAAGCAAAAGCAAACTCCTCTCAATCAAAACAAGGTAGCCCATGAACATGATTTAATAGGAACTTGATGTAATAAGTTTCTTCATTCAGCTCTGGTAATTATTAACTTCCACTAGTGAGATACTGTCTAGGGCTTAATTTATGTCCAAGATGACGCACAAGAGCTGTCAATTTACTACAAATCAACAGTATACAAATCGTAAGGGAGCCCACCAATTTTATACCCTTTCTCTTTCAAATGTCTTGGAACTTTGTCACTTGTGAATTTTTGTCCCTTTTATTGTCTGCATGCAACATCCTATTCTGAGTCGGTAACTAGCTAACTATGATTTTGTCTTTTTTTTTTTCTGCATAACTTCAAACATGAAGGGTTCTTTTTCTTGAGCGGATAACATATGGTTGGTTGGTTCAAAGAAACTTTGATGAAAACGTCTATATGCACACCATTTGTATAGAAGAAGATGATTCTGTAGTCTGCTGCTGCTGCTGCTGCTGATAGTAGAGTCATCATCAGTCAACCGTCAGCCATTTGTCTGCTCCTTGATGGCCAGGGCTAGGCCAAGAGCAGGCAGGGCCACGGCTATAGCTCTTATCTTTTGAGAGATCTTGCTTTATAGGATCATATATATATATATATATATACCCTATATATTATATGATCCAGGTCCTAATAATATCTACAATATATTCATGGAAGATTTGACAATTATTATGGAACTTGGCCATCTTCTTTCTCTTCTCCATTATTATTGATGCTTGTAATCATCGACTTCGACAAGTTCCTACTAATAATAACGTTATGTGTATATAGGCCTACTGGAAATATAGTAATAGGTATATACTATATTAAATTATTTTACATATGTATTAAATTAAGGCTTAATTACTGTTTTACCCTCTGAAACAGAAATTCTTCAATCGATTTCCATCAACAAAAGTGTTAACTATGCTGACATGGCATGTGCATTTTAGTAATTTTAGCTATTAAAAACTTTAAAATCCAAATTAAATAAAAAAAAACAGATTTTGAAATTTTCAAAAAAAATTTAGGGTTAACAAACCCCGTCTTCCCTTTCTTCCCTTCCCGTCAACTCACCAGGCCCCACCTCCATCTTCCCTAAAATGCACATGCCACGTCAGTACACTCCACTCACCTCTATGGAGTTGTTCTTTGGGACTCACAGAGGAAGAGATCAGCTAAAATTTTCCTCTTTCCTTAACATGAAGTAATTATTTTTTTCACTAAAACTATACAACTATAGGAGTGTAAATAACAAGGAAAAACAAATATGCTTTTGGTCATGTAATGATCGATTACCTTGATTGATTGCTGATATTGTTTGTACCCCACCACATCATGTAAATTTTAACTTTTTGCTTATGCAAGTTCCCAAGCAATCCAATATTATCCAACCACGGACCATTTTTTGTTACACAAGCTTTCCTTTCTCTACCATCCACCAAGCAAAACAGAGTTTGATATGATTCATTCATTCACATTATGATTAGGTTCAAAAGGGTACAAATAAATGAATTGGGAAAGAAAATGGAAAACCCCATGTGTGTATTTGTGATTGGCTAAGATCACCAAGCAACAGACAGGTGGTGGGATTTCCACCACCAACCACTGAGGATAACATATAATTAAATAGTTGGCCTGGATATATATGTCTGCATAAACAATATTTGGACTCTGGTACATTATGATTCAGAACCAAATTAATTAGGAATAAATCCAGAGAGAACAATTCTGGAATTAAAAATATTCATTTGACAACACTTCTGATCCTATGAATGAAGGCATGCATGATTAAACATCGAATGGAAGGCATGATTGTTTTTTCTTTTCTTTTCTTCTTTCTTTGTTTGTTAATTATACTGTAGATTTCAGTTCAGTGCTGGTTTTCACATATTCTGCAAAATGGACCATTTGTTGAGAAATAACAACTCCCACAGATTTAAATTGATGGGGACCTGATTGCTAGTAAGTGCAAAGACAAACCATGGAAGAAATCTCACATGGGAGCATAAGAATTTGGCCAATATTTGTCCTAATTTGGCCAATATCTGTCCTCCTCATTCTCTTAATTTGGGTATTGAGTAATGACAAGCAACTTTATACCTTAATTCAATACAGTGTAGATTTTTTATTTTTTGTGTACATCATTTTCGAAAAAACCATCACCATGGCTTATTACAATGAGATAAGGATAGCATACCTAAGGCTAAACCTTGATTCTGCACTTCTGGCTATAAAAGTTTGAGAGCGTCATCCTTGTTCGGTCTCTGCTTCGTGTTGCTTCGATTCTTCTAACGAGTCGGAGTGAATCAAAACCAGATTGTTCTGGTGCAAATCACAGCCGTCAATGATAGTTGCTATGCTAGCTAGGGAGATATAGGGACCAAAGTAAAGTGTTAATTATCGTTAATATATATTCGGAATAAGGTACTACATACCTTGCGGAAGATTCCAGTGAAAAACCGCTTGCAATTACCAGCCCACCGTGACGCTTCCACGTCACGAACACGCCAACAAGATTCTACACGTTCTTCGTCTCCAAGGTCGTTGGATTGGCTATGAAAGTTACTCCATTGATTCCACGTACCCAAGACCAAGGCTCTTGGTGAATTGCCTAAAGGAGAGTGTTTAGGGAGATATGAGGTTTCTCTCTTTGTGGGTGTAAAACTCACTACAACTCTTTGATATGCACTCACACTTCTTGTCTCACACACACCAACTTAGAGAGTATGCACTAATGCTTCTCATCATCTCTTCACTTGCACACACTCCATCTATTTATAGGAGTTGTTTTAGCTCATCTCAAGAGAGCATAAAACATGCATTAGTGCTTAGGTTGGTAGTGCCTTAAAACAAGGTTTAGTGCCTCAAAACAAGGATTAGTGTAGTGCCATAAAACAAGGATTAGTGTAGTGCCATAAAACAAGACTAAGTGCCTTAATTTGTGTAGTGCCATAAAACAAGGATTATTGCATAATAATTGTTTTATTACATCTCCCACTCACCCCACATAGAGTGTGATAATAACCTTGTTTTATTACATAAAGAATAAATAAAGGAGAGTGAATGAATAATATCAAGAAGTGGTTTTCCTCTCATGGTCACGTTTCTATATTTAGATAGTGACCACCATATCGTCTTTTTTCCAAGGGATCAAGTTCAGCTGCCCAAAATGTCAAAGTAGAAAAAGGGGGATTTATCCTGTGTTTGTTTTATCTGACATTGCCTGCAGTTTGTGGAACTGAAAAACACAAGGTCGTCCTTCTCAAGTGTTACAAGTTGTCAAAAAAGAATCAAAGCGAATTCAATCTCAAAGGACAAAATGTGAAAGCTGCACGAGGATGCATACAGCTGGTTTATTTCAGCCACGGTGGTAGCTTTATAGGCACCACAGATATTTGCTACAAATTTGCAGAGCTCTGGATGTCAAATTTTGGTACATAATTTTGAAGCCCTTTTTGTTTTATCCGAGGCTGCCAGCAGCATTACAAACAACTGAAATCTTACGTTGTCATCTCAACCGCTACAAGTTGGTATACAAAAGTCAATTAAGTTTAAAGCTTTAGCTGCAAAATTGAAAGCAATGGGAACATATGGGGTCAAATTTTGATGAGAATTCATCTAAGAACACATAGAACAGAATAGAATGTATGTTGTGATCATTACTGGTTTTGCAAAAACAAAATTCAAATTGGTGATGATTCCCTTTTCTACTCATAATAACTGAAAAGAAACGAAAGCAGAAGCCAAAGAACATAAAAGAAACAAGACAACAATTTGGGGCTCACACATGTGTCTTTTTGACTTTTTTTCTGACCATAAAAATAAAAAGGGTAACAAGCATTTTTCTCAATTTTAAAATAACATAATTAAATTGTTAAAAACTGTTTTTCTTTATATAAGGAAGGTTGCCTCATCGTACGCACTTTCATGTTTAATTAGCATTTGTTAATTAAGGAAGGTTGCCTACTTGTCGATCCTCATCTGCTCCTTAACTAACCAAAACAAAAAGCATGAGGCTTTTGTGTATTTCATTTACATTTGCATTTACCTGGGGGGTTGGTCTTGGCCGCTTGTGCCGCCTCACGCAAAATTAGAGGCAGACCAGACGTATACAAGAGGTTAACAACAGTTATTTTTATCTTAAAGTTTAATATTCGAATTTACTTCCTTAATATATTATCAATGGTATAAAAAAAGTAATAAAAACAAAAACTGTAGAGCCATAGTTTTGTTATGTGGTGCCAAAAAAACGTCTCCTTCATGAATTTACTTCATGTATTCACAGAGAAAAAATAAAAATAAAAAAATCCCCACGAGGTAGTTTAGGAATGTCGACTCTTTGAAAAAAAATGGCTAGACCTCCACCTATGTTATAATAATGAAAGTCACTCATCATTATATTTTTAGCTATGGCTTTTAGAATTTTCCAAAGTTTAGATTTTAATGTGGTATAATCCATGTGACCTTTACTATACGGATCATCAAACCTTGTCGTGTATAACTGATTGAGCTGAGAGAGACAACTATCCATCGAAATTCGAAATCAAAGATTGATAGCTTTGCAAGGGACTAAAAATTAAAATCATTTTGTCCTGTTTAATTAATGATTAAGCAATCCACACAACCAGAATTAGCGGAACATGACAGGATGTTTGTTCTATTAATTCGGGGGGTGTAGGGGATTTAGCATGGACTGGCCCCCTTGTGATCTCCCCACCGCCCTGTAAATCCAAATTGGTCAAGAAAATGAAATTTTATTTTGCATACTCAAAACGTATCCTCCACCTACCATTATAATTTATAATCAAACACCAACTCAGCCTGATGATCGTATAAAATAAAAGCACCAGCCAGTTTCTTAAGAACACTCCCACATGATCACATTCCCACTCCCTCTCAGCCAAAATTCTTCTGTCTCTTCCGCTTTTAGCAACAGAATTGTATAATTGTAAAGCACCAGCCAGTTTCTTCAGGCCGCCTCCTCATCAAGGTTTTGTTCGTTGAAGAAAGAAGAAAAGACTGTCATTTTTTCTCTTCTGGGTGTTTACGTCGTCTGCTCAGTGCTGAGATATTATTTTCTTTGGACCAGTTGGGTGGGGCAGCTGGAGGAAGAAAACCCAATAAACAAAAGTCAGTCTTTATGTGCCAAGTTAGTTTCTTTCTTGCAATTCACGGGCTTTGTTTCATACGGTATTTCTTTATTGGTGTTAAATCTTCGAGTTTTGACTTATTTAGGTGTTTCTTTGTTGTTTTTTCATTTTCTTATATGACAATCAGGTGCTTGCTGGTGATTGTCCCATTCGGTACGCAATTTTATAACGCTGTGGATACGACCTTTTCTTCTCTCCATTTCTCTGTTGCGTTTCTTCTTTCTCATTGGGGCTGCTTTCTTCTCCTATAAAAGTGACAGAAAATGGCGGAAAATCCAAAGTTGGTAAGCACTAGCTTTCTGGGCTTTCTTTATTTTTCATTTCCGTTTCTTTCTCCATTCAATTCTTGTAACTGTTCCATTGGGCTCTCTGAGTCCTTCGTAACTGTTGGGCATATGTTTTCAAATTTCCAGAACAATTTTGAATTACAGAGCCTCTGTTTCTGTATTGGGTTCTTGATTTTGTTCAGGATTCGGCTGCCACTGAAGAGGTTTATGGATTAGAAGAAAAAATGGGTACCCAGAAAATCTCAGTTTCCGATCATATAAACGGCTTTCATTACACAGCAGATAAATCTGACAGCTTTGTCATTGATATGGAAAGCTTCTCCCATGGCACCGATAAAGATATTACTCCAAATTCTAGAGTCTCGGTACGTTCTTCCTCATTTATCTAATGGGATTCTTTTAATTTCTTTATTTTCGTAAGAGTTTGCGCCTTCTGCATTTCTTTTATTTCTTTTTGATTTCCTACATTCCATTAACATCATAAAAGTGACAATTTTTAATGGCTAATCTCTCAGTTAATCATGGTTTTCTTGAAATGGAAAACCAATATGTCTGAGATAACACGTAATAATACGTCCTCCATTAAACTTTGCGGCCATTGTAATCGAACGCTTTCTCAACCAAGCGTCATCATTGCAAGTTGGTCTCTTTTAAATTTCATTGCAACTCTGCTTTTACACTTCTTTTTATTATCTTTTTAAAGCCAAGCCGCCCGCCGCCTCCCCACCACCCCACAACCCCCCCCCCCCCCCCCCCAACCCCCAAAAAAAGAAGAAAAAGGTCAATGGAAAATGATGGCGGTGAGTAATTGTTGACAATTTCTTTATGATGATGATAAAGATGCAGAGAAATCTTTCTCGGAAATGGTCTCAGCGTGATGGGGAGAAGAAGATAAATTACAACGCCATTTCAACTGATAGAGATGTTTTGGCTGGAGGAGCATCTTCACCCTTAGGTAATAATAGTTTAATTTCCTTCAATTATAACCATGAATTGTTTTTTATTTATTTATAGGTAATAAACCATCACGATTCACAAGCTTGGTAAAAGATTGATAATTTTTGTGTGTGTGAGAGTGATTGCTCAATTGCCCCTTCTGGGCTTGATGGTCCTGCAATCTATGAGACTCTGGAAACAAAACGCGAGACACTTGTAAAACCAATAAGAACAAAATAGAAATTTCGACCATACCTTAGTGTGTGCCACATTTGTGGTAATATATAATTGTTATCACCAACCTGTACCAGCCTCACATTGAGGTGGGTGACTCCCATACACTTGGCCTGCCTTATCATTCAAATATTCTTATTTATTTATATTGATAATATTTTTACTATTATTTTTATTATTCAGTGCAGACTCTTGGGTGGTTTCAGTCTGTATCTGATGTGCTGATGTATGTGAGTGCCTTTGAGCATCTTCTTAAAGGGTGGTTAAGTTCTCTGACTGATTTGCTTAAAAAATTCAAACTTGTTAGTTGGAAATTAGTTGGGATAAACATGAACCCACAGCCATAATTCAAAGTAGAACCCACTCTTATCACAAATTGCAGTTATGACAGTGAAATATAACCAGTGCTGGGTCAACTAGATGGTGCAGTTTGATTAGTTTTATAAAAGTACAGATTACTGTATATCTTTTCCCTTTTGTTTTAATTCCTTTTTTGGGGCCATAGGCAGTTATGAACCAGCATTATGGGAAATTTGGTGGTGAAAGTCTAGTTAGCTAACATATTATGTGTGCACAATTTGGTATGGAATTATTGAGTTGCAGCTGCTCTTGTAGGATCTAGCACGCCTAAGTCCCCACTGGCTATGGGGACCATAGATCATTCGAGCAACCCGCAAGTCCATCATCAAATCACCGTCACAGCAGCCAACATCGGCACCACCACCGATGGCAGATGTGTTGTTCGGAGAAATAGTTTCCGGCGCTCTTCATCTTGGGCCATCGACCCCAAGAGGGTTCTTTTCTTCTTTGCCACTATGTGAGTTTTCTAATCTCTCTCTAAATAGTGTATAACTTACAACGGAAGCTTCCCCTCTTCGGCTCAATGACGCAAGTGTGTTTTTGTGGTGACAGGTCAAGCATTGGAACAATCTTGTTGATATACTTCACCCTTTCAATTGCCAAGTACAATGCAGATGAAAACAGTCTAGATTGGCCGCAGTGACATAATGTGTGCACTTTGTAGTGGAATTTAAGATTGAAGACATGGGAAAGTAGCTGCTCGAAAAAGCCGCTTCTTTCTAATGAGATTTGGGACAAGATTACACAACAGAAAGATGATGATTTAGTTCCAAGGATGGAAAAAGCTAACAACCTCCCACCACTCTTGTCTTCATACAGAAACCAAACTTGTTTTTGCAGAATTTTAGAAGTGATGACAACGTCGTACTGCATTGTGACAAGGAGAAGGAATCTTCCTTCTTTTTATTTTATTTTTAATGTAGATGGGTGAGATCAAAACACATGATGTGTTCTTTTGTAAAATATTGTTTCTCTATACAGCTTTTGTGGATGATAAGAAAGTCACTTTTTTGCGCTCCTCCTCATCCTTTTCCGTTCATTCCCCTTTGCCTTTTATTTTGCTTGCTCTTTTGGCAATCCAACTTCAAGCGGCCCTCTTTGTTTGTTGTACGTGGCTTTCCATGTGAGATTGCAAGCAATAGTAATAATAATAATAATATAGTGGTTCACGCATGCGCACTTGAAGCTTTTTCTTTAAGCAAGTGTTTTGCAGTCCAGGAGTGCGTGCATAATGCATTGGGTCGTTGTTGTGGAAGGCTCTTTCCCAAACATTGACATGAAAACCGCATAAATAAGCCAAAAACAAGTCATGTCATGAGAACAACGGGAAGGGTCATCCATCCCAAAATCCACAAAATCAAGCGTTGGGTTTGGTAAGTTGGCAATAAGTCTTCTTTCCACAAGCACCCTTTGAAGTTGGCAATACGTCTTTTATTATAGCTGTTGATTTGTTGATCTGCCCTGCCCCTCTGAAAGTCTATTTCTTTACCCGCCCTCATCTACCCTAGGTAATAGGTAATTTCCCATCTCATCCTCCCATCCTCCCATCCTCCCATCCTCCCATCCTCCTCTTTAAAGAGTTTGGTTTTTTTAGGCCATCTAGGAATGGTAGCAGTTGCAGCTTTTATAGATCCCTCCCTCCCTCATTCCAGTAAGTCAAGGATATATTAATCTAGAATTTAAGATGAAGAATCAAATATAATATCAAAACAAACCAACCCAACAAGGCATTCCATTGAAAAGGAAGGACAGTGGTTTGCTAAGAAATCTAACGTTAAAAATTGGATGCTCAAGCCCACAATTGAAAAACATTACAGTCTTATGTACTTGTTAATTATCGTTAATATATATTCGGAATAAGGTACTGCATACCTTGCGGAAGATTCCAAGTGAAAAACCGCTTGCAATTACTAGCCCACCGTGATGCTTCCACGTCACGAACACGCTAACAAGATTCTACACGTTCTTCGTCTCCAAGGTCGTTGGATTGGCTATGAAAGTTACTCCATTGATTCCACGTACCCAAGACCAAGGCTCTTGGTGAATTGCCTAAAGCAGAGTGTTTAGGGAGATATGAGGTTTCTCTCTTTGTGGGTGTAAAACTCACTACAACTCTTTGATATGCACTCACACTTCTTGTCTCACACACACCAACTTAGAGAGCATGCACTAATGCTTCTCATCATCTCTTCACTTGCACACACTCCATCTATTTATAGGAGTTGTTTTAGCTCATCTCAAGAGAGCATAAAACATGCATTAGTGCTTAGGTTGGTAGTGCCTTAAAACAAGGTTTAGTGCCTCAAAACAAGGATTAGTGTAGTGCCATAAAACAAGGCTAAGTGCCTTAATTTGTGTAGTGTCATAAAACAAGGATTAGTGCATAATCATTGTTTTATTACATATCCCACTCACCCACATAGGGTGTGATAATAACCTTGTTTTATTACATCTCCCACTCACCCACATAGGGTGTGATAACCTCATAATCATCTTAAACCTCTTGTATACACTCTTCTTCTCATACAGGAAATGGGTCGTGCGACCTTGCGAGAAAAAACATACAGCTACTAGAGCACATTTTATTAAGTCATCACCAAACTAATAAAAGTGCATCATTTGAAATCATCTCGTACATACCCAAGACTTATTCAGACTACACCGGTATCAGCACTCTTAACCCCTCATAAAAGCAGTGCTACACCCCAAATATGTTTTGTACTCATGACATGTCAACAACAAATATGACATAGACGCTGGCCAGCTATGAGTCACAAAAACATGGTGTATTGTCGAACAGTCTTCCTTAAGCGCTCATATCAATCCAACTAGACTTAACTCTTTCTTAGACATGCCCCTTGAGACCTTATAATTGATCCTAGGAAAACAAGCTAAAGTAGCAACATCAAGCATCCTCTTCATGACATAGGCTAAAGTCAACTAAGGGTACATTTTTTAGGATCTGAATTAATGATCCAAGTGGCTCACATAGTGATGAAGCAGGGATTCATTCATCACTCCCACTGTCGATCGCATCTAGCACATACAGTATGAAATGTATGCTATAACGTATTCTCATAAAACGAGCATGTCACTTGTCCAAGAATTGGACATACGTCATACGAATCTTAGTCTAGACATTACACAAATGTCTAACTTGAGTTCTAGTCTCAGTCACCCTCTCGGCGCCTGTCCCGGAATCTCACATTCGGCTCAATACAGGCTTCATAGATTTTATGGCAATTTTCTATGATCGACCTCTTTTCTTTTTCAAGGTCTCATCTTAGCTCCGACTAAGGCGACATTTAGAGAAGTGTTTTATCTTGCTGCCTACTAGGCGCAGATATACATATATGTCATAATATGTTGTCTAAGCATTTTAGAACATAACACAAATGTCTCATCTTGCTCGCTATCTCAGCGCCAAGGTGAGTCTCCCATGTGAGTGGGCTGACTCAAGCCTGGTGACAAATCTTTGTGCAAAAATCATATCAATCATTCTAAAACAAGTACCATGGAAAAAACGATTAACATTGCATTAATAATAAAGTCAATTACAAAATAGGTATATTAAAACCTTCGTAGTCCCATACTCCTAATATGAGAAAGGAACACATCTCTAGCAATGGGTTTAGTGAGAGGATCAGCAACCATATTGCCACTTGAGATATGCTTTAATATAACCTCTCCTTGTGCTACCCTCTGTCTGATATAGTGATATCTGACATCTATGTGTTTGGATTTTCCATGGTATTTCGGATCCTTTACATATGCCAAAGCAGATGTACTATCTGAGTAAACAAGTCCTGCCTCAGAGGTTTTGGCTGTATAGTTTAGTCGTTGCAGGAATCTTCTTAACCAAACAGCTTCCTGAACCTCCTGCGAGCAAGCAACATATTCCGACTCCATGGTGGATAGGGCTATGCAAGACTGTTTCTTGCTACACCAAGAGATAGCTCCACCTCCAAGTATAAAAGCATAACCAGAGGTGGATTTGCGTTCATCTCCGTCATTGGCCCAATCTGCATCGCTGTAACCTCTAAGTCTCAAATCGCCACCATGGTAGCATAAGACAAGATCAGCGGTACCTTGCAGATATCGAAAAATTCTCTTTCCTGCTTTCCAATGAGCAGGTCCAGGATTACTTTGATAACGGCTCACCATACCAACTGCATGACAGATGTCCTGGCCGTGTACACAACATAGCGTACATTAGACTTCCTATCGCAGATGCATAAGGAACTTTGGTCATTTGGTTTCTTTCCTCATCATTTTTAGGACATTGGTCAAGGGTTAGGACACATCCTTTTTCCATTGGTGTGTCTATGGGTTTGGAGTGATGCATACGAAAACGTTCAAGTATCTTCTTAATGTAAGTCTCTTGAGACAAACCGAGAAGTCCTTTTGAACGGTCTCTTATGATTTTCACTCCTAGCACATAATTTGCCTCACCCATGTCCTTCATTTCAAACTTTGCGGACAACCACTTCTTAGTGGCGACAATGGAATCCATGTCATTTCCTGCTATGAGAATGTCATCAACATACAATGAAAGAATCTGAACATTTTCCTTGGATCGTTTTAGATACACACAGTGGTCTTCTTCAACCATCTCAAAACCAAAGGAGATGATTGAGGTATGAAATCTAATGTTCCACCTGTCTAGACGCTTGTTTGAGGCCATAAATAGAACGTTTGAGACGGCAAACTTTGCGCTCTTGTCCTTTGACCTCAAAACCCATTGGTTGATCCATATAGATCTCTTCGTCTAGATCTCCATTGAGAAATGCAGTCTTAACATCCATTTGAAAAAGGTTCAAATCCTTTTGTGCGACAATAGCTAGGATTAGGCGAATAGATGCAAATCTCACCACAGGGGAGAAAGTATCATCATAATCTATACCCTCTCTTTGAGTATAGCCTTTCGCCACAAGACGTGCCTTGTACTTGTCAATTGAACCATCCGCTTTGCGTTTGATTTTCAAGACCCATTTGTTTCCAACGGTCTTGCGCCCAGGCGGAAGGTCAACTAACTCCCAGACCTTGTTTTTGTCCATTGAGCTTATCTCATCTTGCATAGCAGTCATCCACTCTTTACTAGCTAAAGATGATAGCGCTTCCTTATAAGAAGCAGGCTCTTCTTCATCTATTGGAGTACACAAGAAAGTTTCCCCTTCAATTTCAAAAAATCGACGGGGAATATTTCCTCGTTTGCTCTTGCGCACCATTAAATCTTGAGTTTCTAACGGTGTACCATCCTTTGGTATACTCCCACTAGGTTGCAGATCATTGTCACTTTCTTTAGCGATTCCTGGATTAGGAGTCAATTCCCCATCCTCGCTTAAAGATTGTGAAATATCTTCACTTCCTTCCAACTCATGGAGGTCAAGATTCTTTTGGGCATCACCAATGCTAGGAAAATCATTCTCTATGAAATTCACATTTCGGGAATCTATTTCAGTCATTCCTCCATCAGCATGTTCACCATACATCACATAGCCTTTCGAGTGCTCGCAATACCTTATAAAGATATGTTTTTTACCTCGAGGGCCAAGCTTTCCATGTTTGTGGAAAGTATTATGAACAAAACCAGCTGATCCCCAAGGGCGCAAATGCCCCAAATTGGGCTTTTCGCCTTTCCATAATTCATAAGGGGTTGAAGTGACTGATTGGGAAGGCACTCGGTTAAGAATGTAGGCAGCAGTTAATATTGCATCTCCCCAAAACGAAATTGGAAGATTAGCTTGCGCCATCATAGACCTAACCATGTCTAATAAAGTTCTATTCCTTCTCTCCGCAACACCATTTTGTTGCGGTGTATAAGGAACAGGAGTTGTCTGCGTATCCCCTTATTTTCACATAGTTCTTTAAACCGTTCAGATAGGTACTCGCGTCCGCGGTCTGTACGAAGAGCCTTTAAACTCTTTCTCTGTCTGATTCTCAACCTCAGCTATAAAACGCTTGAAACAATCCAAGGCTTCATAGCGGTGAGCGACGAGAGAGACATAACCATATCGCGTGTAATCATCAATAAATGTGAGAAAATAAGAGGCGCCATGACGTGCCTTCACACTCATAGGTCCACAAATATCTGAGTGAACTAACTCTAGCGGTTGAGTAGCTCTCTTAGCCTTACCAAAAGACTTTCTTATAGCTTTACCAGCTAGACAACATTCGCATATAGGTAGGTCAACTTTAGCGAGTGAGCCTAAAAGACCTTCTCTAGCTAACCTTGTCATCCTGTCACGTCCTATATGTCCTAGTCTAGCATGCCAAGTTGCAGAATCAACATGTACATCAGCATAAGCTATATAAGAAGATGAGTAATCGGAATCATTCAAATCCAAATAAAAGAAGTTATTCCTTAAAAAACCATGACCAACAATTGTACCATCCAATAACACATCCAAACCAGAAGAAGAAAACTTAAAACAATATCCATCACGCAAACACTCTAAAACTGAAAAATAGATTATGCTGAATTCCAGGAACGTAGAGCACATTATTGAGGAGCAATGTGCGCCCATTGCGCATCTGAAGTTGATATGAACCAACTCCCAAAGCTTCTATATGGCTTCCATCACCCATGAACACACCAGAGGTGCCCTTTGGAATTCGTCGATAATCCAAAAAACCTTCTCGATCTCGAGTCACATGTTTGGTTGCTCCCGTATCTACAATCCACCAGGAGGATGTATTAGCAACTAAAACATGGTCACATACATATATGTGAGAAGGTTTAGATAAGAAAGATACCTTCTTCGGCTCAGTACAATCACGAGCGAAGTGACCCTTCTTATCACGGTTATAGCATTTGACTTTGGACAAGTCTTTCTTCCCACCACGCTTGCCCCGACGGCGCTTGGTTTTATTGTCATCCTTTGGTGCAAGCTTGTTTGCCCCATCCTGCTTATCTGCCCTTTCCTTTTCCTTTACGCTTAGACTCTTTAGTCTTAGACGTGCCACCCTGGGTGAAAAGGACAGGTAGCATTGGTCGCCTCTTGGCGCTCCGATTCTAGCTCAACATGACGAGAAATATCAGAAAAATTCTTGATATTCTCATTATGTGTCATGATTTGTTTCATGGAGCTCCATGAATCTGGGAGGGATCTGATGACCTGCCCTGTACTTGCTGCTCATCAGTGAGGGTATTTCCAGCAGCCTTTAAGTCACGTATCATGCTAGAAAGCACCCTTAAGTGCTCATGAATCGTGTGCTTAGGATTTTTGCGATATACCTCAAACTTCAAGACCAAACTTCTAAGTCGAGTGGTGGACGTACCACCAAAATCAAACTTTAGTTGATCCCATAAAGCCTTGGCAGGTAGGGTAGCTTTCATATCCCCCAATAAGATCATTGTGCATGCTGCTTAGCATAGTAAAGCGCGCACAACGATCCTTTTTGAACCAAGTCTGATAAGCTTCAAGATCACGGCGATGTTGGGCCGTTTGCCCAACCTCAGGTTCGATCATTGAATTGGTTAATGTTTCCAATAACTCCTGCTCATTCAAGAGATATTGAATTTTCCTATGCCAAATATCATAGTTGGTACCCTCAAGTTTGTCTCCCTTATTTAGGTCAGCAACAACATTTTTGGTGGCCATTATCTATAAAACACAAGGATTGACTTTAGTATTAGCGTTTTGCACATTTCTATTTGTTTCAAAAATAACTTGAAAAGAATTATCCTTCCTTACAAATTTGGACTCGAAAATTTGCTATGCTTATAATCATCACCCAAAAAAGCAAGTCTAAATAAACATTTTCAATTACTTTTAAACAAATTTCTACTTAGAAAACACAAAGTTTCCAACCAAACAAATGTTTGCGCAGTCTCATAAAAGCGCATGGGCCTCTCATAGATCTAAAATTGGGAATCCATTTAATAGGTTAACCAATGAAAGTCCACCGAAAAAATGTGACCAGGTAAGTTGCGGGAGTAGTGGTGGAGATGAACTCGCTTAAATACCATTTCCTCTTAAACACCAAAGGTGTTTCCTAAATAACTTGCCTAGACATCACACATTTTTGGGTAGTCAATTCCACTAGTATGACCCATAAATTAACTCAACCAATCTTAAGTCCATATTTGGCATGCTAAATATGAACAACTTAATAACATATTTAGTTTCTAAATGACATGTCATTATGTTGCAACTTCATAAACAAACAATTATTCATTTATTCCAAGTGATACTTAGCGAAATGATTTTTAGAAAATAGACGGGAGGAGTCCACAATTGGATTCCATTTGTCTAAGATGAAGCTCTACAAAGGACATACGTGCTCTCACGCGCCTTCAAAGAGGATGTGTTCACAAAGAACACTGTTCACGAAGAACACTATTCATCTTGCTGAAATTTCCAGATTTTCATGATCATTTGGCCATCTTTGGAGACCTCTATCTCCTTCGTTATGCATCCAAATGACGCATACGATATATCATTGGAAAGCTCATGCAACAGAGAATATGCTAAGGCAAAGAAACAGCATAGAAAAACAGTTTAACAGCATACAAACATGCTCTAAAAACTCGAAAACAAATTGTTTTTCATGCTCTTTGGTTTCAATTTTTTTCCTAAACCACTCCTTTAATTTGTACGAAAATTTAAAGGTAAGTTCTCATCACATAGAGGAACATACTTCATGGAAAGAAAACATCAAAAAACAATCGAACAAAAAACGAAGTTTCTTGGTTCATGCTTTCATGGTGGTTCTTGCGGAAGAAAAAACATATTCTCATGCATCAATCAACATGGCGAAAAACAAGCATACAAGCTCTGATACCACTGTTAATTATCGTTAATATATATTCGGAATAAGGTACTGCATACCTTGCGGAAGATTCCAAGTGAAAAACCGCTTGCAATTACTAGCCCACCGTGATGCTTCCACGTCACGAACACGCTAACAAGATTCTACACGTTCTTCGTCTCCAAGGTCGTTGGATTGGCTATGAAAGTTACTCCATTGATTCCACGTACCCAAGACCAAGGCTCTTGGTGAATTGCCTAAAGGAGAGTGTTTAGGGAGATATGAGGTTTCTCTCTTTGTGGGTGTAAAACTCACTACAACTCTTTGATATGCACTCACACTTCTTGTCTCACACACACCAACTTAGAGAGCATGCACTAATGCTTCTCATCATCTCTTCACTTGCACACACTCCATCTATTTATAGGAGTTGTTTTAGCTCATCTCAAGAGAGCATAAAACATGCATTAGTGTTTAGGTTGGTAGTGCCTTAAAACAAGGTTTAGTGCCTCAAAACAAGGATTAGTGTAGTGCCATAAAACAAGGCAAACATCCAGCCCAAATACAAAACAAAACATAACAGTCTTCCTCAGATATTACATTCTCATGTAAATGTAATCATGGTTGTCCCAAAACCCAACCCCCCCCCCCCCCCCAAAAGAATAAACAAATAGAGTGGCATCTGGCTCTAAGTTCCAATGGGAAATATTTATTTATTTACTGCAAATTCATCAGAATACAATGCAAACGGTGACAAATAAACATGTACACTTTGAAACGACTTGTAGCATTTGCGTCATATGTGCATGCTTGATTCAAACAAAAGAAAGCACTTCCTTGGTTTAATATGACATAGCTCTCTACCATTTAACATCAACTCTCCTCTATCATTAATAACGTTTTGATATTCTTGGCATTGAGCACTTGTGCTTCCGGTCATGATAAAGCCTCAGTACAACAGCAGCAGTTTCTTCAATTGCTTTGCCTGTTACCTCTGCAATCAACCAAACATGAGCAGGATGATTAACTCAACCAAATTGAAGCTTAAAAGAAACAGGCCAACAAGATCATACTAAAACCAAACTGATATGAGCACAGATGTGAAAGGTGCAATATTCTCACCAATTACTGGCCAGACAGGATTCTGTGCAAGAATCCTTCGAGCAAATTCCAGCTCCTGTCTCACATAATCCATCTCGGAATAGTTACTCCTCATTCCTTCACTAAATCCCAGAGTCTTAGCTCTTGCCCTTCTAATTGTTTGCAACACTAGAGGATTGATAGTGAGACCAAAAACCTTTTCTGGGTTAACCTCAAAAAGGGTCTTTGGCAATGGAACCCCCATCACAATAGGCACATTTGCCACTTTGTAACCTTTCTGCGCAAGATAAATCGACAGCGGGGTCTTCCCAGTACGAGAGACCCCAGCAAGTATAATGTCAGCCTTGTGCAAGTTCTGGGGCAATGCCCCATCATCTTGCTTGATAGTGAATTCAATGGCTTCAATCCTACGAAAGTAGTCATCTGTAAGAGGAAAGCTCCTGCCAGGAGCCCCACGAGGAAGGCCAGAGGGTGACACGCCTAGATGGGTTGCTATGGCCTCTGTAATTGGACCCAACATATCTTCGGTTGGTATGCCCCAATGCTTACAGGCATGCCTAGCAGACTCAGCCATTGATGGGTCAGCTAATGTGTACACAAGCATGGCACCTTCTTTGGCTGCTTGCTTTACAATCTCCATTAACCGCTCTACATCATCAATCTGACCAATTTCACATGACAATTTTGCATTAGATTCAGTACAAGGCAATAGCAAACATTAAAAACCAAATAGCATTGAACTTTACCCCAGAAAACAAATGGGTATTGACAGCGCAGCCCCGATCGACCAAGCAATGCTCGAACTGGCCCAACGCCGCGTTCACGGAGTGCTCCACCGTCCATCCAGTTCCGTCAGAAACCATGTATATCGACTTCCCCGCCCTCATCTCCACGTCATCCCCGCCGTCGCTTCCCGTTGAAGTATCATCCTTGACGTCTAGCGAGACGCCTTCTCTCGGCTGCACCGGAGAATTCGGTTCCAGCAACTGGGTCCGCTGGCCCGCGCGGTCCAATTTCCGACCCGAGCGTACGGCCCGCGCCCTGGACCATCGAGTCAGTTGAGAGCTACCCTTGGGTTTTCGAGCCTGCGGCTCGGAGGAGGAAGCGGAGGCGTTTGGAGTTTTGAGTATTGGTTGGTGATTTGCATAACTGGTTCTGGGTGCGAGACCGAGGTTCGGGACGCTCAAGGTGGAAGAAGCAATCATTATTTTATTTTTATTTTATTATTTAATTCGCTCCCCAGTTTGGATTTTTATTTTTGTTTGGGTGTGCGGGCCGTTGGGCCGACTGTGGGTATAGTGAGTAGCTAATGTGCTGCTGCCGACGTGGTGGCTTGAGGCCCGGTATCCTCTATGGACTATAAAATAAAGAATTATGTGGTGATTGGGTCTCATTCAGCAGTCAGCTACTTTGGTTAACATGGATTTTTTTATCTTTTCACAATGCAATATTCTAACGCCGCGGCTCAAGTGGGAACTCCTTTTTGCGAACCCCTATTTGCTGCTTCATCTCAGCCATCAAAGTAATCTCAACGGCTGGAAAGAAAAAGAGAGCTTACAATAGAAATGGGTACGCTGCACTTCCCCTTAAGGCACGTATCCTGGCACGCCTTTTCTAATCCCGCCTTTTTCCATCCAATCGCGCCTATTTTTTTCGGACTCCCTCTTTTTCCTCTCAGACAAATTCTCCTCTCTCTCTCACCTCACCTGTTTATTCTCTCTGTGAGTGGCGATTAGGTTAGGGTTGATAACAGTTACTCACGTTTTTCCCATCTCCTTCACCTCCTCCACCCACATAGTACCCATACACCGACATCGCCTCCCTCAGACATCTATGAATCCCAAGAAAATCTTTAAGTTTTTAGAATTCTAACCTTCAAATATATTTTAATTTTTTGTGTTCATTCTCTCTCACGACTGCCTTCCTTGCCCGCCAGTGTAGGAGGTAAAGTGAGGGGCCTTGGCTCTGTCTTGGGCCTGTTTCCCTGTTACTTGGATCTGTTACTCTATTTTGCTGTTTCAGTGAGCTTTTGTTGTTGTTTGGGATCTTAATATGTTTTTCCGTAGACTAGTTTTGGCCTCGACGGCTCTCTTTCTCGCCGGCGCTCTCTTTCTTGATGTTCTCTCTCTCTCTCTCTCTCTCTGGTTCGCTCGGTCTCGCGCTCTCTCTCCATGGGAGCCTCCCTTCCTCCATGGATCCATAGGTAACAATTGTCCTTCCTTCTCTTATTATTATTTTCTATGTTTTTTGAAAATTCAATTTCTATGTCCCTAATTTGATTTAGGGTTAAAATGTTTTGGTATTTAATTGTAAATTATCTGTGAAAATCATTATTTTTTGTATATATTTTCGGTATTTAATTGTATATTTGGGTATTTAATTGTATAATTATCTGTAAATTATGACTGTCAAATTCCCTTGAAGTTCCATTTTTTGATCAAATTAGGCACTTTTCAGTTCAGTTGTTGGTTTTTTAATGCGAACCTACACTGAGTTTTGCCCGTGCAATTTCATCATTCACATTTAGGAAACACTGACTGTCTCTCCATCTCTCTCTCGCCGGCTCTCTCTTTCGACTGTTCTCTCTCGCCGTCAAACCTTCCTCTATTCCATAGGTAACAAATGTCCTTCGTCCTCCTAGAATTATTTTCTATAATTTTTGAAAAATCAATTTATATATCCCTAATTTGATTTAGGGTTAAAATATTTGTGTATTTAATTGTAAATTATATGCGAAATCATTATCTTTTTCTATATATTTTCGATTTACATAGAAATATTAGTGATTATATGTGGATATGCGTTTGTTCCTCAATTGTTTATGAGATTCTAAATCAGATGTCCTGTTGTTTGTGATTTGTTGTTGTAACAAGAGATGAGAATCAGATCTCTTGGTGTTTGTGATGACTTTACCTTCCAACTTCCTACCAACTGTATTATGTTAATGGAAATTACAGAAACCCATTTGATTGAAACTTGGCAACAATGAGAATGCTCTGTGTAAGTTTCTGAACCAATATTTCTTTTTTGCTTTTTCTCCGTTCCTTTGTATCTGCCAGGAAATGCATTTAATTATTCACTATCGATGTGACTTGGGCAACAGATGAGATGAATAAGGGCATTTTGTTGATATGGGGCAGTATTATTAGATAAATATGCAATATTTTGCTGATAATTCAAAGCTTAAGAAACATGGCCGTAAGGTGAGAAAACACTATCTCTAACTTAGCACAAAAGTATTGGCAAAATGTGAATTATGCCATTTTTACGTTTTGTTTCTCCATCAATTTGATGACTTTGTATCTGTATTCAGTTTTAAGTTTTAATAGGTTTGACCACCTAAGCTGTCTCCACCACCACCATATCCCTTTAGTTTTCTAATTGTTAATTTAGTTTGTTAAGTAATTTTGATATATTGTTCATGTTTGGATAGTGTTTGAGTTTTTCTATTTCTAGTTTAAGCCTCAATCTAAAAATGTGATGTGTACAGGTTTTCTGTTTTCTTAAAAAAATAGAACAGAGACTTTGGCACATCTTTTCTCAAATCGGCTGATTCCTTTGCTGCAATGTATGACCCTCTCCTTATTGATTGTTTTTTCATAAATTTCATGCCAATTTTTTTGGGTACATGTATGTTTGTGGATACTGGTGATTTTGGATATAAGGTTAACAGTTGATCCTACGTTTCTTTTATTTGTATTGTCACAGAGGTTAAGGCCTTCCTACTGCAAACTCTCCTTCTTTTGGTCCTTCTCTTTGAGCTCAAAATGGTTAGCGTGCTCCATTATAGCCTTTAGTACAGTTGGAGTTGGATTAATAAATCTAATGGTTTCTGATACACTATTGATGGGTTACTGATACAATATTGACAAATTATGCACGTGGTATTACTGATAAAATAGACTAGAGTGATAATCTATTCACCTGTTGTTGACAAATTATTGATGGCTTCTTGGCATTCATAAGTATCCTAAAAGGTAGCTTCAACTATGATTTGTGAAAATAAAATTTTAATTTTGGGAAATTTGAAGTAATAAGTTGTTGTAAGGGAGAGTAATGGTGGTCAACATAGTAGTATTGGTAGTATAGAAATAAACTTGACTTTAAGAAATTATTTGAAATTTGTATATGTCAAAATTATATTTTAAGGCTTAAAAGATGAAGGAAATGTGATTGGAAGTTTGTAGGATTTTTTGGTGAATGTGTCTAATTTTGTATGAATTTATTATGATTTTTGGAAGTTAAAGCATTGGAAAATACTAATAAATTAAAGAGAATGACACATGGCAGTGTCAGATTGGTGCATCATCAGAGTTTTTGACATGTGTCAATATCATGTAGCAATACGTGTCATCATAGGTTCATTTTTGTATCTTAAACTTAAAATATTCACACAAAAAAAGGATGAAAAATCAGAAAAATGCACCAAAAATTTATAGAAACTTATTGATATCTGCCAATGATAACGAGAGCAATATTGATAGCACCTCCCTTCCAGTTCCTTTACTAGTAAGGGGAGCCATCACCATAGCACATTATCTTCGACTATGATGTGTGAAAATAAAATTTTGAAGTTGGGAAATTTGAAGTAATAATTGGAGAAAGAGTTGTTGTAAGGGAGAGTAATGATGTTCAACATAGTATTATTGTTAGTATAGAACTTTCAGAAATTATTTGAATTTTTTATATTTAAAAATTATATTTTCAACTTAAAAGATAACAAAATGCCACAAGGAATTCGTAGGATTTTAACGTTTTGACTTTATTGTTTATACATATTTTGTCGTTGTTGTAGCTCATAATCTTTTGAAACAGATGTGGCTGCTTCAGTTACTGAGAATATGCACCCTACCTAGAAGACGCAGAATAGTGAACGTATTGTGCAGCCTAATACGACAAAGGCATTTTTGCAAGACTTTGATTTAATGCACGGACCCTGCATTTGAGTAGTTATTGTTACATTTTCACATGATTGTTGAATTTTAATCAATCGTTTGTGAGACTTCTTTTTTTGGTCTGAATCGTTTGTGAGACTTATGTATGTTCATATCTGATACTGAAGGTTAATCTAAAATTGACATAAACTAGCCTGTACTTGTGTTGAAGCCATAGTGAATCCATTGGGAAACAGAAAACAGTATCTGTTGAAGCCATAGTGAATCCATTGGGAAACAGATAAACACACTCAAACATGCTCCAAAGTAATCTGAGAAGCTGAAACCATTTTTTGAAGTCGAACGCAGTCAATAGAGTATCAACCGGCATTCTGCTGTGTCAGTTAGTTGTTCCATTATGCTTCATTAAGCTCCAATCTTGGTTATGAAAATTTGGATCTAAAAGTTGATGTGCATGTGGTGGAGGATTTGCCTCCATTTTTAAGCTTGTAGAAAAAAATGAAAATGCATTTCTAATAGTGCGATGCCCAAAAAATGGAGACACCCAAAGCGGATGGAGACATTTGTTCCGTGCTAAGTTGGGAATTCACACCTAAAGCAATAGTTGGGAATCACGCTGTGCTCCATATTAAACAATGTGCTCTCACAAGTTGTTTTCATACTACAAAACCCTTATCTTGCATTCATGCATGTGTTCTTGGTTCATTGAAAAACTTGAATGCAAAGGACATATAATTGAAACAAAAAACATTTCTTCTGATACTCTATTTAGCAAATTTTAACAAAAATTTGAATAAACAAAGCAGATGAGCCAGCAACATAACACAAGTAAATGAAACGATGAGTTCGAATAAAATTGAACAAGAAAATGATTTTAATGTATGAAAGTGGTTGTTAACCTCCGATGTCCCAACATCTGTTGGAAATCCCTCTTTAGTGTGAAGTCAAGATATGCGGCAGGTATTTTTCCCTTTGCAAAGCACATGGATGAATGTATGGGATATGCATGCATGGTCATTAATTGATGGATGAAGGAAAATAGGGGAGCTGCACATGCTTTCAGCGCCTTGGGTTTCCTCTTTAGTGGAGAAATATTTTTTGTATTAATGATGTCTTTGGTGGGAGACAAGGTGTAATGATGGGGGAAGTTATTTGATCAACATTATTATGGTTTCTTTAGCATGCATGTGGGGTATTTTTTGGGAGTTGAAAATCAGCCTTTCTTTTATGGTTTTTTTTTACCAACATAATAGTTACCAAATTTGCAGGCAACCAGAGCTTCCTCCCTGCTTAGGATGGTGAAACTTACAAGAAGTGCCACATTTGCAAGACCCTCTCCTCATATAATACTGCCACTAAAGAATCACAGCACATCTTATCCCGAAAAAAAAAAAATCACAACACAATCAAACAAAGGAGATTCACAAACTTTCAAGGACTATCAAGATCTGCTACTTTTTCTACCATCAATCTGTACAATATGGTTGAAAATTTATCAAAATCGTGAACTAGATACAATGAACCAACAACAATATACCCATTTTTTCAGAACAAATACAGAAAAATTAATCAAGAAACATTTAAAGAAAAAACAAATTGACATTTAGGAATTGATACAAACCATGAGTGAGAGGGTTCCTGGAACGAAGAGGGAGAAAGTAGACAAATCAACCTAGATTCCGCAAAAATAAAAATAAAACTTGAAACCCAAATACGAAATAAGAGATTGAATTCTTGAAATGGATACTTACAAAGCAATCATACTTCTTCTTGGAGCATGTAGCCACACACACACACAGAGAGAGAGAGAATTTGAAGGTTTGGGTCCGGAAAAGATATAAGGAGAGAGGAGGAGGGAAGTGGTTTCAATTTGGGGCTGAAAAGAGAAAAGAAGCGTCAATTTTTTTAGGATGAGGGGAACAAGATGGGTAGCGCGAAAATAGAATTTCGCCCAAAAAAAGAGCGGCAACGAAAAAAAGGGAGGAGAAATCAATGTCCAAGACTCTGCCACGTGTCAATCTATTATATTTCATATTATTTCTCTACAATTTAATTTCTAAAATTCATAATAAATAAATTTTAAAAAAAACACAGAAAATTCCTATGAACATCTTGTGATATACTCCAAAATGCTAATTCTAAATTATAAAAATACAAATCAATAATAACAACTCAACTTTGTTCATAGATATAAATCAAAACATTCTTTCACATACACTCTTGTTTCTTTGATCAAATGATTCTCATTAATTTAAATATATGAAATCATAATTTTAGATCTCCATAATCGAATGGTGTGTCATAAGAAATTTGTAGCAATTTTTAGTATATTTTTCTGATTTTTATATAATTTTTTAAGAATTGTTTAAGATAAAACACAATAAATTACAAAAACATGACACGTGTTATCATCTTATAAGGCCACACATGAGAAATACTCACAGGGTGCTCTAAAATTCATAATTAAAAATTAAAAATCATAAAAATACACCAAAAATTCATATATTCTCTTCTCCTTAAAGCTCCAAAATTCTAATTATGAATTATAAAAATACAAGCACAATGATAAAAACTCAACTTTGTTTACAGACAAATTAAAACATTTTATCACATACACTCTTTTTTTATGATTTAACTTCTAAAATTCACAATAAATAAATTAAAAATTCGAAAATTACAAACCCGAACCCCTAATACCCATCCCAAGTTATTATGTTTTGATAGCATAAAAACACACACACATATATATATATATAGCATGAAAAGTTTGTCATATGAAAACGCTTTCCATAATACTCTTTACCCACAAACTCTAACCCTAAAACCCAAACCCTAACCCCTAACCACTAAACTCTACCATTTTAAATCAATTTTAAAGTAAAAAGAAATAGTTAATTGCATGAGATGCCAGGTGGCGGCGTCCCTTGCTGACACGTGGAAGTGGATGGGATGTTGGGCTCACCTTTTGCTGACACGTGTCATATTTGTTATATTTTAATCATATTTTGTTGTAAAATTGTTTAAAATATAACAATAAATGAAAAAAATACATACATATTTCTCAGCACCAATACTTGTATCCCAAGTCCAAAAAGTGGTTTACAATTGTTTTAAAATTAAAATTTGGGGGTCATCCCTAAATGTGAATGATGCAAATAAAAACATAACTACATTTTGTAAACCTTAAGCTATTGTTTGTTTGATCACATAAGGATCGAATCAAAATTTGAATGCACTGGTGAAATTTGACGTACGTGCTCGAAGAAAATGTCATACCAATCCCGACATTATTTTTTGGGAATTTTTTGAATTATAAATGATTTTTAAATCAATTTTGAAGTAAAAAGAAATAGTTAATTGGATGAGATGCCAGGTGGCGGCTTACCTTGCCGATACATGGAAATGGATGGGATGCTAGGCTCTCCTTGTGCTGACATGTGTTACATTTTTTATATTTTAATCATAGTTTGTTGTAAAATCGTTTAAAATATTAAAATAAATGGAAAAAATACAAAAAAAAAAATTACATACATATTTCTCAACATCAATACTTCGTATCCCAAGTCCAAAAAGTGGTTTACAAAGTATTGATCACTACTTTACAACAATTCTTCCTCTAATTATTACTTCAAATTTCCCAAAGTCAAAATCTTGTTTTCACACCTCATAGTATAAGTTTCAAAAATCACAATCACCATAAATTCTCACAAACTCATTATGACATTTTATTTATCTTTTAAGCTTTAAAATATAATTTTTACACATAAAAAAATTCAAATAGTTTATCAAAGTTTCAATTTTCTTCCTCTTACAGCACCACATGTCATCATATGTTCTTTTTTTTTTGTTTAACTGACAAAATTCACAAAAAATGATTAAAAAAAACACCGTAAATTTTCTCCCTATATTTTCGTGTATTTATTTGAAGATAATCATGTTTTGGAAAGTGTAGAGTGTCATAAATGTAATTTTACTTAATTTTCTCCCTAGATTCTCCTTAGTAAAAATGTAAAGTGTCATAAATGACTCAAAAGATTATCAACAGTTTATCATGTTTTGGAATTTTAATATACATATTATGTCACAAACACTGATATGATTTGATTTTAATCTCTTGGTGTGCCACGTGTAATATGATTATGATTATATTTATTTTCATAAAATTCATAATCCCCTTTTTTTATTAGCATATGAAGAATCCTATGAATTATGAGTTGTCATCATGTGAGTTGTTGTCATGTGAAACACCAAGACCAAACATAAGTCCCTACACTTGACCAAACCTTTCCCTCCTTAATTCATGGAGGACACTTTCCCTACACCTTTTCTCCTTGTCTCATGGAATACTTGTTTCATGAAAGACTTTCTCTCCTTGTCTAATGGAGACCTTGTTTCATGGAGGAATCCCAGTTAGAATTTGTGTAATTAATGTCAGGCAACACTTGTATAAATGTATCATGAGAAATACAAAGTAATAACAAGAACGAAAACCAAAAAACATCTTTGTGCTGTTCTCATTCTCGACATTTCTCACTTGTTCTGTCGAAACCATAAACCTTCCTTATGATACCTTTATGATACTCTCCTGATACTATTTTGACATTTTTTAGGGTGGGGCATGTGCCAGATATATCCCTAAAACCCCACACAAATCTCTTCAACTCCTCCTCTTCTCCGCCTTCTTCTTTGCTCTTCGGAAAATCCAATCTTCTAAACAATGTTTTGATATAATGAGGTCGAATATGTGTTGTAGGGTGCATAACGATAACCATAATGATACATATTATTATGTATCATTATGGTTTTGATAGACAGCCTGAAATATGCAACAAGCATGATACACAATGATGCCATGATACAAAAGAGTTTCTCAGTGAATATTATCCTGCTTTTAGTGCATACAGATCATACAACTTCAATGCATCCTCAAGGGAATCAAATTCAAGTCCTAATTTTGGTTTGAACTCCACACTAACTTCCTGTTTCACCTCTGCTTCAGACTCCATTTCACAATTCTTGCAATTTAACCTTGAAAATCATATCATCATCATAATAATATTGCCACATGCGTTTAAAGAGCATTCAAATGTATATTAACCACAATACTATAAACACAGAAATATCAAAATTTCAACAAATATCAAATAGACTATCAAACATTAGTAAATAATTGAGTCTGAAACAAAATAAGCTATGAACCATTAGTGAATGCACGTGCTTCACCTACGAAACTGTTTGGAGTTACTAGTGAAACCTTAAACAACCTACATCCAAACTAGCATAAATTATGTCCATATACTCAAATTAACAATTCCTGGATATCAGTTACCTCGTAAGTGATTTTGATCTTCAAATTTTCACCAAATATCAAATACACTATCAAACATTAGTAAATAATGAAGTCTAAAACGAAATAAGCTATGAACCATGAGTGAATACAAGTGCTATATCTACGAAGCCTTTTGGAGTCTCTAGTGAAATATTAAACAACTGACATCCAAAATAACGTAAATTATGCAAATATATTTGGTAAAAACAATTCCTCCAGGATATTGAAATTAACAATTAAAGGATATTAATTACCTCATAAGTGATTTTGATCTTCAAATTTTCCACAAATATCAAATAGACTATGCAACATTATTAAATAATGGAGTCTGCAACAAAATAATCTATGAACCCATTAGTGAATATTAATGCTACACCTACGAGGTCATTTGGAGTCTCTAGTGAAACCTTAAACAACCTATATCCAAACTAGCGTAAATTATGACCATATACTTCGTCAAAACATTTTTTCAAGTATATTGAAATTAACAAACACAGGATATAGCTTACCTTGTAACTGATTTTGAGTTTTGAAATTTCAACAAATATAATAATGTCGTCAATTTAGAGCGGCACATCTACCCCAAAAAATTCAACCTTCCTCTCCTCAACGATTCAAACTCAACTCTAGTTTCCCGTTTATTCCAACACTTTAAACCGACAACTCCAGAACCAGAGAGTCTCAAATCCTCAAGTATTCGAAGTCAACGCCAGTTTCGACTGTGCTCAACGATTCTAACAAGGTGTAACGCTCACTAGTTTTTTGGTAACTAGATGGGTCCTCAAGGCTTCACAAGAGCGCAAAACACAATCATCAAACCAGAAAAATAAAAACATAAATAAGAATTACAGTGCTACATGTGCTCTTCAGGATAATACCTTGCTTTGTATGCTTTGAATGACCAAACCAGAAAAATTCAAGTTGTTTTGGAGGGGGTTGATGTATGCACTGAGAGAAAGAAGAAAAAAGAAGAAAACTATGTTCTCAGAGAGAGAGAAAGACTGTTTTGGAGGGGGTTGATGTATGCACTGAGAGAAAGAAGAAAAAAGAAGAAAACTATGTTCTAGAGAGAGAAAGACTGAGACGGACAGACATAGAGAGAGAGAATTTTTTGGAGGAAGATATTGTGGTCTTCAAGAGCACAATACATCTGTTTTGGAGGGATGAGGCATCGTTCCAGTGGAACAGTTTTAGACACTTTCAGTTACAATTGCTTCTTAGTTGCCGTTGGATTTGATCCAATGGTGTTCCCATATAGAGGTTTGCAAAAAGAAGTTCCCACCAGAGAATAGCCCATATTCTAAACTGTTTTAATGTTTGAGGGAGTGGATCTAACTCGAATGAATCGGTCGGACATATTACTAATTGGCTTAACCCACATATCTCATGCAATATACCTATTTTTGATAATTGGAAAGCAGTAATAGTAGTGAGTTGTGTTGATGCCCAAAAATTGATAACCATTATTGGACCAACTTAGAAGTGTGATGCCTTCGGTCTCATGGGCCCTTCGGCAGATGTAGGATAATCTGCAAGAGAAAGAGTAATGGTAAGAGCTCGGGTATCGAACGGAAGACTCTCTGATACTTAAATTAACTTAAGAATGAAATGAGTCATGAATTGGACAAAGTAAGCGCTAAGCAGCCAAAATCGCTGCTACATTGTTTTTTGGGACTTAAAGCCCTGTTTATAGAGGACCAAAGTGATGGATCTTGAGTTATTATTTTGATGTAAGATTGTGGGCATCATCTGAGAGGCTGCCACCTGTCTCTACTCAATTGGTGCGGCAAGTGTCTTCTTAAGCCGGATTGGCAAGTTAGGTTATCAAAGGTTAACTTACAATTGATGGTTGTTTTATGGGCCTCAGTGTTTGAATTGAGTTTTGTGGGCCTCCTTTGTGAGTCTCATGTTTTACGTGTCATGAAACTAGTGGTCAGTTAGATATGGTATAAACAAGTTAGATATGGTATAAACAAGTTGATAGATATTGGATTGGATGGACAGTTTTGAAGTCCATGAGCTGATGCGCCTCTTATCTTTCATTGATTGGGTAATTAAAAGGAGAGGTTGTATTTCCACAAACAAATAATCATTAATATGTCTGTCCTAATGATAAGCCAGGGGTCACATAGAAAGAGAGAGTGCAGAGGAAATTTGATGAGGAGCAGTGAAGAAGCTGCAACATGCAGAAGGAGGTAGGAAGAGTCCAATAATGCAGCAGGGAGAGCAATGGCAAACCAACATGACACTATAATAATGGGGGGCAGGTGAGGATGGATCCCAGTCTCTCTCTGCACATGATGATGCCACGTGGAGAAAAGTCAACATCACATATCAAAATCTGAGACCCTAGGGTTGGGCGTGCCTAAAAAAGTCGTAATGATTGAAAGAAATGAAGCGAATCTTAGATAGTAAAATGCCTCCAACAACGACTTGACGTTTGATCCCCCCATCCCACCACTCGCTCACTCACTTTGATGTTGATCCCACTGTCCACATACAAATGACATCACGCACAGTTGCAAAGCAAACCCAAACACTACTGATCTGATCTGATATCTAGTGCAGCATCATCCACCGTCCTTGCACTGTTGGATCAGTTGGGGGAGCCGAAAGGACATTATTTATTGGAGAGAGAGAGAGAGAGAAACTGGGCATGCATTCATATGTATTCTGTGTCCTTTTCGATCCATATACGTAATTAGGCACTGTTGGATCAGTTGCTCTGCCTGCCTGCATTCTAATTTGTAAATGTGTCGACGTTAATTAATGTTTTGTGACTCTAGATTCTGCCACGTTTCTGCCGACATGATCATCAGAGGTTACATACAGTTAAACGGTTGGGTCCAGTTGATTCTGCCTGTCTTGTTTGTTTCACTTTCATCCCTTTTTTTTTTAATCATGTATTCTTTTTCTTTTTCTTTTTGAGAGACGAGAGAGAGATATTTTCTTATAATACATTAAATTTAAAGTTTAAGCCAAACTTTCCAATTGGTGTATATTCATCCATCCATCCATCCATCGACTCTCTCTCTCTCTCTCTCTCTCTCTCCCTCAATATTGATTACTGGTTGTCCTGCCTCCAAGTCTCTCCTTCCATGTCCCTTTCGTCTACGTTTCCCTTTATATCATGTCGGCGCCATAAATAGGTTTTCTTTCACTTTACCAAGGCGCTATAAATGGAAAATATCTTTATAATACTCCAAAATCTCCATGTGCTTATATGGTACTATGTTCCGTATATTAAATAAAATATCATTTTAATTTAACTTTTGAAATGGAATATGTAATAAAGCAACTTGAAGATATGTTTCGTCACGCAAGCGTCACTTTCAATGACTAATTATAAATTATATCAACCACAATTGTCTAGGCAACTCTAAACCGTTGATTGAAACGCACTATATGATTTTAATGAAATCACCTCATATTAGTTATATAAATGCATTGAGCACCATGGCTACCACTTCACCATTCTTAGTTTTTTGCTCTCCTCCTTATTATAAGTGATCGACCTTCACAGAATCACACAACTCACTCTTTTTCCTTTTGAGATTTGTGTGTGCTAAATTATGTACGAGCTTTTGAAAAGACCCTGGATTTCCACATGTGTGTATTCACAGTTTAGGAGGTGTTGCTTTGGAATTACAGGTCAAACGTGTCACAATGTAGGACGTATATAGAGAATTGATTTTTGGTGATCATAACTCGCAATTTCGAAGCTCAAGTCAAGACCGGTTCTTGGTTCTCTAAAATAAGTAAGCGGTTTTCCATCATGATTTCAATCTATTTGGCCTTATGTATGAAAATTTATCTGCTTTTTGTCAATTTGTGAAAAGATGCATAGAATCTTGTCTATTCGATCCTCAATTTTATTAGAAAAATGTGTGCATCCTCAATTTTATTGACAATATAAATTCTTTGCATCTTTTCAATAATTTGATAAAACAGGGGTTAATTTTGATATATATAATTATAATCTAGTTACATCTTAATTGAATCCTAGCTTCTCAACATTCAATTGAGGTTGCATTATTCTCTCTTGTCATGTATACGATTACACAAAAACCTTCAGATAAGTATGTTTTATCTTAGTTTGATTAGAAATATGTAAAAAGATGTGTTCTTATTATGGACTTAGGAACTAGAATTAATCCTTTGTGATATATATGCATATTGTTAATACACTTTCTTAGCAACTAGATTATATCAGTGTATTAATACGGATGACTAATTAATTAGATAAGTAAACAATGGGGTAAGGTGAGATGCACCTTAATTGAATTAGATTATTAAGTTCCCGATCGTGACATGTGATCTTATCAACAATTAATTGAGAAAATGTGATTTAACGGTTAAGAATCCTCGTTTAAGGACCTTAACTAATTATTAAAGAATAATTCTTAGAGTTTTAAAATGCCGTAATAGAATAATTGCTAATTAAATGAATTGTGAACCAACATAACTTATGAATAAATAAGAGAACAAGTAGCTAGTTGACGATCATGCATTTAGATTTATTTGGTGTGGTTGAGAATCCAGGTTGTGACATGCATGAAAAAAAGGAGGGCCGACGTCCAACAGACTTTATCTGATGCCACTATGAGCCGCGTGTTCTTCTCTTAGGCATAAATTCTCAATCCTCTTAGCAGCCTATACAAAAGTAGTGAAGACGATTGATGGGATTTCCTCCTTATAAAAGCCACCAGCACTTCCCAACTAATTAATATATATATATATATATATCCACTAGCTATTGCCTCTCTCTTTCTCTCAAAGCCAACGTCTGCATCAATCCGATCTTCTTTATATATCTATCCTCCTACATACATGTAAGAAGAGCATCACATACATTTTTGTTTTAATGCTGTTTATGTGTTTTATCTTTCTTTGTAACAAGTTTAAGCTTATCTTTCTTGCTTGGATCTTTCACTGTCCTTGTACTCTTTCTTTTGGTTTCTTTCGATCCCAATTAACCACTGTATTCAACGTGCTTTTCATAGTTTTTATATGATATATAAAATATCAAACTAGTGGGATGTCAACATCTCCCTGCAGTAATATTCCCATGCAAGTCACCTCCATTTTATCTTTTAGCACACTATTAGAAAACCTCTTCAGGCCACTGATATACCTTTGGCCTATATTAATGTTAGTCACAGCCAAAGGGACTTGGTCACAGATCACGTGACTGTGTGGTTTAAGCATAGTGTTGCTATTTTTTAACTTCGTCACTCCGAGACTAAAAAAAATGGGCTTTTTGATTCTTGAATCTTGAGCTACAACGTTATGACTTGGAAGTTTGATTATATTTTTCTTTTTATGCAGGCAAGTTCATATACATCACTAAATCCGGTAGCTAGCTAGAGGTGGCTCATTGCTTATGATAAAAGGAGGAATATTGATAGAGTCTTGAGATGTTATTGAAGGTTCCAGAACAGGTGCAGAATGGGGTTTGTAAACTCAAATTTTTTATTTTAATGAGCTCTCATCCCGTTTTCGGAGTATGCTCCCACACATTGATGGTCTTGAAATACTAGTAGTCGATCTGGTTTTTCTCTTGTTTTGTCAGGCTTTATAGGATTAATTTCTTAGCAAGGTTCGCTAATGGCTAGTTTTCATCACACCAAGTGTTATTTTCCAAGGTTTCTATTGTTTTGTACTGCTTAATTAGAACCAGATATGGGCATATCCCTGCAAGTATTATCTTTGTGCAAATTATTTATGCCTCGCTTAAACATATGGGCCCAAGGAATGTGGTATAGTCGGTGGTCGACACATCAGTACGACCACAATCTTGTTTTCTTCTATTCGGAAGGTATATTTGCATTCAATTTTCATTTAATATCGTTTCTGAGAAGGTTGAAAATCCTAGGTCTGAGGAAAATCCAAGCGACAGCTCCCTGTGGCCACAGCCTTTAATAAGGTAAGCTGAAAATTCTTCAGATTATCATCATATTATTATCAAGGGACATGCTTAATTAATGGAAAATAGTGATTAAAAGTTTAATTAACTACAATTTTTTTGGTTTATTTTTAAAATGCAGATATTAGTCAGTAATATTATTGTCGATATTGCTGATATGATTGTCCATAGGTCATTGTCGATAAAGTTGAATCACATGGTAATTTTAGGGCTCGTTTGATGACCATTTAATTTCCCTAATCTAAAGGGGATCAAAGAGAAACAATTAAGAAAGACGAAGTTTACTAAAATGAAATAGATAACTTCCATGTCTGGTGCCTATAGCAGAAAGACACGGACACAGAATTCTAGTGTAGACTCCAAAACTTAGAAAAGGAAACGCCATAACGTTTTCATCGACGACGAAGGGAACATAAGAAACAATAGAACGCGGCGTTGTCTCAATCTCTTTTCTCATTGTCTCCATCTCCAAAAAACCCTCCATTTGTTAATTGCTATCCATCTTTCTCTTTTTAATCTCTTCCCGGCTCTCATAACATTCCCTTTCAATTCTTTTTCTCTCTCTCACTTTGTCCATGTCTTTCAATTTCTAATTAGCATCATGGACTCGGACCCACCATTTCACAAGGCCTACAAGACCCTTTTCGACAAAACCGCGGACAAAGCCACCGCCACCATAATCAACAGCAACACCAACAACAAGGACCATGAGGAGATGCTGCAGCTTGTCATCGTCGAGGAATGTGACCTGCCGCTGATCGATCTGCGGCGGTTGGATCTCGGAGAAAGGGAAAGGGAAGAGTGCAAGTCAGAGATAGCTAGGGCTTCTCAAGATTGGGGTTTCTTTCAGGTTGTGAACCATGGGGTTTCTGGTGGGCTGCTTGAGAAGATGAAGATTGAGCAAGAGAAGGTGTTCAAGCAGTCGTTTGATAAGAAGAGTCAGGAGGACAAGTACTTGAATTTCTCTGCCGGTAGTTACCGTTGGGGAACGCCGTCAGCCACATGTCTAAGACAATTGGCTTGGTCTGAAGCGTTTCACATTCCACTCAAAGACATTTCCACCTCATCAGCAGCTGGTCTCGATTATAATATCAGGTATATATAATTATTACTTACTAATTCACATGATTATATGTTAATTACTGTAATGCGTGCTTTTTACTTGTTACAACCTCAAAACTGCCGTAGGAAAATAGGAATCCACTAAAACCATAGGAACCAACGACCCAATAAACAATTGGATACTATACAGCTAGCTAGTAAGCTATACGAAGAGAAATTATTGTGTGATACTGCAATACCGCCACTCTTAAGCGGTTGCGTATGTCAATATTTTGGCATCGGTAATTTATGTTGTGTTGTTGATTTTTTGCACATTTAGTTACCGGTTGTCCATAGAAATTAATTGGAAAAGTTGATGAAACAGACTGCTCAGTAGCTAAGCGTCAGCTTCTGCTTCACATGCAGTCGTTTAGGAACCACAAAATGAGTTGCAGAGATCTTGTGATCTCAGTACTTGCAATTTATTGCAGTGAAACGTCCTTGAGTGTGCAATGCATCATCTCATTTGTTCTAGATTTGTACGAACCATCAGGGACACTCTGCTAGAATTGATTCCTTGCTGTCATGCGACAAAATTACAGATAGTTATATAGCCTTGCTGTCCCAATTAGCCACCATACTTTTCCTTGTGTTGCAGAAATGTGCCAATTATTGAACTCACTCCTTGTGTTGTTGATTTGTGATATCAAATCCCTGTACGTAATGCATGCATGGCCCCTCTCCCTCTCTCTGCCTCTCATTGTTTTTTCGTTTTCACCATCATCATACTCATTTATGCCACGTGGGCACTTGTGATTTGGGGTATCCAGCTCGACAATGGAACAGTTTGCTACAACAGTTTCAAGTCTGGCACTGAACTTGGCTGAAATTTTAGCTGAGAAATTGGGTCACAAGTCGACATTTTTCCAAGCAAATTGTTTGCCCAGCACGTGCTATCTCCGATTGAACCGATATCCACCATGCCCCATCCCTTCTGAGGTGTTTGGGTTGATGCCACACACTGATAGCGACTTCCTTACAATTTTGCATCAAGACCAGGTTGGAGGACTGCAGTTGGTCAAGGATGGGAGATGGATTGCGGTTAAACCTAATCCTGCGGCCCTAATCATCAACATCGGAGATTTATTTCAGGTCAACTTTCAATTTAATTACTTATATTTTCGGTCTGACAACATAACACAAAACATATATCAAGATTTTGTTTCTTATGTAATATAATACAAGCCCAATTGTGTCATTTTTCTCAATATATATTATTTAACTTCGTTTTTTTGTCTAGGCATGGAGCAACAATGTGTACAAGAGTGTTCAACATCGAGTTGTCACGAATTTGGCAGTGGAACGATTCTCAACTGCATATTTCCTATGCCCTTCGTATGAGACTGTGATACAAAGCTGCCGTGAGCCTTCGGTATATAGAAAATTCAGCTTCGGGGAGTATAGGCGGCAAGTCCAAGAGGATGTTAAAATGCTGGGTTCCAAAATAGGTCTTCCTAGGTTTGTTGTATAATTAATAATTAGGTAAGCCATTAGTACCACACAGATGAGTTTTGCTAGTACATCATCAGGGTTATCTAAAATATATTTCGGGTGAGGGCAATGGAAATTAAGCTTAATCTTATATTAGGCAATGGAAATTAAGCTCGTTAATTAGTCAATTGTAATTGACTACAGTGTAATTAGGGGTTTATAGTTTTTATTCTGGTTTTAATTAAGGGTGTTTGTTTTAAGTATATAACATGTTTTGTTTACCATCATTTTATTGTTTTTATATCCAATGACATCAATCTCAAGCATTGCTAAACCCTAAGCTATAGTGTATGAAGGATTGATCATTGTTGATTGAGGTTGATTAACGAAATCTTAAGAAGAAAACAAGCATATTGTAAAAGCCTTAACTCGCTCCAACTCCAAGTGCACTTTAGAAATGGTACTCCATCTTCTAAACCTTTATATTTTCAAAACAACAACTTTAATAATATATATTTTTAAATATATATATACCAACAATATATATTTTTTTATTATAAAGGAATATATACAAGTGATATTAAGAGAAACGGAACTGAACATACAACCTCGCTAGGAAAGCTTTAAGAAATAGTATTTTTTTTCTTTTTCTTAACATGTATCTACAATTACATGGTAAACAACTTGTACCAATGTAGTGTTAGTTGAATTGGCTTAGGTCTTTCGTGTACTTTCAAATAGTCCTAAGAGTTCAAACTTTTATGACACGTGTGTGTGAATCTCCCAATTCTCTTCCTGACTTCGGCAAAAGAAAAAGTGAACAACATATTGTATTATATTTGAAATTGAATGTCATTAATATTATTGCCAAAAACAAAAAGGAAAATAGACTCGCCAAAAAGAAAAGCGAAGTCGCGGTCAAACCGAGCCAACTCTCACACTGCGACACGTCGTTTACTCATCTATACAAAGATGAGTTTATGCAAATCCGACGGCTAATAGTTCTTGTAATGCAGATCTGTTGACCACCTTCATATTTTTTTGTTTGTTTGTTTTTGGTTGGTTTCTTCAAACACTTAAACGCAGAGTACCCTCCAATTATCGGGAAACCATTTCAGAGAAATCTCGAGCTCCGTTGGTACAGCATGGCGCCACCGGCAACGATTCGGTGGTTCGTTGTTGTTTCAGCTCTAATGCTGTGCCATCTCATCACTACGTCGACGGCCATCTACTGCGACGAGGATGACTGCTACGATCTCCTAGGGTCAGCTCCGTTCCTCTCCCTCATAATTTTCCCTCTGCTTCCCAAATTACCCCTCTCTTGATCGCATATTTACTTAACATTTTCACCTGCTTCTCTAGGGTTACGCAGAGCGCGAATTCTTCGGAGATCAAGAAAGCTTATTACAAGCTCTCCTTGAAACAGTGAGTCTGCACCCTTTTTCACTTTGTAAATGAGTCTGTAATTATTAAATCAAGATTTTTATTATTTCTTTGACATGTTGGTGTTTGATTCTCAGTCACCCGGATAAAAATCCGGATCCGGAATCGAAAAAGCTGTTTGTTAAAGTTGCCAATGCTTATGAGGTACTTGGGATCATGTAATTTCGTAGGAAATGATGCCAAATTTGGAAATTGATTCGAATGCAATTGTTATTTTAGACTTTCATTTGCTGTCTTGTGCTAGTGATGATGGAGTTTAATTGCTAAATTGCAGATTCTGAAGGACGAGGCCACTCGGGAGCAGTATGATTACGCCATTGCACATCCGGAGGAGGTAAAATATATAAACTACTGAGTGAACATTGAATTAAAGGCTAAAAAGTAAATTGGAAACCTGTCTATCGATTTTCGTAGACTTAAGAATTGAGATTGCATGAAAGAAGAAAATTCTTGTAAGTATTATGCTGTATTTTTCAATTTATATGGGTAATGTGAGCTTTCAATTGCTAAGATTCTATATTCTTTGAGCTTAGATATTTGGGAATTTTTGCTTGTTAGGTATTTTACAATACAGCCCGCTACTATCAAGCATATTACGGTCACAAGACGGTGAGAGAGTTTTCATTGTTCAAATCATAACTTAATATTCTGTCTGGTTCAGAAACAATTCTTCGAGTTGATAGGTTAAGCTCCAATTTCATGTATTTGTTTCTAAAACTTTTTATGTGTCCGCATTCTAGGATCCTCGTGCTGTCCTGGTTGGCCTTCTTTTGATTCTTTCAGCATTTCAGTATCTAAATCAGTGGACAAGGTATAATCAGGTACTGTGGCAGATCAATAGAATGTGTACATTACATTTATAAGAGTATCAAAGCAGTAATGTTTGAAATGCAGATGTCACTGTATGGCTTAAACAAGTTGCACGACATGCCTTTGGTACACATGTCCTGACTGCTGACATCACTCCCAAATCTAGATTTTATTGTCTATCCTTATTGTATTCTTGGAGTGTACTATAGCTCTGTATACTCTAGTGGATTCTTACAGGGCTTGCTATGCATATTATTCGTGACACTTTTGATGTTTCATGTCTCTGTAGGCTGTGGACATGGTCAAGAAGACTCCTGCTTACAAAAATAGACTACGGGCTTTGGAACTTGAGCGTAGTGGGGGGACTACAAATAAGAAGAAGAGTAACAAGCAGATAAACAAGTATGAATTCTTAGTCATTTTCAAAGAGAAATAATGAAATGCATGGTTGTAAAAAATTGATAATGTATCCATGAGGATTAATCAATTGTACATGGAATTGCATTCTATGATTCTGAATTTGTCATTAAGAAAGGCGGATGTTGTTTTCATAGGAAAGTGGGGGAAGATCTTGGCAACGAACTCGAGTTGCAGATTCAAGGAGCTGAACAGCCCTCCATGTGGGATCTTCTTGTTGTCCGCTTCATACTCCTACCCTACACTATTGGCAAGGTATGCTGAAGTTTAAAATAAGCAGAATTAACTAATAATGGCCATGGTTGTACTTTATGCTTGATATATTCCACTCTTTTTCTTGTCTACAGAGTAATGCATGGAATTGATGATTTTACGTTAACTATTACTGTAATATTAACTCTTTTTCTTGTTGATCCAGCTATTATTATGGTGTGGCTGTTGGTTCTGGAGATACAAGGTGAAACAAGCTCCATATTCATGGGATGATGCTTCCTACCTGACACAGAGATCCCTTAATGCGCCTCTTAATGCATGGAGAAATCTCGGTATATAAGTTTAAATTTCAGTGTTTTTTTTTCCTTATATTGTGAATTTGGTCAAGGTTAATGGGGCTTAATATATGGATTTAACAGAGAAAGAGGGTCATTAACTTTCGATCCCATTACATCACCGCAGGGTGAAGGGGGATGGATGTCTGAGCACCAACTATTTCATAATTTGTTTGTTTTAAGCTTTAACCATTCACCATTCACCTACACAAAACCTTCCATACAAGATGCTGCAACCTCAGATCTTAATTGATAAAGTAATTATGGTTTTGAGTTGCGAGTTCCAGACTCTGCATGCTTTCCTACATTGTCACACACACCCTGGAGGTTCTTCATACTTATTGTTCCCTATTGTTTATTGGTTTGTTTTTCAGACGACTCAAGAAAGGAAGATCTTATTCATAAACGTTTATGGGAAAAATCGAACTTGGAGAACTACCTTGCTGAGATGCGAAAAGAATCCAAGCGCAGAAGGTAGCAAATTTTGTCGCCTATGCTACCTCATGTTCTCGAAATTCTGACAAGACACTTTTTGGTAAATTAGACCAATACATGGAAGAGTTAACCCATATTTTTGTTGAAATAGCCGAGTGGTGGATGGAAGGCAGGTATTAGGACTTTATTTGCAAATCGCTATATTAGCAAATTGTATTTTGTTGGGATTCATTATATGGATAATTTATATAACAAACACTACTACGTACGTGCGACTTCGAGGTAAAATCACCGTTGAACTCACGACTTTTTAATTCCCATTTGATGCTCATTGATTGTATATGGATTAATTATTTGTGTAATAGTTGGTGTTACAACAAACGTTTGTGTAGCAATTCCGATTAGCATGGAAGACACAGTAAGTTTAAAAATAAAAAATAAAAAAAATAAAATGAAAGCATGCAATTCCCCTACTTAATGGATATCCAACTTGACATTGGGTATAGCCGCTCGGGCATACTATTTAAAAATAAAAAAAACGAAAAACCATAGTATAGCCGGGCGGCTATACTATCTATATTTAAAAAATTGAAAAGGCCTATGCACTTGTCAAGAATAGTATAGCCGAGCTATACTATTTTATATATAAAAACCCGACCTGTAGTATAGCCTAGCGGCTATATTATTTTTTCAACGACAATAATCGTAGTATATATCCGGGCGGCTATACTATTTATAATATATATATATATATATATTTTTTAAAGGATGACCCGCCTAGCGATTAGTGCCCACGTGTCCAAAATAGTATCGCCGGGCGGCTATATGTTTTAAAAAAAACAATAGTACAGCCGAGCGGCTATACTATTTATAATTATAGAAAGGGGGGGACCCCGCCTAGAGCCTTGCGAATAGAAGCCCAAGTGTAAAAACAGGTATAGCCGAGCGGCGATCCTGTTTTAAAAAAAACCAGAGTCTAGCCGTGCGGCTAGACTATTTATAATTTTAAAAAAATAAAAGAAGGCTGACCTCCGGAGCACCTATCATGTGTCAAAAAGTATAGCCGCCAAGTTTTCAAAAAAAAAAAAAAGTATAGCCGCGCGGCTATACAAAAACCTCCTAATTTCATTGGTTTATACTTTATTTGAAGACTTCCCAGTTTCCCTTTTAACCTATAGAACCATTGGCTGGCTCCTGTTTTTGTTGGTTAACGACGTGTCCTGACTTGTGGTTGTGAATTAAGCCAATTGACTACGACAATTTGAATCTTCCTCTCAATACCTAAACTAGTTTAAAATATCCCATTCTCAGAACAAAAAAGAAAAACTTCTAAGTTGGTTCTATGAGACCTTTTTATGACAAAGAGGGCCCGAAAAGTAGTTGGGCTTATTAACAAAGAGCCCAACAACAAGTCATCAGTGTCATGTGATGAATTTCTAAACAGAAACAGAGCACAATTTTGCGAGAGCTGCCTCCAAATTTGCCAACATTCGTGCTTCTCTCTCTCAGTTCTTCTTCCCCACCGTGTCAAAACGATCTCTCTCAAGCTTCAAGCTTTTCTCACTGTTCTTCAGCTTTCCACTTCCATTGTCTTCAATACTTGAACAGTAAAAGCTACCTATCTCCTCTTCCCTCCTCCACATATCTCTCGCCAGTCTCATGCACCCAAACATTCACCAATGCCTCGCCTTCTGGTCCCTCCCTTACCCTTTTACCCCTTTCTAATTCCCACCTATCATTTTCTTTTTACTGATGCAGATGTTTATGTTTGCTCTGTGCAGATAGGATATTTGGTTCCTCTCAACGACAAGCTCGAGGAAGACACTTCAATCCCCAACATACCCCTCAACCAAGGTCCAAATTACATCGGCCGCCACACCACAGCTTCCCTCTCCGACAAAAGACTTAGCCGCAAGCACCTCACTCTCACTGCCTCTCCTGATGCTTCCGCCGTTTTGGCCGTGGTAATTCCGTAATTTAAACCTCCAAACCAGTCCACTGTTTAACCGAAGTAGATAGATTGCTAACGTTAATATTGCAACTGTAGGAGGGAACCAATCCCATTGTTGTTAAATCGGAGAATACTAGGAAGAAATTGTTTCCCAAAGACAATGCGACTATACACCATGGTGATGTCATAGAGCTAATTCCGGGGCATTATCTTTTCAAGTATAAGACATTGTCTAGTAACGAAAATTTAGATGCGCATGGTGTCCATAACCATAAGAGGGGTTCAAACGATAGAGGAAAGGGTGCTGAAGTTGAGGAGTTGAGCCGAAAACGGTCACGTCAGCTAGTGCCCCAAGAGAAAGGTTCCAATACAAGTTTTAAGGTGTCCCTCTTTTGATTTTAAATAGTTTGATTGATTAAACTGCTGTTGATGATTATGGAAAATGTGATTTTGAGAGGCTAACTAAATGCCCATCTTTATCGACTTTGGACTTTGAAGGCTGAGGTGGAAGGAAGCAGCTTGGGGGCTGAGAATCGTGGGAATTTGCAGTCTAAGAGAGATGGCGGTCAAGTGGAGGCCATACAGCATTTTCGTGTTCCTAATGATAAACTACCACAGACCTTTCGGCTTTTGAATGTGCAAGGACTTCCCCAATGGGCAAATACCTCTTGTGTTTCTATAGGGGACGTGATTCAGGTAACCATTGTACCCTGTTGTAAGGAACAGCTTGTTGGTTCCATATGCAGTGTACTTGATGCGGCAATTTGTTTGTGGAAGTATATTTAAGCTTTAGCTCATGTTTTGCATGAATAGTGCACCCCTGAGGTTCTTATTCAGCATGCAAACGTTCTGGAAGAAATTGATTGACTTTATGAATATTTGGTTTTGGATGGGAATTTAATTTACTTTGATTTTTTATTTTTGTTGTTGTAGGGGGATATTGTCATGGCTATCCTTTCGAATTACATGGTAGACATCGATTGGTTGATACCTGGTATGTTGTTCTAGTCACCTTGATTGTGATTCCTGTAGAAATATTTTCTGTTATGTGCATTTTCTGAATCTGGTTGATGGCATATTACTTTTGTGTCATGCATAAGCTATTTCATGGTTGCATCCTTTCTGTTCTTCCCTGATTGCTTCTGATTGTTTTTATTTTTCTTTCCCTCCCCAATTTAGCATGCCCAAAAATTGCAAAAGTCCCGCATGTCTTGGTTATTCATGGTGAGGGTGATGGTACACTGGATCATATGAAGGTCTGAGTTAGCTCTATTTATGCCTAATCTCTGTCTATGTTATGCTTTCTTCCGGAACCTGGACCTTAAGTTGTTACATCTAATTTTAGAGAAAGAAGCCTGCAAATTGGATTCTACACAAACCACCATTGCCCATTTCATTTGGGACGCACCATTCCAAGGCCATGGTTCTTGTGTATCCTCGAGGAGTGAGAATTATTGTACACACAGCAAACTTAATATTTGTTGACTGGAACAACAAAAGCCAAGGTTTGTGGATGCAAGATTTTCCATGGAAAGATCAAAATAATCCAAGCAAAGGATGCGGTTTTGAAAATGACTTAATTGATTATCTCAGTGCACTTAAGGTATTAATATAACAATATATGTGGATCATTGGTTGATTTTATTTGTTGTTTTGGTTTTCTTGCCTTTTTGTTACCTTATATCTCTAGTTTCTAGATGTTTTGATTTTTAATGATGCTAATTCAAATTTAACATAATAATCTTCATCTTGTTGGTTAACTGTCAACAGTGGCCCGAGTTTTCTGTTAATTTTCCTAACTTGGGAAGCTTCAAAATCAATCCGTCATTTTTCAAGAAGTTTGATTACAGCAATGCAGCAGTGTGTTTTCTATTCCTTGAACTTTATATATATATATTGGTTTTGTATTGTTGGGGGTAGTACAATGTCAAAGTTAGTATCTTCGTTCGTGTGTATAATTTTCAGGTGAGGTTAATTGCATCTGCCCCTGGATATCATACGGGTACAAACATGAAAAAGTGGGGACATATGAAGCTACGCACTATTCTCCAGGAATGCACTTTTGATAAAGAGTTTCAAAAATCTCCTCTTGCTTATCAGGTACAGGAACAGAAGCGGTTGACTCATATAATGTACGATGTCAATGCTGAGTGCTTTTCTTTGATTAGGTGCAAAAATTGAGCAATGTGTTTATTCCAAGATTCTGTGCCTATCAGGATAGATATATTGCATTTGATTTCTGTCCAATTTTTGGGGTTCAGGACTTAGCATTTTCGATTGATTTTCATCTATTGGTCTCTTTACTTGCATGATATATCTAATGGAATAATGACTAATGCAGTAAACTTGATGCTGTCGAGTGCTTTGCTTTGTGGAATGTAAAAAGAAATAGTAGGAAAGCAAATTCAATTTCGACCTAGCTTTCTAATTATGTTGGATCGTTGCTTTGTTGCAGTTCTCCTCCCTAGGTTCTTTGGATGAGAAGTGGATGGCTGAGCTTGCGTCTTCAATGTCGTCAGGTTTATCAGACGATAGAACTCCCCTCGGTCCTGGGGAGCCACTTATAATATGGCCTACGGTAGAAGATGTCAGATGCTCTCTAGAGGTACTATCAAGTAGGTCATTGTTGTGTACCTTTTCCAATAGACCTTGTTTTACTATTATATGGTCATCTTCCATAAAGTTTCTAGGTTTTTACCATGGGGAAGAAATCCAAAAGACCTTACATGGATAAATCTCAATAGACCTCATGTAGTTGGGTTAGGGATATACAATTTCTTCAAAACAGTTGGAATGTTGGACGTATTTAAATGAAATACTATATAGGGGTAATTCAGCAATTAACAGGCAAAAGAGTCATCTGTCTATCACGTAATCTTTGAATGTGCGTTGTAACTTAGACTCTATATTCTGCATCTTGCTTTCATTTGTGCACCTTATAAGTGAATGCTGCTTTTTTGTGGGTTACACTCTTTGCCAGGGTTATGCGGCTGGAAATGCGGTTCCAAGTCCACTAAAGAATGTGGATAAAAACTTCTTGAGAAAGTACTGGGCAAGATGGATGGCAAGCCATACTGGCCGCTGGTCTCTCTCTCTCTCTCTCTCTCTCTCTCTCTCTAGTGACATATTTGACCCTGATATGTTCAGGTGGAAAATTTCTAGAAAATCTGACTAAAGAAACTGATTAATTGTTGTGCAGAAAGACCCGCACAAATATTGTCTTTTATTTTCAATTTTTTCCATTATCCTATAAATTGATATTAACAGTTCTGCCTTTTCATTTCAGTCGTGCAATGCCACATATAAAGACATACACTCGTTACAATGGTCAGAAACTTGCGTAAGAGTTCATCTCTGACCCTATTGATTGTGTTTTTATGGGTTTATGTTTTTAGAATGTTTAGTAGCATACCCTTCATAGTCAATTTTGAGCAGTAACTGTGAATTTCTACTTTGTCCCAACAGTTGGTTCTTGCTGACTTCAGCAAATCTTAGCAAGGCTGCCTGGGGAGCTCTCCAGAAGAATAATTCGCAGTTGATGATCCGTTCTTATGAGGTTAGTTTCTCAGTTGAAGATACGTTGTTGTGAGGTTTACTCGAGATGTTCATCCAAGTTGGGAAATTTGTCAAGCTTTTCAAATACAAGTTACTGCAGGTCCTAAATCATACGAGGACCTAGAGGATGTCAATACATCAAACGATATATTTCAATTGAATACGTCTTTATATATATTGCCCATTCTCTACAAATTATTTGTCTTCTAGCTCTACTCTGCTCCTACCAAAGCTTTGGTGCTGTATGTTTAATTCACCTTGCGTGGCTCATTACAGCTTGGAGTGCTGTTTCTACCGTTTAAAACATGCAGTTCTGGATTTTCTTGTACCAGTAATGAGGTTCCGTCAGAGGTAACAGCTACCCGCTGACCGTTTTACACACACTACTTAAATACTTTATTAGTATCACACTTGAGAGATTAACATAAAGGAAGAAAATGGCACAAAAATAAAGTAGAAAGACATTAATTCCATCGAGTTTCAGGATAAATGCGGACGGCCAGAATCTTCAGAAGCATCGAGAACAACACTTGTGACTCTGAATTGGCATGGAAACAGGAATTCAGATTCATCATCTGAAGTAATCAAATTGCCCGTGCCTTATGAACTCCCTCCCCAACCATACACCACTGAAGGTCAGTCAACTTGCTGTTTCTTACATTTATATTACCCTTCCATTCGGATATTTCATTCATCTTATGTCTTTTTATCTTATCTCCTTAGCAGATGTGCCTTGGTCTTGGGACCGGCGGTATAACAAGAAAGATGTTTATGGTCAAGTTTGGCCGCGACACGTTCAGCTCTATGCTACTCAAGGGTCGTGAAGTTTTGTGTTTATTTGACTACCATGGACTTATTTATTTTTCCTCAGCTCATTCTGTTTAATTTTAATTTCAAGCATATTGAGCTTCTGTGTTCCCCCTTCTTCCTTTCTAAGGCTCATAGCTGACAAAATTGCACTACTGCAGAAACAGGTTTAGGCTTCAACGCTGTTTAAAAAAAAAAAAAAGTTAAAAATTCCAAACACGTTCTTAATCTACTCACCAAACTTATACCGACCTATTTATTCCGATGATCTGCCTTAAATCAATGTAATCCAGTTTAAACATGGACCCACAAGTAATTAATTTTTTTGACTGAACAAATCTTCAAAATCACGCGGACTCATATTTTTTTATTTTTCAATTTCTAAGTTTTTGACTCTAATTTTTTGCACGACCGTCTTTAATAATATTTAAGTGTATTTAAACTGAAATAATTTTTTTGATACAATTTAATTTGAAATGATTTGAGTAGGGAGCGGGTGGGGAAGTAGATAACAACAGCATTGAAAGATTAAAACCTGAAAATCCGAGATTGCATAATAAATGGATAACGTTCTTTGATTCTTTCTAATTAATCCAGAATTTGAATCCCTTTAAGTTTTAAAAACAACATGCAAATCGGATACAGTTACAACACATTTATGCCACCCTTTTACTTGCACACATATATACATATATACACACACAAACAGAAGAAAAATTGAAAATGGATGTGATTTTTGAGTCCCAAAGAGGAAGATCCTTCACTATTGAAGTGGGTTACTTTGACACAGTCCTGGAGATCAAAGAAAAGGTCCAGAAATACCAAGGCATTTCTGTTCCCCACCAAACCCTAGTCTTCAATGGCCAAGTCCTTGAAGACGACAAGGACGTTGCCTACTGTGAGATCCTCAACAACTCTCACATTCAACTCATCGTTGCCTCCGAATCCGAAAAACCCATCACCACCAACAACAACAACAATGTCAAGGTGGAAGACTCGTCGCCCTCCAAGAAAATCCAGCTAAACGTGAAGACCCCCACGTCCAAAATGCATGTCGCTGTTGAAATGGACATAAACGACACCGTTACAAAACTAAAAGAAAAAATTCAAGCGATGGATCAAGCTGTCCCAATTGGTCGTGTGGTGCTCCATTCACTTGGCAATGAGTTGCAAGATCATCGTTCCTTACGTGATTGTGAGCTTTCAGACAATGCGGAGATCGAGGTGAGCTTGAGACCGTCCCCAACGGCAGCAGCGATGGCTTCACCGGTGGCAATGGGTGGTCCTGGAGGTGGGGGTGTGGCGGTGTCAAGGAATAAGTTGAAGCTGATGGTGTTGCCCAAGTGCGGGATGAAGAAAATTCCGGTGGAAATGAACCCATCAGATAATGTAGGGGAGCTAAGAAAGGAGCTTCAGAAGTTGCACCAAAGGCTACACTTTCATTTGCCACAAGAGAGCTATTTCTTCATCTATAAGCAGAATGTGATGGAGGACGACAGGTCGTTTCGGTGGCATCAAGTTGGGCAGGGTGATACTATAGAGATTTTCAATGGGAGCGTTACCGGTGGATCCTAGATTGCTAGTTAGAACATGTTTCCTTAACTTGTCTCTTAATCTTTTTTGTGCAATTTCGATAGGTACCATGATTTTTATGCATGGGCAATAAGCAGTGATTATATGTCAAATTAATCTTAAGTATGAGTTTCCTAATCCCATTGCTTAATATTTCTTTTTCCATTTTACTGCATTTAGATAATCAAAATCGTCTCTAACTTTACAAAAGCACTTGGAAGTGCATGCTTTCTTGTGCATTTGGATTTTTAATAAAAACTTGAACATACTTAAAATAAAAGTACTTTCAACAAAAAATGCTTATGCTAAAAAATGCTTTGAAAGGGGGAGTATTATATTGGGTTGCCTCAAGTTTGTCTCCTACGTGAAATCGAATTTGGGTGCACTTGGGGAGGGGGAGAGTTTGACCCACTATTCCACTATGGTGTCACTCCATGTGCGACCTTTTTTTTAGTTCGGTTTTGATGTATTTATATATCCAAATTTAATTGAAAATAATGAAAATTCAGCGTTTAACTAAACATTCTAGGGTGTGGAGACTCCTATTTTGTTGTAAATTTCATTACCCCTAACAAAAACAAAAATAAAAAACTTATTTGTTGTTCCATTTCCGTAGGACCAATATAGACAATAAATCGTAAAACAATACCAACTCCGTAGGAACAAAAGCCCACTTATAGGGCATGTTTGGTACCCCTCATTATATTGGATTGGATTAAATAAGACTTGAAATCCCATGTTTGGTAAGAGGGGGATTAACTTAAATAAGCTTAAATAGTCTAACAGTAAAATTTTTGCCTCGCTCGCTCGTTCAATATAACGAGCTTGAAACATGGCTCGCAAATAGCGAGCTTGCTAAGCAGACCAGCCAAGTCCAACGATAGCCAATTTCTTCTTCTTCTTCACCTAGAATTGTCACCACCATATCACCACGGACGTCGTCAAACCCAGTCACTCAAACCATCCACCACCAATTCAAACCCGGCCACTAGAATCAACAACCACCAATTCAAACCCACCCACTCGAATCAACCACTACCAATTCAAATCCAGTGGAACCAAAACCAAATTCAACCGCCACTATCAAACCCAATTGAACCCTCTGAAAAATCACCAACCATCGACCATGGCTCAATGAAATCAGATGGAGATTTGTGACTTCAAAGGAGATGAACATCTGTGACTTCAAAGGGGAATAAGAGAGAGAAAATGATGAGGAGGCAGAGAAAGGTTGGGAGGAGGAGATAGAAAAGGTGAGAGAAGGAGAAGGATATCATTGTATCAATATTGAAGAAAAAAATAGAGAACCAGAGAGTGTAGTCACCACATACCCAAAAGTGGATCCGGCTTTCTTAAAACTTGGGGTGAGGAATGAAGAGAGTGAAAAGGAAGGAAGGAAGAAGAAAATAGAAAGGAACGAACAGGAAGAAAGAAAGAAAAGAGAAGGAACGGCCTGGAAAGGAAGAAAGAATGGGAAAAAAAACAAAGGAGGCTTGGGAAGGAAGAAGAAAGGAGGAAGAAAGAAAAAAAGAAGAAACGGCCAAGAAGGAAAGGAAGAAGAAAAGTCCATGGAGAAAAAAGGAAGGAAGAAAGAAAAGGAGAAAAAAAAAAAAAGAGATAAGATAGTTTAAGCTTGTTAAAAACATTAAAATTTATTTGTTTTATTATTACTTATTTTTAGATAAAAAAACCATAATTAAAATCAAATATTACAATTTTATTATTTAAATATTAAATATTAAAAAAATTATTTTTAGTCAAACAGAGCACCAAACATAGGTCTTCACTATTTTTACAATCCAGCTTCTTAGTCCAACAAGCACCAAACGTAGGTCAGTACTTAATCCAGCTTAGTCCAATCCGAGCTAATCCAAGACAGTCCCAAGATTTAGTCCAGTCCATGATAGTCCACCGTACCAACGACCCTATAAAGGGTTGTATAGGCCCAAAAAATTCAGAGGGCTTTGCTCATAAGAAATGAAAGGCAAATATTATTAAAAGAAGTATTTATTGTTTCACCCTTAAAACTCGAGCTCGCTCTCACTAAACCACTTAGAACTCAAATTTCCTTATTTTACCCCTTATTCTTCCACTCCGTCTCAAATGTTACCCCCTCCCCTTAACGCCGTCTCATTTCACCGTTAAATGACCTCTCTCTCTCTCTCCATCCCAACTCTCATCGCACCCCACCCCTCTCCTTATTCTCTTTTCTATCTTTTATCTTCTCTCTACCTCTCTCTTCTCTCCCATCCCCTCCCCAGACCTAACCCCCAACACACCTCCATTGCACCCCACTCCTTCCCTCCCTATGCCTTTCTCTTTATCTCTCTCGCTCTCACTTTCTCTGCCTCTCTCTTCTTTCTTCTCTCTTCTCCCCTCTCCAGACCCAATCCTCACCTAGACCTAACCCTTCATGGAATTAAGAAGAGGCACAAAGAAGAAAGAATATGGGAGGGGGTGGGGTGTGAGAGCAATTCCACGAGTTGCCCTTAGTCATGGCAAGGGGGGTGGTTAGGGCAGCCACTATTCATGTGAATAGTGGCTGCCCTTGCAAAAAACAATGTTGGTTTCCAGCAGTTGCCCTAGTTTAGGGCAAACACTATCTATTTTTTTTTTTTTTTTTTTTCACATATTTGTTTACCTAAACAATTAATTTGGACAATATTTTTTTAAAAGATTTTTGGTGTGGAAATTGAAAAATATGACTAAGTATTTATTTTTAAAAAAATCTGAATTTTTTTTGTTTATTTTTCGATTTTTTTTAAAAAAATTTGTTTGACGTTCAGCCCCCCGAGTTTTGGACCTAGGCTCGGACTTGCCCTTGGGCCAGCCAGAACTTCGTGGCCTCCACAACCAAATCGGGCCAACCCTTGCCTGCCTGGAGGCCCTTTTTCCCAAACCCCCCTAACCTCAGTCCAAAACCCACTGTTGGACTTGCTCTGATGGGGTTGGGGAGGGGATAAGAGAGAAGAGAGAAGATATATGGGGTTTAAATTACTAGAATGTCCATGCCACTTCAGCTGATTTTGTGGATGGAAATAGACGGAAATAGTAAAGTGAGAAATTTTTTAGTAATTTTTAGAGATTCATAAGATAAAGTGAGGAAATTTTAGTTTGATAAGTTAGAGCAAGCTCGAGTTCGAGGGAATGAAACAATAAATAAGCCATAATAAAAAGAAATAAAGAGACAATAATTTCCTCACTTTCATAGAACGAAGAGCCACCCACCCCATTTGAAATATAAAAATATATTTCTTTTGGCTTGACTTTAAAATGGGTAATGTTGTTTAATATATTCTTAATTAATTAAGCAAATAAAATATAACTTTGATAATCATGTTTATTGTTTCTATACAATGTATCTTATTGCCGCCATTTGTTTTTTGTTTTTATTTCCTGAATCAGAAGGTGGTATTGGATGGATCCCAATTATGGGTAGCACCTTTAAGCCTTAATCACAATTCAAACTAATTCCCGCTCATAATGGTTCAAAAGGATAAGGGGTAAAGTCCTGGTTAAAGTGGTGACTCAATATAAGAGTAGAGATCAAACTCTTTACCTCTTAAGAAATGAGAAATGCAACCACTCACACCAACCACCTTAGTTCCTGTCATTTATTTTTTGGTAAACGGCCGTTGCACATATTAATTGTATATTTCAAATATGAATTTTCTGGCCACGAAATAAATTTTAAAATTGAATTGATGAGATAATGAAAAAGAAAAATTACGTGACGCGAAAGCAAACAGAAAAACAAATATTCCTACCGAATGATTGTGGATTAGTCGATGTAATAATCGGGAAAACATAGGGCTAAAAAAGTAATCGTCATTAATGTGGAAGATAACGCCGTGAGGGTCCCGTGACGCACCAATACAAGCCAATGATAGAGTCATTTGAGGTCATTATTGACCTCGAAATTAGCTCACAAAAGGAGACTAGATACCAAACTTTGCCGTCTAAACCGCGCCAGCGGCACATCATTTCCTACACGTGTCGCGAAATCAGTGGACCTCCTCTTCACGCCTAGTCCGTTTCCGTGACGAAGTCTCCTTCTCTTTTGCTATAAAGAAAGGCCTCCGCCTCTTCTTTTCTTCACAATTGAAATTGTTTTGTTTCTCAACATTCAAAGAAATTCCCTTCAATTCTCTCGAAGCCTCTTTTTCAGTCTGTCAAGGTATTGTCCTTCTCTCCTTTCCCAGTTTAATTTGTTTTAAAATTTTAGATCTAAATGCTTAGTTTGTGTTTAATTTGTTTGATCTTTGAGATTTTTGATCGATCGATTGGATCCTTACACCTTTGATAGTTTTGCATGTTTAGTTATAGTTTTTGAATATTTGGGAATGGAAATCGGAATTTGGTATGATAATTTTGCCTTGAATCTACGATCTATGTTTCTATTTCACAAATTAGGGGTTTTTCTGTATCCTATCTCACGGATCTTGAAGTCTTTGCGATTAGATTAGATCTATTGATTTAGCGAATTAGGGATCATTTCTGTATCCAAATTGATTTATAAGATTTTTGATATATCGAACCTGAAACCCATATGTCAATTTTACTTATGGTTTCTACTTTTTTCCTGGAATAGCCTTTCGATTTTGGAAAAATAATTGTGCCGTTGATTTGTCTTTTATTCAATTGTGCTTTAATTTATGATTTATTCATTTCCAAACCAGGGTTTTTTTTCTTTATCTGTTTTGCGGATTTGCAAGTTGTTTACCGAAATTAGAACTTTTGATCTTGAAACTGTGAAACCAATGCTTATGTGATTTTGTTTCCTGTAGATGCAAATCTTCGTGAAAACCCTTACCGGCAAGACCATCACCCTTGAGGTGGAGTCATCTGACACCATCGACAACGTCAAGGCTAAGATCCAGGACAAGGAGGGCATCCCTCCAGACCAGCAGCGTCTTATCTTTGCCGGAAAGCAGCTAGAGGACGGCCGTACCCTCGCAGACTACAACATCCAGAAGGAGTCAACCCTCCATTTGGTGCTCCGTCTGCGTGGTGGTATGCAGATCTTCGTCAAGACCCTCACCGGCAAAACCATCACCCTCGAGGTTGAAAGCTCCGACACCATTGACAACGTCAAGGCCAAAATTCAAGACAAGGAAGGTATCCCCCCAGACCAGCAGAGGCTGATCTTCGCCGGCAAGCAGCTGGAGGATGGCCGTACCCTCGCAGACTACAACATCCAGAAGGAGTCAACCCTCCACTTGGTGCTCCGTCTGCGTGGTGGTATGCAGATCTTCGTCAAGACCCTCACTGGCAAGACCATCACCCTGGAGGTCGAAAGCTCCGACACCATTGACAACGTCAAGGCTAAGATTCAAGATAAGGAGGGCATCCCACCAGACCAGCAGAGGCTGATCTTCGCCGGAAAGCAGCTCGAGGATGGCCGTACCCTTGCTGACTACAACATCCAGAAGGAGTCCACTCTCCATTTGGTGCTTCGTCTCCGTGGTGGTATGCAGATTTTTGTGAAGACCCTGACAGGAAAGACCATCACTCTGGAGGTCGAGAGCTCGGACACCATTGACAATGTCAAGGCGAAGATCCAGGACAAGGAGGGTATCCCACCAGACCAGCAAAGGTTGATCTTTGCAGGGAAGCAGCTGGAGGATGGCCGTACCCTTGCTGACTACAACATCCAGAAGGAGTCCACTCTCCATTTGGTGCTTCGTCTCCGTGGTGGTATGCAGATCTTCGTGAAGACCCTGACCGGAAAGACTATCACTTTGGAGGTCGAGAGCTCCGACACCATTGACAATGTGAAGGCGAAGATCCAGGACAAGGAGGGGATCCCACCAGACCAGCAGAGGTTGATCTTTGCAGGGAAGCAGCTGGAGGACGGCCGTACTTTGGCTGACTACAATATTCAGAAGGAGTCTACCCTTCACCTTGTGCTGCGTCTGAGGGGTGGTATGCAGATCTTTGTGAAGACCTTGACTGGAAAGACCATCACCTTGGAGGTGGAGAGCTCGGACACAATCGACAATGTGAAGGCCAAGATCCAGGACAAGGAAGGTATTCCTCCAGACCAGCAGAGGTTGATCTTTGCCGGTAAGCAGTTGGAGGATGGAAGGACTCTGGCTGATTACAACATTCAGAAGGAGTCTACCCTTCACCTTGTCCTGCGTCTCCGTGGTGGTTTCTGAGAAGTGGATTGCTCTGCTGTTTATGAATGTTTCTGTTGTTCCCGTAAAACAATGTTTCTGTTTTCAGTGTTTTTTCTTTTTTAAAATTTCAAGTTTTATGGTACTCTGTTTATGCCTCTTGGTGAGGTATTTGAACTAGTTTGGTTTCCTGTTACTCTTGTTTAATAAATAAATTTGGTTCTTGCGTAATAATTTTTCTGTGCTTCTTGTTTGTCTGAGTTAAATTGATTGTGTTTGCATAATCTGTTTGTAGATGGTAAGGCTACTTTGGGTATAGTCATTTGTTTGTATACATATTGTGGGGATTATAGATATCGACCAAGTCATGTTATTATTTAGCTTAGTGTGAAACTGAGACTGGCACTCGTTTTTCTTACCCCGTTTCAGAAAGGTTGCATACTCTCGTTGTGAAACTGAGAGTTGCAAGGAGTAGTTCAAAAATCGAATCTGATCGAGTGTTTCACGAATTTGATCTGAATGATCAAATCTAATATTTGGTTGAAATGTTTACTCGTCTTTGTTGGATTGGAGTGTAACGTTTGCCTTCAAAATTGCTTAGACTGCTTTGAGTGTAACGCTGCCTTCAAAAACAGTCGGAGGAAGATTGAAATATTACTTCAGGTTCAGGATTAGTAAAGTAGCTATGATTAGGCTGCCAATACACTCTTCCTCTTTTGTTGATATTAGTATTCTGGTGCATTTTTCTATTGAGATGATTATTTGGTAGCTTACCTTCCGTTATCTTTAGAAATAGTCCAATCCAATAAGCCACTTAGGAACTTCAAATTTCTAAGGTTTGGTTTAGGCATGAACTCGACTTTGCAAACTCGTAATGTTTTTGGGTATGTTGTGTGTGTCAACACCGTTCTTCATATCATTTGATAGTAGTTTGCAATATCACCTCATAATATATTTGACTTGCTATGAGATCAACAAGTCCTTTCTTGCTTGTCATTCATATAAGATAACAGTCGATAGAAGCAGGATGACAGATATGCATATCGGATCCAAATGATTCTTAGACAGCTCAGAAAACAAAATGGGTGGGTTCTCTACACTTGGGACCTCTCTCGTCTATTTCTAATTTCTATATCCGATTTGGACGAATTGTGTGGTTTGGTTTACTTGAAAATAAATATGTCGTTGTAGTTCTCCGCAACACGTTTATTACTTGGTATCAGCTTGGATTGTGAACGTGACACTGCTTTTGGCTATCTTCCGCATCTGTGTATCCAAGATAAAGCATCTTTTCGTTTTTATCTCTGCATTTTGTTCCGTGATCGATCAAAGCACTTATCACTCTCTTCTAATCTGAATTCTAGTAATGCAATGGGACCAAGCTATTGAATTGTCAATGTCATGCGTTTTACTCTCTGTTGCATTCTGTTCCTTGTTAGTTGTCGGACAATGACAGGCCCAGCTAAGCTTCAAACAGAAACCACACGTTTTCTGGAAACCAGACCAGAATGAAAGGCTCCCCTTCGTTGGTTTAACTTCAAAGATCCTCCCCTCTCATGCTGAATCTGATCCAATCCGGCTGGTCTGTACCGACAGTGATCTGAATATGATAATCCAATTGTTAATACAAATCCGATAACTTAATATTCAAGCGTAGGCTAATTTCGAACCAGTAGTTAATATATGTAATCTGGGGTAAGATTTTTGTATGTCTATATTTATAAACAAACAACCATGCAAATAATGTGGTGAATTGACATCCGATAAAATAAACTGATGGGATATGGATTTATCTGTCATGCATTTGACTCGTAATATTCTTCGGATTTCCTATTCATCTACAGATGCCTACATTCAACTACCATTCTTTGCTTCTTGAGAACCATTCACCATCTATCTACTTAAGCGGCTCCATTGCCCCAAAGTAGCAGCACCTTATTGACTTCCTCTCCAGAATTCTATGCCTAATGGCCGACTCCGAACACTCTTCTTCCTAACACTCTTCTTCCGATGACTCTTTCTCGGACTCTCAAGCTACAGGTACCTATTTGTCTCAACTGTTTGGGACAGACACTTATGTTCTCTACTGTTTTCTTTAACGAAAGGGTTTTGATTCAAACTGTTTTCCTTTCGATCTGTTCCTTACCGTCTATGTTTCTCCTTTTGTTTCTAGCTTGCCAAATAGGGTTTTGTGACTCTGCTTTTCAGATGTTTTCCTCTTTGCTATTTTCTCTCAACTATTGCAAGTTCGTTTTGAAAGAGAAAACGAAAGGCTTTCATGAACTCCTGTGGTTGATTTTGACTTGTTTATCTCAGAGAAAAGCAGACAAGAATCTGAGCTTCAATTCTCTGAGGACGAGGAAGCACTTATTATAAGAATGTACAATCTAGTGGGAGAGAGGTTGGTTTCTTCTTCTTCTTCTTTAGCATTGTAATTTTCTTTCTGAGCACAAAACAAAGAGTTTGCTTATCCCAAACTAAGTTTTGTTTTGTTTTGTTTTTTTCCATTATGAATAGGTGGGCTTTGATTGCTGGGAGGATTCCCGGAAGAACAGCAGAAGAAATTGAGAAGTACTGGTCCTCTACAAACTCGACAAGTCAATAAACAATTAGGTCAATCTGTTGTCTGACTCTACCTCAACTCTCCCAAGCTTGCATTGCAGAATTTGCGGTTGGAACCGGACCAATTTGTAATATTGAACATAAGATCAATGTACAAAGTAACGTTCCAAGAGTTGCCAATCTAATAATCTTCTGCGACATATTCCATTCTTGTCTTGGTTCTTTACTTTATTTACGTTCAAAAGAAATCTTCATTGATTTATGACCCATTTGACCCATAAGAATTGTAACCGAAAGCGAATGTTTGCAAGCTATGTAAGACTAATCTAAAATTGTTTGATATTGCCATTTGATAACAACCAAAACAAGGATAGCGTTTGGTGGATAATAACCCTATGTCAGCGACCACCTGTGACTCGCGAACCACAAACCATAGCCTTCCGGCCAGGATCAGGAGCCAGAGACTATGAACCATAGCATAAGATTCAGATTCCAGCAAATCAATCAATATCCAAGAAAATCTTAGTATCCAAAAACTGAAAGAAAAAACATGTTCAGAATAAATAACTTGCATTCAAAAGCTCAGAGGTAATCATTTAGCTTTAGCTTCTTTGAGTAAATTTCAATGATCAAAGAATAAACTAAACAAAGTACATGTTATAACTTATAACTAAAAGGTTAACATTCACAGCCTGAATTACAAATATGGTATGCTCTGGCTTGACGACCAGGGGTCCAGGGATGAGGGACCAAATATATGAATCAACAGTTTAGCTATGAGTCAGCACACCAAATGGACAATGCCAACCAACAACATCTGACTTGCATTATACATTGCTTTGCTTGTAGAACTTGGTGTCGAGTACTTGCTTACCACACATCGCGCAAACTCCTGCATAACATCACATACATTAGACTTTTCAGCAATAACCAAAGATAACAAACCAGCTAGATGAACAATTAGAAATAATACCTTTGGAGTAAGCACAGGTGTGACAGTATTTGCCATCCTGGTGTACTTGCTGCTTGCAAATCATGCACTTGGTAGTTCCATAAGGAGTCCACCTACAAGCAAAACAAATGAGATTGAAGTTAACGACTTACGTGTGAGATGCGATCACATGTGATACATCACACAAACAATCTGCATCACAAACAACTCAATAAATGGCAATGGTATTGTACAACATGAATCATCAACTGACATAACAACTCATTGCAACTATATGATTTAGAAGCAGTACATATGTTCTGTGTCTCTGGTCTCTGCAATAACCCACACAACTCCTCTATTGCAATACCTCAATTTCAAAAACCACGACGAAAAACCTCTGTTTATTCTTTATCAGGTCAAGTAAATAGAAAATTTCTTTAAGTCTAATTCCCTTCTCTATATTACCTAATCTAAAGTTTGATCGCAGTATACTCCTATAATTTGGTAAATAAATAAAAAAATTCATGACCGTATGACAAGAAGTAACATAAGCAAAAGTCAACATAGAAATTTGATAAAAAAAGGTTTGCTGAAATCGACCAAAAATTCTACTTTAAATGCTAAAACAAGTAAAAACTCACAGAATACACATATACAAAAACATAAAATTATAAATTAAAGAAAAAGCGAACCTTTTCTTCTTGGAGAGGAGCTTGTTCTCGTTGATTTTACGGCCACCGCCCTCAGTGGTGTTACTGGCACCTTCCTTCCACTTGTCTGGCACTATCACCTTCGAAAGCTTCTTCTCACCTATGTATTTAACAAATTCAATTAGAGAAATTCAACAAATTATCAAAAATATTATCAATCGGAATTCTTTTAGGCAAAAAGTATCAATCAGAGTTCAGAAACTGCGTCCAATCTCTATTTTCGCCTATTTTTAAGAAAAGAAAAGAATTTTGCAGAAAGTTGATAATGAATTCAAAGAAACTTACACTTCTCGCACACCATTCTTTGTTCTTGTTCTATGAATTGCGATTTCACTCTGGAAAAGAAAAACCCTAATTGTACCTTTGGGTTTGGATTGGGAGTCTTCTGTTCGTTGGTCTCGCGTTTCAACTTACCGTTTTGGTGTTTTCTTTTTTTTTTTTTTTTGGTAAAAGAGGGGGCTAAACGCCCAAACAAGACAAACTACAAACCAAAAGAACGGGGCCTCACAGCACCCCTAGCATCCTCAGCAAGAATAAATTCAAGGAAGTCAGGAACCTCATCGTAGACATGAAGTCCAGATTCAAGAGTATAACTTCTGGTAGCCAAGGCATCAGCAGCTACATTTTGTTCACGGTAGATATGCTTAACTGCACAACACCAGGAATCATGGATCTTCATTTTACAGCAGGAAATGATGCTGTAGAGAGGGTGGGTTGGGGCGGAGGAGGAGAAGATATAGAGTTACAGCAGAGCTGGAGTCGCATTCAATTTCCACATCGCGATATCCAACGTCCCAAGCCAAACTAAGCCCCCAAAAGATACCCCATAATTCAGCCTCAATGATGGTACTTGCACCCAGATTCACAGAAAAGCCTTTGATCCAAGCACCAAAAGCATCACGTAATAAACCTCCAGCACCACTAAAACCAGTGGCATTGATTCTACTACCATCTGTGTTAATTTTGCAAGTACCGGGTTTGGGTGTCTTCCAGTGGAGTTGAAACACAATACGCTCCGAGTGCCTATAGTAGGATTACAAGCACTGTACCACTCCAACGCATCCTGGTAAAACAGGTGTAAAGGCTCAGAAGGTATAATAAAGCCTTGCTCGAAAATCAGCTTACATCTCCATTTCCAGATATACCATAAATAAATTGAAAAGACTAAGTACCAAGGCAGGCCATGGTGAGTAATCTTACTTGATTGAAGATTCAGAGTGAGCCAAGCATCAAACTCCATGAGGTTTTGGCAAGGGAGGGGACCTCCACCGCCAAATCTATTCCAGAGGGACTGAGTACCTTGACAGTCTTTAAATAAGTGCTCAAGCAGATTCCGCATAATGAGTACATCTCGGACAAGCATCTACATTGGTGAACCCTCTTCTTTGCCTTTGGACATTAGTAAGAATCTTTTTATGGCATAAGGTCCAGAGGAAAGATTTCACCTTGGGGGGGATGTGCAGATTCCAGAGGAAATGCCATTTCCATTTGTGGCTATCTTCTTCCACAAAGGAGGAGCTGGAAGCACTTTTGACAGAAAAAGAGCCATTAGGGGTGAACTGCCATATGCGCTTATCATCTCCACTCCCATTAAAACCAGCATGGATACCACTAATCATCTTCACAATGTTTTCAGGAAGGCATGCCAATAAGCACGTGATGTCCCAAATCCCATTATCCAGATAGTCACTAACCTTGGATTGCAAAATTTCCTCAAAAAGATCAATAGTAGCAAATTGTTGCAAAGTACCACAACTGAGCCAATTGTCTGTCCAGAATAAAACATCATCCCCAGAATCCAATTCTCCATCTAATACCTTGGGCAAGGACTGTGGAGCCATATAACACACCACGCCAGACACTAGAGGAACAACTATGATGTGAGTCATTAATATCAAGGATTCCCCCATGTTTTAGATATTTGGCCTTAAATACTTGGGCCCATAAACCCTGCTCCTGTTGAAGAAGACGCCAACCAGTTTTAGCAAGCAAGGCTTTGTTCATGCAAGCTGATTTTTTAATACCCAAACCACCAAAACATTTTGGTTTACACACTGTCTCCCACTTGACCAAGTGAGCCTTAGTTGTCTCAGGAGTGTGTCCCCACAGAAAATTTCTATTAATCTGATCCAACTTGTTACAAATAGATATGGGCAGAGGGGCTGTTTGCATAGTGTAAAGAGGGATCGGCAGGAGGTCACAGATTGAAGAAGAGTAATTCTACCAGCCATAGAGAGAGTTTTACTCTTCCAGGAAGAAAGTCTTTTCTGAACTTTATCAATAATCTCTTGGTACGTACCTTTAGTGACTCTAGAATGGATGAGAGGAACACCAAGGTATTTTCCAAGGCAAGCAGTGAGGGGGGAACCACTGATGGTAGCAATAGCATTGGCCAAGTCAGTATTAGTGTTTGGGGAAACACAAATGGTAGACTTTTCAAAGCTAACCTTTTGACCAGAAAGGTTACAAAAATCATCAAGACAATGCTTCATCAAAGCCGCTTGAGTAGTAGAAGCTTCTCCAAAAAGGATTAGATCATCAGCAAAGAAAATGTGAGATATAAAAGGACCACCCTCGCAGATTTCAACAGGTTTCCAAACATTGTCATGAATCTTCTGTTGAATGATATGGGAAAGCTTTTCCATGCAGAGAACAAAAATATAAGGAGAGAGAGGATCTCCTTGCCTGATGCCACAATGAGGGTAGAAGAGAGAGGTAACCTCGCCATTCAGAATGACCTGGTACTTGACTGAAGTGATCCAGTGCATTAGGAGCTCAAGGATTCTACCCCTAATTCCAACTTCCCAAAGCACATTCCTGATAAAATCCAGTTAAGACGATCGTAGGCCTTAGACAAATCAATCTTCCAGGCAATGAACCCTTTCTTACCTTTAGAATTCTTGAATTTGTGTAACATTTCCTGGGCAACAATGATATTATCTGTAATTTGTCTCCAGGAACAAAACTTACTTGATTGGGACTGATGAGGTTTGCCATGCAGGGGCGAAGTCTAGCAACCAGAATCTTCGAGATCACTTTATAGATGGTGTTGCACAAGCTAATAGGCCTAAGTTGAGTCATGTAAACAGGAGTATCAACTTTGGGGATCAAAGCAATAAGGGTCTCATTGAGATGCTCAGGGCAGAGTTGCAAGTTCTGAAAGCAATTTCTAATGAGGGTAATGATGTCAGTAGAACAAAGATCCCAAAACCTTTGATAAAAGATAGCTGGAAAACCATCAGGCCCAGAGAGTTTTTAAACCACCAATGGAAAATAAGCAATGGTTGATTTCCTCATCAGAAACAGCAGTGCTTAAGCCATCCAAATCTGCCTCATCAAGGCTAGGAAATAACTGTGGAGTAAGATTATAGTCACCAAATATTCCAGAATCAGAAAAAAGCTCCACAAAATAATTCACCACAATCTGTTTCATGCCATGCTTATCTGTCACCCCGTCACCAATAGTATTTTTTAAACCTTCAAGCTTGTTTCTCCTTCTTCTAATAATAGTTGAGAGATGAAAAAAAATGGGTATTTCTATCACCTTCCTTTAGCCAAGTATTCCTGGATTTTTGCATCCAAAAGCTCTTCCTAATCGAGAAGGAGATTATACTCACTAGAGAGCTTAGCATCAAGTTGACTAAGAAAAGGGTTTGGAGTAATACATAACTTTTTTTGTATTCCAGCAAGTCTTGTCAATAACATTCTCTTCCTTTGGAAGATACAACCAAAAACCTGCTTGTTCCAGTAGGTGAGAGGAGGGACAAGGTTGATAGTTTTCTGAACGGCATGACCAGGTACACGAGTTCCAAGAGTCCCTGATAAACGCACCAAAGTCCGGATGGGAAAACCACATAGCTTGGAACCGGAAGGGAATACTATCTCTATTACGAGAGTGATTAGAATCCAACCGAATCATGATGGGGCAATGATCAGAATTAACTCTGGTCAAGTGGGAGAGGTGAGCTTCAGGAAAGAGGAGACGCCAAGAAATATTACTAAGCCCCCTGTCAAGCCTTTTCCAAATAATACCCTCAGGTATTTCGTTTGTTGCACCAAGTAAACTTCGCACCAGAGAAGCCAAGGTCAATAAGTTGATTACGATCAATCCAATTAACAAAGCTTGAACCCCCAGGATCAAAGTTTCCACCACATTTCTCAGTAGCACAAACGGTATCATTAAAATCTCCCATAACTAGCCAGGGCAGGTTGGTAGCTTTAGCAAGACCATCAAAATAGGTCCATAAGGATTCCCTAATCCTAGGATGAGGATTAGCGTAAACCACAGTAAGGAGCCACCACTTATTCCTGAAATGAACAATAGCAGGTAATAGACTGACTAGAGTGAGCAATGACCTGAAGAAACAGAAATGTCATTCCAAAGCAGCCAAACACCTCCAGAAAACCCAATGGCATCAACAATATGGTAGTGGGAAAAACCCAAATTCTTGGCGACATTGAGAGCTCTGGAACCGCTAATTCTAGGTTCAAGCACAGCAAAAACATCAATAGCATAAGCCTTTTTTAAATCCTTAATGGTGGAAGCACACTTATCCTTGCCAGCACCCCTAACATTCCAAGTGACAATTATCACTAAAAGGATGTAAAATAACGGGAAAACCTGAGGGATAACCTTAACAGCAGCAGAAAAATCTGTCAATTTGGACTAGCAGCGGCATCATTAGCATTTGGCAGATCATTGCTCAATCCAAAATCCGAGCTAGGAGGGCCATTAGAGACGGAAGTGTGGGCAGGAGTTGCATTTCCATCACTAATGATGTCCATAATATCAGTATCAGGAGGATTTTGTTCTTGAGGCAAGGGAACTTTATCAAAATGGACAGTAGAGGAAAAAGGAACCCCCACATTAAAGGAGAAGACACCTTGAACGTCATCTTGAAAATCGGAGCCTTGCACTTGAACCCCAACAACATCCACATCAGCGGGTCTGTTAAGTTGGGAGAGGGGAAGGTCTAGCACCATCCTTCCTTAGATGGGAAGTATTGGAGATATCATGAAGAGGCTTTTTGGAGACCCAAGGATTGGCCGCACGAGCAGGGGCGGCTTGCTTCCCCATTCCAGAGTTTCTGTAGTTAAAGCTTTTCTTGGGATCAGACTTGTGTGGCACAAGTTGAGGGGACTTTTTTGTGCTAGTGAAGGTAGTCGGTTTGGAAGTCCTGGCAGTCTCAGAGATACCACCTAAGTTTCCATCTGCATCTAAGACGGAAAAGCGAGAACCTCTACTCGCAGAAGTTTTCTTTTGCTCAGCATGCACTTTTCCTAAATCAGAGGCGGTTTTCTTCTTGGCATTTTTGGTCTTTAACAGGCATCCGCTGGCCAAGGAGATTAGAAGGGTTCTTAGAGGCTTCATCAGGTAGGATCACACACAGCAGCCCCAACCACCGTCTTAGTGGGTTTGTTCTCCAAATTAGCAGGTTTCAGCGCTCTCTATCCTGAGCATTAACATCCTTCAAATTCCCCAAATTAGCATTTTCAGACGCTCTATTAACCTGAGCATTAACATCCTTCAAATTCTCTGCGTCATCAAGCTCTATAGCCTGAGCTTTAGCCTTTAAAATTAGAGGGCAATTATCCCTCCCATGCCCATAGCAACCACATTCAAAGCATATCAAATGGATACCCTCATAGACCACCCCATAGGTGCGCCCCTCCACTTCAATAAAAGGAGTTAAAGGTTTGGAAATATCAAGTTCAATACAGATACGAGCAAATTTCCCTCTCGATTGGCTCATAGTATGAGCGTCAACTTTAACTGTATTCCCAATTAAATTGCCTATTCTCTCCAAGACATCAAATCTGAAAAATTCAACATTCAGGCCATTTAATCTTACCCAAGCAGTCATGTGCGTAATCTTTTCTTCTTTTGGATCAAAGCCAGGCTTCCACCTCTGAGTTGTTACATACTGTCCCGCGATTCTGCCAAGGCCCTCCAGGTAAGGACATATTTCATGTCTTCATCAAGCAAGAATTTCACAATGAAAAAATTATTTTCTAGATCTATTAGGGTCATCGGCCCCTTAAGTCTCCATCTTTGAAGAAGTCGTTCACGAAGGAAATTAAAGGTGAGCGGCCTGCCCATGAGTTTGATGATGATTGCAGACTTCCAAGGGCGATACAAACAGTCTTTAATCTTGTCAGAGAACTGAATTGAAGGAATTGGTCCAGTCTGAACAACAAAGTCTTCATCCCCAATCACCATAGAATCTTCAGCCATACCAAAGTCCGCAGAGACTTTATCTTTGAAGCTCATTGGCAGAGATGAGGGAGCAGGGAGGGATCATCAATACCTCCAATATCACTCACTTCATGGGTTCGGGCTCTTTTTCCACCAGCAATCACACTATCTTGGCAAGAGTCACTCGATCCAGCAGCAAAAACAACATCATTCATCATGAAAGAAGAGAAGGTTAATTGGAAATTGCAGACGGCAGCGCAAGGGAGGCAAACAAGGTTGGGAAAGCACAAAGGAGGCAACAGGAAGGAAAAGTGAAACGCGTGGGGCGCGTTCCACTAAGTCATAGCGCACCCTTGACTTGGCCGAAAAAATATTCTTGGGTGTTTTCTTTGACACCTCGTGAATTTATTAATTGACTAAATACCATCCACCGACTAAAAAAGCCATTTCAAACCGTTGGATTTGAGCTGGCTCATCTAATAGAAACTTTCGCTGATCTCGACGTTTAAAACCTTATGACTTTAAAAGATTATTTAAAAGCTAATAGGAAAGATATTGGTTCGAGTTATAGAAAATCGGATCTATGAATTTAGTATATTATCATTTATCTTAATGGAAATATTTTTAATAAAAAAGCTTATATTGCATAATATCAGTTATGCAATTAAAGAATGAGGGAGGGTTTCATAAAATTGATTATTATTTTGTTTTTCATCCTCAGAAAATTGGGGATTTTTGTTTTGAATTAAAGAATGAGAGAGGGTTTCATAAAGAATGAAAGAGGATAAATTGTAAATATTTTTTCAAAGTTTACTCATGTGCTTAACGGTTAGATTATATAGTGTTCGGGAAAGGAATGAAATACATGAAATTAAACCTTTTATTGAACAAAATTGATTTAATAAATTTAATAGAAACCCAATAGCCTAAGACAATGATGACCTACAAAAACACATCTTGGTGTGTTCCCAAATTGACATTACAAAACTTTACATTACTATTTTCATTCCCATGGACTCAATGGGCACTCCACTGGCAAAGTTGGGTAGCGTTCAGAATCCTTGCAATAATCATAAATAACAAGATTTCTCTGTATCCAAGCATAGTCCATTTTCTGAGCATCAGAGAGGTGCCAAGCATCATATTGGTCCCACCAATTCTTTGTTGTGGTGGAGACGCACGCAGGGTAAGGGTCTTCCCATTGGCACCCATCAACATTGAAGTCTTTGTAAGAGGACACAAATGGGGCTTTCTCCCAGTCTGTCTTCTCAAGCCCACCTCTGGTTGCCCACTCGTCTGCATTCCATATGCTGGAGAACAAGTACATTGGCTTCTCATTGGGGAAGAAGTTGTTTGCTTCCCCATTGTTCTTGAACACCCTTATGGGAACTTTGTCCACAAAAAACCTGAATGCAAAAAAAACCAAAGTGCAAGATCGGTAAGTTTTCAGTATTGTTCATGATAAGAGCAATGTTCTAAATAGGAAACATAACAGTTACATAATATAATTTGGGAAATTATGTTGTACAATTAAGACCAATTGTTTTGCTGATCTAACGATTCGGCCGTATGCCATACTTTGCTGTCTCATATAACCAGAAGCATGTGACAATGTGGCAAATGACATCTCTTTAGCATGAGGGATCAATCAGTATGTGTCAGGAGATATAAAATAAAAGGAAGATAGATATAAAAGAGAGACTTGGTAACTCAGGTCATACACCAACAGCCAAAGGGAAGATATATACTAAACTTACACAATCTGATGATTGTTCCAAAGAATTGAATAGGTATGAAAGTCCTCGGTGGGGTCGAACCAAAGCATGTGCCTCATCTCACGGCCTCCAGTTCCATTCTTGTAAACATTTGTCTGAATGAGATAAGGTTGCTCGCTCCTATTTCCCAAGAACTCAAAATCTAACTCATCCCTCTCTGGCCCTGCTCCATTTTCTGTGCACATCTGCAGCAACAAGTACATTTTCAATCTAGACATGTAATTTTGTACAAAAAAGAAACTAAAAAGACAGACATGGGATTGTGATTGGCTTTCATGAAAGCTTAAAGACTTACATAATAAGCTGTCACTACACCAGCAGAGTCACCTCCGACCAACTTGAGCTTCATGCTGAACCATCCAAATCTGTACTTCTGTTTTGTCTGAAACCCGCAACCTATTCAATTACAAAGAAACCAAGAAAAGAAAGTTATGTGATTGCTAGCAAAGTTTCAAGTAGTATTGAAACTGATGCAAATTCTCAACTAAGATTGACACATAAGTATTGAACAGAAATCAATCTTTGTTGCTGATAAATGTTGTTCATGTTTACCTGTTTCTTTGTCCAGGGAAAGATACCAGATCTCCCCATCTGCAGAGGTTTTAAAATGGTTCTCAGACCACATTATGTCGAAATTGTCTTTGAAAGAAGTGGCTGGGGCAGCCGCTTCAGATGAAGAAGAAGAGCAAGCAGCAATGAGTACTGCAATGTAAAGAAGAATAGGCATCAGAGATGCCATTCTTTCCATTTTGGGTGGAAGACTTTTGGAGGCAGAGAATCTGAAGAAAGTGAGAATGGATGGGAGCTTGTTGCAGCTGGATCTCCAGGAGGAGGAGGAGGAGGAGGTGTGCATTAAATGATCAGAATATGAAAATGAGTTGGGAAAGGCTAAGACTGGAAACAAGTCACATTTCCTTGTCTGGTTAATTTATTTGGTTATTATTTGTATTACTTCTGCACAGTCCTGCTTATGACTTGTAACTTTTAAAGAAAGGGTCTTTGGGGAAAAAAATCCATAAGTGAAATGTATGTTTAGATGAAAATGACTAAAATAAGAAGCTCAGAATTACGACTGAAGAAGCCAGGCTGCCCTCCAATGGTCTTTGGCAATTGGCAGAAAACAGAGGTGGGGTGGGGTCCATGTGTTGCCTGTGGGAACGTGATAGATTGTGATTGGTCTTACAATAATCGGAAGTTCTTGGATCTAGACAACTGGATTTGGTTGTCGAGAAATGCAGCAAATTATTTAGTATTGTGTCTCTAATTAAGAGTGAGCATAAAGGATTAAACAAGGTTAAAGTGAACTTAAACTTGCTTTGGTCAATCAAACAAAGAAAAAGTACCTTGTAAAGCCTGAGATTTCTCCAGAGTCTACAAATTTGGCCTTCTTTTTCTGCTGCAGGCTTCCTTTTGTTTTGTGTGGCAAATAATTCACAGTCAAGCACAATTAAACAAGGATATTTATTTACTGAAAGTAGTGAAGTATGCGCCCAAAACAGTGGTTGCTTTTTCTTAGAAATAAAACATGACCAACATGCTAAACACCATAACCAATAAAGAAGGAAGATATCCTAGAAAAAGACATGGAGAATTAAAAACAACAATAAACCAGGAATAAAACAATGTACCCATCTCTCTCTCACGAGTCATGTGGGCAGCCAAGCAAGAAGCTTTATAATAATTAACATTAGATTTTTGAGTAAAAACTTGAAACATTGAGCTGCATCCATATGCCAGGCAACTGAGATGCAGCCAGATCATGTGGTGATGAGGAACCCACCAATTGAATAATTGAGGAGATTATTAATGGATTGATGGTGATATCAAGGGCTAGCAATAAGTCAAGCTGTTCATTTGTTTATCAGCAAAGCAATGCCGTCTTATTTTTTGATTGATCTGCTAAATTTGAATGGTAGGAAAATATAAAATACCTTTTTTCCAGTGTCTTACTGGGTCTCCTATGGACCAGCCGACGTAGGAATATGCATGTGGGTCAGCAGCAACATCAGTTTTCTCCATTTCCTCAGAACACTCCTTTCTCTTTTACTGGGTATTTTTGGATATCTGACTTTTACATTGACATTGGATTTGGAGACAAAAGTTTGGCTTTTTTTTCCTGGTAAGCAAAAATTGGTGAGAACGAAAAAGAACTAACAAGTCTGCAAAAGCAACCCCAGGAACAAATATATATATTACAAAAGGCCCCAAGAAGCAAATATGCAGCAACAAAAACAGGAGCCAGCCAACGGTTCTACAGGTTAAAGGGAAACTGGGAAGTCTGCAAAGAAACCTGGTGAGTTTTTTCACTGGAAATACTATGGTTGTACAGGTTAAATGGTATAGCCGGGCGGCTATACTGTGGTTTTCGTGTCGGCTAATAGGTGGGCCTCCTTTTGTTAAATTATAAATAGTATAGCCAAGCGGCTATACTACGGTTTTTTTAAAAGAGTATAGCCGAGCGTATATAATATTTTTGACACGTGGCTGGGAGCCAGCGGGTCATTTTTTATTATAAATAGTATAGCCGCGCGGCTATACTACGGTTTTAAAAAACGGTATACCCACACTGCTATAATATTTTTGACACTCTAGGCGGGGCAAATAGTATAGCCGAACGGCTATACTACGGTTTTTTTTTAAAAAAAATATTATCGTCTTCGGCTTTGTTTTTTTTTGACACGTGGCTAGGCGCCTAGGCGGGTCATCCTTTTTATTTGTTTAATTATATATAGTATAGCCACTCGGCTATACTATGTTTGACACGTGACTGGAGGCTAGGCGGGCCATCCATTTTATATATTTTTAATTATAAATCGTATAGCCGCTCGGCTATAATATTTGTGACACGTGCCGAGTCCTCCTTTTTTATTTTTTTTTATTTTTAATGGTTTTACAATAAAATTCATGGTTTTCTCGTTCCACCCAACCCAACCCAACAGTCTCCTGCTGTTAGAGCCGGAAGCCCAAAACTCCACTTGTTCGTCTAGCCTCGAGCAAAAACCAATATGAAACAATCTCATATTCATATCTCTTTGCCGGAAAATGTTGAAACAGGGGAAAACCACTTCAGCACCAAATGCTTCTTCACAAAGCTCACCAATTTCGCAGAGCGTATTCAACAGCTTCATCTCTGAGTTGGAGAACCAATATCAAACAAGCTCAGCTAGCTTCCCAAATCTCCTACGCTCTCTTACAAAGACGCAACTGGGTACCACTCCTGCGAAACCTCAGTCTCTTCCCCAAACTGACGCCTGCTCTCTTTCTCCAAATCCTCCATAAAACCCAGAACAACCCACAAGTCTCTTTGGAGTTCTTCAATTGGGCCAAAGTAAATTTGAGGTTTGAACCGGACCTCAAATCCAACTGCCAAATCATCCGAGTCTCACTTGGGTCGGGCCTTGTTCGACCCGTGAAACCCATCTTGGATTCTCTAATTCAAACTCATCCTGTATCAAAGCTTGTACTGTGCATTACTCTAGCATGTAAAGGTACAGATTCTCAATCCACTACGTTAAGTTTTGTTCTTGGATGCTATTCAAGAAAGGGTTTGTTTAGAGAAGGCTTAGAAGTATTTAGGAAAATGAATGTTCTTGGTTGTGTTCCTTCAGTTGTTGCCTGCAATGCTCTGCTTAATGCTATACAGCGAGAAAATGAGATTAGATTGGCGTGGTGTTTCTATGGCCTTATGATCCGGAATGGGGTTTTACCAGATCGATTTACATGGTCACTGGTTGCTCAAATTCTTTGTAAAGATGGGAAATTTGAAAGAATTCTTAGACTTTTGGATTTGAACATTTATAATTCTATGATGTATAATCTTCTTGTTGATGGTTATAGCAAGAGTGGCAACTTTGATGCTGCATTTTCCCGCTTAAACGAGATGTGTGATAGAAAAGTGGACCCTGATTTTAGTACTTATAGCTCTATTCTTGATGGAGCATGTAAACTTGGGAATGTGGAAGTGGTTGAAAGGGTAACAAGTGTTATGGTAGAGAAGAAATTGCTTCCCAATTGCCCTTTATCTGAGTATGATTCAATAGTTGAGAAGCTTTGTGACTTGGGCAAAATACATGCCGCGGAAATGTTCTTTAAGAAAGCATGTGATGAAAAAATTGGACTCCAAGATGGTACCTATGGGCTTGTGTTGAAGGCATTGACTAATGAAGTGAGAACAAAAGAAGCAATTTCGGTTTATCGTCTGATTTCTAAAAGGGGTATTGTAGTGGATGGCAGTAGTTATCATGCATTTGCAGATGTTCTTTGCAAGGAAGAGCGGTCTGAGGAAGGGTTTGAGTTGTTAATGGATGTTATAAGTAGAGGGTGTAGTCCTTCTGCATCGGAGCTGTCCGGTTTTATATCATTTCTGTGTCATAGGGGTAGATGGAGAGAAGCAGAGTATCTGTTGAATGTTGTTCTAGACAAGGGGCTGCTACCGGATTTGATTTGCTGTTTCCCGTTAGTGGGGCGATACTGCTCTAGAAGACAGATTGATTCAGCTATTGCATTGCATAATAAGATGGAAAAATTGAATGGCAGCTTGGATGTAACAACCTACAATGTACTTCTCAGTGGGCTGTTTGCAGCAAGGAGGATTGAAGAAGCAATCAGAGTGTTTGATTACATGAGAAGACACAACTTGATGAGCAGTGCAAGCTTCACAATCATGATCCGTGGGCTCTGTGGTGTGAAGGAGTTGAGAAAGGCAATGAAAATTCATGATGAAATGTTGAAGATGAGGCTGAAACCTGATGCAGCAACTTATAAGCGCTTGATATCTGGGTTCCAAGTAACTGTTGGAGCAGAAAATTTCGGGTCTTCCAACAAGTAATCTCGTAATCAATGTTGAGAAGCCGGACACCATCTTGGATTGCCATCAGTGAAGGAGGGGGGTACCTGCAAGAAAACACTCCGACGCTCCAGTCAGTAGAAGTATAATCGCAGGAGAGTTTAGAATAGTATTATACCTGATTTTCTCCTCCCCTTGGGATGTTGTGTTAATTTGCCTTTTATAGGCAGTTTTGTCTTAGGCTCCAACTCCCACATTCCTCATTTTTCTCCATGACTCAATATAATAGATGTCATGTTACTTGATTTTCTCAATTCCCTCAAGTTAGGATGCATCAGTAGTAAGTTATTGCTTATGGAATAAAATTTGCTCCCACAGTAACCTTATCAAACTTAGAAACTAGAAATGAGGGTGATGAAGCAAAGTGAGTTTTGTTTTTGTATTCTCAATTTTGGACATTAAAAAGAGAATCTTTCAGTCTCTCTGGCAATTGCCAATTCGTTCTATCAATGTGGCTCGAGCCAACTGAACAAAAGATGTACAAATACAATTGGACAAAACGACATGTCGTACATTCTAACGTCCCCGATAGACGTCTCTCGTCCTCCACATGAGAAGGTCAACACTCAAGACTCAAAATCAACTCTTTGCCCTTGAGGCTTCTTCTTCCTCTTCCCACAAAGCAAAACCCTTTGCTCTCTGTAACAAGTGAAAACCCACAAAAATGGGCCCAATTTCGAAACTACCCCTTGTCTTCCTCATCACCACCCTCCTCTTTCTCACCACATCCATTGGGTTATCCGAATCCAACTCGGACCAGGTCCCCGAACTCCTTTCCCTCCAAGCCCGATCCAAATCTGGCGTGATCCGCCTCGACGACCGCTCACTCTCTCGATTTCTGACCTCCGTCAAAACCCCAAGGCCCTACTGGGTTCTCATCTTCTTCGACGCCGCAAAGCTCCACGACAAGAATGAGCTCCATCTCAAAGAGCTCCGCAGCGAGTTCTCTCTCGTCGCTTCGTCTTTCATCGAGAACAATGAAGACCCATCCTCTTCTTCCCACGCCAAGTTGTTCTTCTGCGACATCGAGTTTCAAGACTCGCAGCACAGCTTTGCCCAATTCGGAGTCAACTCGCTGCCTCACATTCGCCTCATCGGACCCAACCACAGCCTCAAAGAGTCCCAGCAAATGGACCAGGGCGATTTCTCGAGATTGGCTGAGTCAATGTCCGAGTTCATCGAGTCCAAGACCAAACTCGTCGTGGGTCCGATTCAGCGCCCTCCGATGCTATCCAAGAAGCAAATTATGTTCGCTACTATCGCGTGGTTAATTTGGTTACCCTTTATTGGGAAGAAGATCATCAGTGGCAAGACTTTGCTTCATGACCCAAGAATTTGGTTATCTGGGGCTGTCTTCATTTACTTCTTTAGCGTATCGGGCGCTATGCATAACATCATTAGAAAAATGCCCATGTTCTTGGTTGATAGAAATGACCCTTCAAAGCTCATATTTTTCTACCAGGGCTCCGGAATGCAGCTTGGAACAGAAGGCTTCACAGTTGGGTTCTTGTACACCATTGTTGGGTTGTTGTTGGCATTCCTCACCCGCGTGCTTGTTACCGTCCGCAATGTCAAGGTGCAGCGTATTGTTATGATTATCGCGCTCCTAGTTTCGTTTTGGGCGGTGAAGAAGGTGGTCTACTTGGATAATTGGAAGACCGGTTATGGAGTGCATGCTTTTTGGCCTTCGAGTTGGAACTGAGCTTGGTTAGGATGAGGATGACAATTCACCACTTGAGCTTCTATAAAGGTGATAGATCTGTGTTAGTGAAAACTTTGATAATGAATTTATCCTGAGAAAGATGTGTACTTTTTGACAGTTGGCTTATATTATGTTTGAAAATCGAGAACTATGTGTTACAAATTTCTATTATGATTACAAGCTTTGTGTTTATGATGTTGGTTATATCTGGTTTGGAGCTTTCGTGGGCACACCAAGTTATTTGTGTTATATTAAGCTCTCATTGCAACCAAGCTGTATGCCGTCCTTGTTAAAGCTAGTATTTTAGTCAATAACTTGTTTCTGTGTTAGACGAGTTATGAGTATGCTTGTTGCTACTTCTGGAGACCATTGCAAGCTGCAATTTCCTCTCCTTATGAACACTGTCATCCAGGTCTTTCCACCCCTGGTTATAACTTAACTAGTTGTATGCAATTTTATTTTGGTGTATAAGTTTTTGCATGTAACTATGTACTGAAATGTCAACCGCATGACCTGTGTTTGCCAAGATGTTTGAAAAGTCGGTTATGCTTGAGGATTTGTGGGAAACAATCAGTGCCATCATATGTCATAAAGAGAAAATTTTATGTTGTTAGACAATGTATGCAAAAACTTAATGAATTGTGCTGCTGGCTGTGCTGGATGACAATATATCCTTATTGTCATATTTCTCAGTTGTTAGTCTTTTCTGTGAGCATCAGATGATTTCGTGCTTAAGAATAGATACAGGGTTTGCAAGAAGCTGATGCCTTAGTCTTTCCGCGACTTGGTCTACATGTGAAATGACATTTTGGTTCATGGATGAAGACGTTATGTATTCATTTTGTCAAGCGTCTGTTTACTCATACTGGTTGATTATTAAACTTATTGTTCAGTATTTGGTGGGTATTCACATTTTGATGCGCATGAATACCAACCCTATCCACTGGCTGACTATGACTAGCCATCAAGATTAACGATAGCAAATGGAAATACTGGTATTCGTATTGCAATCAGTGGTAATTGCCGGTATAGAGTTTATGGTAGGATAAAATCTTTACTCAAGCTGAAGGACAGGTTTGTTAAATGCCAAGGGCACTAGTGAAGAGATGCTTTCAGCTCTTGTATGAAAGACAATGTGAAGAGAGAAGCTCGTGGCTTGAGTGGTTAGAATCTGAAGCCAGAAAGGGATGCCGGTGGCTTCTGACTAGGTTCCGTAGGTTTAAGTTGAAGGACCCCTGCTTACCCAGGTATTGTCTAGTAAAGTTTCTCATTCATGAAACTGAACCTGCCCTCTGTTTAGCCAAGCATGTTGTGGTGCAGGCAGAAGGCAAAATGTTCTCTGTAATATGCCAACATTCATAATCTGGTCATATTAGTCTCTCAATCAATTTCACAGGCTTGTGGATTGAATCACGCACATTCGAAACCTCAGCAACCTTTTGTGCATCTTTAACCTTGACACTGCTCTGCTGAGGATGCAGGGTTGAATGTCTGCATTGTTCAGTCAGAATATCCGTGCATATTTGTTTCTGTAGTGTATGTATTGACCATGTGACATCAAATATTACACGCCCAACTTCCCATGTGACGTCCCTTGTAAAAGGAAATGTAACATGATAATTATATGCGACTTAAAGTTGAATGATGCAGGCAGATCCATAATCGGTGTAGTTGTAATTTATTGGGCAAATACATTCTTGGGTTATATTCCATGAATTAGAATGCAGAGATGGTGAAGCTTTCCCCTATTGGAAAGGGTGGTCGCTGAGGAAAGTATATATTCGATCTACTTTCGGCACTACAAAAAAGAACCCACAAACCGTAAAATTGCAGCAGTCTTTGATTCCCCCATTTTGGATTGCCCAATTGCCCTTGTATCCCTTAATTTTTTTATGAGCATCCCTTTCTGGAGGCAAAAATGCTCAGGGGCATGATGGCCCATCCAGTGCTAATTAAGCAAACAAATCTTGTGTCATCTTTTTCTTTGATGCGTCTTAGTGCACATGTTAGGCACTTTTTGGCAAACCCAGCTTCCTTATATTCGTAGCCAGAATTGGAGTGTGAGGAGAAACACAGAGAGGGAGAGAGAGAGAGAGAGAGAGAGAGAGAGAGAGAGAGAGAGAGAGAGAGAGAGAGAGCAAGATCAAACAGAGGAAAGCAGAAATGGAAGAACAAGCTGAAATGGTGGGGAGGGCATTTGTGGATCATTATTACCATCTTTTCGACACCGAAAGAGCTTCCCTCTCTTCTCTCTACCAACCAACCTCTATGTTGAGCTTTGAGGGACAGAAGATATTTGGGGTGGATGATATAACTTCAAAGCTTAACCAGTTGCCGTTTGATCAATGCAAACATTTGATCAGCACCATTGATTCACAGCCATCATCCCCAACTGGTGGCATTGTGGTCTTTGTCAGTGGCAGCCTCCAATTACCAGGAGAAGAACACCACCTAAGATTCAGCCAGGTAATTATTTAATGGCAACATTCACATTATTTAGTTTGTATGCAATTACATGGAAAGAAAAATGAGAAAGGGAGATTGATCACTTTGAAATGCTCGTGTTGCAGATGTTCCACTTGATTCCCACGCCACAAGGAGGCTACTTTTTGCAGAATGACATATTTCGTCTCAATTATGGTTAATTTCTAAGTTATTACTCAAGCTCGGGGCTTCCCAAATTATTGCTTAAATATTGTTCTACTCGTGACTCTTTGACTCTTGAAGGAATAATAAATATGTTTCTCTCTTGTTAATTTTCCATGCCTTAAATCGTCATATGGTTTTTCAGATTCCTTACCAGCTTTTTAACCTAACTATTATATTGAATTTAAATCCAATGAACTTAATTATTAAACCACAAAACCAAGAAGAAAATTGGAAAAAAAAAAACAAGAAACTCGTAGTGACTGAGAACATTTATCTATAAACCTAATGAACGGGAATCAAATAGACCAAGCCCAAGTTCCTAGGCTCCATTTGATTTATTTTCAATTTGGTTTGATTCTGGTTCTTGGGCCCCATTTCAACCATAAATGTAACGGCCCAAGAAATTACATTTGGGCTAACCTTTTTTTTTTTGTCTGAACAGGCGAGGTGGTCCTGGATAGGGTCGAATTATGGGTGACGCACACCTTTAAGCTTTAACCACAACCCAGACTAATCCCCTCACATCGGGTCGGCCCATAAGGGGTAAAGTGTTGGCCGAAGTGGTGACTCCGTACAAGAGGTAGGGATCGAACTCCTGACCTCTCTAAAAAATGAGAATGCCGAACCACTCACACAAACCACCTTGGTTAATATTTCGGCTAATCTTTGGGCGAGAATAATGGTTTTGTTTTCTTTGTTCAAGGGTGAGAATAGTGTCATTGTCTTAATCGTATGCGTTTTGAAAGCCCCGAATGGGGACTCTAAGAAAATAGTGAGGGTATTATTTATGGCTTTCAGCTGAGGTTATATTTCTTAACTATTATATCAAATTGGTTAGCATAATTTCACGATTAAGAAATAAGACCTCACCTAAGTGCCATGCACTATAGAATGACTTGTGTAGACTCCCCTCCCACTAGTGTTGAAGATTAAAGAATTCGATCCCACTGTTTCATTGTTTCTTTGAGAAAAGAATGCGCACTGGTTTGGTTCATTGCTTTTTCTACAAATGATGAGCATCACTTTTGACCACAAAAAAAGAGAGCATCACTTTCTTCTTTTCATCAACACCCATGAGAAAAGACTGTTAATTAAGGTAGAATATCCTCTAAAATCTCAAAGGCAAAGATTTCCTCACCATAATTATGACCTAAAAACAACACCCATGAATCATGACTATGCTTTCCAACCCAAACCCTTATCCAAACATAGTCGACTTGTAAAACAAAAACGAGTTTCACTACTACCTCTTCAATCTAGCCGTCAGTCACTGTACAATTCTAAATTGGAGTCAATTTCACATCGGATGGAATGATTTTCCTACAATTAGTCACAGGTGGTGTAGAATTTTAACTCATCCATTGAATATTGTGAGCCCCACAAAGCATCATTGTTCATACACGTTTAATGTAAGCCACAGTTCTTTTGACCTAATGGCGCATGCTAAGGTTAATGATGGTAAACGTACAAAAATCGAAATTAAGATGCTAATGATTATTAGGTAATTAATAAATATGAGGTTTATCAGAATCATGATGCAGCTTCTTCAACTTAAAATACATTATCACCATTGCTTAATTTATTATTCTAGTACAAGTTCTGGTCTATTTAAGAACTATAGGACAAGAGAAACTAAAGCAAGCAGCAAGAGAGAGATCTCTACTCAGCTACTAGAATATGGCAATCCAGCAACAGCCTCTCCTTGAATCTCCCAAAACTTCTACTTTTCACTGCAAACCCCTCTATCTAATTCTATGCTTAGCTGCTATTCTTAGCTCCACTACACTTGTTGGCATCCATGTGATGACCAAAATAACCTCATCATCTTCTTATCCTGCACCAACCCACATATGTGACCAAGCCCATGATCAGAAATCATGCTTAGCCATGGTCACTGAAGTAGCAGGGTACAAAACCAAGCCAGTGAGTGATGTTGATCTGCTACAAGCCCTCCTAGAAAAATCCACACCACACATAGAAAAAGCCCTTGAGATTGCCAAAGATGCTTCTTCTAGGATTAACAATCCCAAAGATCAAGCAGCTATTGCTGATTGTGTGGAGCTAATGGATGTGTCCATAGACAGAGTTATGCACTCTATAATAGCTCTCCAAAATTTTACCCTGCAGAACTCTCTTGAAGATGCACATGCTTGGCTTAGTAGCATACTCACTAACCATGTCACATGCTTGGATGGTCTACGAGGACCATCGAGGACCATTATGGAGCCAAGGCTCAATGACTTGATCTCAAGGTCAAGAGCCTCCCTAGCCATCATGGTTGCAATTTCAAACCCATCGAAACCGAAAGCAGAGATCCATGAGCCACTGAATGGGAAGTTTCCAAGTTGGGTCACAAGCAGGGACAGAAGGCTTTTGCAGGATTATAATTTGGCAAAGAAAGTTAAGGCCAATATTGTGGTGGCAAAGGATGGGAGTGGAAACTACAAGACTGTGAAAGACGCAGTGGCAGCTGCCCCAAACAATAGCAAAACCAGGTACATTATTTATGTGAAAAAAGGCACCTATAAGGAAAATGTTGAAGTTGGAAAGAACAAGAAGAATTTGATGATTGTCGGAGATGGCATGGATAACACTGTCATCACTGGCAGCCTCAATGTTGTTGATGGATCAACCACTTTCAAATCTGCAACTCTAGGTAATTAACAATCTTAATTTAAAGTAGCCTAAACTATCGCCTATCGCTTGTATTTAAAATATGATATTAATTATTTTTATTTATATTCTAGCATAAAAAATAATTTGTGGGTTTCCATTGAATTTGTTGTGCCAATGCAGCTGCTGTTGGTGATGGGTTTATAGCCCAGGACATGTGGTTCCAAAACACAGCCGGGGCAGTAAAGCACCAAGCTGTTGCACTGCGTGTTGGGGCAGACCAGTCAGTGATAAACCGGTGTCGTATCGATGCTTACCAAGACACTCTCTATACCCATTCCAACAGGCAATTCTACAGAGATTCCTACATAACAGGCACAGTGGACTTCATATTTGGAAACGCAGCTGTTGTGTTTCAAAACTGCAAACTTGTTGCCAGAAAGCCCATGACTGGACAAAATAACATGGTCACTGCCCAAGGACGCATAGACCCGAATCAAAACACTGAACTTCTATTCAAAAATGCGACATAATTGCAAGTTCGGACTTGGAGCCTGTGAAAGGGACGATCCGATCCTACCTAGGTCGGCCATGGAAGGAGTATTCTAGGACTGTTGTGATGCAGTCCAAGATTGGTGACCACATTGACCCAACTGGGTGGTCTATTTGGAGTGGGGATTTTGCATTGAAGACATTGTACTACGGAGAATATGCAAATAGTGGAGCTGGTGCTGGTATCAGCAAGAGAGTCAAATGGGCTGGTTACCATGTCATCACAAGCCCAACAGAGGCCCAACCTTTCACTGTTGCTCAGCTCATCCAAGGAGGGTCATGGTTAAAGTCTACAGGGGTTGCTTATACTGAAGGGCTGTGATCATGTGGGGCCATTTGGGCTTCTTCTCTCTGTTTATACTCTGTTTCAATAAACGTATTGCTGTGGGCTTCTCTCTGTTTCTGCTCTGTTTTAATTTATTGAGGTGGTCAACCAATCAGTATTGACTTTAATCATTTTTCAATTAGTTGTCTATAGATCAAATTAGTGTCAACCAATCAGAAAATGGTAGAAAATGTTTTAAAAATGTTGTATGCAATCCATGTTTTGAATATAGAAAGCATCTGGAGGATAATGTTAGGATCTTCATTGCTAATTCCCACCCCAAAAGTGGTCTCTAGGTGAGCAGCACATTCCCATATGAGGCAAACAAGGAAATAAGATTTTGCTGCATAATTTGCAAACCTAGAAAGAAGCAACAAAACGTGCTTCCAACGATGAACAAAAGCTCTTTAAATGTCATGTCTGAAAACAGCTAAGCCAGAGCAGCATGATTGCAAGATGATACGCTACAAAAAGTAGTTGACAAATAAACTAATACATGAAAACTGGTCCTTCTAAAAGCCATATATCAAATTCTGAAGCTTTTTCCATCAATAAGAAATCATCCATGTCCGACAGTTGGCATGAGAGGCTGAAGAAAACGTCACTGTTGCTTGTTATAACCATACATTTTTCATACGCAATCTGCATTCATTTTAGCTAGCTTTGATAGAAATAGTATTTCGGTGCTTGACTTATTTCCCACTATATATCTTATTACCAAAAAATAAAATAAAATAAAAATATTGTTTGAGGTTGTGTAAAAGCAAAAGGGTAGAGTTCATACCAGCTGGCTGAAAACTTAATGAAAGCTGGATTGCAAATTTGAATTAAATAATGTCTGCATAGAGAAGGAGTCAATTCAATTGGGGAAATGTGTTAACCTGTTGCTGTCTTAAAATTCTATTTCTGTTTTTTAATTAATGGGTTTTTTACTAGATATAAATAAACAAAATGATACTCTCCTACCAAGTTTGCTTAGGGTATTGGCCAAAGTACTTAAATATCCTGGAGTCTCTGCATGAAAGCAGGCCTTAACTCACAGAGTCACAGGGCCATTCTGTCATTAAAAAATAGAGTTACCCCTTTCACTCTTAGTCTACCAATTGGCGTAATTAATACTAAAATCCAAATAGATGCGCTTTTTTCTAGGTATAATTGATAGTCTAATCTACGAGAGATGGGATTTCACACACACAACTATGATGCCATAAGAACGCAAATTTAAGATATTTTATTTGGAGTGATGTTAGGAGGGAGACCAACTCCTGATAACTAACTTGTGTACCAACTCTCTAATAAAGGTGGAGCCCACTAATACAATGGATCTCACGTTCTATTAGAGAGTTGGTATTAAAATGGTCTCCTAATTGGTATCCCTATCATTTTCCTTTTATTTGTCAAGGTCCTTTCTCTGTTGGCCTAACCAGAGAGGCTTGAAAGTCAGTCTAGTCAGACACTGCACAAAAAATACAGCTTCTCTTTCTGTGTGTATCAGATTTTTAGCCCGCAATTTAAGTATTTCTTTCTTGCATTATTATGTGGAGGGCTCTGGTCTCTTGCATTTTTCAGAGAGCCTCTGAAAGAAACTAAGTAAACCAGCACCACCCAATTTCTTTTGTATTGTCTTCCACTCTCTCCATCTTAATTTGTCCCGTCTTTCACACCCTTCTCTCACCTTTCGTTTTTTTTGCTCTTTTCATTTTTCGTCCACCTTGCGTCCTTTCCTCTTGAGCCGTCTCTTCTCTTTCTCTGTGTCTCTCTGACTCTCTTTTCTCTGCCTGCCCACATTTGTAGATAAATCCCATTACACCATTCTTTCCAGTTTTTTTCATCTTTTTTTTTTTTTTTGCCCCTTTTAAATTTCTTATATCATTGTTTTTGTAATTTGTTTCAATCAGTAGTTTCTGGGTTTTTGTTATTGCACCAAGAGCTCTTCATTCCATAAAGAGCTTTACATGTTCTGCAATCCATCAAGAGTTGCTGTGCAAAAATGAAGCGTGAAACTTGGCTACCTCTTCGTACCTTCATAATCATCCTCTGAAGGTATCCTCCTTTTCATTGTTTCTTTGGTGAAAGGATTTCTTATATAATCAATAACAATAGGGCTTGTAACTGCTTTTTACTTTGTGGAACTCTTAGAATCGTATATCTTCTATAAATGTATTAATATGTTATAAAATCCATAGTCAGATACCAATCTTCATTCTCAGGGAAAAAGAAAAGTTCCCAAATCACATGCAATGAGAGCCTTATTTGATACTGCTCTTGCCCTTTTTTCTCCTTTGGAAATATTTTAAGAAAAAATTCCGTCTAAGTACATATTTACTTTCTGGCAGGCAAAAGGATCCATATCTCCCAATCTTTAGCTTTGGTGTTTGCTTCCCTGTTGTTTGCACTCTCCAAAGAGGCTGTTTCATCGGGTTTGTAGTTTCTACCACCATGGCAACCAAGATTTTCAAATACTTCTCTCAAATGTTCGGTAATTATCTCTCACTTTCTCTGTCTGATGTATCAATATCTCTTGTTTATTTACCTTGTATATCAAATCAATAAGGATTTTGATGATTTGATGGCTAAGCTGGAAAATGGGTTTTTATTTTTGCTGCAGTTGTGAAAGAGCGTGAAATGGAAATTGGGTACCCAACAGATGTGAAACATGTAGCACACATTGGCTGGGACGGCCCATCTGATAGCGCTCCCACTTGGGTGCGTATAGCGAGCTAGGCTATCCTGCAAAATAATGTTCTTCTATCCCTCTTGTTATTAATTTGTCTTTTCGTGGCTCCCATGTTTGATTATTCAAACCTACCAACCAAAACATGTGCTGATTTACTTAATTGTTTGTTAATTATGAGTAATTATGCAGATGAACGAATTTAAAAATGGACCAGATTTCTCAACCAGCTCGCTTGGTAGTAACGCTGGTGATCGGATGGGTTCCTCTAATCCTATGGCTTATTCTCCTTGGTCCTCTCAAGGTATGCTTTGAGCCTTTGATCATCACTATAATGCAGATTTTCATGTATATATGTATGAATTAATTTATGCATGCTTAGGCCAGAACATGCAAGCTTACTAGGCAAAATAATGCAGAACTGATAGCTGGGACCTGAAGGCTAGCTTTGCTTGTCAATTTGTTCCATTAAACTATGCCTTGTATCATGTGCAGTTGTGCAATAGTATCATTCTAACCAGACAAGTTTGAGCAGGGTCTTTTCACGGGGTCAATAGGTTTAGGAGAAATGTGAGTAATGTCCGTTTTAGTTTATTGGTATAAATTTATGAGGTGTGCAAAAGTTTTCAAGATTCTTTGCCCCAACTGCAAGGTTTTGGCTCTTCTGTCACGAGGCAACACACTTTCCTACCTAGAAGAAATATGATAGCTCGTGGGCCTTGGCCTTCTAGAAAGAAAACGCTAGCTTGTTCTTGGTGGTCCACAGGGCTTTGCTAAGTTTCAGATTTGTTCCATTACTTTAATTTGGTTGATAAAATGCTACTTCTCTGTCAATATTTTGATCTTTGGTCTGGTTAGCTACTTTCGATGATGGTCAAGGCATTTTGAAGGTTGCTTGAACGTTATCATTGGGATTATTATATCATCTTACCGAGGTTTTAGGATCGTTAGGTTTGTGTGTGCCTATCGTTTCCCCTGTGGTATTGTGGTGTGGTTGAAGTGGTCAAATCTTGCTGTGGTGTGTTGCTTTCACCAATTTATTTTAGATTGTGGCGCTTTCCATGATTGAAGAAGACACTTTAACCTCTCTTTTGCTTTTGTTTCTGTAATCTGTTGTGACAGATTTTGAGCATTCTATGGGACACCAACCGTCCTCGGACATGTTCAGAGACCTTCCTCGTAGTGAACTTCCTAACGTGCCCAAGAAACCAAAGCGTAAAAAGGTCAAGTCTTCGTCTCCCTCGGCATCAAGATCCTCAAGAGCAACAAAGTCAAAGGCGACTGCGTACACCCAAATGGAGGCAACACAAAACCTGCTAATATAGAAAGAGTGGAATGCAAGATTATGAAATTTGGTCAATCAAAATTAAAGATAAACTGCCAATGTGCATAGAAAAGGATTCTGGGTGCCCATATTTTGTGCTTGCTCTGCAATGTCCACAAGGCCAAGAAGGAATTAAGATCCAAAAATTTGGACATGGCTTATGTAAATTTCTAGAAAAGCATGATGGAAATGAAGTGGTCGGAGAAACTCTGGAACATATGTGAATTTGAAAAATGGATGATCATTGTGCAAAGGGTGACAGCCATTTAGGAAGACACCAAGTTTTTGTTTTGACATGAATGTAATAAAACATGCAGTGAGGTGAATAATTTAGTTGTGCTGGTGGATGGTTTGCTCATTCAGATTATTGAACTTGAACAAGAATACAAGATGTCCACTTTTACTAACGATTCTCAAGTTTTTTTTTATATAATAAAAAAATGTTGTACCAGCAAATTGTGACTATTATTAAAAAAGAAAAAAGCAATGCGAAAGGAAAGGAAGGCTTCTTGTATACCAGCAAGCAAATTGGGCCTTTTTTCTTCATGATCCGAAAACTATTGGATTGAGAAAGGGAAACCAAATTACCAGCAAACTGATCATGTGTTTTGGGAGTAGTTGTCAATAATTCTTGCATACTAATTACTCTTTTCTAGCGGTGTGCAAAATTCAATCTAGTCCGCCTAAATCGATCGATTCAATCAAATCCAATTTAATTTTAATCGGTTCCACACCAAACCATCAAGGTCGAGGAAAATGATTCAATTTCCTGGTTAGTGGGAAGACATAAAGTTTAGGATATAGGGTTTTGAACTCGACCAATTTAGTGGGCAGACATGATGATCTTAGCTAGAAACTTAATGGGTTTTTTCGGTCTCTGTTTGTTGTCTTGCCTTCGGCCTTTCTTCCTTGGCTGTTTGGGTTTTAGCTACCCTTTGGCCCTTCACCTTTTTCGGCTTTATGTATCTTGTTTCTTGACCAAAATAAATATAAACAAAATAATAACAAGCTACAAATTTTTTGTGTAACAAACATTGAGATGTGGCATACGCTGGTTAGCTGTGCAGTGAGTCCCCCCTTTACACTCAAGTTCGAGTCATTCCTTTCTTGAGTTAGATTAATTTAGGGTAATTTAGATAATTTTTTATATAAAAATACAAAATAAAGACAATGAGATGTGGGCGGGATAATAACACTGTATTCTTCCCCCCAAAAAAAAATTCCCTGGGGATATTAGTGTCATTCAATTATTTCGAGAATTGCGAAATTCAAATGACCGTTAACCGTTACCTTGCCTAATACAGCGGCAAGCTCAGGGGATGAGGTTTCGTCCGACTTATCCACCACAAGTTTATCACTCTCTCAACTTTTTTGAGTTTTATCTTTCGGCACCCATTTCTCAATTGCTCCCTTTGCTCTGTTCACCATTCACTCCACAATTTCAAACAAAAACTTAGCAATCCAACCAAGTTTCATCTATCAAATCAAATCCTCCATTAATCAGAGAGAGCTAGCTAGCTAATTAGAAATCAACCCATGTCACATTTTCATATTAAAAAACATACCACCCTGTAACATCTTCCCTGTAATTCTGAACAAAAGACATGAAAAGGGCTTGGTGGGTTGTAATTACACTCATGTTTGCCTTGTTTGGTTATGCGTTTTCGTTAACCAGAGCTCAAGATAATGGCGATGGAGGAGATCAACAACCAGCTGCACCAACCCCAGCACAACAAGATTGTGATGGGATTTACATGAGCTATGACTTCGAATCTCGGCGCAAAATCTACCCTTTCCTCAAGAATGCAGAGAAGCAGGCATGGGCCTTCAAATCCACCACACACATAGTCAACACAGGCACATACGAGCTCAAGGCCTGGAAGATTTATATTGGGTTTCAACACAAGGAGATTCTAGTTGGTGCAACCGGTGCTGTTTTGATGAACGGTGATGATTTCCCGGCTGATGTTGGGAATGGGACTTACCTCTCTGGATCAGGACAGACAGATTTGAAAACCTCCATTAGCACTGCAGGAGATTACACCCAAATTCAAGCCAAAATTCAATTCAGTGGCACCATGTTTGGTGTCAAGCCATCTGGGGTCCCCATGCCTAAAACAATACGGCTTGTTAACGATGGATACAAGTGCCCCCCAGCGACCAATCGCAGTAAGTGCTAATTCATTGAAAATGTTCTCTTGTAATACTGTCCATCTGAATCATTCGTCGCATTGATTCTTACATGAACATATATGTTTACCATTCTAATATTTGGTTTTTGGTTTTCTGTTCTTTCTTAATTTGGTCATGGCTATACAGAGGGGTCTATGTATGTATGTTGTGTTAGGAACCCAAAGTTTAAGGCCAATGTAACAAAAACCAAGTTCTTGCCTCGGCAGAAGGGTGATCTCACAATAGCATATGATGTTATTCAAGCCTACGAAAATAATTACCTTGCTCAGGTGACAATGGAGAACTGCAGCCCTTTGGGACGTTTGGACCATTGGAACTTGACCTGGGAATGGATGAGAGGGGAATTCATATACAACATGAAAGGCGCTTATCCGCATACGATTGATTATTTGAATTGTATATATGGTGATGCTGGAAAATACTATCAACAGATGGATTTTTCCAAGGTCTTGAACTGTGAAAAGAAACCGGTCATCGGAGACCTACCTAGAGAGAAAGCAAACGATACTCAAGGTGGGAAGATACCCAACTGCTGCAGAAATGGTAGCATTTTGCCTCCTATAATGGACCAAAGCAAGACCAAGTCTGCTTTCCAAATGCAGGTGTTCAAATTACCTCCTGATTTGAATCGAACCGCTCTATATCCACCCGAAAGATTTAAAGTGGATGGGGTGCTCAATCCAGAATACAAATGTGGGCAACCTATACGGGTAGATCCTGCTCAATTTCCAGACCCAAGTGGTCTTCAGGCTACAAGCTTAGCCATTGCAAGCTGGCAAATAGTTTGCAACATAACAAGGGCCAAAACCAGGAAGCCAAAGTGTTGTGTTTCGTTCTCTGCTTATTACAATGAGTCTGTGATCCCCTGCAACACATGTGCCTGTGGTTGCAGTGACACAAAAAAATGCAACCCAAAAGCCCATGCCCTTCTTCTCCCTCCAGAAACACTTCTTGTTCCCTTTGAAAATAGGACAGAGAAGGCCATAGCTTGGGCAAGCATAAAGCATCATCATGTGCCCAAGCCACTGCCTTGTGGCGACCATTGTTCAGTTAGTGTAAATTGGCATCTCTTATCAGATTACAAGGATGGCTGGACAGCTAGAATCACATTATTCAATTGGGACAAAGCCAACTTTGAAGATTGGTTTACTGCCGTGCAGCTCAAGAAAGCTACCGCTGGTTATGAAAAGGCGTACTCTTTCAATGGGACCAAAATTCCCAAGCTGGACAACATCATCTTCCTCCAAGGCTTGAGGGGCTTGAATTTTTTGGTGGCTCAGAGAAATGGAACGAAGCCGGAAAAAGATCCCAAGGTACCTGGAAAGCAACAATCTGTGATTTCCTTTAAAAAGAAGCATACACCAGACATAGAAGTAGCTAAAGGTGATGGGTTTCCTACAAGGGTGTTTTTCAATGGAGAAGAATGTTCTCTTCCTACTCAACTTCCACTATCACACGGAAACTGTCATCATGTAAATTTTGTAGTTGCAATTTTCCTTTCACTTCTGAGTTTTGTTATGTAATTAATTAATCTTAGGCTAAATCATATTGTTCTTCATTTATGCCCTAGGACACAAATTAAGTTAGTTGCAGAAATCTAGAGTACTTCCTTGTATGATATAATTTCTATCTAATTTTGTAGTAGTAGCATCAGTATTAGAAGTATTTACCAAGATCTTTGTCTAAATTTGCCAAGAAGATAAAAGAAAGAAAGAAAAAGGGTCGAAGAAAACTATGTTTTTGGGCCTAAATTTGGTGCGCCCAGTCCAAAGTCAAAAGCCCACGTCGATTTTTGACGAACACCAACAAAATCAAGCCAAGACCGTGCATTCGAGCCCAACGAAGGAAGCCCATAAAATATTAAAACCGCATGAATGGCCTGGGCTTCAAAGAAACCCAAAATTGGCTTGGCATGTTCAAAATAAAACCCAAACAAGAGAGAGAGACTTACGTGACTTACATGAACTTTGAAAAGTCAAAAATTTCAACTAAAGTCACAAAGAGAAGTTACAGGAATTTATGAATACACTCTTACAGAAAAGTTTCTCCAGTCTGGTACAGACAGAGAAAGATCAAAATCCCGTTTTATATATATATGAATTCAGCAAGCACTATTTTTAAGGGATACGCAGACTGTTTTTTCTAAAGAAGGAAATAAGCGGGAAGCAGGAAGTTATTTAAGGCTGAGGACTTATCATCACAGTTTGAGACTCTTACAGAAGCGTTCAAAAGAAAGAAGGGTATGACGCCCCATCAAAAATACAGGGAAGTGGTTACTTCAGGAACTAAAACTAATTGAGGGTTTATCTGCCAGAGAGGATAAAACCCCCTTTCTTTTTGCATTTAAAATAAAATATCTTTTTGGAAATTTTTACCGCCCATTATTAAAAATTAGAGCCTTCACTCCAAAAGTTTTCTATAAATATAAGAGAAGGTGAACACACAAGAATCAATCAAATTAAAAAAATCAGTCAAAAGACAAACACTCAAAATGATTACTTGATCTCAAAGAACCTTCAAGCAAATTGAAGCAACCAAAAGCTAGCTAAGTCACAAAAAGGGCCAGTTACAAGTCGAAACTACCAGTTTTCAGACTTAGAAGAAAGTCTAGGGTTTAGCTAAGTCTGAAAACTGGTAGTTTCGACTTAGAAGAAAGTCATTCAAAACAAGACTTTTCTCGTTACAAATTTGGTTTAAGCAAAACCAAAGCAAACAGAGTTTGAGTTTTTTTTTTTTTTACAAATATGAAAACCTCAACAAATTTATGGAGAGCCCTAACTAAGCAGAATAGGTGCCACAGGACAGTTCCAGCTCAAGTCCAACCACTTCTACCCCTGCCAGGGCTGAAGAAATCTAGCTTCTGGCAGTTAAAAGCCTTCCAGGGCTTGAAATAGATTAAAACTCTGCCAAATTTAAGCTTTGGTATCAATTTGCAGCTGAAGCCTAGTAATTGAAGTTGTTAAAAGTCCAATCCAGCACAGGCATACCCAATCCAGCCCAAGTAGAAGCATCTACCCGGACAAAAATGGAAGCACAACCCTATTTTTGTCTTCTTATAGTCAGTTTTTCCCTTCTGAGCTTTGTAAAAGGGAGTTCTGCATGAAAACGGTTCACTTTCTTATAATTTATTCTGGCCAGGAACTACCAGTTTTGTCCTGTGAAAAATTATGAAGTCCTTACCAGTCTGAGGCAAGAAAAGAACTTACTTGGGAGATATTCCTCACCCAAATTCACAATCTCTTGTTCAAAAATCAGTAATTTGGGGCGCAAGTTATCTATTTTTAAAGAAGTCTGCTAGGATTTTAATTGCTAGCAGTGGCACGCTCGCACACTAAAGAAAGTTGACTTGTTGACCAGTCAATGGTTTTCAAGGCAATAGGGAACTTCGCCATACCATCACAGGAAACAAATCTAAACGGGTTAACACTCTGCAATTTCCTACAACTCCCGTTTAGTGTAGAAACTTAATGTGTACCACTTTTTTTACCAATTGATTTCGTATTCTGGAGTCCAAAACTTCGGAAACATTATAATATTGTGGGAGACTAGAAAAAAGAAGGGTGACTTGGGCATGGGCCTACCCTCCAAAGCTCAACCTAGCCCAGCCCAATTCTTGTTATTTATTATGGCTTATAGCCCAAACTATTTTCCACATTATTTAAACAAAACAAAAAGACCCTCGATTGTATCTGTAATAAGTATATTCACGTAAACAAGAATGAAAGTGATGGCAACAACCGTCTTCCAAACTCATTGTAACAAACTCCTCCATTGTTGTCTCCATCAATGAAAAACATACAACTCAAACAAAAAACAATAATGCCTTTTTTTCTTGGTTTAATCACAACCACCCTGCATATAACTTAACAACACCGTTACCATGTGAAACAATGATTTGTAGCAAACATAAAAACATGTCTTAATTTCATCCATCCAAATCAAACTAGACATTAATCTAAACTCCTTCACCATGGCAGGCTCTCGCAAAGGTTTAAAAATCTGTGCTGCTGTGACTGGCATTCTCCTCATTGTCATCTTAGTTGTTCTAGTCGTTCTGTTCGTTACAATCTTAAAACCCAAAGAACCTTCAATCTTCACCAAGCCGGTGACCCTAGAAAGCTTTGAATTGGTAGTTATTCCAGTGGTAAGGTTGAATGTATCAATTGGAATATTGATCACGGTGAAAAATCCAAACTATGGAGGCTTTAAGTATGAAAACAGCACAGCTCATATCAGTTATCGTGGGAATGTCGTCGCTGAAGCTCCGATTGAAGAAGACACAATTCCGGCTCGTGCGACTCATAACATCACCACTTCTGTAAGTATTTTAGCTGACAAATTGGTTACTGATACCCATTTTGTGGGTGATGTGATTCTTGCTGGGGTATTGAATTTTACTTCAGAAACCACCCTGCATGGCAAGGTGAGCTTGTTGAAGGTTTTTGAGATGAAGGCAACTAGTTATAGCGAATGCAACATCTCTATCACGATCAAAACCCAAAGCGCTGACTCGGGTTGTAAATCCAGGGGGAACCGGAAGAAATGTTGTTCGCGGGGTGTGCGTTTTGGCCCCCCCCCCCCCCCCCCCCAAAAAAAAAGGGGTGCGGCGCTCTTTGGGGGGGGGGGGTGGCGCGCTCCCCCCCTCTTTTGTGTGGGGGGGGGGGGGTGGAGTCGCCCTTTTTAATATTTGGGGGGGGGGGGTGAAAGGCCTCTAATAGGTGAGTGTGAAACACATGTCATTTGATTTGAAAGGGGGATAAAGATCGCCCCTAATAGTTAATATTAATTTTGAATTTATAAATCTGCCCCTAATACTATGCACTCTCTCTCTCTTCCGAGTATTTCCTAGGGTTTCCTCCAACTAAACTTTATTCTTGTATAACCAGCCCCCTCTTCCTCTTCTTCTCCCCCACTTCTTTCTTTCTTTTCTTCTTTCGATGGGGAATTTTACTTAAAGCTTTCTACATGCTCAAAAATAAAAAAGGGTAAACACAACTCTACTTCTTCTTTTTTTAATCTCATCCATCTGTTATTACTTTTTTTTTTTTTTTTTTTTTTTTTTTAATTTTATCTATACGATGGTTGGCTCACTTAGATCTAGAGTTTTTTGTGTTTTGAAGGTGATTATCTGGTACTTAGATCTGGGAGTTTTTGTGTGTTTGAGCTCTTGAAATTGAAGGCTGAAGGCGTGAGCTAATGTTGAAGGTGTGATTTTTAGTTTAATTTTTTTTTAACTCTTTAGTTGTATTAAAACATTGTCTCCAATTTTAATTTGGTTATTTTTGGGTGTACCTGGGGGTGGGGGGGGGGATCCATAACTTTTATTTATTTTTCCAGCAATAAATTCTTCTGTAAAGCTTCAAAGAGCAAGAGTTTGAGTTGTGTGAATGGGGGGAAGAAAAAAAAAAAAGGGAGATGAAGTCAAAAATTGTGTTTCTTTTCTTGTTTTGAGAGATGGAAAGAAAGAGAATTGTATGTTGGATTTGAAATTCAAATTTTGAATAATTCGATCAAAACGAGACATTTGCGTTTTATTTTGGATTTTTTATTATATATTAAATGAAAATATTAGGGGCGGAGCGCGTCCCCGGTGTGGGGGGGGATAAAAGGGGCCCCCCCGGCGGGGAAAAACAATAATATCGGCGACCTTTTACACCCCTAATAGTAATAGAGGCGCTACTTATTGGGGCGTATCTTTCTTTCTGCCCCTCCTTTCCATTAGGGGCGTTTTCTCACGATAGCGCCTCAAAAAAGGAAAAAACCGAAACTTAAAATTTGGTTAAAAAAAAAAAAAATAAAAAAAAAAAAAAAAAAAAAAAAAAAAAAAAAAAAAAAAAAAAAAAGATTATAAATGATGATAAATATGTAGTTTGTGCACTACTAATGATTCATTTGGTTTTTTTTTCGGGTCTTGATTTATAAAAATTAGTGTTGTGGAATTTACCAACTGATTTGTTGCCATGGAAATAAAGGAAGTTGTTGTACTGGTTTCAATATTATTTATTAGATTTAATATAAGTATTGGTGTAAATTTATTCTAAGCACTTATCATTTCAACTCCCAATTGGTACATTCTCCACACCTTGAAGAAGGTTGAGCAGTTTTATAATTTATGTATGATATATTAATGCAAAACTAATTCATTGAAGTTACATGATATTGGAAATATATTTATTCCTTGAGATTGCTCTCGACGCATGTCCATATTGCAATGTTCCTTTACATATAAAAGCTAGCTGTAGGCCTATGATGATGAAGATGTGTTGTTCCACCAAGCAAATCAAACAAGACAGGGACTCCCATTAATGTTAAGGCCCTTGTTGATCAGTGACATGATCTTTAAAACAACATCAAGCATAATTAAAATTTGTGACCCACCATGTTAATTTTCAGAAAAAATTAAAAAATGTAATAAATGCAAATATATACCATTGAATTTATAATAATATGGTGGGTGAACATTTAAAAACAAGGAATATATATGTATATGTGTGTGTGTATTTCACATCAGCACATTACCAATATTAATATTTGATATCTTGGAAGCTAGACGTACTCGACAATTGATGTTGTCATGTAAATGTACAAGTGTGTGATGATTTGCCATATCCAATTTAAGGAATTTGTTCTGATCAACAACTAAAAATAAACTTAGAGCCATTTGATTTTCTTTAATTCAAGTCAATTTTACCATTTATTGAGAGATCGTGAAATTTACTCTTATGTATTGCACTTTGAAAAATGAAAATAGATAGATAAGCCGAAACAATTTAAGAAATAAATAATATAAAAGAGTATATTTCACATCAATTTAATTTAACAATGTACAAAATATTATATCCTATAAATTTATTTGTGGTCCATTTGGTTAGAAGAGTTTCATAATAACCCTCACTTGGTTAATGAATGCAATGTATTTGAAATGTTAAAATAACAATTTTCAATGAAATAAGAATTTAAAATGACTATGTACAATTTTTCTTGGGTCAATTAATGTTCATTAAAAACTAAAAAATAAGAAGGAAACAAACAGAGAATACAAGAACTGAAAAAGTCGAATGCATAAACAAAGTACCACAAGCACATGAAAAATTAGACTAAAACCATATGCATATCGTAAACATGTTATTGGAAATCAATTTAGCTAAAAATTATAACCTTGCTTTTAATCACAAACATGTTCTTGGAAATCAATACTTCAATGAAAAGCTTGTTATCTCTTTCAAACTCGACTTGTTTACGAGGTTTACAAATTGTGCATACCAAAGTTCAAATTTGACTACTTTCTTAACAATCCGAATAAATATTATTTCTTTGAAACCCATCAAACTCAGATGAGCCGAACTCGATATCAACATGATTATTGATTAGAATCGCATTGTTGATCCCATATCAAAAATAGGAAGCTGTTCATCAAACTAATTATGGAATACACCCATAAAAGAGAAGAAGAAAAAAAAAATTACAATACAGAGGGAATGGCTGAGGGAGTGAACGTTGAAACTTAAGTTAGAGCAGTTAAGAAGACGTACTTCATTTCACCATACTCCCTATACGAAATTTAAAACATGAGGATGATGAGGTGCCAAACCCTGATGATATCTTTCTCTCTCTCTCTCTCTCTCTCTCTCTCTCTCTCTCTCTCTCTCTCTCTCATGCATGCTTCGCATTTACACCTCTCCTTCCCTCCATAAATGCTATCGCACCCTCTCAATACGCTCTGCATTAACTCCTTCGCTGTCATATCCTCTCCACCTGTTCCTCTTTCTTCTCCCCTTCCCTAAAGTCTCTCTCTCTCTCTCTTTCACTGTTTGGATTCTATCTCCTCTTTTTTCTCGTCCGTTTCTTCCTCTTTCTCTCTCTCTTCTTCATCTCCGCATTCATCTTCTTCAAACCTTTGACAAACTCAACAGAAATCTTCAATCTGCTCCCGAAACCTCACAACAATCACAGCGGGAACGGAGATCGTTCTTCCCCGTAGCCTAGCTATCTCAGAGGGTCAGCTGCTTTGACCCTTAAGCTCCCATTAAGCCACCATCTTTCTTTTTTTCCTAATTAATATATATGCATTAGTCAAACGGATTTTGTCATATTCTTTCCTAAGTCCCCGTTTTTAATTTCTAGAAAAAAAAAACTTCCGTTATTTTCAGCAGAGAGAGAGAGAGAGAGGGTGGGGTTGGGGTTGGGGTTGGGAAAACCGAGATCGAGTTTAGTGGGCGTTATAATCCTTATTTAGTGTGTTTGAAAACTCATTAAGTATTATCTCAGTCATTTAGCACGTAAGAACAAAAAGGCTAATGACTTTCTGAAGGCCCAAAACCGTAGTTCTAGTCCTTTCTGCCCGCTTGTTACTTGAACTAATCATATTTAGCTTTGCTCAGACACTGCCAGAGAATCTATTAAAAGTTCAAAAACCCAACAACCCCACACAAAGAGTCAACCCCCAACAACACCATACCCAGAAACTACCTCTTACCTCTTCAGAGTCAAAGAGAAGAGAGAGAAGAGAGAAAAGAGAGAGAGATGAATGGTGTGTAGTCTAGTCTAGGGTTTCTTTGAGAGTGAGATACGTATATGGCAGCCGGAAAAATGCTTCCGGCAAGGGATAAGTGCATGAAACTTTCATTTAGGGGAAGAAAGTTGTAACCTTCCCAGCTAATAATCATCGCATCTCAGGTCAGTATTCTTTTAGGCGGTGTGGGGTTTGTATAATATAACTTTTGAGATTTTGGGAATTTTTATTTTTCTAGATACATGTACATTCACGCGTATATATGCGTGTATTTTGTCATCCCAAGCGTTCATTCTATATAGGGATCATAAATATATAAGCATATATAGGGTTTTATGGGATGTATTTGAAGCAAAATCCTTTTAGGTCGAAACGGTAAATCTTCAGAAGAGAGAGAGAGAGAGAGGTGGGGCTGGGGGGAAGACTTGTATGTATGTAGAAACATGGTTTACAGCTTTATCCTGTACAGAAATTTATTTCTAGTTCCAGAATGGAAATACAGATCACTTGCCCTATAAACTTACCCACCATTTATTATGCTATAGCTCTCAGATTTTTAGCTTCGGTGCTTCTTACAAATTAATTTTCTCGTCCCCAAGTTTTTTCTTTGTATGGATTGGGTCGAAGTAAGATGGTTTATTTATCTTTTCTTAATTTTTTTATAAATATTTTTCTATTTCTTCACTGTTTGTTTATAATTATATATATTTTTAACTAGTGTAGAGAGTCTTAATTCCAAAAAAACCTCTCTGAGTGTTGGTCTGAGTTCTTTAACATGTTTCTCAGTGTGCGGTGCCCTTTATTTTTTAATGATATATTCTTTGTGTTGGCAGATTGAAATTAAGACAAGAGAGATAGGTATATATATCTAGAACAATATTCCTAAATTTTAGGGATTCGACGAGGAGAGAAAAATGTATCAGCCAAGCATGTTCGAGAATCACCACCATATCCTAGATCATATGACGACCAGCAGCACCCACAAAACCTCGGAAAGTACTGAAGTACTAGGAAAGAGCAGACTGCTGGACGATGATTTCGAGACCAAATCCGGCACCGAAACTACTACGGATGCTCCCTCCGGCGATGAGCAAGATCCTAACAATACCGGTCCACGCCCCAAACGAAAACGTTACCATCGCCACACCCAGCGCCAAATCCAAGAGATGGAAGCGTAAGTGTTTTGTTGTGTCCTGTTGTTTTTTTAATCTTGCTTTTAGGGTTTTTGAGATCATCAACTTCATCGTGAACACAATTTTTATTGATCAAAATTATCAGATTCTTCAAGGAGTGTCCTCACCCAGACGACAAGCAAAGGAAGGAGCTGAGCCGTGAACTAGGGTTAGAGCCTTTGCAAGTCAAATTTTGGTTCCAAAACAAGCGCACCCAAATGAAGGTAGAAAATTATAGACACACTTATATGTATGAAGAAAAAAACAATTCAATATGCGTTTCCTTAAAGTCATGTAGTTCCAAACTAATGTTCCACATATGAGGAATTATCCTTTATTATCTTTGACACTTTATTTGACTTTGTAATAGTTATTAAGGACTTTAATTTTATGCAATCTCTATACTCATTAAGCTCTCTCCAATAACTTGGTTTACTTTTGTGTATATGTTTTGACATTAACTATAATATTTTTTCTTAGGCTCAACATGAACGCCATGAGAATTCAATTTTGAAATCAGAGAACGACAAGCTTCGCGCCGAGAACAACAGGTACAAGGATGCCCTCGGCAATGCCACATGCCCCAACTGTGGAGGACCAGCTGCTCTTGGTGAGATGTCATTTGATGAGCAGCATTTGAGGATCGAAAATGCTCGTTTGCGTGAAGAGGTGATGATCAAAACACAATTAATTTATTCCATTTTCATTTTTTTAATAATCCTTTTTCACTATAAATGACTTTGGTTTATTGCTTGACCTGTACAGATTGATAGGATATCTTCAATTGCTGCCAAATATGTTGGCAAGCCTTTGTCAAGCTCATTTTCTTCTCACATTCCACCTCATGTGCCTTCCCGCTCCCTTGATCTCGGGGTTGGCAGTTTCGGAGCTCAATCGGGTTTTGTGGGAGAGATGTATGGATCATCAAGTGATCTTCTCAGGTCAGTTTCAGTGCCCACCGATGCAGATAAGCCGATGATTGTTGAGCTTGCCGTGGCAGCCATGGAAGAACTCATTAGAATGGCTCAGGCTGGAGAGCCTTTATGGGTTCCTGGTGACCATAACTCATCTCATAATCATGAAATTTTGAATGAAGATGAATACTTGAGGACGTTTCCTAGGGGAATTGGCCCCACACCATTGGGTTTGACGTCTGAAGCTTCAAGAGAATCAGCGCTGGTCATCATGAATCATGTTAACCTTGTTGAGATTCTCATGGATGTGGTAATTAACATATATAATTGAACATTAACTGAACTTCTAATTTAATTGGAATTTGACTATATATCTCTAAATTTTCATGATCCATGATGCGTTTCAGAACCAATGGTCTACTGTCTTTTGTGGTATTGTTTCAAGAGCAATGACCCTCGATATCCTATCAACTGGAGTAGCTGGGAACTACAATGGAGCCTTACAAGTGGTTAGTACACACTAATTAATCTGAATTTGCAATGACTTAAACAATTAACTTGTAAAACATCCTCAAAGCAAAAGTCATATATATTATGTATGCTAAAAGGCTACATTTTCTTTCTATAATGTATAGATGACAGCTGAGTTCCAAGTGCCCTCGCCACTGGTTCCGACCCGTGAGAATTACTTTGTAAGGTACTGCAAGCAGCATGTTGATGGAACTTGGGCAGTGGTTGATGTTTCCTTGGACAACCTACGCCCAAGTCCAATTTCAAGGAGTCGAAGAAGGCCATCCGGTTGCTTAATCCAAGAATTGCCAAATGGTTACTCCAAGGTGCACAATGTTTCCTACTCTTCTGATTAAGTTATTATACTTCATGTGTTTTTTTTTTTCTCATGGTTTTCTTTGTATGATTGTGTAGGTTATATGGGTGGAACATGTTGAAGTGGATGATAGGTCTGTTCACAACATATACAGGCCTCTAGTTAACTCTGGTCTTGCCTTTGGGGCAAAGCGTTGGGTGGCTACACTTGATAGGCAATGCGAACGTCTTGCGAGTTCAATGGCCAGTAACATTCCTGCTGGAGATCTCTGTGGTACACACACATTAATCTTAATAATTTACTTCCCTTTGTTATTAACTAATGGTATATATTTTCCTTTATATCAACTTCATGGGTTTCCAATTCTTATATTATTATATATATATACAGTGATAACTAGTCCAGAAGGGAGGAAAAGTATGCTGAAGCTGGCACAAAGAATGGTGATGAGCTTCTGCACTGGTGTGGGTGCTTCTACTGCCCATGCATGGACAACATTATCAGCAACAGGTTCAGATGATGTGAGGGTGATGACCAGAAAAAGTATGGATGATCCTGGCAGGCCTCCTGGGATTGTGCTTAGTGCTGCAACTTCCTTCTGGATTCCAGTCCCTCCCAAGAGAGTTTTTGATTTCCTGCGAGATGAGAACTCTCGTACTGAGGTATAGATATTAATTAAACATGAATATACATTTCAAATATTAGGGAATTTCCGATTGAACATACATATTCATTTAATTTGTGGCATACAATCTTCAGTGGGATATACTTTCAAACGGTGGCCTAGTGCAAGAGATGGCACATATAGCTAATGGTCGTGATCCAGGCAACTGTGTCTCCCTACTGAGGGTTAATGTAAGTCTCCTAGAACATATATGCATCGAGAGTGTGAATCTAAACTATTGGTCAAGTTAATTATTGAATAATTGTGGTTCAAATTTACAGTCTGACATCATAAACATATTTACAGTCCGACATGATAAATATACGTGTGATAGTATAAATATACCCTCCTAACCTTAGTATTTAATTAAAAACTATAGTGACCAAGCTAATTAATTTCATGTTGCAGAGTGCAAATTCAAGCCAAAGCAATATGCTGATACTTCAGGAGAGCTGCACAGATTCAACAGGGTCATACGTGATTTATGCTCCAGTTGATATTGTGGCCATGAATGTTGTGTTGAGTGGTGGAGATCCAGATTACGTTGCACTTCTGCCGTCTGGTTTTGCCATCCTACCAGACGGGCCTACTGGGCCCGCAGGAGGAGGAGGAGGAATTCTTGATGTTGGGTCTGGTGGGTCCCTACTCACCGTAGCATTTCAGATCTTGGTTGATTCAGTTCCTACTGCCAAACTCTCTCTGGGATCTGTGGCCACTGTTAACAATCTAATTAAGTGCACGGTTGAGCGGATTAGGGCTGCGGTCACATGTGAACAAAACGCATGACAATTAGCTAGAAAGCCTTTATAGATGGTGAGCTCACTTATTTATTATAATAGTTAATTAATTTTTGGTTTTTAAGGAATTTCACTTGACTAATTACATTTAAATTTCTTTGTCTTTGCAGTGGGAAAGAGGTAGAAGAAGAAAGGAAAGAATGTTGTGGTGGGTTTACTTAGAAATTGAACCTTACAAGGGGAACAAGTCAAGAACGCACCTTTGTAATATCCTTGTGTCGTCGTGTTTTGGTGAGGTAGAAGCCCAAAAAAAGGCAAATCACCACCTCACAAGGGTAGTGGGTTCGGGTATTGACTTTCCCTGAACAAAGAGGAAAGTAAACTCTCAGGCCTTGTTAATTGTTAGTTTATAAAGTTCGGAATAACTTTGTTCACCTTAAATTTACTGTTTTGCCCTAGGATTTACGGGGGTAGGGTTAGGAGATTAGGGTTGGTAAGTTTATAACTGTTTAAGCGTCTTACTTTCCTTGTCATGTATGTGTTTAAAGGAGGTAATGTTTAGTTGGACTTTTGAAATCACATTAACAATGGTTTCAATTTCACATGTTTTGTAACTTCCAGAGTTGTTAGGGTTATTTTTGTTTATGTGTTAATTAATTATTGTATCCAGAAATCATGGATGCTGTATTAAGGAAAAATGAGCATGTAATCTTCTTGCTAAGATTTTATTTGGGGCACAACATCGTATCTTGATCGTCGTTGCCAACTCCAATTACTTTGGATATGAATTAATAAAAGACCAATTTGATTCTTGAACACTCATAATATCTTAACCAGCCTCTTAAGTTACCTAGACAAATAAATTATCCCTAAATGCTCATGAGTTCTAGTTCAAGTTCCTTGGGGATAAGACAAGCAAGTGCATCCTTCCTTGTATGTGAAAAAGATAATAAATAAATAAAGCTGAGTTCCCCAAGTCAACGAGAGAAACTCTCATGCAACCGGCTAATAACGAAATAACATGTATGATAACTTTTTCACGTGTCATTGTGTTATTGGCCGAGAGAATAGCAAAATAGTGATATCCCGTTATAAGTAAGTTTTTTTGCAAGTCAACATCCAGACTGATTACATATATATACAGCAATGTTTTACTAATGCAACCGCGTACGTTTTAGGAAGTGACAGCAACATCGGTTATAGCTTGCCTTTTTGATGCCATATATAAATTGCTTGTGATGAAATATTTCAAGTAATAAAATCACAACATCATCTCTTCTCACTCACTCTGTATATATTTGCAGAAATGATTTGAAATTGGAAGTTTCAGAGGAACTTCAATATTATTACTATATATAGTATATTTATGGTTTCAACCTAATGATGACTATAAAAGTTCACACGCAATCACATACGAAACTCGATTTTATGGGTCCAAATAAATTTATGGTTTAAACCTAATGGTTGTTGAGAAGATTCAATGTGTAGCAGAAAATTTCAAGCCCCCCACAACTCCCCTTTAAAATATAGAGGTGGTGTTAATTGCGAGGGAAGAAATTAACTTCTGCTGCGCTGCAAGCTTTATATTGAATTTATCTGCTTTCATCTGTCTCTGTGTCCTCTTTGTCTCCTAGAATTCAATATTTATTTGTTCGTTCATATCATACATAATTTTATGTATTTATGTATGCATGCATGTATTTATAATGATGTAAAATCACATAAAATTGTAAGAACAAGAACGTCCCACATGAACATGATGGCTGTAAACTAGCAACTGCACAGATGACAAACATATAGCATTGAGTATATGCCACACCCAACAAAATTAAATATTTCTGACTGAGAGACAGAAAAAGAAAACAAGTAATAATTTGCGATGCTTGAGACAAGGTAATTAAAAACGATGGTTGTGAAGAGCAGGGTCTCTTTATTTGGCAATCAAATTCGTTCCCAGAAATTTGAATTATAATAAAAGGACGTGCGAAAGGACCAGCAGATGTAGATGAATGAATATAGGAAGATAGCCAATTAGCTACGTACCATATATATTTTTTGAGCATATTGGCAGAGAATTAACAACTGTTGATTTGCAGACACTAAATCGCGTTTCCTTTAATTTCTTCTTCTTCTCCTTGTCTTTCTCCTTGCCTTCTTTCTATATAATTTAGGGTAAGGCACAGAAACAGACGGATGATGGTTAGTTGTGCTTTTATTGAGTTCATGGGGAGAAGTCATACTGCTTAGGTTTGCTTTGGTGCTTTTATTTCTTCTGTGAGTGAGAGCTTGCTAGAGTGACTTGTTCTATTGTTTTTATATATATATAATTTAATTATCTGGTTATGGTTGCATATGCATGAATGTCCGATTTCAATGACCAAACCCAACAGTAGAAGAACTACTGGTCATGAGAAAGAGGTCTTGACTTGAGCCACTAAATTAAACAGGATTTTGTCCCAATCACGGTTTCGAAACATCATCAGCCTTGGGAAATGCATTGATTTTATTAAATAATAAGAAAACGACGTTAATTATAATAAATTTATTGACTACAAAGGATATTTTAAAGTTTATGGTATATATATATAGAGGATGGGTCTGAATCAAGAAATAAAAACTTTCTTGCATGGTAACACTGTTTTGTATTCTAGGCTAATTTGGACAAGTGAAGAAGTTATCCCACATTGTCTTATTAATCTAAATAGTGAAAAGTGTTATATCTACACGAGTTTCTTTCCCAAATCAGGGGACATTTTTTTTCACACAAATATGATCCCGCCGACCCTATATTCAATCTCTTTTAACTCTGCTTTACACACAGGCTTTATGGTTAAGCGTAACCTTCACTCTTTTACTTTTTTCTTCTTTTTTTTTCAGTTTAATTACGCTTCATATCACAGTATCCAGCTTAACAAAATTCTGATATGGAAATATATATAATTACTAAGAATTTTGAGAAAAAGAAACTGAAGCTAAGTCATACTAAGGCCTAGTCGATTGACCATTAGCAAACCGCACACGACACAAATACATTTCATGCACTACGTAGCAAATGAAGACAACAAATAGAATGATATGAAAGGAAATTCATTAAACTTGATCAGAATCCAGAGTACAGTTTATGATGGAGGACAGGTTTCCGAATAGTAGCATTTGGAAATCTCGGGAACTTGATCACAACTCTGCTATCTAGAATAGTTATTACACCGTAAAGACACTAAAAATCAAATGAAAATAAAATAATAAAAGAAAAGAAAAGGAATTTGACAAATCACATCAGCATCCTTCACATTTGATTTAGCTTTAGCTTCAATTCCATGCCACGATGATGATGTCTTGATAAGAGCAAGCTATGGAGCCTTTGAATGACTTTGCTTACAAGAACTACCACTGCGCAATCCCCTGCAGAATGTATAAGCAAGACACAAAATATGGATTGCAGAAAAGTCCCTCATTTAACAGAATTCATCCAACAGTTTTCTCCTACAACGGAAACACATCACCAACCCCTCATCATATTTAGTAGAAGATAGTCTAAAAGTCTGTAAAAGACAATAAATTTCGTTTTTAAGAGCCTCATCTGGGTTGTTTTGACAGCAAAGATGAAATGCCAGATAACAATATGGCAACAGAAATTGTGACCTTTGCTTGCATGGTACAAATTCCACTATACATGTACAAGCTGGCTTGAAGCCAATGTGGTGCATGCCCCAACAATAATGTAAACAAGTTGAGAGAAAAAGAAGAAACTCATATAAGGCTACAGTGAACATGGAAGACGACCTAACTATGCTAACTCCGCAATCGTTTTCTTTGACTACCCTCTTCAATAATTCCCTGCGATTCAGAAGAAAAAGAAAAATCAAAATAAATACATAATTTTACAGCACAGCTTCCACAAACTGGATACTCCTACTATCAGGATACCATACCCACAGTTCCCATTTTTATCAGGATAGTACTACTAGTAAACCTTAAACATTTTCAACCTCAGTAATTACTAACATCTATAGCATTCACATGCACACCATAATATTCAAACTCGGGCATAGGAATAATACAAATGAATATTGAAGATTATGATCTTCCAAGGAAGAATATATGTATTGAATAATTGATGAAAAAAATTTAAAACATAATTAGGGTATTTATTGTTCTCAGATAAGATTTTCTGGAAAAAATATATAAACACAAATTAAAACGAAATATGGAGACATACCACTTCATCTTGTCCCAAACCTCCAGAGGATACCACGCTTGACTCCGATCTGCATTTAGCATGCACTATAGGACCTAACTGTGACCTATCCATGCCTCCTGTTGATCCATCAGGTGCATTCAAGTACACAGCACCTTTATACATCCATTCCTCTGTCTCGTCACTATAAAAATCATCAAAAGGTTCTCCACATAATGCACATGAATTTTGATCCTCATCAGCAGGAACAGCCATTTCTTCATCACTCTTCTTTTCCACAATGGTCTCAGCAGGCATAAATCCAGGAACTGCATCAGTACCCAAGGCCTCTGCACCACTGAGCCACATGCTCGTATTTACAAACCATTTGCGAGAGGGCTTCTGCTTGCGGTTTTTAGACATACGGTTCTTTGTTACATGCCAATCCATATGACTACTGTGCTCTTCTTGGCACTTGAACCTAAGGCCACATGTTGTGCATTGTCTTGGGAGATCACTGTATAGGGCCTTTATTACAGATTCATGACGCACCTTGAGAAGGTCGGCATTAAACTCAATTCCTACAGAATCCTAAACATTAAATAACTTGGTTGAGATACGACCCAAATAATGCATTATAAAATCAAATATTCAAAATTAGACAATATAGAGGGATATCATTCAAATACCTGGACAGGGCTTTGATTTGTCAATGAGATCAAACCTTGAGCCATGAGAGAACTAAACAAACCAGAATATGCACTCCCGGGCTGGTTGCTAGAGACAACTGGACCAGGGTTTTGAATGGAAAGTATGCCTTGTGAGGAAGGGGGAGGCGGACCTGGTGGTAGAGGTGGCAAGGCTTCTCCTCGTAAATGCAAAGCGCTGTTTGGGACATAGGGGATACGAGGTACAGGATTTGCCATAACTGTGCTAACAGCACCACCATGCCCTTGCAAAGTGTATCCGTGATTTAAGGATGGTAACCCCAAATAAGGTGGCCCGGGAGTTTCTGCAGATGAAATAAAATTATCTCGTGCCTCCTGGGGTGGAAGAAATTGTGGCTGTAAAGGACTGGCCTGCACCTGGTTTCGCTGATTAACAGGCATCGGCCTGGCATTCTGACTGGTCAATTGAGTTAACTTTGTCGACCTCAACAACTTATTTTCATAACCATCCAACTGCTGCTCAGGCACATATAAAGAATTATATGGAGCTTGATTTTTTACAGTGTTGCTATAATTTATTGAACCATACTGACTCCTCTGGTTCTGCAATGCAAAAATTGAGTGGCCAGGAGGAGGGTGAGAATTATGTACATTTACCGGAGGCCTTGAACCCATTGACACTGGTATAATGGGTCGAGAGTCGGCATTAACAGTGTCAACACTAGAAGAACCCATTCTTGATGCAACAGCTATGGGCCCATGAAGTCGTGCATCAACATCTGGAAGCTTGTCAACAAAGGCAGACATTTTCTCACCACCTGAAGATGCACCACTTGCCACAAAGGGCATCTGGAAATTCCTACCCCTTCCTCTGGCATTAAGGATATTCTGCGAAGACTGAGAGAGATGGAAAGGAATATTCCAAGCTTCTTGAGGGTAGCGAGAACCCAGACTATGATTTGTCTCAGATTGGAATCGAGATACCGTACTTGTTGATCCACGACTGAACTGCAGGAACAATATTAAATTTTCACAGATGAGCACAAATGAAATTCAAGAACTGAAGTCCATAATAGAGGGCAGCAGTGAAGAAATACACGAGTCTTTACTATGTTTTACTGAAAAAAGTCAACAAAAAATGTGCAAATTGGGATCAGTTTGGGCTACTTTAGGAAAGAAAACCAAAAATGTTCCGTTGAGTAAAGGATAGGGATTTAGAAAGAAGTAAATATTCGTGGTTTAAACTTCAAAGCAGTCACAGATGCACATAAGAAGAATCAAAGAAATAAATTTGACCAGGACCTCCATTAAAGGTACCACAGAATGAGGAAACTCTGACTAGTCCAAACTACTGGCGGCACACAGAGGCCCAAAACGCAACACACCACCAACCACCACCACCCCCCCCAAAAAAGATAAAAAAATTCAAGAAATAAATAAAGCCATAACATACTAATAAATAAATACATGAAATGTAAGAATCAAAATAGCAGCATAATCGTACTGAATAATATGTAAATATCAGGGAAGCCATTTAAAAAAATTGCAATGCAAATAACTAAGTGAAAAAACACACTTGCAAACGTCAATATTATGTTAATTCTAACTAAACAAAAATGCTCAATAAAATTTTAGAGGGAACATACACCAAGCGGGGGGACTGGATCTTCAGTTATAACAGAGGACTGTTCGGCTGAAGGTAGATGTGCCTGAGTAGACCAAGTACTCCTAATATCTGACTCCAAGGGGCTCGCATTCAGTGTTCCAATGCTGGGCCTTGCCCTGTAGCTTCTAAAAGGTGGTGCAGTTGAAGGCAAGTAATCATTACTCCTACTCTGATCTGCTAAAGTTGGGCTCATATCTTCCCAATCAAACTCTTCCTCTTCGGTATTCTGCCACGACATTTGAGTTGCCTTATGGTCTAGACCATTCAGGCCCAGCCGCCCAACCAGAGGTTTATCATTTAAACTTCTATCCCCACTGTCTTTCCCGTATGCATCAATCAAAGCTCTTGGTCTCTGATGTTCAAGTCCATTACTGAGGTTATTATATGTAACAGAAGTGTCAAATCGTTTCTGACTACCATCAAGATAGCGTTTTCCTCGCAATTCATTCGGCTCCTCATCTCTACCAATTGCTCCACCAAGTCTATAATCAAACACAGAATTAGATGGAGATGCCCTTTCACCAAACCTTTTAGGGGAATTCTCTGCTGCAAATTCATCAACTGCCGATGGTAGAGATCTATCAAGCCCAATATCTGAAGGTGATGATGATCTTGCAAGCCTAGTAGTTGAAGATGGGTGCAACCGATTGGATCCCAGGGAAAAAGGTGAATGACTCACACTTCCAGTTGAGTTCAATCTTTGGGATCCAACCTGCAAGGATAAAACCATTGCATTATCAGGATCATACTTGTCATACATAATGGCAGGTTTCTGAGCTTATAAATTTTCAAGTTTAAGTTACTATTAAATGCTGAGTTCTGTAAGATTCATAACAAATTATATATACGACATGTGACAGTTGTATAATGTTTATGTACACAAATTCGGTTACAGAAAGCAATACATATGAATTGGAATTCTCTATGTTGAGAAAAGTCACAAATTTTGATTGATAATATGAAAAGCTTCAAATACAATTCTAAGCCGTCTTTATATAGGCATCAAATCCAAATCCCATTAGTAATTGTAAATCCTAATTAATAAAACATAAAGGAAGTCCTAAATCAACTAGGAAAAGCAAACCCAATCCTTAAGGGAAAAGACAAAAAGAATTTTTTATTTTTATTTTAAACCTAAACTTTCCTAACAAGTTAAAATTTCAAAATATGTATATATATTGTCCTACTTTCGCTTATTTAAATACTCTGCAAAATGAGAAGAAATACTTTGCTAAGATCACAGGTGGTAAAGCCAAATCAATTATCAAATAAGTGCAGGCTGCGGCATATTTTCAGAAGAGCAAAACAGAGAGATTACATGGAGAGCTTACACTATCTGCATTTGAGCTATCCAATTGACGTAAATACTTTGGATTGACATGGATGCCATGAGTCGGTCGAGGAGATTCAGAAGCCCTCAGAGGAGTTGATCCTGATGATTGTTGGTTTACTTGTGGAGAAAACTGCAGTTGCTCTTCAATCCTGCGAAGGACTGAAGGTGGAAAGACTGCTGACCAAGTGCCAAAGAGATGGCGCATGGCAGGATACTGGTTAGGGTTTACTTGCCTGTATGCCTCGCAAAATACCTATGCAAATATAAACTCATCTGAAACTAGTGTTGTGTGATTCTCAAAGAAATCTTTGAACACATAATTGGAAAATTGGGAGAAAAAAAAACATATATATCACATTCTGCGGTCAGATTAGATCACCTCAGGTAGACGGGAAGAGAAGTACTTGGCATAATCCCGGCCAATATTCTTCACAATACTATCTAATAGATATAGTGAAGGCAGTTTGTGCTCAACTGGGACCTGCAATAGACAAGTATTAAACAATTAACGCAAACTTCAAACTGACAAACATATAAACAGCACTGCGACTTCTTTTGCTGCAGGCTTGACACATATTCCAATTCAACTGGAGTTGAATCTTCAATTAAAGAGAGAAAATATGATGGAATCTTAAAAATATTATCACAAAATTAGTGCTGGTCCTAGTTTTTATCACCATGCGTGTGTAGTATTAAGGTTGTTGGTTCAATCATAGCTACAAACACTGGGAAATTTCACTTATTGTTTGTTCATCAAAACCAAGCTTCTTTGTAACCAGGCGTAACAAACTTTTATTTTTTGCGGGTCATTCTGTTCATAATACTCATATGTAAATGGAAAAAAAAGGAGCGAGAGAGAAAGAAAGAAAGAAAAGATTACAACTTTTGAAGTTGTTATTCCCAATTGAGTGACATCGAGCATCTAAAATTTAAATTTCTAAGAGAAAAAGATGAAGCTGGGCCGCGTCGTAGCAATTAAAACTTTAGAGTAAAGATTGCTATTTTTTACAATTCCTAGAACTCAAACAATTACACGAGTTAAATCCGGGATGCAGAGAAACAGAGAACCCCCAGCAAAGCTCCGCCCAATAATCAAAAAGAGGTAGAAGCAACCCGCGGGTACCGAAACAGACCTCGAGAATCCGGGCGCAGATGGCGTCGGCGATGCCCTTTCCGTGGTCTCTCTGCTCGCCGGCGATGATGGTGAGATCGGTAATGATGGGTTTGGAATTGAAGATGAGCTCCGCCAAGACCATTTCGTAAAGCTGCACAATTTCCTCGGTGCTGGGCGGCGACACGTCGTCCTCGGGCGAAACCCTTAGGTCATCGTCTCGTTGCTTCAACAGAGCCCTGAAGCGGTCGACTATCGGAGTCGGCGGTTGAGGCTTCTGAGCTAACTCATTGCTGGGCATGGCCTTCGTACCCGTGGCTGCGCTGGAGGCGGCGATTAAGCGGTCGTGTGGGAAAGCGAGGGTTCTAGGGTTTTCTTGGGAAAGTAAGAGCTTTTCCGAGGCCATGGAAGTTTGGGAAAGAATAATGGTAAGCGCTTTGGGTTAGGGAAATTAGGGTTATTGAAGTCTGGGTCTTCTCCCACCACGGGAGGGTGAGGATTGCATTAGGGTTTGCTCCCACCACCATAGAAATACAAGAATTACGGTGTGATTTTGATTCTGGAAGCAACTGCTACGAGTCGTGTTGTCCTCCTCGTTTCCTCTTTTAAATTTCTTTCTTTATTCTACTTCTCCTCCAAGGAACGACAAGCCGTTTACCGTCGTCTATTTCCCTATAAAAGTAGAGATTACTCGTATATTCATTTTTAGCACTAAAACTATAAATAAACCATATATTATTTAATTTCTATAAACAAACCCAAAAAAATCCAAAAAATGACATATGGCCTTATTGAATTTAATTTTGATTATTAAATTACTTTAATGGCCTATTGAGTGTTTTGGGCTTTTTTATGAGGTTTTGAGGTTAGGTTTGTTTTAAGAATCAATGGTAGTTTTGTAATTTGAAAGAAGTTAAAAGCATTTTTGTTATGTTGTAAATGGGTTTTGGGTGTGTTTCTAAAGTCCATTTCATATATGGTATTTTTATAATTAGGGCTCTTATATTGGGTATAATAGTGAATATCCCATAAAAGTAGGCACCAAGTCATTTTTTGTGCCTATAGTTCTCCGGATTTCTACTTTCCTCTATGTGGTTTTTTTAACCCATGCAATTTGATATCGATCACGCTTGAAGGACATGTCTAAATACCCATTGAATTTCATGATGAAACAAACATGTGTTGAGGAGAAGTATTTTGGATGGAATTTTGGATGAAATTATATGAAAATTTAGGTGTCATTAATTGTGATAGAATCAAACTAAATGTTTTAAATTGTCAAAATTAAAATTACATGAACCATAAGGTGTGTTGTGGTTGGTAAATTGTCACATTCAGCTAGTTAGTTACTTGGTGCTTTAATGGCAAATGTTCAAAACCTGTTGGAAGCACTTTGTAGTTAGGATCAAGTCGAACTCCAAATGAAGATTAATCTCACCCTTCAAGTGTGGGGACACCTTGTAGTATTTACCATAAAATAAAATATAGAAAATTTGGCATAAGTCCAATTATGAGGAGAGATATTGTGTGCAATTCACACAGAAATTGTTATTGATCCAAGTCCTTTGACTTTTGTGTCACATAAGATTAAATGTCTTTTTCAATTTATTGATATTTACTTTTATTTTTTTATTTTTTTATTGTTTCAATTATGCACCTAAAACATAAATAAGGTAAATTATGAATTCGTAAAACTGGTAAGTTATTGATTTGTAGGACATTAATTATCATATTTGATTTGAATTTAATTGCAAATCTATTTATTGAATTTTGAAATTTTCCCAAGGTATACTGACATCAAAATTTGTAATAAGAGTTCATAAAAATTTCATACATTAACAATAGGTAAGGTACCTATGCATACACCTCATATGTAGTATGCAGGTAATTAAACCCATAAATTATCTCTAGTCTAGGTAATTAAATTCATAAATTACCTCTAGTCCAGGTAGTTATATCATCTAGCCCAGGTAATTGAACTCATATAATATCTTGGTATGGATCTTTAAACTCAATTGAGATAAAAATCTATACAAAATTTCTTTGGAAAAACCAAAAAATACTATTACATGAAAAGGCAGGTACGTATGTATATAAATATGAAGCTCCAGAAAAAATGCTTAAGAAAACTCAAGAAAAAAACACTTACCTGTAAGAGCATCTCCATCGAGGCAACATAACTGAGCAAAAGGCCCCCCTCGCAAGCCCATGGCAGCTCCAGCGCTGCAGCCCGGTTTGGCGTGGGTTCCACCAGCCGGGCAAGCCCAAGGGCAGGTTTCGCCTGGGCTTCCCGAGGGGTGTGACGTAAAATCCTGACGTCACGATGACGTCAACGAGCAAAAAAAATTTTTAAAATACCAAAAAATTATAGATGCTTTCCCTATAAATACATAACAATTTTATTCACTTTCTAAATTGTTTATATTTTGTTGCATAATATTTTTTTCCTTTCTTGCTTTAGACTTACCCTAGACTCAGCCCTCATGGGTGGAACCACAAATGCAAGGGCTGACACTATTAACATGAATAGTGGCAACCCTTGCTTGCCCTTGCCCTAGATTTAGCCCTTATGGGTGGAGATGCTCTAAGGCAGGTACATATATATACAAGGAAAACGCATTATATATATATAAGAGAGAGCATGCGGACTGCATCTATTCTATTTTGATGAAAATAGACCTATATCTAAGAAGCCCAATAAAATAAAATTACATGAACTGAAGTTGAAAATTGGGTAAATTACATGGACTCTAAAAAGTGACTTTTTCCGATTAAAGTAAATGCCCCGACATGTCGTTCTCCATGTATAAGAAGCCAAATAAAATAGCGTCCAACACCAAAACCCCAAACATCACAAGGATTTCCGCAAACCCACTCAGAGTAGGAGGAGGAGGAGAGGAGTTAATACGGTACGACACGCCAACAGGAGTTTGACCCCTTTTTGGGTTAGTTTCTTCCTTTCATTCAAGTCATCCATTTTCTGATTTCTCATCCTGAATCAATATGGTCAACTGGCTTCTTCTTTTTTTTGGCTTATTATCACAAAAGGTCCCTGAGATTTACGAAACTATCAGATTGCATCCTTAATGTTTTTTTGTGTCACTCGTGGTCCTCAAGGTTAGTATGTGTGATCACAAATGGTCCCTGCCGTTAGGTTCCGCCAAAAACTCCGTTAGTTTGCTGACGTGGCATATATACATATCACAAAACATCCCTGAGGTTCACACATCTATCACAAATGGTCCCTGCGAATTTTTTTAATTTTTTAATTTAAATTCATAAAATTTTAGTTTTCTTTTTTATATTATTTAAAAATATATATTGTATTTTAAATACATATGACACTATATTTTTGAAGATGTGGGCTCCACATATATGCCACACCAACAAACTAATGAAGCTTTTAAAAAATAATTTAAAATTCATAAAATTTTAAAATGAAAAAACCATTTCTATAAGGATTTTAACCTTGAGGATCATTTATAAACCCTAAACCCTTGGTTTTTTTCTTTTTAAAATTTTATGAATTTTAAATTATTTTTTAAAAACTCCATTAGTTTGTTGATGTGGCATATATGTGGAGCCCACATCTAAAATAATGTAGTGTCATGTGTATTTAAAATACAATATATATTTTAAAATAATTTAAAATTCATAAGAAAATTCATAAGATTTAAAAAAGAAAACCAAAATTTTATGAATTTTAAATGAAAAAAATAAAAAAAATTTGTATGGACCATTTGTGATATGCATGTAAACCTTAGGGATGTTTTGTGATATATATATTTGCCACATCAACAAACTAACGGAGTTTTTGACGAAACTTAACCGAAGGGACCATTTGTGATCACACATACTAACCTTAAGGACCACCAATGACACAAAAAAATATTAAGGATGCAATCTGATAGTTTCGTAAACCTTAGGGACCTTTTGTGATAATAAGCCTTTTTTTTTTAATCCTTTCAAGGAGGTTTTGGGTTTGTTTCTCATAAGAATATTTTGCCTGTTCTTTGTTCTTGATGAATGTTTTTGCATTATTTGCATCCAAATGGAATATAACAGAGGGAAAGATCAAGTCGTGCGTGGAAGTTTGTGGAAAGTCTATAGAATTTCTTTCTCTCAGAGTCTTATGTGAAATGGTGCGTGATGCATTTCATATTAATATTTAAATAGTAGAGCCGCGCTTGGACCGTTTCAATCCAGTATAATATTTTATAAGTACAGCCGAATATATTAATATTTAAATAGTATAGCCGCACGGCGGTACTATTTTAAAAGAGTATAGCCGCGCGGCTATACTATTTAAATATCTTCGAATATATTTAAAGCGTATAGCCGCGTGGGTATACTGTTAAAATATATTAATATTTAAATAGTATAGCCGAGCGGCTGTACTAATTTAATATATACGAATATTCTAGCTTTAAATATTACGAATATTCTAAACGTATAGCCGAGTATAGCCGCGCGGCTATACGTCATAAAATGGTTTTCTTTTTTGTAATTAAGTAATATCTTAGCTTTTTTTAATTACTCTAATTAATAATTATGTTTTAATTATTATTTATTTAGTAAATAATTAGTATTGAAATATTTAACTAATTTCATAAATTACTTAATAAATAGTAATTATTTATTTTAAATTATTTTGTGGACTTGGTAATCAATTCAATACTTTGCCGCCTTAATAATCGGTGATCATTTGATTTTTTTTTTTACAATGGAATTTTACTTTACATTTGTGAAGGTTTATCGAATTGAATCTGTTATTGTTGGTTTTTAGAACCCCAGGTTTTGATATTGCGCCGAATTGCTTCATTTTCGGACTTCGATTTAGAGGTATTCTTCGTTCCAATCTTTACCTTCTGCTTGGTTGCTGAGAAAGGTGTGGGGAAAATGAATTGGGTAGAGGTTTATAACTAATTTCAATATATGAACAATTTGATATAGTTGCTGCTGAATTCACGGATTCATGCCCATCTCTGTAGTTTATTTTTATGGATAGTCCTTTTTTTCATTCAGCTTTTGTTTATGGTTGAAGTGTGTGTACTTTTTTCTGTTCTAAAGGCAGAAATTGGATGGAGGAGAAGAGGTGGAAGGAAGCAGCAAGAGTTTAAGCAATTTGCCTGATGTGGTTATTCAAAAAATTATCTCCCTGCTTGAAACAAAAGACGCAGTCAGAACAAGCATACTGTCTAAAAAATGGGAATACTTATGGACATCAATTCCCAATCTTAACTTTTATAAAGGGCTATTTGCTGCAAGATCTCCCTTGGTGAATATTGTGGAAAGAGCACTTCTTCTTCGTGGTCCTGCTGATATAGAAACGTTCAATCTTACGTTTCCAGTGCTAGATGATGCATGTCGTGTTAATGCATGGATTGATGCCACAGTAAGGCGCAATGTAAAAAAGCTTTATCTCTACCTGCATAGCCTCAAAGAACCATTTTACTTGCCTCATTCCTTATTTACTTCTACAACACTGGTGGCCGCAGAACTAGATATTCCTTTCCTTTCCAAGGCTCCTTCTACTGTTTGTTTCTCAAGTCTGAGGACCTTGTCTCTTAGGTCCATTGTGTTTTCTGATGACTCAACGCAGCAGCTGTTTTCTGGCTGTCCAGTCCTTGAGGAATTATCTATAGAAGATTGCAAATGGATGAATCTCAAGTTTGTGAGTATTTGTGCTCCCAAGCTTTTGGGATTGACTATAACTGAATTAGATCCGCAAGTTTCCGGAGGTTCAGATGGTTGTCAGATTATGATATTTGGAGGTAGTCTGACATATTTTTATTACAGGGGCAAGCTTCTAAATGAATACTGCTTTTATGACTCGTCCTCACCTAATGAAGCTGAGATTCATCTTTCTTATAATTTTACTAAGAAATTGAGACCTACTGCTTACCGCTTGTATAAGCTGGCTCTCTAGTGTGAAGGAATTAGTTTTCTCTGATTCTAATTCCTTTGAGATATGATTTCTTCTCTTCTATTGCATTAGCAGTCTGTGCCATGAGTAGCTTGCCTAAAATCACTGTCTTGATTATCGGCTTCATCCTGTTTCTAAGTAACGCACCAGAACTTGTTGCCCAGATGCCCTTGTTCAACGATCTGACCACTTTGGTACTGGAAGACTCAGTATGTATTGATAATAAAGGCACTGTTGACGATGCTCCAGTACTGTCCTTGTCTTCAAACTTTGGTATTCGTTGAGGTAACTTCATAAGAACTAGTAAGGTTTTCTCTTGTATGGTGTTTTTGTGTAATGTTGTTAAAACAGCAAAGTTTCGATGGTTTAGGGGATTGGCCTGTCCTCGGATCGTGTAGAAGATGATGGGGTGTTGGAGCCACTGCCTCCATGTTTCTTGTCACATCTTAAAATGATTGAAGCCGGTGATTTTTCCGGAGATCAGAATGAGCTTAATGCATTGGAGATTTTGCTGAAGAATGCAATGGTCTTAGAGAATATGCTTCTAGTTTGCTCCACGGAATTTCAAGGGGGACCAGAGAAGAAAACGGAAATTGCCAAACAGTTATCAGATCTTGCCAAAGGACCAGAAAGCTGTGAAGTTGTTCTTGTTTGAGCCCAAGTTTTTAATTATACTCTAGACTTTAGCTACTTTTTAAACCCGCTGACTCGCAATGACCTTCTGTGTTATTAAAGTCACGTGCAGTAAAGCAGTGTACCATGTATGTATCCCACCAAACATAAAAACGACCTCAAAGCAAGAAGGACCCCTACCACTTGTTTAAGCCACGACCAAAAACTCGTACATGTACAAATTACAGCTTCGGTCCAGGGTCAAAAACAGACACCATTCCTTAATGCAAACAAAACCTCTGTTATTATCAGCCAGACAGACCCAACTAGGCCAACTTAGTAACATCTTTTATCAGCCGTCAATAAATACCTTTCAATTGAAACAAATTTCGATCGTCTAAAATTAAAATATGTTGCAAAAGAAACATTGGAAACCAGCATCATCGCCATGTACTGAAAGAACAAGTTGGGATTTAAGATGCATACCTATCCACAACAAGGCCCCAGGTGTCTGTCTTTCTCAATCAGATTTTTTGCTTCCTGTCAATCATTCAACTCAGAGTGTTTGTCGTTTACATATGCAGAGTTGGAACGTGGCATGAGTTTGCGGTCTAGAATTGGCGGCAGCTGGAGAAAAGGTGTGTTTAGGTGGCTGGAATGGAAGTTGGTGAATTGAAAATACAGGGGCAGTTTTGTTTTTCGAAATAATGATGGCTGAGATTTTTGTCGGAAGCAAAGAAGGAGGGAAAGATCAAAGTGAAGTATATTTCCTTGCCGACAACCCTGAATGAATCAATACAAGGTTTTTATCAAGTTTAATGGAAGAAAAAAAAATGTGATGAAAGAATAGTTGAAGAGCATATTCTAAATTTTTAGTCAGATGCTCAGACTTTGGAGGAAATTTCTCAGAATCTGTTTCAAATACAGAAAAAAGATTCCACTATTCAGAAGTAAACACTAACACAAACTTATTTCTGTTGGCTCCTAAAATCATGAAACTTCATGTCTTTATTCTAAATCTTAGTTTCTTGCTAACGGAGTCTAGTTAGCGGAAAAGGGCATTGACTGGACAGACTAGTAATTCTCATGTTCGAATCCCCATAGGATAGCGTAATGGTCATGTGTGTGTGAGAAATCTGTCTCTCCTTATTATCGCTTATATTTTATAAATAAATAAAAAATCTTAGTTTCTTCATTTAATTAAAGGATTTTTTAGTAATTAAGAAAAAGATCTTACCTGTAGTTTGTCACCACCCAAACACTGGTGTGAAACAACCCAAAAACTCGCGTACTGAATGGTCAAAATTCCACTCACCTCCTCATTCCCCCAACTCATATATAAACCCCTCTTCCCCTGCCTCTCTCTTATACCCAGGGAAGACCGTTTCAAAGCTTTCCTTCATCACCCACATTTTCCCTCTCTTTCTCTTCGGTTTTCTCACCCTACCTTCTCTCCAAGCCCACCAACCCCTTTTCCCTCAAAAACTTATAAAACAATCGTTCATTAGTTTTATAATCCACCGAGCAATCCCGAGAAACTTTTTTTCTTTTTTGAATCTGAACCTCAAACTCCATTAATAAAACTCTCCATTCTGGTTTGGTTCAACATAAACCCAACATGCAGATCTCTTCAGTAAAGCTCAGAACCTCGAATTTCACGTCCTCAGAGTTCTTGAACCAGAGGTCTTCGATAAAGGCTCAGTCTTTTTCACTACCCAGTTTTCAGAATGCCAAACAGAGTGTGAACCACTCACTCTCTTCTTCATTCAAACCCCTTTACATTTCTTCCACCGAGAGTTTCGCATTGGTGAGCAAAACCCAGAAGCGAGTTACAGAATGCAAGGCCTATGAGGCAGACAAGTCAAGACCTTTGAAGATCAACATTGAATTGCCGGACCAGCAGGCTGCCTCTCAGAGGTTCAAGATTGGTATATACTTTGCTACCTGGTGGGCTTTGAATGTGGTGTTCAATATCTACAACAAGAAGGTTTTGAATGTGTTTCCATATCCATGGCTCACCTCCACTCTCTCACTCGCAACTGGGTCGCTCATGATGCTCATTTCTTGGGCCACCAGGATCGCTGAGGCCCCAAAAACTGATTTAGATTTCTGGAAGACTCTGTTTCCGGTAAGCAAAATTATGGTTCCTTTTCAGATCCTTACAGTTTGCTCTGTTTCCTCACAGACTGTTCTTTTTATAGTTTTTCCTTTGCAGCCAAACATGACACTTGGGTTTTGGAATTCTGATTACTTATTTACATTGGTTGGTTATTTGTGTGCAGGTTGCGGTGGCACATACAATTGGGCATGTAGCAGCGACTGTGAGTATGGCAAAGGTTGCGGTTTCGTTTACCCACATCATCAAGAGCAGTGAGCCTGCCTTCAGTGTATTGGTTTCAAGGTTCTTGTTAGGCGAATCCTTTCCTCTGTCGGTTTACCTCTCTCTCTTTCCAATTATTGGAGGATGTGCGCTTGCTGCTATAACCGAGCTCAATTTCAACATGATTGGTTAGAAAACTTGTTAAATTCCACATTTTGATTCTACAATCTTGAAGGGTGTTAGTGGTTATGGTTTTAGAGTTTTGGTGGATGTTAATTGTTCCGAGTACTAAATTATGCTGCTATGTGCATCAGGGTTCATGGGGGCTATGATATCGAACCTGGCATTCGTGTTCAGAAACATATTTTCGAAGAAAGGGATGAAGGGGAAGTCTGTCAGTGGTATGAACTACTATGCTTGTCTGTCTATGTTGTCTCTACTGATCCTGATACCATTTGCCATTGCCGTGGAGGGCCCCAGGGTGTGGGCCGCTGGATGGAACACAGCTCTTGCACAGATTGGTCCCAATTTTGTCTGGTAATTTTCAATTACCCGCAACAGTCTGTAAAATTGCTGCCTTTTCTATTCTATTGTTTGTCCACGGTATTGGACTTATAATTGCTGTGGTAGCTTCGATATGTTTGATCATTTTCAGCAATTAACTAACGTGTTGAATGTAAAAGAGATATCTTGCATGGTTATAGACATAGAGGATTATAATTCTAGACAATGAAGTTGGACTTCAGTTTCTCAAAATATTCTATCAGAAAAGCATATATTTCCTTATCTGTGGAAGATTTGAAAATAAGATGGTATCATCTGCACAAGTGGGTTTCAGAATTTCTTTCTTTAAGGTTTAGTGAGACAAATCTACCCAACCTGGCTAAGTGAATTAGGTGATTGTTTTTGTGCATTTAGTTGCTGCAGTAAATTGTATAGAAGGGCTAATCTGCTTATTTTGATCCTAAAGCCTTGAAAAGATTATTTAGTGCTTGTTTAAAGCATTCACTCCCTTCCTCCTAAACTGTTTTACTTATGAAATCTGTACATCTATATCTAAACAGGTGGGTGGCAGCCCAGAGTATCTTCTATCACTTGTATAATCAGGTTTCGTACATGTCATTAGATCAGATATCTCCCTTAACATTCAGCATTGGGAACACAATGAAGCGGATATCCGTCATAGTCTCCTCCATCATTATCTTCCACACACCTGTTCAACCCGTCAATGCACTTGGAGCAGCCATTGCAATCCTTGGCACCTTCCTCTACTCACAGGTATGTTCCTCACCTTCTTATATAAGTGTTTTTTAGGAATTGCAGATAACATAATTAGTTTCACATTGGATTTAAGACCATGAAATATGGGAAATATTAAGATTGGGACACTTTGTATTCCTCATCCGTAGGCCCTTATAATTGGTATCAAAGTGCATAACAATTGCTCAACTGGAAGTCACCTAATTGCCACCTCATGGATAATCAAAGTGCATAACCATGTAGCATCACTTCTTAAGCTGCATGGTTTGGGACAAAGTTTGTGCATTGTTTTTATTCTGCATACTTTGTGCCACTTGTCCAAACGGTGACAAGCCACTTGTCTTTATGGTGACAAAAGAAACACCAGAAGGTGGCCTTCTAATTCTTCAAGAGCCACTAAACAAAAAGGGGGCAATCTTTCCTTCTTTTTTTGGCCTTTTTCAAGGCATGGTTAGATCACAATGGCATGTGCAGACCACCCCAAGTCATACACAGACATACAAGTGAACAACAGTGACACTTTCATTCAATATGGATGATTAGAAAGTTTGATGTTTCATTTAAACCACCTGGTGAAATTACCATCTTCAAAGTTCTTATAGCGTGCTTGACTGCCCTTTTGAAGGTTGGGACTTTCAATGTAGTTACGGCTCCATTTGGCTGACAATTTCCTATTAACTTTGGGTGCAGGGCAAACATTGAGGAATATAAAGATGCCAAGTTGCTTGAAACATAGAGATGATGAAGAGAGACAAGAGATACTGAAGTGTTTTAACAATCAAACCATAGGGTATTTGAGTATGTTCAATTGAACTTCGTTGTTTTTGGGTCATCAATATCATAGTCATGGACCCATGGACTTGGTTTAAAAAATCATGCTCTGTTTCGCGGGATATGGTTTAATTAGATAGTAGGTTTCCCTCTGTTCACCGGTTGAGAGAAATTGTATTGTAGATTTTGTAGTAAATAAGAACAATGTATGTTGAGGCCTTTGACCTTTTTGCGGCGGAATAGTACTTGGAATTCCAATTTCAATTCTCAAGTCGACCCAATTTCTTTTGCTACAGTAAGACCCAAATCGATGAATGAACTTGGCCTGTTAAAACTGTTACAGTGGTCTCTGTCATATTGGACTTGTATATCAGGCCCAAGTCCTGACAGAGTACATTGACACAACAGCTTCTGTTTTGCTAGACAAAGATCAACTTTAAACTTCATTGAACAAACTTCGGACGAGTTAGAGCATCCATACATTCTTTTAGACAAACTTCAGGTAGGATTTGAAAAAATATAACTTAAATCATGCTTTCTATCTACCTTCTAAAATAAGGAGACCTATAGGAGCTCTTAAATTTAAGGAGAGAGAAGAGACTCTTAGTGACCCCTTATAATTTAATGATGCTTTATTTAATGAGTATTTCAAAGTTTTAATTAATGCTAACTATTTTTTATATTATTTTTTAATAGAGATGAACCAATTAAAAAAAAAGTTATAGCATTTATGACTCCCAAACTAGAGAGCATGATTGAAGTTTAAATTTTATAGAGAGCTCTTAAAATAACTTTTATATATTTTTAGCTAAAATTTAACTGAAAAATAGATAGCATGATTATGAATGCTCTTAGGCCAGTTAGTTAAGGCATGAGCCCGTTTACTTGCATTTAAGTTCTAATTTAAGTTAGTGTGTAATAACAATCATAAATCAAATTCATAAATTTCTTAATATTTTCATTTGATAAAGTTAAATATTAGTATGTTCGGTAAAAAAAAAAAAAAGAGTTCAAGAGAAAGAAGAAGGCATGATAATGTAAAAGAATAAAAATACAAATAGAATGACATCATTGAGACTCAAACTTGGGCCTTGTACCTATAGATAAACTAAAAATAAGCTCCACTAAATACACTTTTGTGTTAATGCTACACACTGGAGTATATATCCAGTTTTTATAATATTAATATATATTATAAAGTAAATTTTTTTTGGGGGGCCTAAAAAATCGAGGGCCATGTATGGTGGCACCACTTGCATCATGCCAAGGCTGCCCCTGTTCTTAACTAGCAAAAAGTAGAAACAAAGAAAGATATTTTGATTTGAAAAGCAGCCCAACTTCAAATGCTATCAACAAATCCACTGTTTTGTTACATAGAATTTAAGTGTCAATGTTGACCATGTCCTAAGGCCATCAGACCATCTCCAACCATGGTTTATATCTCAAATATAGCCCTAAAATAATGCAAAAACCATCTCCAGCCATGGGCTAAACAAAATTTTGGCCAAATTTAGATGGCCACATTTGGCCATTTAGCCCTCCAACCACGCTACATGTAGCCCAACTTTGGCCTATGCCAAATTGTTGTGGGGTCCATGTATTTGCTTTTCAACAGCCAAAAGTAAAGCACGCTGATGTCATTGATGACATCAGCTGGACATATATGTATGTTTAAAAGCCTTTTTAAATGCTTCAATTGATGTTGTTGAAAACAAAAGTATAAAATATTATTGGTCATGATCGTTGAGGTCAGACCATTGAAACCCTTCTTCTTCTTCTTTTTTTCTTTTTCAAGATTATGTGGTCACCTTTTTAAATGTTTTCAAGTGTTGTTCAAAAAAAATTATAAGAAATTCTTGGTCATGACTGTTGGAGGTCAGACTATTGAAACCCATCTAATTTTATTATTATATAGTTTCCCTTCTTCTTTTAATTTCCTTTTTTTTTTTTTTTTTTTTAAAGTTTCCTTTATTCTTATCAACCTATACGTGTCATATATGGAATATTGTCTCTAAATAGTAGTGTAATTAAATTAAACAATATATAGTTGTGGAATGTATGAATATTGTACCATAGTTTTTCTCAAAATAATAAAATGTGAAGACCCTAAAATATAGCCATGCATGGCTTGAGAGGGAAAAATTTAGCCATACACTATTCTTTAAAAAATTAATATTTTGGGGGGTTAAGTTTTTAGCCCTGAACTACATTTAGCCCTATGATTGGAGATGGCCTCAGGGCTATAAATTTAGCCCTCCAAAATATTAATTTTTTAAACAATAGTGTAGGGTTAAATTTTTCCATCTCCAAGCCATGCAGAGCTATATTTTAGAGTCCTTCATATTTTATTATTTTGAGAAAAACTATGGTACAACACTCATACATTCCATAATTATGTATTGTTTAATTTAATTAAACCACTATTTAGAGACAATATTCCATATATGATACGTACATTGATAACATTTAAAAAGGCTATTTAACAAATATATATATCCTAACGGCCAGCTGGACGTCAACACGCCCTAAATATTGGTTGTTGGATTGAATATGCATTTGCAAGAGATGTTTCGTGCTCTGGCACACACTTAATAATTTCTCTTCTTGAAAAGCATATGCCTAGAGCCCGCAAAAAAATTTGGCCTAACCAAAGCTGGATTACAATTGGCCTGGTTGGAGGGATAAAGGCCAAATGTGGCCCTTCAAATTTGGTCAAATTTTTTTTTAGCCCATAATTGAATATGGGTTCTGCATTATCTTAGTGCTATATTTTGCTATGGCCTAATGATTTTGAGAGTAAAACAGTTTCCTAGATATTTAACCATTTCGAGTCATATAATTGACTTGGTGGCTAGAATGGTGATCCCGAAAATTCTGTGGTTGGTGATCCATCAAAATGATGTGGAAATCTCTTTGATGTGACTTTGTGGTACTGTACATGTTTCAAATTTCCTGCTTATAATAGGAGATGCACCCTTTTTCTAAACTTTAAGGTTTCGTCAACGTAATTATGATTTTGAGTTTTTTCTCGCTCGCTAATGTCACATCTCTTCCTCTGGTCTTCATTTCAATTCCTTGCTTTCCAAAGACTGTTTGCTGATGCTTCTGATTACTGCTAGCAAATCGACCAGTTATTAAATAGGCTTCTTTCTATGTGAACTTCATAAGTTCCAGTTTGATCAAAAAAAGAAAAGAAAGAAAAAACTATACTAATTCATTCATACTTCATCGTCCTTTTAAGCATTGTTATGGAGAATTTGTCAGCACTTCGTGCTGTCCTTGTGGTTGAGATGTGCTTTTCAATTCTCATTGTGTCTTGTAATCACATATCTTTGAAAGGAAGCTCAGCTTCATCATCCCCTTTCCCAAGCAACTTCCTCCTTGGAACTGCATCCTCTTCTTACCAGGTATCTTGCCTTCTCTTCTTATATATATACACGGGGGCAAGCAAGCGCGCACACACACAGAATCAGTTTGTTTTAGTTATATATTGTCATTTCTTCTTCATTCCTTTTCTCAGTTTGAGGGAGCTTTTCTGACTGATGGTAAAGGCCTCAACAACTGGGATGTTTTTACTCATAAGCCTGGTTAGATTAATGCTTGTGTTTTACTCCTTTGAATTTGATGCTTTGCTTTCCCTCACTCCCAAGCCCCCATTGTCTTCAAATCTAATGGTAGAGTTATTTTGGCTTGTCACACTCACAGGTCATATCTCAGATGGAACTAATGGAGATATTGCTGTTGATCAGTACCATCTTTATCTGGTTAGCTAGGCTCTTGAATAAACCTTACTTGCAATCTACTTCTCAATGATGATGACCACATAACATGTCCATTAATCCCTTTTCACTTTTTTCCTTTCTTTTTACAGTTGTCATTAATAAGAAGAATAGATTTATGGTGTGTTTACTAATCTAGAACTTAATTTCACATATGAAGGATTTTTGTGTTTACTTCACATCAAGGAACTAAAAAGTAAGTGAAGCTCAAACAAAATTAGGAATTGAATTCCTAATTTTGGAGGAATTCAATTTTTACGTGGGAGGTGGTATTCTAATTCTTGGAGAACTAACCCATTAGGAATTCATCTTTTTTACCTATTATATCCTAACACAATTTTAAAATTTTCAAACTTTCCATCTACTTTAACCCAACAACGAGGACATTTTAGTAATTAGTACCACTCCTACCCCAATTACACATTATTTAATAAACAACTTCAATAGGAATCGGAAATCTAACTCCCCTCAATTGATATGGTTTAGTAAACAACTTCAATGGAAGTCCGGAATCTAATTCTCCTCAATCCAACTCCTCCTCAATTCAATTCATCATCAATTCAATTCCTCCTAATCCAATTACGGATTAGTAAACGTGCCAAAATACTTCTTACTGTTTTGTTAAACTTGGAATTAAGTGTGGGGCTGGAATTAATATCCTTCTTTAACCCAGCGCAAGCCGAAGACTTTATCTGAGTTGGATTTGCACCCCAGATTCTATAAACAATTGCAGTTTTCATTCTTTTACATACAGAAACAGGATCTATCATGTGTTGTGTATTTTCCTTTTTTCTTCCCTAGGCAACTAACGGTTTACCATGGAGCTGGTCCCATAAAGAGGCCAAATTTCCTTGTCTATATACATGAAAGGTATTAAAATGTGGGAATGACAAAATACTAGTGGTTAATATGTTAAATCCTTCCAAATTCTGGATATAGACAGTTGATTAAGAGCCTGGACCACCCTTCAGAATCTTAGGATGGAACAATAAATTTTGCTCAGACCAAAAAAGGAAAAACTAATGAGATTATAAACCCCACCCCAGCTGTCAATGTCCTCCATTTATTTTTGGGAATTTCTGGTGGATAGTTTATCAACTGATTTGAGCGGCGGAACAATTGGTGTGGACATTGAAACTTTTCATGGCTCTATATATAACAATAATGTGTGTTGACTTTAATTGCTAATCTGGATTAGATTTGCTGATAATCCTGTCCTGCTTTGCCGTTCCTATGAAAAAACAGGAAGATTTAAATCTCATGAGTTACATTGGAGTCAATTCTTACCGATTTTCTATATCATGGGCAAGAGTTCTACCCAGTAAGTATTTTCATTCCTTCAGAAAGTGTCCACTTCGATTAATAGCATCCAATGTTCTCATATCTAAGTCACTTGTATTGTAACTTTGAACCAGAAGGAAGATTTGGAAAAGTGAATAGAGCCGGCATTGACCACTATAACAAGTTCATCGACGCTCTTCTGAGCAGAGGTCTTCTTTGTTACCATTGTTGATGTGATCATCCAATTCATTTTTGCTGTATTACTTGGTCAAAAATCATCACAGTTTGATTGATCACATAACTTCTAGTTCTTGAACAAATATGACAAATATTCAAGTACTTCCTCAACAATATCCGTGTCCTGTTCTAGGGATTCAGCCATTCGTGACATTGTCTCATTACGACGTTCCTCAGGAACTTGAAGACATATATGGAGCTTGGCTAAGCCCCAAACTGCAGTATGTAGCAAGATTCCCCATCTGTCTTAACAAGTTACTAATAAGCAAGAACTATGGGATGCAATTTAATTTGATTTTGCAGGGAGGATTTCAAATATTATGCAAATACATGTTTCAAATTCTTTGGAGACAGAGTTAAGTACTGGGCGACTTTCAATGAGCCCAATGTTGTAGTTATTCGTGGCTATAGGACAGGGACTTACCCACCATCTCGTTGCTCTAGCCCATTTGGGAATTGTACTAGTGGGAATTCCGAGAAGGAGCCTTTCATTGCAGCTCATAACATCATTCTATCCCATGCAGCTGCTGTGAATATATACCGAACCCAATACCAGGTTTTCAACAATGTCCTGTCTTCGTCAAATTTGTAGGTTTAAGATTGATTCGTGAGTAGAATTGATTCGGCTTTGTTCTAATGCATGTCTTTTACACTCAGAAGAAACAAGGAGGTAGCATTGGAATGATCATGAATGCTGTATGGTATGAACCCTTCAGCAATTCCTTAGAAGACAAGTTAGCAGCTGAGAGGGCTCAATCTTTCTATCTGAACTGGTAAGAAGTTTCTAATATTTCTCTGGCTATACATCCATACTGAAAGATGGTCACACAACAACGAAAATGTTCAATGCAGGTTCTTAGACCCAATTGTACATGGGAAATATCCTGCAGAAATGCAGGAGATTCTAGGAGCTGATTTGCCTATATTTTCAGAATCTGATGTGGAGATGCTGAGGAAGAACAGATTAGATTTCATTGGCATCAACCACTATACCAGCTATTACATAAAAGACTGTATCTTTTCTGAATGTGAACCAGGACGAGGAGCTTCAAGGACGGAGGGTTTCGCTTTGCAAACTGCAGAAAAAGATGGAGTCTTCCTTGGAGAACCAGTATGTAATATCTCATATTGTCATCATCACCACAACACTTAATTTCTGCAATTTACCCAAACATTTTGTTGATGTAGACTTCGGTTGACTGGCTGTATGTCTACCCTCAAGGAATGGAGAAGATTGTAACGTACGTAAAAGACAGATACAATAATACACCAATCTTCATCACAGAAAATGGTAAGGTGCAAACTCAGATCTTTGATTAAAAAGTGACCTCCGAACCCCAATTATTGGATCCAGAAAATTCTTATATAATTAGAGTGGGTCTTGTAGGGTTTGGTACGACTGATAATTCGAATTCCACCAATGAAGAATTACTCAATGATGTCAAGAGAGTGAAGTACATGAGGTCCTACTTACATGCACTAGCAGAAGCAATGAGGTATGCCAAGGCATATGGGACCTCTTGCATTTAGTTCTTGAACTTTAAGTCACACTCAGCTATCATTGTCACCAAACGAGTGCACGCAACGCTCCTCTCTTAATAATCAATCATGTCATCACTGCACACACTTATTGGATACAATAATTTTATGGTAATAACATTGTGGTGTTTTGCACACAGTTCGAATGCGGTGGAAACTAATTGAATTTTTGATAATATGGTCAGGAAAGGAGCAGATGTAAGAGGGTACTTTGTGTGGTCGTTGCTTGACAATTTCGAGTGGACCAATGGATATACTGTTCGGTTTGGACTTCACCATGTTGATTATGCCACTCTCAAAAGAACTCGAAGACTCTCAGCGGATTGGTACAAACAATTTATTTCTAATCATTACGGTGGAAATTTTAAGTGCCACAGCATGATCAAGAAAATCAATGTAGAGAGCACTCAACAGCAGCTATAGAGTAGTGTGTGCGCCACCTTACACCAGAGTTCGATCCTCCTCCTCGTAGATTAGAGAGGTTTTTAATATAGTGTCTGTCAAAAAATAAAGCCATCTTCCCAGTCATATAGTGTATATCTTCCCAAAGAACCTAAAAATCCCGGTTTTCTGAAACATAGAATGATCTAGAGAGACAATACTATACTGAAGTGTTTGACAATCAAAACACAGGGTATCTGATCATCAAGATCATAGCCATGGACTTGGTTAAAAAAATCATGCTCTGTTCCGCAGGATATGGTTTAATTAGACAATTGTATTGTAGGTTTCCTTCTGTTCACCGGTTGGAAAAATTGTATTGTGCATTTTGTAGTAAATAAGAACAATGCTTGGATTGATGTATGAACTGGCCCTGTTGAATTGAGTATAGCCGAACGGTTATATGTTTAAAATATTCTATTTATAAAGGATAGCCGTTCAGCTATACTGTTAAAATATACTATTTAGCACGTATAGAATATTTTATGCATGGCATATAGCCGCTCGTCTATACGTTTAAAATATTGTATGTATAGAGTATTCCCAGCTCGGCTATACGTTTAAGATATTCTGTGTATGGGTTATAGCCGGGCGGCTATACCTTTAAAATGTTCCACGCAGCTGCAGTTTTAAAATATTCTACTTGTGGAGGAGAGCCCCGCGGCCATACTGTTAAAATATACTATTTATGGCGTAGAGCCGACCGGCTATACTTTTAAAATATTATATTAATGTAGTACAGCCGGCCGGCTATACCGTTAAAATAATCTATGTATGGAGTATAGCCGCCCGGCTATACGTGTAGAATATACTATTTATCGAGTATAGCCGCCCGGCAATACTCTTTAAAATATACAGATCAACTCTATCTGTCATTAGTTTTCTGTATAGCAAATACAGATCAAGATAGAATTTGAAACTATATTACAAGTGAAGAGATAAAATGACAGATAAAGAAGAGGAATGGGCTAACACAGCACGATGATGGGGAGATCTCTTTGATGTGACTTTTGTGGTGCATGCATGTTTTAATTGCTCCTGCTTCATCCAAATGTTCCCATGATGCCATCTCCTTTCTATACTTTTTTAATGGTTTTGTCAACGTGATTATGATTATTTTGAGTTTATTCTCGCTCGCTAATGTTACATCTCTTCCTTTTGTCTTCATTTCAATTGCTTGCTTTCCAAAGACCATAGTTAGCATATTTATATACCATCCGACCATTACTGATGCTTCTGTTTAGCAAATCGAACAGTATCAATTAGTTGGTTCCATTCAACGTCTGCCACAGATGTTGGATCAAAACTGCAATGCTTATTATTAAATAGACCTCTTTCTCTGTGAAACTTCATAAGTCGCATTTTATCACAAAAATTAAAAAAAAAAAGAACAAAAAACTATACTATTTCTACCTTCATACTTTCAAGCATTGTTATGGAAAAAATTTCAGCACTTCATGCTGTCCTTGTGGTTGAGATGTGCTTTTCAATTCTCATAGTGTCTTGTAATCACATATCTTTGAGAGGAAGCTCAGCCTCATCATCCCCTTTCCCAAGCAACTTCCTCCTTGGAATTGCATCCTCTTCTTACCAGGTATCTTGCCTTCCCTTCTTTACACACACACAGAATCAGTTTGTTTTAGTTATAAATTGTCATTTCTTCTTCATTCTTTTTCTCAGTTTGAAGGAGCTTTTCTGAATGATGGTAAAGGCCTCAACAACTGGGATGTTTTTACTCATAAGCCTGGTTAGATTAATGCTTGTGTTTTACTCCTTTGAATTTGATGCTTTACTTTCTCTCACTCCCAAGTCCCCATTGTCTTTCAAATCCAATGGTAGAGTTATTTTGGCTTGTCACATTCACAGGCCATATACCATCTTTACCTGGTTAGCTAGGCTCTTGAATAAATCTTATTTGCATCTACTTCTTCTCAATGATGATGACAATATTGCAGGTCTATGATTTTCAGTTTTACGTCAAATGCAGACATATTATTAATATTCCATTAATCCATTCAGTCCAGAAGCTACTTTAAAAAAATTAAGAAGAATAGCTTTAAAATCCTCTGATATCTTTCTTACTGTTTTGTTAAACTTGAAATTAATTGTAGGGGCAGGACTTCTAAATTCTTCTTTAACCCAGCTCAAGCACAATACCTTATCCGAGACAATTGCAGTATTCATTTTTTTACATACAGAAACAAAATCCATCTTGTGTTGTGTATTTTTACCTTTTACTTCACTCCATTTGCTACTAATGGAGGTGGCCCCATAAAGAGACATGCCAAATCTCCTTGTCTATATGCATGAATGGTATTAAATGAGGGAATGGCTAAAATGCTGGTGGTTGGTTAATATGTTGAATCCTTTCAAGTTTTGGATATAAACAGCTGATTGTAAGACTGGACCATCCCTCAGAATCTGATGATGGAACGACAGATTATCATCAGAAATAAAGAAATAATGAGATTATCAACCCCACCCAGTTGACTCATTGTCCTGTACCTCATGTCGCTTGTATTCCATTTGTATATAGAGTTTTGGGAATTTCTGGTGTATAGTTTATCAACTGATTTGAGCTAGTTAGATCATTACCGTTTGAAGTGTACGTGTCCAAGTCTGAATTGTTAGAGCAGCTGAACAATTGGTGTGGACATTGAAACTTTTCATAGCTCCAGATGGAACAATAATGTGTGTGACTTTTATGGCTAATCTAAATTAGATATGCTGATAATCCTGTCTTGCTTTGCCATTCCTATGAAAAAACAGGAAGATTTAGATCTCATGAGTTACATTGGAGTCAATACTTACTGGTTTTCTATATCATGGGCAAGAGTTCTACCCAGTAAGTTATTTCATTCCTTCAGAAAGTGTCAACTTTGATTAATAGAATCCAATGTTCTCATCTCTAAGTCACTTGTATTACAACTTTGAACCAGAAGGAAGACTTGGAGAAGTGAATAGAGCCGGCATTGATAACTATAACAAGTTCATCGACACTCTTCTGCGCAGAGGTCTTCTTTGGTTCCATTGTTCATGTGTTCATCCAATTCATTGTTTCTGCATTAGTTCTTGAACAAATATGACAAATATGAGAAATATTTAATTCCTTCCTCAATAATCTCCACGTCCTGTTCTAGGGATCCAGCCGTTCGTGACACTGACTCATTACGACATTCCTCAAGAACTTGAAGACATATATGGAGCTTGGCTGAGTCCCAAAGTGAAGTATGTAGCAAGATTCCCCCATCTGTCTTAACAAGTCACTAATAAGCAGTAACTATAAAGGGATGCAATTCAATTTGATTTTGCAGGGAGGATTTCAAACATTATGCAAATATATGTTTCAAATTCTTTGGAGACAGAGTTAAGTACTGGGTGACTTTCAATGAGCCCAATGTTGCAGTTATTCATGGCTATAGGTCAGGGATTTACCCCCCATCTCGTTGCTATGGCCTAATGATTTTGAGAGTAAAACAGTTTCCTAGATATTTAACCATTTTGAGTCATATGATTGGTTTGGTGGCCAGACGTTGGAGAATGGTGATCCATCAAAATGATGTGGAAATCTCTTTGATGTGACTTTGTGGTACTGTACATGTTTCAAATTTCCTGCTTATAATAGGAGATGCATCCTTTTTCTAAACTTTAAGGTTTTTGTCAACGTGATTATGATTTTGAGTTTTTTCTCGCTCGCTAATGTCACATCTCTTCCTCTGGTCTTCATTTCAATTCCTTGCTTTCCAAAGACTGTTTGCTGATGCTCTGATTACTGCTAGCAAATCGACCAATTATTAATTAGGCTTCTTTCTATGTGAACTTCGTAAGTTCCAGTTTGATCAAAAAAAGAAAGAAAGAAAAAACTGTACTAATTCATTCATACTTCATCGTCCTTTTAAGTATTGTTATGGAGAATTTGTCAGCACTTCATGCTGTCCTTGTGGTTGAGATGTGTTTTTCAATTCTCATTGTGTCTTGTAATCACATATCTTTGAAAGGAAGCTCAGCTTCATCATCCCCTTTCCCAAGCAACTTCCTCCTTGGAACTGCATCCTCTTCTTACCAGGTATCTTGCCTTCTCTTCTTATATATATACACGCGGGCAAGCAAGCACTCACACACACAGAATCAGTTTGTTTCAGTTATATATTGTCATTTCTTCTTCATTCTTTTTCTCAGTTTGAGGGAGCTTTTCTGAATGATGGTAAAGGCCTCAACAACTGGGATGTTTTTACTCATAAGCCTGGTTAGATTAATGCTTGTGTTTTACTCCTTTGAATTTGATGCTTTACTTTCTCTCACTCCCAAGCCCCCATTGTCTTTCAAATCCAATGGTAGAGTTATTTTGGCTTGTCACACTCACAGGTCATATCTCAGATGGAACTAATGGAGATATTGCTGTTGATCAGTACCATCTTTATCTGGTTAGCTAGGCTCTTGAATAAACCTTACTTGCAATCTTCCTTCTCAATGATGATGACAACATTGCATGTCCATTAATCCCTTTTTACTTTTTTCCTTTCTTTTTACAGTTGTCATTAATAAAAAGAATTGATTTATGGTGTGTTTACTAATCTAGAACTTAATTCCACCTATGAAGGATTTTTCTGTTTACTTTCACATCAATGAACTAAAAAGTAAGTGAGGCTCATACATAATTAGGAATTGAATTCCTGATTTTGGAGGAATTCAATTTTTACGTGGGAGGTGGTATTCTAATTCTTGGAGAACTAACCTATTAGGAATTCATTTTTTTTACCTATTATATCCTAACAAAATTTTAAAAATTCCAAACTTCCATCTACTTTAACCCAACAACGAGGACATTTTAGTAATTAGAACCACTCTTACCCCAATTACACATTATTTAGTAAACAACTTCAATATGAATCCGGAATCTAACTCCCCTCAATTAATATGGTTTAGTAAACAACTTCAATAGGAATCTGGAATCTAATTCTCCTCAATCCAACTCTCCTCAATTCAATTCATCCTCAATTCAATTCCTCCTAATCCAATTACGGATTAGTAAACATGCCAAAATCCTTCTTACTGTTTTGTTAAACTTGGAATAAGTGTGGGGCTGGAATTCTCTAATATCCTTCTTTAACCCAGCTCAAGCAGAAGACTTTATCTGAGTTGGATTTGCACCCCAGATTCTTTAAACAATTGCAGTTTTCATTCTTTTACGTACATAAACAGGATCTATCATGTGTTGTGTATTTTCCTTTTTTCGAAATGTACGTGTCCAAGTCAGAATTAGAGTGGCGGAACAATTGGTGTGGACATTGAAACTTTTCATGGCTCTAGATAAAACAATAATGTGCGTTGACTTTAATTGCTAATCTGGATTAGATTTGCTGATAATCCTGTCCTGCTTTGCCGTTCCTATGAAAAAACAGGAAGATTTAGATCTCATGAGTTACATTGGAGTCAATTCTTACCGGTTTTCTATATCATGGGCAAGAGTTCTACCCAGTAAGTATTTTCATTCCTTCAGAAAGTGTCCACTTTGATTAATAGCATTCAATGTTCTCATATCTAAGTCACTTGTATTGTAACTTTGAACCAGAAGGAAGATTTGGAAAAGTAAATAGAGCAGGCATTGACCACTATAACAAGTTCATCGACGCTCTTCTGAGCAGAGGTCTTCTTTGTTACCATTGTTGATGTGATCATCCAATTCATTTTTGCTGTATTACTTGGTCAAAAATCATCACAGTTTGATTGATCACATAACTTCTAGTTCTTGAACAAATATGACAAATATTTAAGTACTTCCTCAACAATATCCGTGTCCTGTTCTAGGGATTCAGCCATTCGTGACATTGTCTCATTACGACGTTCCTCAGGAACTTGAAGACATATATGGAGCTTGGCTAAGCCCCAAACTGCAGTATGTAGCAAGATTCCCCATCTGTCTTAACAAGTTACTAATAAGCAAGAACTATGGGATGCAATTTAATTTGATTTTGCAGGGAGGATTTCAAATATTATGCAAATACATGTTTCAAATTCTTTGGAGACAGAGTTAAGTACTGGGCGACTTTCAATGAGCCCAATGTTGTAGTTATTCGTGGCTATAGGTCAGGGATTTACCCTCCATCTCGTTGCTCTAGCCCATTTGGGAATTGTACTAGTGGGAATTCCGAGAAGGAGCCTTTCATTGCAGCTCATAACATCATTCTATCCCATGCAGCTGCTGTGAATATATACCGAACCCAATACCAGGTTTTCAATAATGTCCTGTCTTCATCAAATTTGTAGGTTTAAGATTGATTCGTGAGTAGAATTGATTCGGCTTTGTTCTAATGCATGTCTTTTACACTCAGAAGAATCAAGGAGGTAGCATTGGAATGATCATGAATGCTGTATGGTATGAACCCATCAGCAACTCCTTAGAAGACAAGTTAGCAGCTGAGAGGGCTCAATCTTTCTATGTGAACTGGTAAGAAGTTTCTCATATTTCTCTAGCTATACATCCATACTGAAGGATGGTCACACAACAACGAAAATGTTCAATGCAGGTTCTTAGACCCAATTGTACATGGGAAATATCCTGCAGAAATGCAGGAGATTCTAGGAGCTGATTTGCCTATATTTTCAGAATCTGAAGTGGAGATGCTGAGGAAGAACAGATTAGATTTCATTGGCATCAACCACTATACCAGCTTTTACATAAAAGACTGTATCTTTTCTGAATGTGAACCAGGGCCAGGAGCTTCAAGGACGGAGGGTTTCGCTTTGCGAACTGCAGAAAAAGATGGAGTCTTCCTTGGAGAACCAGTATGTAATATCTCATATTGTCATCATCACCACAACACTTAATTTCTGCAATTTACCCAAACATTTTGTTGATGTAGACTTCGGTTGACTGGCTGTATGTCTACCCACAAGGAATGGAGAAGATTGTAACGTACGTAAAAGACAGATACAATAATACACCAATCTTCATCACAGAAAATGGTAAGGTGCAAACTCAGATCTTTGATTAAAAAGTGACCTCCGAACCCCAATTATTGGATCCAGAAAATTCTTATATAATTAGAGTGGGTCTTGTAGGGTTTGGTAAGACTGATAATTCGAATTCCACCAATGAAGAATTACTCAATGATGTCAAGAGAGTGAAGTACATGAGGTCCTACTTACATGCACTAGCAGAAGCAATGAGGTATGCCAAGGCATATGGGACCTCTTGCATTTAGTTCTTGAACTTTAAGTCACACTCAGCTATCATTGTCACCAAACGAGTGCACGCAACGTTCCCCTCTTAATAATCAATCTCTCATCACTCACATACTTTTTCCTTTAATAATCAATCATCTCATCACTGCACATACTTATTGGATAAAATAATTTTATGGTAATAACATTGTGGTGTTTTGCACACAGTTCGAATGCGGTGGAAACTAATTGAATTTTTGATAATATGGTCAGGAAAGGAGCAGATGTAAGAGGGTACTTTGTGTGGTCGTTGCTTGACAATTTCGAGTGGACCAATGGATATACTGTTCGATTTGGACTTCACCATGTTGATTATGCCACTCTCAAAAGAACTCGAAGACTCTCAGCGGATTGGTACAAACAATTTATTTCTAATTGTACGGTGGAAATTTTAAGTGCCACAGCATGATCAAGAAAATCAATGTAGAGAGCACTCAACAGCAGCTATAGAGTAGTGTATGCGCCGCCTTACACCAGAGTTCGATCCTCCTCCTCATACATTAGAGCGGTTTATAATATTGTGTCTGTCGAAAAATGAAGCCATCTTCCCAGTCATATAGTGTATATCTTCCCAAAGAGCCTAAAAATCCCGGTTTTCTGAAACACAGAATGATCTAGAGAGACAATACTATACTGAAGTGTTTAACAATCAAAACACAGGGTATCTGATCATCAAGATCATAGCCATGGACTTGGTTAAAAAAGCCATGCTCTGTTCCGCGGGATATGGTTTAATTAGACAATTGTATTGTAGGTTTCCTTCTGTTCACCGTTTGGAAAAATTGTATTGTACATTTTGTAGTAAATAAGAACAATGTTTGAATTCATGTATGAACTGGCCCTGTTGAATTGAGTATAGCCGAGAGGTTATACGTTTAAAATATTCTATTTATGGAGTTTGGCCGAGCGGTTTGAACCCATCAGCAACTCCTTAGAAGACAAGTTAGCAGCAGAGAGGGCTCAACCACTATACCAGCCAAACTGCATGTGAACTCAGGTCAGGTCCCTTAACTTTTCAATGTGGGCACGCCCCTGCACGTGTGGCGAATTTTCAAGCCTAACACGTGGACAACACATATTGGGTGGCGTGGGAGCACGTGTGGTTGTTGGGCCCAACACGTGATGCCTTGCTCTCTGATACCATGAAGGAAGTTGAGGTTCCACCCCAAAACCAATTGACAATGAGGAAAGTAGCCAAACTACTTATAAACCCAGGCTAGGTCCCTTAACTTTTCAATGTGGGACAAATACTCTCAACACATGTGGCGAACTTTCAAGCCTAACACATGGACAATACATATATTGGGTGACGTGAGAGCGCGTGTGGCCGTTGGGCCCAACACATGAAACCTTGCTATGATACCATGAAGGAAGTTAAGGTTTCACCCCAAAACCAATTGGCAATTGAGGGAGTAGCCTAACTCCTTATAAACCCAAATTAGGTCCCTTGACTTTTCAATGTGAGACAAATACTTTTAACACAGGAGATTCAAGGACGGAAGGTTTCACTTTGCGAACTGCAAAAAAAGATGGAGTCTTCCTTGGAGAACCAGTATGTAATCTCTCATCTTATTATCATCACCACAACAACACTTAGTTTCTTGTGCAATTTACCTAAGCTTTTTGTGCAATTTACCTAAGCTTTTTGTTGATGTAGACTTTCGTTGACTGGCTGTATGTGTACCCTCAAGGAATGGACAAGATTGTAACCTACGTAAAAGACAGATACAATAATACACCAATCTTCATCACAGAAAATGGTAAGGTGTAAAGTCATATATTTGATTAAAACTGACCCCTCCCTTCCACCAAATACAGCCGGTCAAATATTGGATCCGGAAAAAGATTCTTATATCATTGGACTGGGTCTTGTAGGGTTTGATGAGACTGAGATTTCGAATTCCACCAGTGAAGAATTACTCAACGATGCCAAGAGAGTGGAGTACATGAGGTCCTACTTACACGGACTAGCAGAAGCAATGAGGTATGCCCTCAACTGCCCAAGGCAAATGGGACGTCTTGCATTTAGTTCTTGAACTTTAAGTTACACTCAGCTATCATTGTCACCAAATGAGTGCATGCAATATTCCTCTCATAATAATCAATTACGTGATCACTACATACACTCCTTGGATACTATAATTTTCTCCATATATGGTAGTGACATTGTGGTGTTTTGCAAACAGTTCAAATGTGGTGGAAAACTAACTGAATTTTTGATAATTGATCAGGAAAGGAGCAGATGTAAGAGGGTACTTCGTGTGGTCATTGCTTGACAATTTCGAGTGGACTAGTCGATATACTGTTTGGTTTGGACTTCACCATGTTGACTATGCCACTCTCAAGAGAACTCAAAGACTCTCAGCGGCTTGGTACAAAAAAATTATTTCTAATCATACGGTGGAAATTTTAAGTGCCACAGCACGATCAAGAAAATCAATGTAGTGAGCACTCAAGAGCAGCTATCTTTTTAATCAATCAATAAATCCATTACTTCCCAATCATATAGTTTACATATTACGGGTACAATCTATCTTGTAATTCTAGAAATCAAACATATGAGACAGACAGGCACCCTAACTCTAGCAAACGGAAAAGACTATACCATGCAATTGATTGGCATCCCCCTTTTCTAAATTTATTGACACCTCCACCAAGGAGCTCTAGCCTCAAAAGCGTGCTTCCCATCATCCCATGATATCTGACATGCTTGAAGACCGATAGCAACATTAGGTTCCTTTCCATGCCGTGCAATCCACTCTGCGACGGCTGTTTCTTTATCATTTTCAGTAGCATAATGCTTCTTATATTGGCCAAACGGGTTCAGTCCAGGACTTTCCATCTCTGCAACTGCAGCTGGCATGTACATGGAATCACCTACTATAGGTGCACCGCAGGCTGCCAGTTGCGCTCGAACCTGCATTGTAAATGTAGTTATTTCCAAAGCAATAATCCAAATCTGATCTTACTTGTAAGACCAACTAATAATACAATCGTCCACACTCTTTTAATCTTTAATTCCTGAGTAGTCAATGACAAAACTAAATGAAACAGAAAGCAATAACCATGACAGAGTCGAGCAATATGTCCCTTGTGCCAAAGAACCTAAAAATTGCGGTTTTCTGAACAGTTAATTGATATATCACTTTTCCACAATCTTGAAACTACTGAAATTTCTGCCTTTTGAAGTATTATATACTCTTTGAGGCAGCTGGACCTCTCTTTAAAATCAAAAGGTAGTTTCATCCAGGAGGCACAACTTATTTCCTTTCTTTGGGCCAATCAGAAGCCACTATTAAGAAGATAGTATCTCAGAGATCTCAGAGGAACAAATTGAGGGAGTGGTCACCATCTTGCTCCAAATAGAGTGGGAAAAGAAAATGATACTAATTAAATTCATATATTAATACAATCTTTTGCTCCTTACCTGATGAGTCCGCCCAGTCAAAAGGTTGATTTTACATTCATATGCATAATCTTTTGAAGGCCACCCAGAGTCTTCAACACAATATTTCTCTTCAACGACAGCATTTGGCCAGGGAACCTCCTTGCATTCCATGACCTCAAGTTGACACAAACTCCACCTTTCAATGAAATCTGCATACCACAACTTTTTGAGCATCATTCAGAAGGAGAGGAGTTTCCTATCAAGCATAGAAGTCTCATAGTGCATAATTTTTATTTTCTTTTTCAGGTTACATTCATAAAGTATCTTTCATCAATTGAGTTTGTGAAGAAATATCTTTGAAGTTGTAGCCACAATGTTACAGTAAGTAAAAGAAAGCTTTATACTCTGTCTAGTTTCAATGCAATTAATGAGTACTTAAATGAGTTTTTAAACAACATTTATATAAAAGAAAATGAAACATAATCCTAAAGCTTGTTTTTAACAACAGCCTGTCTAGGTGAATCATCTCACCAAATGCCTGTGGAAAGTAATGGTTTCCTAATTTTACATACAAGTAGCACATACTGAAGTCATCATTTCAGCTCCAACAAGGAAAATAGAAAAGGAAATATAATTTGCAAAACAATGTGATGAGAAGGTAATGACTTTAAGTACTTGACACATTCAAAATGAAATTACTCAAACTCAAAACTAATTCCAATGCAGTGCTAGAAATAGATTATTACCTTCTGAAATGAGTCTAGGAGCCGCATTAATTGGACGCATGTAGTGAGTAATTATTCCAGTTGGCACAGGAGCAGCAGCAAGAGCAAGGTAAACCTTCTTCACTTTTTTCTCCTAGGAAAAAGAAAAGAAAAATAAACTTAATGACCTAAGAAGATGGAGCTCGGGGTTGGACTGCAGCAATAAGGAACCACTCAGATTCATAGTTATATAGCAGCTGGCCTTCCCCTCCCTGTAATTAAGGCTAGTTCAATCTAATATATGCCAACGTATGGTATTGCAAAACTTACTCTGATTTTCCCATGAAAAACTGAGCAATACTCCTTGGTTCTAGCTAAGACAACACTGCAAGTGAGTTAGTACTGTAGTATTTATACCACAACCTCTATGTCTCAACAAAAACCAGGACAAGAACTAAAATAATATACCATACCATCCTTCTGTACAATTATCAATCTGATGTGTAGTATTCAGGGGGGTTGTAAGTCCTAAGGCACGAGTGGCAAAGGTTGCACAACTTTCTTCGATGTTGTCTGTAGTTCCTCCTACCTGAAAAAAAATTGCCATAAAATCATAGTAGTAAGCAACTAATTAACTATTCAAAAGAAAAATATTTGATAAAGCCATAAAAAGATATGACAAAACACATGATTCTGTAATGATACATACTGTTGTACCAGCAGGTTTGTCCAAAACCACAAATTCTTCAGATACAGCTATAATTCTTGATTTCCAGTCAATTTCATAGCACCTGATCAAAATCCTGATGTGAACAAGAATTTCACTTGTAAAAATGATGATAGACCTGTCAAATATTGTGTTCTACCTAGGAAAACGTTTTGGGTGTACATGCACACGTAAGTATGTTCCAGCTTCAACAAATTCGTCTGCCTGTGTTATCCGGAAAGTTTTCTGCGCTTCTCTTACAGTTTTTCCTTTGATCGAAGCTCGATTCTTTAGTACTGATGGTGCTGTAACTTCTTTAAATACCCTCATTTGCTCTGGGGTTGCGGTTGGAGGAGGCTTTGGACATACAAGGGCATAATACACAGCTCCAAAATGGATGAGATCTGCAACAAACCTTCAAAGAATGAAATTTTTTCTATTTATCACTCGAACTTGAGAATGACAGAAATCATATGCCATACAACTGAAAACAATGAGAATACAAAAGAGCAGCACTCACTGAGGAGGAAGATCCAGAGTTTTACAGATATATTCTAGAACAGGCCCCCCTTCTGAAACAACCAAGTGCTCAACTCTTGGTGGTCCATTGTGTGAGGGACATGGAAGCAAGCGAGTATATTCAGGGTAGCTGAAAGAAGATATGCTATAAAAGTCAGTAAACCAAAAGAGTAGGCACTAAAAGGGTAACTACATAAAGAATGTATAGTTTCTCATTGGTTAGGACGAAAAAGGGCAGAAATAAGTGCTAAATGTACAATTGCATACCCTTTTTTAAAACAAAAGTTGGGGAATAAAAAGGATGCTTTGAGATTCTTAAGCCATAAACAATGAGGAAAATAAATAACTTAGAACTTCATGAAATGTAGTTTCACTCAGTTTTAGTTAAAGCATCTTCTTTCAACTTTTACCAATCCATATGCCGAAATTGCAGATACCCAACAACATATAAGCAGTAAATATTAAAAACTTTGGATTCCAGCATCTTCATTTCCAATCAAAGTGCACCAAATTTTGACCAGTTTAGTAAAATGCTCACTTTCAGCAAAAGAATATAAAAATAAAAAAATTAAGCCAAAATCTCAGGCATTAAAGTTGGAAAATTTGAAGGTACCCATTTACAGAAGAAACGGCAGTTGATTGGGTAACGTCTTGTTTCAAGGATTCGCATGCAAACGTAGTTCGTTTCTTTGAACTCCGAGAAAAACAAGCCACCTTAACATGCTTGTAGTTGTTGGCGTGTTCACTGAGAGCAACATGGGTGAGTGCTAACGTGCGCACAAGTGCCACTGGCGCACTGAAACTCCGGCAACCATTGGCCAACATTGAGGTAAAGCTCACAGACCCCATCTTCCGTCCAAGCCTGAAGCTGAAAGTACAGCTACCGCGGTGCTTGAGCTGATTTTGAGGCGAGGTTCAACTGAGATTTTGATTTCAGAAAATCGGGTGGGAGTCGGGTTTTAACATTGCAAAGGGCCAGGTCCGTGAAACATGACCCAATTTCGACCCACGACTGATTGGGCCTACGTTACGAGAAAGCAAACGGGTCAAAATTCAATGGGTCAAAGCCATTGAAGTCGCTTTGGGCTCTTTTCGTGCTGTCTCTGTTACTCTTTTTGTTTTCATTTTTCTCCCTTTTTGGTTCTGTGTCTGTGTTCCTCTTTTCGTGCTCTCTCTTACTCATTGAGTATTATGTCATTGACTTGACCCTTCATGGTAGAGGAGAGTGGAGGAGAGGAGCTAATTTAGCCGTGGTAGCTACACGCAGCAGCTAAAAGCAAGATAAGAACAAAAAACAGAGTTAAGTAAGTGTAAGAAAAGCATGGAGATGGAGGGCTGGGTGTCAATGCCAAAGGTGGAACTTCACGCTCACCTCAATGGATCTGTCAGAGACTCCACTTTACTGTTTGCTCCTCTCTCTCCCTCTCTGTGTCTTTCTTGTAGTGGGTTATCTGCTGCTTTAAGCTTTGCTGTGTTTTTAGGAAGCATAATTTATCTTTGGTGTTTTGTTTTGGCTGCAGAGAACTTGCCAGAGTTTTGGGTGAGAAGGGTGTCATAGTTTTCTCAGATGTGGAGCACGTTATACTGAAAAGTACGCCCATTTCTTTTAATTGCTTATTGTACTGTAATCAAGCAAGGGAATTTATCTTTTCCATTCATCTTAAATTTTCCATTTTTATGCCTGGGATGTCAAAATCCTCAACTCAAATGTTCCCATTGCATATCAATTAAAGACTGAACTGATTTTCTACCTCATTTTTTTCAGTTCATTTGTGCTAACACATGTTTTTTGGCAATGCAATTTCAATGTTTTCTTGAATCTTAACATTGGAACTCTATCTATTCTTGGACTCAGATGAACGTTCTTTAACCGAAGTGTTCAGGTTGTTTGACCTGATCCACATTCTTACTACTGACCACAAAATTATCACAAGAATTACCAAAGAAGTATGATAACTCTCCAATTTATTTAGTCTTTACTTCCAACATTTCAATGTTGATACTTGATACTAGATTTTCTCGCAAACAGGTTATTGAAGATTTTGCTTCTGAGAATGTTGTGTATCTGGAGCTAAGAACAACTCCTAAGGTGGCTTACTAAAAACAAGCCAAGTGTATGAATTATCCCTACTAAAATGACCTCATTATATACTTGATTGATATGATAATGATGTGTTTAAATCTATGCAGAAAAATGACTCCATAGGAATGAGCAAACGCTCTTACTTGGAAGCAGTATTGGAGGGTATAAAGGCTGTCAATACAGTTAATGTTGCTTTTAGGCCTCACAATGCTGATGTCAGCAATGTCAAGAGGTCTTCACTTATAAATGATACATGTAACGGAAGTACAAGAAAAAAGATTTATGTTAGGCTTCTTTTGAGCATTGACCGCAGGGAAACCACAGAGGCTGCAATGGAAACTGTATGTCAAGAAACCGTATTCTGAAGAAATATTTGAGCACATGTATTTTTCTCAATCTACAATGCATTTGACTGTTTTTCTCACGTACTGTAGGTGAAGCTTGCACTGGAAATGAGAGATTTAGGGGTAGTTGGTATTGACCTTTCTGGAAATCCAATTGTGGGAGAATGGTACTTAATTACCATTTGAGAGTTTGTTGAAGAAGAGTGTTGCATTTTATATGTATAGTTATAATATAACCCTGTATATACGTATATTGTATCTGTGGCAGGATGACATTTTTTCCAGCATTAAAATTTGCTAGAGAGCAGGGTCTTTATATAACCCTTCATTGTGGAGAGGTGCGTTTGTTCTTCTAATGCCTGCAGCTTGTGCCATATAATCACCCTGATTAATTTATTTCTTTAAGCGCTCATAGGTGCCTAATCTAAAGGAGATACGAGCAATGCTGGATTTACTACCGCAGAGGATTGGTCATGCATGTTGCTTCAAAGAAGAGGAATGGAAAAGGTTGAAATCTTTGAATATCCCGGTGAGATAATTGTGCAACCAATCATTATAACTTATTATAACACAATTCTAGATAATAGATTTTTTGATTGCCACAGGATAGATGCCAGTTTAATCTTAAAATATCCTTGTGGATGATAAGTAAACGAGCTTTAGACGTCAAATGCTGAGCTATTATTTCCAAATAGGGTATTGAGTTTCTGGCCAGTTCCATCTCTGCTTAAGACACATTATGAGAAGAAACCAGGGACAAACATCTTTTAGGTTGCTCATGTACAATGAAACCTCTCATCTTTAATGCCTTTGTTTTATGTTTGCTGTCGTAACTTACACATTGTTTTTATGAAGTTGTTAGTTGTATAGTTTTATTAAGTTTGACTAGCTAACTTTTCTGCATCTTCAAATTGGTTTGTATTTGCATTTTTCAGGTTGAGATTTGTTTGACATCCAACATCAGGACTAATTCAGTTCGTTCAATTGAAGTTCATCATTTTGGTTTGGTCTTTTGCTTCTATTATGACTTAATTATCTATAATCAGTAATAATTTTAAAATTTGTTAAATTTCCTCTCCTAAACAAGCATTTACTATAATTTTGTGGTGGTTGGAACCAATGTTTTTCTTTACTACAGACAAGCTTTGAAGTCCCTTGTAACAACGTTTATTTGATGATGCAGCTGATCTGTATAATTCAAAACATCCTTTAGTCATCTGCACCGATGATTCTGGGGTGTTTTCTACCAGTCTTTCAAAGGAGTACAACCTTGCTGCTTCTGCGTTTGGTAGGTCTGATTCCATTGGAGCATGTAATGTAAATTAGAGTGATAGCTAACACTCACTGCTTGTTTACTTTCTTGACTTCTTAGGTCTTGGAAGGAGGGAAATATTTCAGCTAGCACGAAATGCAATTGAATATATATTTGCTGATGATGAAGTGAAGAGAGAATTGAAGGAGATCTTTAATTCTGCTGAGCTTGATCAATGATTTCAATTGCATTAAGGGGCTGCGTAACTGCTCATAGTACAGTTGTTTGCAAGCACTAGAGCTACTCATTTTCTGCAGCAAAATTTCTCAATTGTGGCTGGGCACCAGCTGATACACTGGCATTCAACTTTGCAGATTTCTTAGCTCGATCGTATCAAGTATTTAGCCATCCAGCCCTGGAAGTCCATATATGATAATTAGAGTATAATAAAGTTATTAGAATGTCCTAGGGAAGTCAGAAGTAGCTGGTAGACCAGGCCTCCAATTTCAGTTATTGAAATTTTTTAAAACAATGATTTTCTTTTTTAGTATATCACAATCTTGATGGGAAAATAAAACAAACTTTATCACAGATGTTTCACATAAGAATTTATTTCACATGTTTGAAAATGGTGCTTCTGATATGGGTCATTAGAACAATATGCAGCTTGGCTATTCCAACATCTCGGAGCTTGTCAGGTGTTATTCAATGCTTGTCTCTAGGTTTGAAAGGGAAATGAATTGAAGAGAAAATGAGGGTAATGAATTTTGTGGTGCTTTTTCCATTATAGTGTGACTTGGTTTTTGCTTCATGATTGGAATTTCATCATCATATCAGCTAATTGCTAAATATCGGTATCTCCCTCAAGAAAGCAGCATTTTGATTCATGGAAAACACTAGGCACTGTCTTAGTCTTTGCTACAAGTAGATCTCCCGTGCACTGTTTTATACAAACGATATTGAGATAGGGGAATTGGAATATGGGAGGTGTATAAATAACTACTCTTGATCACGTGAGCACGTCCTTAGCATATTCCCAATAATTCAATTATCATTTTCTTCTTCCTTCCAACTTTTTTCTTTTTGGCAATGTTCGAAAAATCGTTGGGCAGTAGGCAGGTGGCAGGCAGGGGCCTAGAGCCTATGCAGCCTTTCTTTTTTTCTTTTTTTATAATAATTATTTTCTATTATAAATTTATACTAAAGTCTTGCAAAATAAAAGGATATGTAAATTATAAAGTACCATAAATTTTAATTTCTTTGTTGGAATTAAACATGGGTAAAAAGTTGTGCATAAAGCAGAGGATCTCTTTATTCAAAGTCAGGAAAAAACACCCGACCCGCCCAGGCGCCTAGACCCGCCTAAGCCAATTTTTGGACACAGCTTTTTGATCGCAAAACTCATAGACTCGTATCTTTACTGTATGCATAAGAACTAAACGACGCCGTATCCAGACTTTCAAGTAAATAACCTGAATCAGTCAGAATATTATTATATATTCCTTCAGTTTGTTTCCGTTTCACATTTGTCTGTCTGTCTGTGTGTGTAAAACTCCAAAGCTCGCGACACAACGATTGACATACAGACTCGTCTCCCTTCTCTCCCGCCATTAATCCCAATTTTATTCCTCCAAAAACCCTAACCTTCAACCCCCATTTCTCATCCAAACCCCAGCTCCCATCACCATTTCCAACTTCACTAGATCCCTTCTTTCATGCACACACAAACATGGTCACGGCAACGACATGAAACCAAATGCCACTAGAGCTGAACTCCTCGCCGTCCGATCAGATCGTCGTTGGATTTGAACCCTAATTGGGATAAAATCACAATGTCTTGGGGATTGGGCTGGAAGCGGCCCTCGGAGATCTTCCATCTCACGCTCACATACGGCACCGAGGGTCCGCCGGAGAACTTCAACCGTACGTCGTCATCGTCCTCGTCTTCAATAGTTTCGCAGGATCAAGAATTAGGGTTTCGAATCGACTTGGATTGGTCTGCCGGAGACGATGAGGAGCAGGTGGCGCTCAGGCTCCAGTCCCAGCTAATGGTGGCTTTGCCGATGCCGCAGGACACGGTGGTGGTCGAATTGAGGACCGAGGAATCTGAAGAAGCGGAGGAGGCTAATGTGGGTGTGGATATGAGGGTGGTGAGGCGCAGAGAGCCGTTGAGAGCCGTGACCATGACCAAGGCCGCCGGGTCGGGCCAGCAAAGCGATGGCACTGGGGTCTTGACTCGTTTGTTGCGATCTAATTTCACATCGTCAATGCCTGCAGTTTCCGACGGTGTGGCGGCTTGCGGTGTACATTGGCAGTGCGTCACCGTCGTCAATCTCGGTGGTTGCGGGTTGTCGGTGAGTCTTTCTGTAGATTTGTTTGCTCATTTGCTGTATTTATTATATTTTCGACTGTTTGTATAAATAAGTAATTGATCTCTTAGACCATGATCGAATGCTGCGTGGCTCTTGGAAAAAATGACAATAAGTTCTTGGTCTTGAATTTACCTGTTTGGTTTGGTCTTTTCAATTTTCGAGCCAACCTGAACTTGTACTTATCCTAAGTTCCGAACTTTCTGTTACTAGTTTTTCTAATAATAGCAAGATCCACTGTTCTTTCAAGTGTTTGTTTAGATTAATAGGTACTGTAAAGATACACTTGTGTTCTTTGTTTTGTTCGATGAGTTAAAAATTATTAGGGAAAGATATTTTCTATTTAGTGATTGATTGAGTTTAAGGAGTGTTGAGATGAGTTCTGAGTTTCTATCTCAATGGCTTGCATACTACTCACAGGTATTGCCGGTAGAGCTAACTCGTCTGCCTCTTCTTGAGAAGCTATACCTTGATAACAATAAGTTGTCTCTTTTGCCTTCGGAGCTTGGTGAGTTAAAAACCTTAAAAGTGCTGAGGGTAGACTACAACATGCTGGTTTCAGTACCTGGTAAGTTTGAAATCATTTTTTAAATCTATACAGCATTAGGGTTTAGATGGAGCTACATAACTAAGCTTAGGTTTTGTAGGTTAGATTGTTGATTTATACTCATTTGTTTGATTCTTGTTGCCCTTGTAAGCAGTAGAACTGAGACAGTGTGTTGGATTGGTGGAACTGTCATTGGAACACAACAAGCTTATTCGGCCTCTGCTTGATTTCAGGTCATTTTGTCAGCACTTCAACTTATTCAATTAATCTATACATTTCTTCCACTCATAATTACAGCCATGCTTGTGAAGTCTATGATCTTTTCTGGGTCTAATGGTTCCTTCCAGTTTTGTGACAGGGCTATGGCTGAGCTACGGGTTCTTAGGCTATTTGGGAATCCTCTGGAATTTCTTCCTGAAATCTTGCCGCTCCACAAACTTCATCATTTGTCTCTTGCAAATATCAGGATTGTGGCTGATGACAATTTGAGATCAGTGAATGTGCAGATAGAGGTAGTGATTAATGCAATATGTATAGAAGTTTTCAGGCTTTAGAACTTCTAATTTCAGATTATACGTTGTTGAAAAAAAATTGGTGGTACTTGCAGATGGAAAACAGTTCTTATTTTGGTGCATCTAGGCATAAGCTAAGTGCCTTTTTCTCTCTCATATTCCGTTTTTCTTCTTGTCATCACCCTTTACTAGCATCTGCACTAGCAAAGATAATGCAAGACGAAGGAAACCGTGTAGTGGTTGGTAAGGATGAGAATGCAGTGCGGCAGCTTATAAGTATGATAAGCAGTGATAACCATCATGTGGTACGTCGATTAGCTGTCCTGACAAATATTTTACTTGTTTATTTACTCTTCTGCTACATATGGTTTAAGAATTCCAACTTCTGGCAGGTTGAACAGGCATGTTCTGCTCTTTCATCTCTTGCTGCAGATGTTTCAGTTGCCATGCAGTTGATGAAATCTGACATCATGCAACCCATTGAAACTGTATTGAAATCTGTTCCCCAAGGGGAAGTCATTTCTGTATTACAAGTTGTGGTGAAGCTGGCTTTTGCATCTGATGCCGTAGCTCAGAAGATGCTGACCAAGGATGTATTGAAGTCCTTAAAAGTGTTATGTGCCCACAAAACCCCAGAGGCAAGTTCCCTACTTTTTCAAAAACACAATTGTTTTCATACTTTTCTTGTATAGTATTGTCAATTAATTTGAGGTTTATCTTTCATTAGGTACAAAGGTTAGCTCTGTTAGCAGTAGGAAACTTGGCCTTCTGTTTGGAGAATCGCCGTCTTTTGGTTACTTCTGAAAGCTTGTGTGAACTTCTCATGCGGTTGATGGCTGCACCTGATCCACGTGTGCATAAAGCTGCAGCTCGTGCTTTGGCAATTCTTGGTTTGTCTCTTAAATTTTATTTGTTTATTTGGTTTGAGATTCTTAGCTTGATAGGCTTGGTTCATGTCATGCTTTTTGTAGGGGAGAATGGAAATCTACGACGTGCCATAAGGGGGAGACAGGTGCCAAAGCAAGGACTGCGCATACTCTCAATGGATGGTGGTGGCATGAAAGGTCTGGCAACTGTGCAAATTCTTAAGGCAATTGAGAAGGGGACTGGAAAGCAGATCCATGAGTTATTTGACCTCATATGCGGCACATCAACGGGTGGCATGCTTGCTGTTGCCCTTGGTATTAAGCTTATGTCATTAGATCAGTGTGAAGAAATATACAAAAATCTTGGTGAGTATGCTGTATTAGGAATGAGCCTGCATAAAGCTTTGCTCGTTGATCAATTATTTATCAGTTCTTATATCATGATTCACAGGAAAACTTGTCTTTGCTGAACCTGCGCCAAAGGACAATGAAGCTGCAACTTGGAGAGAGAAGTTAGATCAGCTCTATAAAAGTTCTTCGCAGAGTTTTAGAGTTGTTGTACATGGATCTAAAGTATGTTTCTAATGCTTTATCTTTGTTTTTATTTATTAAACTCCATTATATGCCATTCCTTTATTTTTCCTTATATTGCATTTTTTGTTGTATGCAAGTTTGTATAGGTTTCTTCCCTCTCCTCCTCTTCCTTCCCCCCTCTTCTCTTTCCTGCATGTATCTGATTGAGAAAGTTTCTAATTTTATGACTCTTCTTTTTTCATTTTACTACAATCATTATTGTCTGTTTGTCTGTCTCATCCTGTTGTTCACCTCATATATTGTAAAAAGAGTGGAATCTTAGTGAAGCAAAGCATATAGTTGATACAAGCCTACACATTAAAATAATAATTTCTTTATATCTTGCTGTTGACCACATCCTTTGAGTTCTGAAAGGATATCTATAACATATTGTCTTGCAGCATAGTGCAGATCACTTTGAGAGGTTGTTGAAGGAAATGTGTGCAGATGAGGATGGAGATCTATTAATAGAGTCCGCAGTAAAAAATATTCCCAAAGGTTTTTGTTGTATCAACTTTGGTGAGCGTGATGCCAGCTCAGCCTTTCTTATTCCGGAACTATCAGGTTTGAGACTAGTAGTTCCTTTGTGCAAACATCATCACTTCACTGTTGAAATTTTTACCTGGTATGTTGTACTCAATTTGTAGTACCCAGCGGGAACACTAGAAGTGCCTCTTGCAGTTTCAGAGAGTTCAGGAATCACTGTGCAAGGATCACCTACTGTGGGTGCTGAACTTGGCTATAGACGCAGTGCTTTTATTGGAAGTTGTAAACATCAAATATGGCAAGCTATAAGAGCATCGTCTGCAGCTCCATATTATCTTGATGATTTCTCCGATGGTAATCTTTCATGCACTTGTGGAAATATTCTTTTCATTAGGACCTTAGTGATTAAGGTGAGCATGTGGATATTAACTCTTTCTTGGTTTTAATATCCTTTATTGTTTATATCCTACCATTGCTATAGATGTAAACCGGTGGCAAGATGGTGCAATAGTGGCAAACAATCCTACAATTTTTTCCATTAGAGAAGCACAACTTTTATGGCCTGACACAAGAATTGACTGCCTGGTTTCCATTGGCTGTGGTTCTGTTCCAACAAAGGTAAACCGTAACCTTTGTTGTTGAAGAGTCAGTTGTGAAATTCTGGTCTTATTGTCTAGGAATCCCAGGAAATGCAGAGCTACTAATTTTGATGGGCTAACTGAAAAACAAGTTAATAACATTGTAGTTGCAAAACGTTCCAGAATAGATTGGACGGCATTACTCTGCTTTATAGATTCATACGAAATCTGCTAGTGTAGGTGCGAAAAGGTGGTTGGCGTTATCTGGATACTGGGCAAGTACTGATAGAAAGTGCATGCTCTGTGGAACGGGTGGAGGAGGCTTTAAGTACATTGCTACCCATGCTCCCTGGAATGCAATATTTTCGGTTTAATCCAGGTATGTGTTGATTCTGAAGTAATATGTCCAGATGAGCATGAAATGTCAGAAATCTTGACCCTGGTGCAGAAAAGCAACCTTAACTACTTTTGTTTCCATCTGTTAACTTTTTCTCTAAGGTGGATTTTTAGTGAAAGAACTAATTCTGAATCAGCACTTCTATGTTTTACCCCGCAGTTGATGAACGGTGTGATATGGAATTGGATGAGACTGATCCAGCGATCTGGCTGAAATTGGAAGCTGCAGTTGAGGAATATATTCAGAAAAACTCTCATGCATTTAAGGATGCCTGTGAGAGACTACTTATGCCATTCCAACATGATGAGAAGTGGTCTGAGAATTTGAGATCTCAACATTTCCCCAAGTCAAAGGCATCAAATGAGGGTATTGATACTGACATTTTTCTTCAATTTATCTCTATGCATTTTAGGTTTTGTACACATTTTACAGAACCTAAGTTCAATTTGTACTTTGATCTAGTAGATGAAAAAGGCCCTTCTCTAGGTTGGAGGCGTAATGTACTACTTGTTGAAGCTTCACATAGCCCCAATTCTGGTCGAGCTTCTAACCATGCTCACGCACTTGAGTCATTTTGTGCCCGTAATGGAATACGATTATCCCTAATGCAAGGGATATCAGGATTTGTGAAAACGGTGCCGGCAACAACATTCCCAACACCATTTGCTTCACCTTTGTTTCCTGCAAGCATCCCATCAAGCCCACTTTTCTACAGTCCTGATTTTGGCCCACAGAGGGCTGGCCGAATTGATATGGTCCCACCTTTAAGCTTAGATGGTCAGTCTGGAAAGGGAGCCACGTCACCACCCGAGTCTCCTGCAGGACCTAGACAGCTTTCTTTACCCGTCCAGTCATTGCATGAGAAGTTGCAGAATTCGCCCCAAGTGGGCATTGTACATTTGGCCCTTCAGAATGACTCACTTGGCTCGATATTAAGGTCAACATGCTGCTGATTGATTTGTTATAATTACAAGTTGATGTTATTTCAGTTGTAGTTAGCATTTAACGGCTGTTTATTTCTGTAGTTGGCAGAATGATGTATTTGTGGTTGCTGAACCTGGAGAGCTTGCAGATAAGTTTCTGCAGAGTGTTAAATCGAGTTTGATATCGGTGATGCAAAACCGCCGCAGGAAGGCTGCATCATCTCTCTCCAATATTTCAACTGTTTCTGATTTGGTTGCTTGCAGACCGTACTTCCAAATTGGAGGCATTGTTCACCGTTATATGGGACGCCAAACCCAAGTATGCTCCCTTTAGCATTAAAACCATAGTTTTTGCTACTTATTGGAAGTTATTTATAACTTTTAACTCTGGTTCTGTTGTTTGATGGCATTCTTTAAGGTTATGGAAGATGGCCAAGAAATTGGAGCATATTTGTTTCGTAGAACTGTACCTTCTATCCATTTATCACCTGATGATGTTCGTTGGATGGTACACTTCCATCTCTTTTAATGTGAAGCATTTTCTCTTTGTTATGTAAAATATGCATCGCATGACCTGACTAATAGAATTGATGTTTTATGCCTTTAAATAACTACAGGTTGGAGCTTGGAGAGACAGGATCATTATTTGCACAGGGACATATGGGCCTACGCCAACCTTGGTTAAGTCTTTTTTAGACTGTGGTGCCAAAGCTGTTATATGCTCTTCAGGTCAGCCCCCAGAATCACAGCTGACAACACTCCATGGATCTGCAGAGTTCAGTGCTTTTGAAAATGGGAAGTTTGAGATTGGTGAGGAAGAGGCTGAAGATGACGTTGAAGATGAGGAGGCTGAGCCTAGTAGTCCGGTGAGTGATTGGGAAGATAGTGAAAACGGGGACCCCTCTACGGGTTTTTGGGATGACGATGAGGAAGAAGTGTCACAATTTGTTTGTCAATTGTATGATTCACTGTTCCGAGAGGGTGCGAGTGTGGATGTTTCTCTACGACATGCACTTGCCTCACATCGGAAGCTGAGGTATTCCTGCCATCTTCCGGGTATAAACTAGATTGCTAACTATATCTCATACAGGAAAATGAAAAATGAAAACAAAAAGCATAGGAAAAATAGAAAAGAAAGAATAAGAACATAGAGGAGCTAGTGAATGTTAAGAAATAAGAGGGAAGTTCCAATTTTGAGGCTTACAAACAGAGAAGAAAAATGAAATGTTGTTTGTTTAACGTGTGTGGTGTGCTGCATCTATAATATATTAATATATATATACATATATATGGTCTGAAATGTTCTCATTTCCCTTTCCGATAATTGTTTTTGCCAAACTTTCATTTCTACTCTAACAACTTTTATGTTTCCTTAGTATGTGCCTTGCCGATGTAGTTAGTTGACCATATTTACTTACTGCTTCCTAAGTAGAAACTACGCGGCTGCAATTGACCTGTTATTAACTTGAAGAGTTGGTGAAGCATTTTGCTGATTAATTGTTAGGGTAGGGTAGATGTTAAAAGACATTAGCATAAAAGTTTAGTTTTGTTGAAACGTCCATTTATTGTCTTATCAACTCAACCTTGGTGTTGTTAGTTGAGGAGGGAGGAGGGTGCCTGGAAAAGAAAAACAAAAACCCAATGAAAGCTAAAAGAAACAAACAAATTTGATAATGTTGGTCAAGTCAAGTGTGATTTGAGCACCATTTAATATGAAAGCTCTCATTCTGTTCTATTGATGGGTATGGTGTTCGTTCGACCTTTAATAATCCACTTCAAATTTCAATTCAATGGATCAACTTTGGCTTCAGAATAAGAACACAATTGGACCAACCACCATTCAATTTTTAAGAACTTCACAGGGCCCTCCTATCCTATTCCATTACCAACTTACCAACTGCAACAAATGATTTTTGTCACTTCACTGCCCTACCCTTTGTGAGTTTAATCAATTGCTTGAACCCACGCATATTTTATATATAAAAAAGTTATCTGCATTTACCAGTTGCATGCATCATTCAACTTCTCTCATGCAGCCAGCAGCCAGCAGCCAGCAGCAGAATAATTAACAAAAGAAAAAAGCAAATGAAAAGCAAATAAAGATATATACCCGCCTGAGACTTAAATACCACTCAAGCAACAAACAAGAGAGTCAAAACTTCATCTCTTCCTTTTACTCTCTCTAGAATCTTTTAAGAAATGACACGCAAAAGCATTCTTTTAACTTTTCAGATACTTGTTTTGATTTGACCCTACTACCATGATAGTGAACTGAACCCTACAGTTTCAAGTGAATCGAAAGGTTAAAAAATTAAGCCGGAGATTATGCATGCTTTTATTACAACCACCGGGATAATATGATGACCCATGGCCTAACCGAAACACCAATTATGGAAAATCTCATGCTGTCCACTTTACCAAAAGCACTGCATTAAAAGAGTTTTATAAATATCAAAGAAAAGGTTATCCAAATTTGAAGCAAACTTTCCCTTAAGTCTCATGAAAAAGACCCCAGGGACGCCACTTACTTTACCCTGAAGCTTCTTATATCACTTTACACCTTTAAAAAAATATGCAGTATAAAGCCAGCAGCACAACAGAAATCAAGTTCCCTGAAACAAATACAATGGCTGCACCAGCTCCAATTGCAATAGGCACGCGCGGCACTGTAGGTTCGCTTGTCAGGAAGGAGATCGAGTATTTCAGCAAGCTTGAGCTCGACCGGCTGCGTGGAAGCTCAAGCTCGAGGAAGCCTCAGGGACAAATAGTTGACATGACTTCCAGCAGTTGCACTCATTCTAGCAAGCCTAGCTTCTGGTTCTTGATAATGACCTGGAAAAGGAAGAAGAGGAGAAGCAGCAGAAGGTTCTTATCAAGCATATGCTCTGCTACAAAAGTTGCAGAAACCAATCGGCTAAATGGCATTCCTGGGTTTAATTACAGGATCCTCAAGGATGACATGAACAACTTGAGCATTTAAGTTAGACCATCTTCTCAAAGAGGTGCTGACAATGTTTTTTGAGCTTTATATACCATTTTGCCAGTTCACAACATACATTCAATGAAACTCAAAAGACTCTCTCTTGCCATAGTCTCTCTGTTAATACTTTTCTTTTTCTTTTTTTTTTTTTTTTTTTCCCTTTTTTGCCTTTTTCATGGGAATTGGGATGGACATGCTGCCAGAGAGAGCAACTGGATATAGTGGGCAAGGCAACCAGAAACTGCATCTTGTTTCCTAAGTACTCTGTTATAGGAGTTGGTCTTAGTCTGATAAAGTAGGAGTTGGATTATGTGGTTTGTGGATTGATCTAGATTCTAGAAGAGCAGCGAACTTACTAAGTAATAGAATTTAAAGTGGACAAAAGGCTTTTGATTTCAGTCCGGTAGTGCAAAACTGAAACATGATCTCTTAGAATTTGATTTTTTTTCTTTTCTTTTGTCAACCATTTTGGTACAGGGAATGGATTATATACACAAACTACAGATTCAGCTTTATCAATTGAACAAGCTAATTATAATAGGTACAGGAAAATACAAATAAAAGATCCCCATAGTTAGTAATGGAAATAAGATTCAGCTTGAATCTGAAATGCACCTTCTTCAGCTTGCACCTTGAGGCAAATCGCTATAACTCTCGGTCTCCTTTAAAACTTTTTCCTTTTACTGATTCAACATGCCCACCATTGTTTCCTGATGCACCCTTGGCATCCAGTTCATCATATATTGGCAAGGATAGATGCTCAAGGGCGGTTACAACATCACCCATCGAAGGTCGGCAGTCAGCTTCCTCATTGAGACACATTGCTGCAATTGCAACAGCTTGATTCAGACCCTTTACCGGAAATTTCCCTCCAAGCAACGGGTCAGCCATTGATGCATATTTTATTCTGTCATTTAACATTGGTTTTGCCTGCATGATGAAAAAAGAGGATCAGTATTAATTAATGTTGCAAAGAACATGTAGTCTTATATATATATATATATATGATTCTTCTGTCCTTTTAACATTGGCTTTGCTAATTCATGAGTGTTAACATACCCAACTGACTAGGTTCTGTTCTCTAACTGGCCTTGTATCATCAATAGCTCTCCTTCCCGTGATTAACTCCAGAAATACAACGCCGAAGCTATATACATCAGACATGGTTGTCAGCTGTCCTGTTGAAGCATACTCTGGTGCACAATAGCCATAAGTTCCCATCACCCTTGTAGACACATGGTCCTTGTCTCCGGTCGGACCTAACTTAGCAAGTCCAAAATCAGAGAGCTTAGGACTGAATTTGTCATCTAACAGTATATTAGATGCTTTGAAGTCGCGATAAATCACCGGTGGATTGGCAGTCTCATGCAGGTACTCAAGTCCTCTAGCTGCTCCTTCAGCTATTTTCATCCTGGTATACCAATCAAGAGGCTCTCTATTTGGAGATAGATCTGAACAAAAAGAAAATGTACCTTCAGTTTGGTTGCACAAAAGTAGCCCATCGCTATATGAAACTTTTGGGTCCAAATTAGTTTTTGTTCAGACCTAGAAAGTGATTCTCCAAAGAACCATTGGCCATGAATTCATACACTAAAATTTTCTGGCCTCCTTCTGCACAGTAGCCAATCAGATTGACGAGGTTTGGGTGTTGAACCAAACTCAACATGATAACTTCAGAACAGAACTCTCTACCCCCTTGCAATCCTTTCCTGTCCAGTTGTTTCACGGCCACAACCTGAAAGGAACAAATCAAAAACATAAATTGCAGGACCTTCTTACGATTATCGGCACATGAGAGAGAGAGAGAGAGAGAGAGAGAGAGAGATACTTGTTTGATGCTGTCTATGTGTCCTTTGTACACCTTCCCAAATCCACCTTCTCCCACCAGAGAATCAGGATTGAAGTTATCAGTTGCAGCAGCTAATTCCTGATATGTAAAGAGCTGAGCAGATTTTTTTGCATGTCCAGTCTTGAGTATCTCTTTGTGCAAATTCCTACATTGGCTGCTACCTGCATATTCATCACATGCCTGCCATATAAGAGATGTCCACAAAAAGTTCACCAAGGAAGCCTGGTCTCTATATCAGATCATTTTTCCTATATATAAATTTCTTTGCAACTTGTATTTATGTGTTTCAAAGCAAATATATGATCCAACCTTAATTCATGATTAGCAAACCAAACTTTAAACAAAAAGATATTTGTAAACACAGACTTGAACATATCAAATCCCACCAAACCTTTGCATTTCATTAATCAAGTCTGAAACAAAATGTCAAAATGAATGAATAGCTTTTTTTGCCACCATCCTACCTGACTTAATAGAGAAAGTTGCAATAAGGGCGGTCAATCTCCTCCCGCCACTAGAATTAGAATATGTCCTCCCTGTTCTGGTCTTCCTTACAGATTCTTCAGGCTCATCCACCAGCTTGCAACAAGAGAAGCAGCCCATCCTTTCTCTCCTCCCTGGCGCCTCTGCCTCCGGCGGCAGAAACATTACTTTTTCTGCAAACTCTCTCAATGAGTCCCTGGAAATGGCAACAAACAAATCAAGAAAATCTTGGACTTGAAACCAACATTGTTAAAAGACCAGTAACAAGTTGTTAATACGTGTGCGTTGGCATGTTACAACACGTTCTATATAGCAGCGTTAATATTAGTTCTACCTCGGTTTTTTTTGGCAAAATTGAACCATTGAGTTGAGCTGTCGGCTACACCAAGAAAGTTCGAAGAAGATTATCATACCACGTCATCGCACTCCTCTCATAACTTATAACTTTTGTATGTTAAATTTTGTTTTCTAATTTTGCTTACCACTAAAAAATTTCAAGTCAGTTCCGGAGGGGAAAATTATATTTTTGCCGCGGGGGGGGCGGCCCTCTTACAACCCAAACTCTTATGTAACTGAGTTCTATGGATCCTTACAAATATCCTAGCCCAAGAAAAATTGAAATATATATATATATAAAGCAAAAGGCATAGAAGGGATATTTGTAAAATAAGTCACCTTAAAAAAAAAAAAAAGAAAGTCATACCATTTTTCAAAATCCATAATTTGTCACCTCCTTACATCATCCAACTTTTCAACTTTTGTATGTTAAATTTTAGTCTTTGCATTTTAAAAAATAATTCATTTTCAAGGATAATTTTACTTACCACAATTAAAAATAAATAAATCAAAAAGAATTTTAAATTTGCCAATATGTGATGTGAAAAAAAAAAAAAAACCTCAACACCAACCCCCAAACAAATTAAAAATTAAAAATAAAAAAAAAAAATTCCATTTTTAAAATACCTTTGAAAATAAAAAGACTAAAATACCCTTAAAAATAGATCGAAATTGATGTTTTGCAGCTACATATTATTTAAAACAACCCAAACTCTTATGTAACTTGAAATTATTAATTAAATAAGGATAATTTCTATGGATCCAAAAATTATTACAAATATCCTAGCCCATGAAAAATTGAAATAATAAATAAAAGAATTGTGGAAATTCCAAGTGTAAAGACAAGAGAGAGCCATGCACGTGTGACGTGTCATACAGACCGCTAAGCCCCTGCAAAACCCAAATTTACTGCTAAGTCTTGGCTATCCTTTTCTTCAAAAAATGTTTCAGTAATGGCGGTCTTCAGGTCCCTGAAAGCCCTAATTGAAAACCCTAAAAGATCGAGAACCTTCCTCACGGCCACAGCCTCATCCATCTCGGCGCCTCTTCAGTATCCTGCTCTCTCTTACCCTCCCTCTCACCCTCTCTTTCGCTTGCCGTCTCAGATTTCTAGGACCTTTCTCTCTCCACTCTCCAATTGGATCATTCCTTTTCATGGACCGCTCTTCCTCTCTTGCCCTCCATGGAAGCTCTCGCAGTCCGCCACTCCGCTCTACCTTCGTGAGAACGGCGTCGTTCTCAGAAAGATCGAAGCTTCCTTAAGCTTGAATCTCCTACGGAGGAGACCGAGCTTCCCGCTCCCATTTGAGGTCGGGTCACTCTCGCCTGCTCCGACCGTGTTGGATAGTGGTGTCGGGTTGAAAGAGGCCAGTGATGATTTCGTCAATTTGCCCAATTTGATCTCCATAAGTCGGATGGTTTCGGGTCCTTTGCTTGGATGGTAAACATTTTGTTATTAAAATAGTGCAATTGCTCTAAATTTATTTTGTGAGAAGAAAATTATTTTTTGGCGTAATTTCGATTTCTATATATGTTCTTAATCTTTTTTGTTTTTCTTGTTCAAGTTTGGGAATTGAATTTGTAACTGATATACAGGATGATTGCAAATGAATGGTATTCTTCTGCAATGGTGGGGTTGGCTATCTCTGGGGCAACTGATTGGGTAGTTATTACTAAGCCTTTCTTTCACATAGACATCAATTTAAGCTTTAATGATGAATGCTATTCTTCTGCAATGAGATTTTCATTTGTCCTTGCATGTGTAGTTGGATGGATACATGGCTAGGAGGATGAAGATCAATTCTGTTGTTGGCTCCTACCTGGATCCCCTTGCTGACAAGGTATAAGCTTTTTTTGTTTTTCATTTTTCTCAGAAGGATAGGGGTAACACTTTGGTTCCTACTTGAATTATTTATTTGGCGTTTAATTATAGTTTTCCATTTAATTATGATACAGGTTCTTATTGGATGCGTTGCTTTGGCCATGGTGCATAAGGGTCTTCTTCACCGTAAGTACCAAGTAGTCCCTTTTTTCTTCTTCTAGGAGACTGGGAAGGTGATGCCTGTCTGCATATGCATTTTTTTTTATCACACTGATAATTAGGCTGTTGCTAATGGTTACATACATCTATTTTTATACCTCTCCTCCCTCAGACACACACATAACCGCATCCCCTTTTGGCCTTGGATACGAACATAGATGCCACACCTGCATATTCATGCACACACTGTGCTGAAATTTTAGACTGTCCAAAACTGTAAAGAAGCAGGATGAAAGAAATTCCCAAAGAAGGGATACTCTAGAGTCTGGTTAGGGGCTATATTCACCCGCACATGTTGTTTGTTTTCATTGTACCTGTGGAATTTGTATTCCAGTGTAATTTTGGGGAGCTTCATAATGAGATTTGTGTTTCACAGTTGCATTCTGAACCTACCAAATTAAGTAGATGCTCCTTTGCTCATGTTTGCTTATTTTCCTCTTGTTGTTTACCTTCTGGTTTTTATCTCCTTTGGTTTCTGACGTCTTAATTGGTTTGCTTTAATTAGATGATTTAAAAGATTGTGTGGTTGGGAAACTAATTTTTCATTTGATTTTTGTGTTCTGAAGCTGGACTTGTTGGACTCATTGTGTTTCGGGATGTTGGCCTTGTTGGTGGTGCAGTATATCAAAGAGCTAGTAACTTGGAGTGGAAGGTGAGACCTTTCTCTCTTTGTCTTTTAAGTGTTTTGGCCAAAATAACTTGCTTGCTCGTGTAGCAAAAATCTGGATTTGACATTGTTGAATTTTGTCAGTGGAAAAGTTGGTCCGACTTTTTCAACATTGGTGAAACCCATCCCAAGAAGGTTGAACCGCTCTTTATTAGCAAGGTAAGCATTATTCTTTTACTTTTCGTACAGTGCTCAAGGCTCTATTGGGATAAAAATCACTGCACGTGTTGTGATTGCTGTATGATTAAGATATAGACATCCGCAATTTTGTAACCAATACTGTGGATCTTGGCAGCTTAACACGGTCTTCCAGTTGATTTTAGTTGCGGCAGCTCTGCTTCAACCAGAGTTTGGAACCCAAGATACTCAAATATACATTACATACTTGAGGTGATTTAGCGCAGAACCTTAGCTCTGTAATTCATCTTCATTGATATTATATATGCCCAGACAGCCTTTGTTCATTTCAAATTGCTGCAGTTGGTTAGTGGCATCAACAACAGTGGCTTCTACAGCAGCATACGGAGCACAACACTTGAGGAGATCTGCATTGGCTGCTCGGAAATCCTAATTCAAATAACACGGCAAATCTTTCAGTCTGCAACCTTCATGGATTTCAAATGCAACATAAGCTATGTACTTGTTATTCACATTTGGGAAATCAAATCACTCTTGCAGTTCTTGTGAGCTACGAGCGAAGATTGCGTGGAAGGAAATACTGACAAGGGATGTCAACTCAGCGAAGCAAAAGCTGTGAACAGTAGCAATGATAGATAGCTGACCTGTATAGAATTAGAGAAATTTTGAAAAGGAAATTGTAACAGATGCTGATGTCGGACAAGAGTTGTTGGATGTCCAAGCTTGTATAGTTTTTTGAAAGCTTCTTTCAGCTCGCGTACATCAGTTAGTTGAATTATTAATTGATTTCTCTTCTCGTCTTAAGACTCTCAACGCTTGCAAATGAGATTAAAGAACATGCCTCGCGCTTATGTGTATCACTCCTCGACACAAAGTCTGTTCATAACAAGAATAATTTTTATAAAAGAGAAAAATGTTATGAAGCAAAGAAGCTGCTCTTAAGAGCGGTTATTTGTGTTCGAATTCCTCTTTCAATTCCTCTTTCCAATGTCGAACTCTCATTTTCCAATATCGTTTTATTAAAACTGTTGAGAGTATTTTCCCACATTGAAATGTTAAGACCGCCAAGGCACCCCACCAATGAACCTCAACCCATCGAAGGCTTCACGTGGGGCCCACGCCATGTATTGTTGCCACATGTTAGGCTTGAAGTTCACCTGTTGAGAGTATTTGTCCCACATTGAAATGTTAAGTATCTAAAGTTAGTCTCCATGCCAATTGGTTTTGAAACCAACCCCAAAACTCCCTTTGACATGAGGTTTCTGTTCGAATTCCTTTTATATTAAAAACTTCCTTACATGAGGTTTTGTGTTCCCCATTTTCTAATGTCAAACTCTCATCTCTAAATTTATTTTTTATTAAAAAATTTGTTTCAATAATGCCTTTGCACGCACTGGGCACTTGGGTTTAAGTTAATTAACGGAAGTAACACACTTGACTTGATTTGCTAACGTGGAATGTGATGAAGAAATTGGGAAAATTGAAATGTTTGGTGACAAATTTAAATTCAAGCTTAATCTAAATGACCAAAAATGTTTTTTATCCTAATTTTTTCTTTTAATACAAGCTATAAGTGCGGTGCATCTCAATGACCAAATGGTTCCAATAGTTCGTGGAACCTCTTGGGCCTACTTGGGCATCTCGTAAGTGCGGTGCGCCCCACAGAATAGTGAGCTTTAAGACCCAAGAACGAAACGACGACTTGGTGGGGATCGTCCAGCCGGTTCGGACGACCGGGTGAGGTCGGTTGGCATTTGGCAGTTAAAAACCTCACTCTCCCTCCTTTGCGCTCTCTTTACAAACTAGTAAGCAAAGCAAAGGGCTTTAAGCGATCTCGCGGAACCCTCTCTCTCTCTCCGATACTACCAAAACAGGTTAGGGTTTTAAGATTTTAACGTTGTACGTGAGAATTAGGGCTTTCTCTTTTCTTTGTCCCTCTCGTCTTTCTCGTTCATATGCCTTTCCCGTCGAAGGAGAAAACCCAAATTCAACGTCCGTGCGCATCATTGCTGTCGGTTTAGGCAAAAATTCCATTTCGTTGCCGAGAAAAGGTAGGAACTTCAAGTCTTATGTTGTTGCGGATAATGTGGGGTTTGGGTTTGTTTTCACAAGTCCAAAAGCTAGAGAATTTAATAAATATAAATGAATCGCGATAGTCTCAGAGCACTTCATAGAAGTCTAGTTCAATTTAAAGTCTAGCTCTTTTCCCATTTTTCTTGCTCTACTTGCTTCGGGAAGAGTTCTATTTCTAATAGGAAACGTGTGCAGTATTTATCTTTGTTAAATTAAATTAAATTAAATTGGGCGTGTTTCTTTTGTTGGCTTGTCCCTCTACATTTTTTTTTTCTGACATGAAAATTATCTTGAACTTGTAAGGTTTGACAAAGATGGATACAGAGGAATGGATGGGAGAGTGTATTAAGAAACTCCAATTTGAAGATCAGGAGAAGTTAGAGCTGGCTTATGGTGTCGAAATTGAAGCAGATGCCGTGTTTCTTGCTTGTCGCATCATCATGCAATACCCTGATGGTTAGTCAATTGGTACCACTACTCCTTTCACAATCATTAGTTTGGCAATGCCATAATATTCGACGTTTCGTTAATTAATTTGTCCGGGTTTCTCTTTTTTATTTTCAGTTTTTCAATTTGACAGTAGAGGAGGAGTTGGTGACACCCAGAAGGAAATTTTGCAAGTTAAGGTGGTTGAGCTTTTAGAGGAAGCTTGTGTAAAAATGAGGGATAAATTTGAGTACTCTAGACAAGAAGAGGATGATCTTGATGTGTTTGAGTACCTGTTGCGTCGTACACTTGTTGAGTTAAATGAAATCAAGAAAGAGAGAGATCCATCCACCCAAAAATGGAGTGATCGTGTAAGCTACTCTTATTAGTTATGGGCAACATTGGTCTTTTTCTGGTCTTTTCAGTATGCACTGCTTTCCAGAGAAATATGTAATGTGGGGTTGGTGTTATTCAGGTGACAAAGGAACATGAAGAATTGAAGGGTACATGGAACCAGTTGGAGATGAAGTGGATGCAGTTACAAAGTTCGCGGCAGAGATATGACATCAGAGCTCGAGAGGCACTTTTGTTGGAAAGGATGCACGAAAGGTTGGTGTTCTGTATAAATGAGGCAAGATTAAAGAAGGTGAACAATTTCTCTGGGATGTTGCAATGGATTGATGACCATGTGACTGAGCTTTTATATACAACTCGAAAAGATTTTAGGCATGAGCTAACCGTTAGCTCACATGTTATTGCAAAGGTGGATATATCTTTTACTTACTCCTATGCTAGAATTTTTCTTCTTTTACTGACAATACTGCATGACACTCTGGGTGACTGGCTTTTTATTACCTATTAGAAATTCAAAAGTGGTGCATTTCCATGGTCTCAATGGTTTTTACATTAACATTCATGTAGGCAGTGAGCCCCTTGATTGATGCTCCACCACCATGGTTGCTTTCTGAACCACCACTGCTTCAGAACCTTGAACAAAGAATTGCTAAGAGGGTAATTGGACAGGAACACGTCCTACATGCAGTTACTGCTGCTCTGTCAAGGCAGAGGCCTCAGCGACGCCCTATTGGATCCTTCCTCTTCATGTGTGGCTCCGGTCATGGGAGGACAGAAATTGCCAAAGCTTTGGCAGAACTACTTTTTGGAAACAAAGACATGATAACAGAGTTTGATCTGGCAAAACACACAGGTCCAAATTCTCTCTCGCGCCTAATTGGTGTTCTCTCAAGGTAATTTGTTAATTGACTGGAGTATTCTTACATTTTTTTCAGGCTAAAATTTTTCCTGAGCTTATTTGTGCATTATTTCTGGACTTTTGCTCCTGTAGTCACATGGAGCCAGGCATGAAGGGGGAGCTCTCAGAGGCTGTTAAGAAGAGGCCTCTAGGTGTCATTTTGTTTGACAATGTTGACAAAGCTCATGTGTCTATTATTGACATTCTGGCTGAGATTATAGGTTCTGGTTATCTATTAGATGGTCAGGGGAACACTGTTGACTTCACTAAAACATTGGTAATCATGACAACAAATGTTGGATGTGATAAATTCTGGCCATGGCATTGCAAATGTGCAGACGAAGTTCAAAAGTTCCCTGTCAAAGAAGGGTTATATGATGATGCATGGGAAACAAAACACAATTACTGTTATCTTTCTCTTCTGAGGGAGGTAAGATGTTGGAAGGTCGATTTATATTGTTTTGTTTAAGGGAAACTATTATCATATCACCCAATTGACCTTTGCATCTTCTCTTTTCGTAGACAAAACAGCATTTCAGACCTCAATTGCTTGAAAATGTGGATGATGTGATTGCATTTAGGTCTCTGTCCTTTCAGCAGTTGAAGTCTGTTGCTAGGCTCCAGCTAAGGGACATTGCCAGCTGCATGACACAGAAGGGCCTCATCATATACCCATCTGAAGCTGCATTAGATATTATCGTGCAGAGGTCAACTTGGCTTGGAGATAGAATTGTATGTCTTTCATATTCGATGATCTTTCTTATTGGAACTATTAAAAGGAAGAGAAACAGTAACTCTATTAGAAAAACAAACAAACAGCTAGCAAAACTAAATAAACAAGCTTCAGATCAGCATTGTGGAGAGGAGAAAGGAGCCATAGTCTATTTAGCATTTCTATAGACAGATCACCACTGTGCATGCTGCGAGACCTCATGTCTACCATTCCGCACTACTCTCTCCACTTCACTGTCAATTTAGATTTTTCATTACTCCCAACACTGCACTGACTAAAGCTGCTTCTTTGTGAAATTAGGAACAAATACTGATTTTCAAGATAATTACAATAAAACATTTATATGAGCTATACTCATGCAGATGCATATCTGATTGCATCTTATTGGATATTGAATCTTGTCAGTAGTGCACATTTTGTGTAGACTCTTACTCTTTTCTTTTATTGATCCATCTTACTTTCAGAAATGTTTATTCTGATGTGTAGGGCACGTGTCCACATTTTCATATGTGCCATGAACATGCATCTTATGTCCACACACTACATTTTCAAATGTATAGAATGTTTGAGTTTCTCCCGCTTTTTAATAAATATAACTATCAAACAGCTCTTTTACAAATTTTGCGCAACATTGATCAAACACATGTTCATTGCACCAGACAATAAGCTTTCTTTCTGATTGTAATTGAGCTTGGGGTGTACAACTTTTGATTGTTTCTTTAATTTTAACAGAATGGTGGGGAGAAAATAAGGATGTGGCTTGAAGAGAACTTGGTCCCTGTGCTGTTCGAGAAGCTTGCAAAGAACGGGATAAATGATTTTTCTATTATGTATATTGAAGCCTCAGCGGAGACAAACCAATTGTCTTTCAGTTGGGCAAATTGCAGACATTCACTTGAAGAGCAAGATGTTAATCAATTAGCATCTTTAAGGGAATTGAGATTGATGTACCGTAAAGAGAAAGAACGGGCAAAGAATGTCTACATTCTAAGAAAAATTCACAACAAATTAATCACCAGTGCTAATGCTGAATTGGGTCATGCTATTGCTGTTGTTCAAGAGCTAATTAATACAATTCAGGATCTAGTTACAATTCCCAGTGGTATCAAGTCCTTCCTCGACAATCCTAAAATGGTATGTAATTTTGTTTTCACTGGCATTCGCTCTTTCTGAATATTTCTTAATTGACTAAGTTCAGTATGGGTGAATATATACTTACACTATTCATGACTGTTTTTAGGTGGCAATGGCTGCCTTGAACGAGGATGAGCTTCGGCAGAACAAGAGGGCTAAAAAGTGAACTGAGGGTTGAGTTGCTAAAAGATTTGCAGGCGAGGCGAATTACAAAACTTTTGATCTGAGTAAGTTAATCATATGAAGAAGCCCCAAAATATGATGTTTGAAGCTTATTGGAATGCCATTAGCTAACTTGCCTTTTTGGGTATGGCATTGACTCTTACAATGTCGACATGAGTCTTCGCTGCATCCCATTCCTCAAAGGGACTTAGCAAAGACAGGATGAGCTGAGAGGATTCTTGAGCTTTACTTCGCCAAGCTGACTGAAGTCCCAAGTAGATGTAAATTGTCATAGGCATCATACTAACCAAACAAAAAGTTTTTTTTTTTTCACCAACTGTTACAGCAAAGGATTTACTTGGAATTTCTTAACTTTGTTTTATGAGAACATAGGTTTTAGTCACGTTGTAAAAGTCTCAGCAGAATTAATTTCAGGCGACGATCGAATGCATGTGTATAGAGACAGCTGCTAAGCACTTTTGTTCCATCAGCCACTCATCATAATCTGATTCTGATCAAAGCCTTATTGCTAAGTTGTTATGATGTTAAGATGTCAGCTGCACAGAATTACTCGATATAAAGTGACCAAAGCAACTTCAGTAATTGAATTGTTGATATAAATTTCTAGAACTATGGTCATTCAAATGTATGATGGTTCCAACATTCTTTTGTAGAAAAAATACTTTTTTTTTTTTTTTTTTTTGTCTATCTTCCAAGACATTCAAGCATCCACATAAAAGCCAACCGGGTACTGCACAGAAATCTAAATTTATTTGTCCAGAACCAGTTGCAAATGTAAATAGGGCATCAACAAAATTTCCTAAACCAAAAACATTCAAACGGAAGTTTATGTTATGAGAAAGAAAGAAAAATCCCATTTCATACAAATGTTGCCCTCATTTCACTTCAAACTTCCTGGTCTAATCTAATTAACGAAAGCATATCAATAAACCATCTTCGCTTAGTTACTGTGGCAAGCCAGCTTCAATTTCATTCCACTGATCTTGATTTACTGTGAATCTCTCCTTCATTTGCCCAACAAGCTCCCGAGCCTCTGATACCTTGGAAATGCTCACAAGCCCTTCCACAAGGCACTTCATCGTTGCGAAATTCGGAACCCAATTCTTCTCAATACTCTCCTTAGCAAACTGCAAAGCACTCTCAAACTCCCCACCTTTGCATAGAAAGTGAACAAGAGTATAATAGCATTCACAATCAGGCTGGAAGCCCCTGTTCACCATATTCTTAACCAGCTTCTTTGCTTCATCCAAATTGCTTTCCCTGCAAAACCCATGAATCAAATGGCAATAAGTGACTGCATTTGCCTTCATACCCCTAGACAACATTCCATCTAACAATGCCTTGGCCTCCACAGACTTCCTCAACTTGCACAAACTCTTGATCCTAATATTATATGTACTAAGCCCAGGTTGAAACCCATGCTTCTCCATCAAATTCGTCACCTTCCCAACATCTTCAAACTTCATCTCAGTATAAAACCCTGAAAGCAAATGCCCAAAAGTATTCGCATCCGGCTTCACATTCTTCCTCTCCATCTCGGCCAACACCGAATAGGCTGAGCTCGTCGAACCAGACTCCGAAAACGCCTTGATCACATAATTGTAAGTATCCAAATTGGGCTCAATCCCATAAACTTTTGGGAACTCTAGAAAAACCCTATTTACCTCCTTGTAATTCTTGGCAAAAATGCAAGCAAGCAACAGAGCGTTGAGCGTTTTCACGTTCCGAGGGATACCCATTTCGTCGCACTGTTCGAAAGTGCGAACGGCGTCGTCGAGCATATCGGCCTGGCCGTAGAGGACGATGGCGTGGGAAGCGAAACGCTGCGTTTTGAGGTCGGGGCGGGAGACGAACAGGTCGTCGAGGAATTGGCGGATGAAGTCGTAGTGGTTATCGTCTCTGAGCTTGTTGATGGCGACGGAGAAAGTGACGCGGTCAAGGTGAGACTCGGGGGTTAGGGACGCTGTTTTGCAGATTTCGAGGATTTTGGTGGGGTCTTTCTCGGTCTTGAGGAGAGAGAGGGCAGCTCTGGTCTTGTCCTTGGTGGAGACTGAGGCGGCGGTGGAGAGGTGGCGAGTGTGGTGGGCGAGCGTGGCATGGCGGAGGCGAGATAATAGAGACATGGGTTTTAGAGAGAGAGAGATGGGAGCTGGCAGGTGGCTAGGGTTTTACAGAGTTATTGGGTTGGGAGGGGTTGGGAGAAGGAGAGTGAGTGAGACTTGAGGAAATGATTTCGGGGATGATCTGCTGTGGGTAAGAAAAGTGTAGGATTGGTGAGCTCGTTGTGAAGTTGAAAAAATAAAAAATAAAAAATAAAAAACAAATTGGGGGTAAGGGTATTGAACCCGACGTGAATCGAACACGCAACCTTCTGATCTGGAGTCAGACGCGCTACCATTGCGCTACGGATCCCCTATTGGTTGTTGATGATATCTTATAAAATTTAACAGAAGGTTGTGTTTGTTTCCCCGATTGTTGAGAAGGGATTTTGTGTGTGTGTGTGTGTCTGTGGCTTCTGTCCTAATAAAAGAATCTAATCTGATCTGCTTTCCTAATTTAATTTCATATATTTTTTTCAGTTAAGGTGCACTTAGATTAACGAATGAAGTCAACCACATATTCACATGGGCTTGCATGCGCCCGGTCTCTAATTTTTATATAATAGTTTAGCACCTTTTTAAGTACCTTCAAGCTTTTTATTTTTTTTATTTTTGGGTTTTATATTGATTTGCAATATTTGATGAGCAAATAGAACCCTTTTTTTGTTATTATATTATTTTCCTTTTTTTTAAAATGACAATTTCGTTGGCACATGACTGACTGATGCCAAATCAGTATTGGTAAATAGAATTATGTCGACATGTCCTTTTTCGGAAATGAATAATTTTACATTTTCTACTAATGTATTGATAACGAATTGCAAGAAAACGACATCCACACCACCGCATCTATGTACATGTGGGGAAACGACATAATAATTAAATAAAATCGCATTACTAACACTTAGTAGCTACCATGTTCAAGGACTAACCTGTAATGCTGGCATGATTGATCACCTATCTACTTTATTTCTTCAAAGTTTAAACTACAATTCAAAGGGTTGCTTTAAAATATAGTCAAAGTAGTGAAAGGCAATGGGAAACTTTAAATTTTTGCATATGTCTGCGCATGTAGCAATTAATTCATACAAAAGAAAGGCACATATTCTTCCAACCTCATTTCACATCTTCTTTGTTTTTTTTCCCCCTCTATTTTAGTATCTACCCATTTTATTTTTTTATTTATTTACATGACAAAGTTAGCTACATAAATTACAAGAATTACCGATATTAACCAATTAAACCACAAATCACTTGCCGTTACAACTTAAGTTCTAAAATAACAGGTCATGGTGATATGGTGCCCCCACAAAAATCAATGTTCTTGCTATTAATTAAAGGATTCGGCCAATAGGGTTTAGCTCAATGGAAAATGGGACTTAATTTGGAGAGACTAGTGGTTTCATGTTCGAACCCTCATAACACTTTAGTAGTGTGCATTTGGGAAACCCCATCCCATTGCAATTTATTTAGACTATCAATTGTATATTGTTTTTGTTGGAAAAGATGCTTTATTAAAAAATAATAAGCACCATAAAAGTGTACAAAAGATAGCACTGAAATATATAATGTTATTCAAAACCCAAGCATGAAAGACAATAATAAATGCTTGATCTTAAAAAGACTCGAGCCTAAACAATTCAAAGAGAAACAACGAAAAAAGAAAAGTAAAAAAGAGGAAGTTTGAACACCCTTCGATCTGCACATGAAAACTGCAATGCCACCAACAGAAATCATCACCCTACATCAGAAAAATAAAATCAGAAAATGGAGCAGGACCAACATTTTCTTAACATGTACGCCCATATTGGTGTAAAATCCTCGCTTGCTCCACAGTTGCATCGAAACCGCATCGCATGGAGAATTAGTGGTAGTGTACTTGATGACATTGAATAATAGAGTTGGCGCAAACCAACACCGCCAAACCGTCCATGCCACGTAATTCTGGCAAGAAACTTCTCGTCACCTTCATGTGAAAATAGAATTATTAGCTGACCAACCAATGGTGTATGGGACGGGACGGGAGATGAGGACCCCACCGCATCAGCGAATCTGGTATCGCATCTCCTCACCTGCATCACGTGATTATCAGTCTAACTACGTTGTAAAAACCTTCAAGTTTTTTGGTGAAGGCGTTTTCAAAAATTTAAATTCAAACCAACTAATTCACAAATTTAGGCGCCATGGTTAAATTTCTTTGCCGCCTAAACTTCATGTTAAAGAAAAAACACACACACAAATATTCATTTTATAATGCACATATATATAATTTTAGTTTCAAATTCAATTTTTTTAAAAAATTATTTATTTAATTTTTATACAAACGATGTCAAAAAAAGAAAATTCAAACATAAGACATAAGTATAAAATTAACTGTTCTTAACCACTTAAATTATAAGACATAAAATTATGTATTTAAAAGTTACAATTTTTTTTACAAAGAAAATTCATGATTCACAAGCAAGTCTGAATGTTTTATTTCTGTTATCATTTTCGATAACATCTTCACATGGGCGGCTTTTTTTGTATACTTGTTTTTTATTAAAAAAAATAGGAATGGTAATTTGCGACAGGTTAGAAATTATAAAAAAAGGTTGACTGTTTGGAACTAGAAGCATGCTGCATATGCTGTCTCTTCTTTCGGACTGATGGTGGAAGTAAATTTTCCCGAAAAGTCAAAAATCAAAGCCCGAGTTTGAAATATGTTTGTACATGTTTAATTACCATATAATTAATTTTTTTGATATATCTATATTATCTATATATATATATAAAGCAAAAGAAGAATAATGAAACATTCAAAATATCATAAAATACCCTTAGTTAATACAAATATTAATAATTGAAATTATTAATTAAATGAGGATAATATGGTAAATTCACACTTTTATCATATTTTAAAAAAATTAAAATTAAATAAAAAATTAGATAATGAATCATATTTTTATGAAACACAACTACCAATTATCTTTTTTAATTCTAAAATAAATTTATTTTTTTTAAAAAAAACCTCTCACAAGCGCGGAAGCGCGTAGAGAGAAGGTTATTTATAGGTGATAGTTTAAATTATTTTTAATTAATTAAATTTATAAAAATGTGAATTTGAACTGAGTGTAAGAAAACGGGTTCGCTGCCCAGTCAACTGAAGCGTATGTTTGTAAAATCGTAAATAAGACTCGTTTCCCATAATTAGGACAAAAAGGGGCTGTTTCATTTTTCAACGTCCCTAAAATAATAAGCACAAATAAGAAGAAAATAGAAAAAAAAGAAAAGAAAAGAAAAAGCGCAGAGAGGGACAGAGGGAGAGAGGATAAGAGCAGTTATAGTTTAGTAATAAGTAAGACGAGTACAAGTTTACAACCACCACCACTTGCGACTTGCGAGTTGCGACTGTAAAGAGAAAAGAAGAAAATGAATTGAATTGAATTATAGAGGCTGGAAGACGTGAGCGTAGAAGCTTAGGTGAGAGCGACCAAAGCATGGTCTGTGGTGTGCGTAAACAAAAGTCCTCCAAATCCCCGAAAAGCCCACTCTATCTCGATCTCTCTTGGACCGTCTGGTAGGGGTAGTTCTGGTAGACCTCCCCTTCCATCTTCCTCTCTCAGTCTCTCTGTGAGCTGTGTGCTTTTGCTTTGACGAGTTAGGCAGGGAGTTTCTCTGCTCCTTTCTCCGCTTCTCAAGGTTTTGACCTTCGCTGAGCTTCTCGGCCTCGGAGGAGCTCCCGCCCAATATGACGAGAATGCCATTCACATTCACCTCCGCGCCCATGGAGCTCGCCTATTTCCTCTCCAATTGGTGGGACGAGATCAACGGGAACACCCGATGGCAGGACGGCATCTTCTACGCTCTCTGCGCTGCATACGCCCTCGTCTCCTCCGTCGCTCTGGTCTGGTCTTTCTCTTTCCATCTCTCTCCAACGAGCTACAGATAATCGTGTGCTTGTTTGTTTAGCTTCTTATTTGGTTAATCAGTAGCTAATTTTGTATGAATTTCGAGATCGGAATCTTCAATAAGCTGGAATTTATACAATCACCCCGAAATTACATCAAACATTAGCATGGTTCGATTTAGTTTTATATCCATAGTTCAAATTTTAAGATAAAATTAAGTGCCAACAACTGTCGCTGTTGATGTACAAAACTAGCTGGATTTAGTTCACAGTACTAGGTACTTGTTTATCAAGAAAATTATGAACAGTGTTTATTATGAGTATCCTAAGTTGATTGCTTGTGTTCGTGATGCACAGTTTCAACTAATAAGGATTGAATTGAGAGTGCCCGAATACGGTTGGACGACGCAGAAGGTTTTTCATCTTATGAACTTCATTGTTAATGGAGGTGATACTCAGTGCATTATTCCCATTCAGAGTCTCTCCTGTTATTCTGTCCTTTAATTCTCAGTTTGAAATTCTTTTGTCGTCATTGTTTGGTGTTGCTCTTGCAGTACGAGCAATTGTTTTCGGATTTCACCATCAAGTGTTTGCTTTGCACCCGAAGGTTAGTTTTGTAAAGCTTCAGTTAGTTCAAATCTTAAACCTACCCCTTTCCCACTTGACACTTCTATTCACTTTTTACATCTTGTTAACTGTCCATTTTACTTTGAGGGTTCTGAGGGACATTAAGGCTCTGTTTGGTTTATTGGAAAGACAAGAACATAAAAAGAAAGCAATGAACCTTGGGGTTGTATACTAAAATCGGGCAGCTGCATCTTGAACCAGGTACTAATATTGATCTTGTTGGATCTTCCTGGACTGCTGTTCTTCTCTACGTACACACTTCTTGTTCTCTTCTGGGCAGAGATATATCACCAGGTAACAGCATGTTTTCCCTAATTCTTTGCTTGGTAGTAGTGTTAGTGTTAGCCAGACTTCAATTCTACTGAGGTGTACAACTTTTAAATGTGGTTGTTTCTTTTGATCAATGAAGACTTCTGACTTCATTTCTTACTATCAATGAACAGGCAAGAAGTTTACCAACAGATAAGCTCAGGGTTGTTTATATTTCAGTCAATGCTGCAATGTACTTTATACAGGTGTGCTCCATTTTTGTTTTCTTGGCATGCTTCATCACGTGGTTTCTCCATATCCCTTGCTGTTATCATAACATCTGTGTCTGGCTAGTATGTTTTTTTTCCCGTCTATATGTGTTACTTACATAAGCAGCCCACTCACCTTCCAATCATTCCTGCTTTGCCAATCTCCTTGATCTCCGGTTGCTTTTAACCTTGTAATCATTTGCTTCATCCTGCATGTTCTTTCTCAAGAAGGTTGGGGAAAAAAGTTTTACAACTGTCGAAATATTGGGTTTTGCCCTCCTAGGTTGAATTTCCTACCCATTTTGTGGCTAGGTTACATAGAAGAGAAAAGACATCTTTCTGGTTTGCCTATTTAATATACAACTGTAGTTTTTTTTTAGCAACCAGGCATGGGACAGGCTTGTTGATGATTCAACTCCTGGCCACTAGGGCACATGTCAACTTAGCTGGACATAGGGTGCTTTAGAGTTCTTAGCATAAACAGGAATAAGTCCCTTAAGGAGCTCTTCAGAAATTTTAATTTGCCTTATGATATATGTGTGTTTCTCTTCAGGTTTGCATCTGGATATACCTCTGGATAGACGACAACAGTGTAGTGGAGTTCATTGGAAAGATATTCATTGCAGGTAAGGCCTGTTTCAATTCATGCAATAGGTTTCACAGGGCTTCCATTATTGAGAATGATTGTTTTGTCATCTCATAGCCTTATGCATACTTGTTATGCATACTCGTCATTGCTTCTCTTGTTTAATGAGAATACTCATTATTTTGTTCTTTTTTGTCTCAGCTGTGTCATTTGTGGCTGCCCTAGGATTTTTGATATACGGAGGAAGGTGAGTGTTCTGCATCGTATTTAAGCATATGGAGCTGCGCTCATTCTGTTAGCTTACTCCTGGTTGTCTCTGTTTGGGTGCCTGTGCATTTGCATTTGTAATGGGTGGATTATTATAAACAATGTGTTCAGGTTATTTTTCATGCTGAGACGCTTCCCCATTGAATCTAAAGGGAGAAGGAAGAAACTTCACGAGGTTTGTGCCTTGCCTATATATTTTGTCTATCAGATTAGAATGCCTGATTGCTAGATTTATGGCACATAATCTTCTTGGCTAGATTTATTCTGAATGAAAGCAAAGTCTATTCTTAGGATATCGTTTAGGTATGTGCATGCAGAGGGTAGTGGATTAAACCTTAGTCAGTTAAAACACACATACAATGCACAGAAATTGGGAGGGTTTTTTACTATCTTGAAATATGATACCATCATAATTGCTTGCAACCAACTTTTTTGTTTTTTTTAAAAAAAAATCTTCCTTTAAGCATTTTGAGTATTATGTAGATCATGGTTCAAGGTTAAACTAGCGAGAGAAACTACAGAAAAAAAAAAAAAATCATTCTGTTAACTAGTGCTATTGACTAACAATTGGTTGTCATTTCAGGTTGGATCTGTTACAGCGATATGTTTCACCTGCTTTCTCGTAAGATGCTTTGTGGTAAGCTTCAAACCATTCTATGCATTTGTAAATTCAAAGAAACCTTCTCTTGTATTCTTATAGAAGAATAATTAACATTCCAGTCTACAAAGAGTTCTCTTTGTGCCTGTCTTGTGCTTCTTACTCCACAAAATAAGATGTACATTGCAGATGAAAAGAATACTCCAACACACTCACACAGAACAACGTGGATGGGTTAATCCCTTGGGGAATATCTTTGTAATATTTGATTACATTGAGCTTTTACCCGGGAAATATCTACATTGTAGCCAAACAAAACGAAGTCTCAGTAGTTGCAAGATCCCAAATAGGAAGTACAGCTTTGGTGTTTACATCAAGTAGAAAAGAAATCAAATGAAACCCATGAGAGCTATAACATTTCTTCATTAGCTTTTACGCTATAGGACTCATCTGAGGCTACTAGGGTTGCATTAACAGTTCTGATTCAAACTAGTATCAACTTTTGAACTTTGACCCAACCATTTTTAACTTAAGACTTCATATTTCTTTCTTCCACTGGTAAAAAATGATAGTCATATGACCATACGGCTTTCTTGATTTGCTTTATAATGTTGCTTTTATCAGCATATATTGAATTTTCTGGGAGTTTCATTAACTAGATTCAAAATGCAGGTTGTCCTATCTGCTTTTGATACAGATGCATCACTTGATGTTTTGGATCATCCAATTTTGAATGTGATCTATTACATGGTAGTGTATTAAGCTTGTTTATTTGTACAGCTATTTCTTGTCCTATTCTTCAAACTCTTTTACTTTTTCCCCTTCAAAACTTAAAATATCTGTCCTCTGCAGCTGGTTGAGATCCTGCCTTCAGCGCTAGTCCTTTACATCTTGCGCAAATTGCCCCCGAAGAGAGTATCAGCTCAGTATCATCCTATCCGTTAGCCTGGTCTATCTATTCTTTGTGTTAATTTTGCCCCCCTTAGTAAAATTCTTTACGGATTGGGAGTTTGGTGCTAATGAAATTGAGCGACAGTAGGAAAGCCAGAAAAACAGACCAGATGCAGTATTCTGGTGTGGTTCATGATGCCGGCATTTTTTTTAGATGTATGTATATTACACGGCTCTCCGGAGCTAGCCAAGGGAAAATAGTTAAATTAATTCCATGGTTATTTTGGCAGTTAGCGGTTTATTTGATCAACATGCGACAAAAGGAAATGTTCTTGTAATTTTATTGTTGTAGGTGTTGTTTCTGTTTGTTTTTAGAGTTTCACATCATGGTTTGTTGAAGCAGAAATAATGCTTCTCTTTGCCCTCTGTAGGCAATTGATGTGATATAATATAAAGTACATTTTTTTAATGCCCAGTGCTTGATGATCAATCGATACGAGTGTAATTAAGGTACTCTTCCGTCCATTAACGGCTTGACCATGTCGCCAATACAACAATACTCGAGGCCTGCTGTGGCTTGCTTTTCCTTTTCCTTATTTTTCATAGATATCATGACTATTATGTTGTATTTTTCCCAAATAAGTGAAAACGTACCTGCTCTCTTGCACTTAAGTTCGATCATCTCTTCTTGTTGTACTGTACATTAAGTTAAAGGCTTAAATGTCATAGTCCCTGTGTTTAGCACAATGGCCAATTTAATTCCTTGTGTTTTTAATTTGGCCAATTTGGTCCTTGTGTTTAGCATCATTAGCCAATTTAGTCCATTCAATTAAAATTGTCATTAAATATGAACATGATAATATTTTCTTTCTTTTTTTTGGCTTTTGAAAACCTATAAAGCTTTTTTAAATTAAAAAAAGTTGAATTGATTTTAAAATATATTAAAACTTCAATTAAACTAACATAACATTAGGAAAAAAAATAAAAATAAAACTTGAAAAAATGTAGGAGGCGTAGTCAGGGGAGGGGAAGGGCTGACGAGGAGTAGTAGAAAAGGGGGACCATTGTGGGGCAGGGGAGGGTGATGAACGCTGGCACACAACAGAAGAGGAAGAGATGGGAGTTGGAGATGGTGTGTATGATTTGGGAGCCATGACTGAGGATGGGGCAAATGGCTAGGCAATGCTTGGGTTTGGGAAGATCTTGCTGGGAGCCGGTCGGGTAAGGGTAAATGGCTAGGCAATAGTTGAACTCAAACAATTATGTTTTTAATTAATGTTTAAATATTAATTTAGATTTAAAAGAATGGATCACATTGACTAACAGTTGTAAACACAAATACTAAATTAGCTAAATTAGAAATACATGAACTAAATTGGCTGACGTAATAAAACAGGAACCATTTTAGCATTTAAGCCTTTAGAATATCGCCTGATTAAAAAAAAAACTGTGAAAGCTCAAGAGAATATGATTGATGCCATTTGAGAAATCTGATGGCGCTTTGTTGATAATCTTCCACAACTAATTCTCATGTGGTAAGGAATAGAGGGGACTAAGATACATTTCCCCACTTGAGGAACTTGTAATTGGAATTGGTGCATCTTATAGATAAGTAAAACAAGACATGGTTGCTAATGGAGAACATTGTGATACATTTTCGTAAGTGGAAATTGTGCATAAACTTTGATCAAAGTAATTGTGCACCTGAGGTGAACGTTAAAGATCAAAGTAACCAGATCATCACGACTACAGAGAAAAATAAACTTTGATTGCACATGAGCTTTGCGTTATGAAAAATTCACAAATAAACAATTAGTATATCTGCGTAGATGTCTATATATTACAGAGCCAAAAAGCCATTCTACATGCCAAAGCCTTGCCTAAATGCCAGATCAATATCCTGAAAGCTAAGCCCCCATCAACCTGGCTTTCCCTGAAGGTCTAAATTAATCTTGGTTAAGTTCCTCAACAGGTGGAGGTGCAAATCTCACATTTTCTGGTCGTGCCACCACAACAGGATCATCTGCAAATAGTGCCTTGATAAAAGAAGGGGTTCTCAAGGGCTGGCGACCTGTCATTCGTGGGTAAACATCTTCCAGAAAGTAATAGGCATGACCAGCAATCATTCCCTGATTCAAAACCAATCAACATGTAAAAAATTATTAGTACATGAAAAACCTTTAAGTACTGTTGTATAACGGGTGAGGCAGAATCATAAGCCATTTGTGCATGAATTAACACAACTGAATTTTGTAACTCTAAGGTGAGATGCAAAAATTTTATATCAATATTTGTGCAAATTCTTATAGAAAAGATAACGCACCAAAAGATCCACCCAAGCACTAGCCCCAACAATGACGGAGAACGTTAGAAGAACCTGGATGAAAAATGAAACAGACATTACAACATAATCAAGGAGGCAAGAATTATTTGCAGGAGGACTTGTCTAAGATTAAATCAAAAGCCAAATAGTTTGCTAAAAACAGGAGGCCAAAATACTAATAATTCCGAAGAGGTAACGGATTAACAATATAAATCGAGCAGACATTTAACCATACTGACCCATGGTAGGTAAGCTGCTGTGAAAGTGAAGAGGCCCAAGAAACTCATATGGATGAAAGGATTTTGCTTGCTCCACACATAGACCTGTAAAATAGGAATTCATGACAATGCAAAAAAAAAAAACAATAATAACATACCGAGCTTTAGAAACAAATCCATTACAATCTAACAAAGAAAAGTAACGAACCATCATGAATGTTAGAGAGTTGCTGAGGAATATAATCTTCGCAAATGACTCTGACAAATACGGTATCATCCCTCCAATCAGAACTATCCCAGTCAACACAGTGGCGCCAAATAAGAGCATGTAAAAGAAATCAGCAGTCCTTCCCCTGAAAGAGTTCTCTTCAAGAAGCTTGCAGTACCGAGCAAGAAAGAACATGTGGAACATAAAGTCCAAGTCTGGCAACGCCAAGATATAACCATGTTAGGAAACACAAACATTAACAATTAAATGACAAAATGTAGCTCCCAAGAAATGGAAATCTTTCATAAATAAACACTAGGAATTACCCATTTTCCGGAAGTACAGGAAATTAGTGACGAGGCGCCAGAATTGATACTGCTTGACAACTAGTATAGGGTTCAAGTATAGATTATGAGGAGAGATTATCTGCAAAAGGTTTTAAAATTAGTCATCAGTAATAGAGGAGAAAGAAATGACTACAAGAACTGCCTAACCTTCTGAACTTCCATTAAATCCAATGGAGCATTAAAATTGCAATAGAGCAGAAACTAAAATGAAATCTAGAAAGGATGGTTTCAAAATTTAAGAAACTTTTGAACAACACCAATACATGCACTAATTAATTGAACCCAGCTATCAGAATTTAAGTTCGATTGAATAAATCACTAATAGTAATCATAACAATTATAGACTTACATAAAGTAACAAATTTCCAGGTAATCATTCCTCAATTTTTTTTCCGAAACAAACAATATGCAGCTGCCCAAGTAAAAATCAACGGCAGAAGAGACTAATTCCTAAAGTTCAGTCAAAACCCAAATTGAAATCGGACAAAATCAGAGAAACCCATTTGCACAAAACCAAATGGGTAATTACAGAACGAAAGAGATTTTCAAATTTCAAAGTGAGAGACATACATCGAGGGAGCAACCGATATTGGTGACAACAGCCGCCGTGAGATAGGAGCGGGTGATGATAGGCATCTGCTTGTACCATTCCTCCACTGCTTGAGCCATGATTAAATTATTCAATTACAGCTCGAACCAAAATCTCAACAATTTTCTTTCTTGGAGGTAAAATCAAGAGCTCCGGAGATGAATTGAAACCAGAGGGTTTGGAAATTTTGCAGAGAGAGCTTCTGAGAAGGCCACGCAAAGCTGAAGAGACGAGCCGAGACGAGACGAGATGGGTATAGCTAAGCTCTCGTGTCTTTCTGGGCTGTAAAGAATGACAAATGCTCTTCCAATCAGAGAGCGCGTGCTCCTCACGAACCAACCATCTCGTTTCGCTCTTGTTGGACTTGTAGGCGCTATATTTTCTCAAGTTTCTGGACTCAAGGCCCATTGGGCTTTTGAATTCAAAAAACAAAACAAAAACCCGTTAGGCTCAAGTTCCTTCACTTCCCGGCACGTGCAACGCTCAACCGTCATCATCACCCCTCCCCGCTTCTCTTCTCCGCATTTCAAATTCAAAATCCAAAACCATTTTCAGACAAAGCCCTCGCAATGGAAGGCGAAGAGCCACCGTCATGCCCTTCACCGTCACCGTATAGAAACCCTTCCTCTCTCTTCAGAGACATCTCAAATTTCAAAACCCCGAAACGCCCCTCGCGAATCTCCAATTTACACTCCCCTGGCCCCCATTTCTTCACAGCCTCCAAGCAGACCCCGCGTACTTCTTCGTCATTTCGCCGCCGGCCATCTCTCGCTCAGTCGAACTCGGGCCGTACCAAGGCGGCGGCCAGAAAACTCAAGGCCTTCGAGGTCGAGCAGTCACAGTCGTCTCGCAAGGTCCAAATTCAAAAGGAGCAAAAGCTCAAGTCCTTGGCCAAGTCTCTCACCGTCTGGCTCAATTTCCTCTTCCAAAACCCTAGATCCTGCGGCTGCACTTTGTCCGTTGATGAGGATCATCGTGGTGGAACGCTTCCCAAGGGGAAGAGGGATAGCGAGCCCGGCAGTGCGGTCCGGGTCGACTCGGCGTGGCGGGACCCGAAGCGGCAGAGAGACTCATCTTGGCGGGCCGTGAGTGCTGTGGCATTCTCAAGCTCCAAGTATTCGAACTTACGGTCTTCGTTGGGACATGTGTGTAGTGTTGATGATTTGACGCAGCGAATGCGACTTTATTTGAGCATGGGCAATTGCAAAGAGGTTTTTGATGCGATGACTCAAGTAGCTAAGGTTTGGATTCTTATAATCTCATGCTAATTTTCCTTTACATGTTTTTCATTTGAATACGTTTGGTTGGTCTGAAAATTGCAGCATTTGACCAAACAGGGCTTGTAAATATTCATAAGCACTGAACCATGTTGACTGTCTGTCTTCTTTCCAGAATATTGATGAGGGGAGGTTGAAGATGAAGGCTCATTGCCCCTTAGTAACTGATGTAGGGTTCAAGGAGAAGGCCATTAGAATCCTCATGAGCTACAACCCAATTTGGCTTCGAATTGGCTTGTACGTTGTTTTTGGTGGTGATTCTTTGTTGTCCGACAGAGATGCTAATTCTGATGAAGAAATCAGATTTTTGAAAATGATCATTGAGAAGCAAATTTTTGCACATGCGAGTCTAGCAAAGGATTATGCTTATAACAAGATGGTTGAGGGTCTTTACAGACCCGGTTATTATGAAGCTCTGGGAAATGTCATTTTGAAGAGATTTCTGTTGCTTGTTCTTATCCTTGATAGAGCTAAATGTCAGAGCAGTCTTTCTCTTAAGTATGGTATTGATGGAGTGGATGGGGGTTCTCCTTTATTGTTTACGGTTGAATCTAATATTAAATCAAGTCATCAGGTGATCCATGGTAATTATCGATTCACTTCTCTCTTCAGTTGCTCGTCCATTGTTTTATAACTGGCTTTATCAACTGTAGGGTTGACTTTTCTCTTTTTGTGGTTCAAACTAGATTTTCTCTCATCTGATGTCATGCTTGGAGAAGGTAATATTTTAGCACATCTGGTGATTTTAGGATACAAAGTATCTTATCAGCAGGTAGGTGGTTCGTTTTATGTATGACACTCATTTACATGAGATTTGGTTTGTGTGTGTGTTTTCAGGGTGCGAAGGAAAGAAATATTGATTTAAGATTAGGCCCTTTACCCGAATGTGAATGCCATTTCTATATATTAAAAAAATGAGGCATGAAGTCAACTCAGAGTTTAGCGTAAACAAAAATTATTCTTAAACTGGTTAATTTACCAATGAAATTTATTCTTGAGCAGGAAATTTACCAATGAAACTTGTTCTTACTCAGATTTTAGTGTAAAGAAAAATTATTTATGCACTGGCTAATTTACCAATGAAATTTGTTCTTGAGCAGGATCCGCTTGTTGAATTTGACTTCCAAGTTACAGATTTATTTGTTGATCTTCAAGATGGGGTGCGCCTCTGTAGGATCATTCAACTTTTGCAAGATGACACATCTATCCTCACGGTTGTTATTTTCTTTCTTTCTTTCTTTATATTTTGAATGAATAGGCAGGTTCATCTATTGTTTAGCAGGATATTGTATATTATTTATTGATTTCAATGTTTTATTGGATGAACAGAAAATGGTTGTTCCAGCAGATACGCATAAGAAGCACTTGGCAAATTGTGGCATTGCCCTGCAATACCTTAGGCAGGCTGGTGTTGCTTTACATGATGAAGATGGAATGATGATTCTGGAAGATGATATCGCTCATGGGGACAAGGAACTTACTCTCTCATTGCTCTGGAACATGTTTGTTCATTTTCAGGCCTGTTCCTTTCTCTCTCCCATTGTTTCAGAACTATTATATTACAGGTTCAGGAGTTTACCATCATCTACTTGTTAGTAACAATCTCCTCTAACTTTTTCATTGAACTTGCAGCTACCTCTTTTGATCAAGAAAACAAACTTAGCTGAGGAAATTTGCAAGATTCGTGGAAATGGGGTATGTCTGTCTCAATGTGGATGAGTTTTTAATTTAGTTTATCTGTTGGTCCTATTTCTATTTCCTTTTGTGTTATTTTAAACGTTTGATTTCCTTGTTATCTTTACATGTTCTAGAGTTGCCATCACACTTATCTTTGAATCACCCTCTTCTGTTTCACAGGATAACTTGATCAATTTTGAATCCTCTTCCTTGGAAATGCTTTTAAAGTGGATTCAGGTATTGCCGCTATATGTGAAATTAATTAGTTTATTCTTATTTTGGGGTTTCAATAGCATTCTTATGCAATCTAACAAACAAATAATCTGTATTGATGCATATGCTTCATCCGAGTCCTACTCATGGATTATGAATATTACTGTGTGTGTTTCTTACTAGAACATGATCAGATGTGAATGCTCTTTCTTCATTTTAACCCTTACTGTTCAAGTTAGAGTCTAGATAACATCTTGTAATACGAAAGTGGAACTATATTTTTCTATCAATAGCTTGGGCTTCATCAGTCACTTGTGGCTGGAGGTTATTTTCTGAAAATAAGTGGATAACTTGAAGGTGCCCATTAACTTAGTTGGTAAAGTCCCTTGAGTTTCATTCAAGAATGGGATTGAATCTGGCCTTCACCATTTTTCTTGCTTTTCCCTTCTTTTTTTTAGGGTGGAGGGGGGGTTTATGGGATAAGAGTGGATCATTCTTCTTTTTTTAATCTTAATTGAGACTGGATTTGGTATTAGTGTTGTGCCCTCCTTCTTTTGGCAATTAACTATAGATGTTTGGTCAGGTCTCTCACTGTGTTGTCATGAGGACTGTATCACTTAATCTGTTCTTCCTGGGTTTATTAAATGTTTATTTGGATTTTTTGGAGGATTGAAAGCTGTTCACAATTTTAAAAACAAATTTTTTTACTGCTCTGCACTTAACAATCATTGTCGTTGGGTTTTCCAGGCAATTTGTGAAAATTATGACTGCAAGGTCGACAGTTTTTCTTCATTGGTGGATGGAAAAGCTATATGGTGCCTGCTGGACTTTTACTTTCGTAAGCAACTTTGTTGTGGTTGGTCGTCAAAGGTGCTATATATTTATTCCAGCCTTGCAGATTTTGTGAATATAGAGATCTAGTTTCCTTCACTTCATTCTCATTAATTTCTGTTACATTACAGGATCCTAAGAAATCCAGTCACGAAGAATCAATCATGTTAGTGACTGATTACTCAGATGCAGTGCACAACTTTTTATTATCACAGAAATTGTTGACGTTATTGGGAAATTTTCCAGAGGTTTGTGCTAGTCTTTGCTAATTATCGTTTAATCATTAACTTCCTATCTAGTTTTTGTTTTTCCTAGCTCTGGATGATCTGGATACCTATGAGAATAAGTCAAAATAATGTTGGAATTGCATTTAGATTTAGGTGTTCTATAATTAATCTTATGGTTTGTTATCACAGTCATCTTGAGCTATTTCAACAGGTTCTGCAAATAAGTGACATTCTTGAATATAATGGTGCATGTAATGACCGGAGTGTGGTGATCCTATTGGTGTTCCTGTCATCTCAACTGATTGTCAAGAAAAATATGGTAATGCCTGATGTATTGTTGTGGAAAGAAATTGATGTGGATGTTGTCATCATAGATTAAAATTGACTGTCTCCTTCGCAGGATCAGTTAAATTTCCATAAACTCTTGCGTTGTGATTGCCAGAGTCTAGAGAGAAAATATTCATGTATGCAATGTTCTGTAAGACCGGACGCAGCACATATCCAAGAAGAAACATATGACCACAGTGCTGAAGGTTTCTTTTCTATGCTTTCTAGTAGTTGTCCTTTAGCATATGATCATGTCACTAGAACTGATTCATTTACCAGTATGGAGTAAAAGAGGTCTTAGACAACTTAAAGGAGATAATTTCATTGTTTTCTTTGAAGGGGTTCTGTTTTCTGGTTTTCACATAATTGGAAATGATTTTTGTTGGAGTCATGTATTTAACTAGAACTCTTTATTCATTCGTTAAAATTGATTGTTTAGTTCAATTTTGTGTATTCTAATGTTTGCATATACAAACAGATTCTGTAATAAAGTTTAAGGCCATTCAGGCCTGGTGGCAAGATATGGCTGAAAGGAACCATAAGTCTGTTGCCAAACCAGCTGTTCCTGCTTTACATAACGTTTCCACAAACGAAGACAATATTAATATTCAAAAAGGTAATTAGTATTATCTTCTGTAGTTCAATGCTACAGTAGTCATCATCATGTTTCCATTTCTTATTCTCACCAGTTTCTAGGTTGTGAACAAACAAAAAAAAAAAAAATCTTGGTGAGAAATGGAATATTTTTGTTTATATTTTGGTAATTTGCATTAATTTTTCTCTTCTAATTTTCTTAGTAGTTACTATGTTCTATTATTTTTTATCAACGATGGTTTAGTGGTCATAATTTTAATTATTTTGACTTTGGGAAATCATGCATGTTCCATTAATTCCTCTCCCTCTCCATTCAGTTTTCTGAGTCCAGAGTAAAAGTTGGTTTGTGATTCATCTTTTTTTTTTTGTCTCTTATTTTTTCTATTACTTGGGAGGGGAGAATTTATTTTCAATATATAAGTTTATGCTATCATTTTACTTCTGGTCCTGATATCGTGAGTATGGTATGCTATATTCGTTCTCTGACGGAGGAATCCTCATCCAATACTTCCAGTAAATGCTGCGAAAAGGATACAATCACATTTCAGACGAGCTATTGAACGTCGCAAGTTTTTGAAGATGTTGAAAGCCGCAGCTTTTTTGCAAACAGTTTTCCGTGCTTGGCTAAGTGTGAGGCAAAAACCGGCTCGCATAAAGTTTAGCACTATTCAAGTTCAAGAGTTAGCATGTGGTATGTTCCTTTCTGTGATTCTTTCATATCCCTTTATGTATGGAATTTTTCATGAACATGATTTATTTGGCTAATCATACAGAAAGGTGGAGACAACGAGAAACAGGGAGGAGATATGCTATGTTCATTATTGGCAGACATGGGTTTCTCAACTTAAAAAGGTCAGTTTTGCTAATCCAACGAGCTGTAAGGAATTGGATCACTCAAAGACATCGAGGTGGAAGCATTATAACTCGTGATGCATGCACTTCTGATCTAGTCAATGCTGCCATTGTTGTCCAAAGACATATTCGTGGGTGGCTTACAAGATCAAGATACATTCATGGGGTTGGTCTAGTAGATAAATCTTCCAATCTGTGCCTGGAAAATGGTGCGCATGATTTTCAAATATGGAGAGCAGTTGAAAATCCAGCTTGCTTGGAAGAATTTTTCAGTCCGTCGCTCTCTTCGCTATCAGCAGTTTGCTGCAACCAAAATTCAAAGTCATTTTCGTAGTTGGCTATTGAGGAGAAGGTTTCACGCTCAAAGGCAAGCAATAATAAAAATCCAAAGTGCTTTGCGAATGTCAATATGTTGGATGGCTTATCAGCAATACAAAATTGCAACTGCATCAGCCACCGTTATTCAATCTTATGTACGTGCATGCGTTGCCCGGAGAGGAGCTGATCAACGTAGGCATGTCATTGTTGCAATCCAAGTAAGCAGTTTTCCATCTCTTCTGAGCATATAGGGTGGTAAAAACCTTGTCTATTAATTCCATTATCCCGATATTTCTATGATCTGGATGAGCGCCAATTGTGTTTGTTTTTGTTTTGTAAATATCATTTCTCATTAGCGTACTTAAATGAATTCAGAGATACTGCCGTGGTTGGTTGATCAGAAGTTACTTCTTGTGTCAAAGAGAGGCTGCAGTAAAGATCCAAAGTGCTGTTCGATACCTCATATGCCGTCAGGCATTTCATTGTTGTAGACAAGCTGCAATGAAAATTCAACCGATAGTCAGGGGGCAGATTAGTCGAAATAGGCTCTTAGGTATATTAGTACAATTATCCCCAATGGTTCTAGTTGTGAGTTAAATTTTACTAGTTTAGAAATGTTTTATGGTTTTGATTTGTTGCAGGTGCTTCTTCCCTACGTCCAGTCATCTCCAATGGTTGTATTTCAAAGAGCACAGGAGCCTTCTATAAGAGTGCTGAACTAAATAAAGTCTTTTGCTCTGTGTTGAAATTGCAAAGGTGGTGGAGAGGTGCTATGTTGCTAAAGTTAAGAACAAAGTCTGCAGTCATTATTCAGTCTCATATTCGAGGGTGGTTGGATAGGCAAAAAGCTACTGGAGAGAAGCAATGTATTGTTGTAATACAAGTAAGATATTCTATATTTGTTGCAATTTACCATATCATACCATTTATGTTTTTGTTCCCTTAATTTCTTTTATTCTGTGGATCTCTAATGTCACTTGATGTGGCCAAAGTGGTACCAGATACGCTCTCACACATATACTCGTTTCATGTAATAGTCCGTGTACATTTCTCATGATTTTGATTTGACATGAATGTAAAAGCATGTTTTAGCAGTTAGAAATGTTGAACTAGTTGAATTGGATTTTCGGAATTCGGCAAATTTAAAAATAAAAATAAAAACTGTTTTGAGTGACAGTCATGGTGGAGAGGTTACTTGGCAAGGAAAAAAGAGACAGGAGGTGAGCTACTGGATTTGCGCTTGAGAGTGCAAAAGTCTGCTGCGAATGTGGATGATAGCATGCGCATTATTAACAGACTTGTAGCAGCACTTTCAGAACTACGAACAATGAAAAGTGTCAGTGGCATTCTTCATACTTGTGTTACTTTGGGTAAGTGTTTAATAATTGCATGATGCTAAAACTCCATTTCCAACATCTTGTCTTTCCATTTCTCCTACATGAAATCGAATTTTTGCGTGACACACTTACTTTTGAATCTTATTTACAGACAAGGCTACACAACATTCTCATAAATGTTGTGAGAAACTTGTGGAGGCAGGAGCTATTAAAACTCTGCTGAAGCTTTTTCGGTCAGCCAGCCGAAGCATACCGGATCAGGAGGTTCTGAAGCACGTCCTCTCAACTCTAAGGAACCTTGCCCGCTATCCACATCTGGTTGAAGTGCTCGTTGATAGTCCTGGGTCAGTAGAAACTGTTGTAGGGGAGTTCCTAAGGTTCGTATTATTTTGGAAGTTAGATTGTATGGGGCCTTTTTGTCATCTTGGGTTAAGGGCTATAACCTAATTTAATATCAGGAACAAGGAGGAGGGTTATTTCATTGCTTCTGAGCTTCTGAAGAAGATATGCGCTAGTCGTAAAGGCGTTGAAGCTGTACGCAAATCACCTGCCCTTTTGAAAAGGCTCCACAGTCTTGTTGAGGAACTTAGCAAGAAGGCCAACAATGAGAAGAGGTTGGATTTCAGCAAAGAATCTCTCTTCTTTTATGTGATCTGTGTTATCAGTTGAGCTTTAAGCCTTAGTGTTATCTTAATGCAGGAACGCCCGAGTTACAGTTGGTAGAGAATATACAGAGAGAAGATTAAAGGAGGCTGTTGAAATTCTGAAACTGGCCACAGGAGGAGGGCTAGGTTTTTGAGTTTGCAGGCAATGTGTAAAAAACTGTGTTTTGTTAGGATCTGATGTGCATATTTGCAATTGAATTTACACGTTCAATGGGGAAAAGAAGGGTTTGATTGCGTAGGGTAAAAACTTATGACGTATCTCAAATTGAATGCTTGGTTTTTACCACGTACAAAGTTGGTGCAATGTGATGTTGAAAGCACATGGTTTTCAGCCAACGATGGTTTGGGTGCCGTGGAAAGTACTTTCGCTCGAAATTGTGGGTTTGCCCAGACAATGGTGGTGAGAGTAGCATCTCCCCCTAAACTTTTATTAAACAAAAAGAAAAAATAAAAGTCCATGGGTTTCTTATGAGACATTGCATCTTGTGGTCCCATGACTGCCGCCCGCAAATTATCTTCTTGAGTTCAATTCCCAACAGATTCCCGATCCGCCTCGGAAAATATCTACCACACTAAATTTGACTGAACAAAATCCTTTCCGCACATCTGCCCAACTGTGCAAGTCATCTGTTTGGTTTGATTTGGACGTGACGTAAGATATTTTTTGGCACTAGTTTTATCTTCTTTCTTCAATTTCCTATATATGGTTATATTTCCTTCATTGGAAATGAAACATCGCTCTCGCCAGTTTGGATAACAAGAAATTTAAGAGAAACCAATAGAACAGATCTAAAACGTTTGTACAAGAATGTGAGAATCATATCCAGCACAATCCACCAGCGCTTGGGAAAAAGAAAAATCCCACAACTAGAACTTAGCACCTGATTATAACATAAATAATAATAAAATTATTAATAATTGCCATGTTTGAAATCAAGCAGCCCTTGCAAGAATTTCAAGCCGTCCTGGAATATCAGCTGGGTCAATGAAGAAAGTCCTCCTTAAACATTTTGGCACTGTGACTGTCAATACTCCATCTTCATATCCAGCTGAAATCCGTTCGAGATCAACCCTACCCGGAATCCGAAACTTCTTCATAAAGTTCCTGCTGGGATCTGTGGCTTCATCAATTCTCTGTGTTCGAATTATGAGGAATATTGAGTGCTCTACTTCTACTTTTATTTCCTCTTTCCTAACACCTGCTCATATGCATATTACAACAACCAAAAACAAAGCTTCATAACCATTCCAATGGAAACATAACAAGAAAGGTGAATTAAAAAGACCAAAAGAGGGCAGACGTCAATCATGCCAGTTGATTAGGGCAGTGAGCCCACTTCTTACATCCAAGTTCAAATTGGCTCATAGTAAATTAGATTAATTTAGAGTTGTTTAGACTATCGCTTGCATAAAAACCCATAAAAAAAAAAAGTAAGAGGGATTTTTAAACTTACCAGGGAGGTCAACAGAGAAAATGTGAGACTCTGGGGTCTCAGTCCAGTGGACGTAGTTTTCAGGGGCCAAGTGATATGGATAAATGAGATGAGAAGGGAAGACATATTGGTAAGGGTGGAAGGCTGGGAGCTCCATTGCTTTAATTTACAAGAGCCAAGAGGAAATGGTTTTCTTGCAGGGCAGGGTATAAATACAAAAAATCTAGACTGGGATGAGGCAGGCAGTAGCTTAACACAGAGGGAAAGAAAGGTTGTTTGGCTGGCTTTTATAGGTCTAGTGGCTTTTATAGGCCGAGGGGATCCAAAAACTTGGACTCAAGGTAGGTTGGTTGAGTTGGCTTTTCAAACTTTGACATAGGATTGTCTTCGACCTATCTCTGGTAGTTGCTCAAAAGCTTCAAAATGTGGTGGACTAATTGAAAGAGCTTATCATCTGCCACTTGCGTACGTTAGAGCATCTCCACCCCAAAGGGCAAGGGTAAGGCAAAGGCAAGGCAAGGTTTTCTTGCAGGGCAGGGTATAAATATAGAAAATCAAGACTGGGATTAGACAGGCAGTAGCTTAACACAGAGGGAAAGAAAGGTTGTTTGGCTGGCTTTTATAGGCCGAGGGAATCGAAAAACTTGGACTCAAGGTAGGTTGGTTGAGTTAGCTTTAAAAACTTTGACAGACCATTGTCTTCGACCTATCTCCGGTGGTTGCTCAAAAGCTTCAAAATGTGGTGGAGTAATTAGAAGAGCTTATCATCTGCCGCTTGCGTACGTACTTAGAGCACCTTCACCCCAAAGGGTAAGGGTAAGGCAAAGACAAGGTAAGGTTTGTCACCAATGGCGGAGCCATGATTGTATGTATATGAAAAAATGGACATTTTTTAGAATTTTGTACTCAATCTCATGTATCAAAACGGAAAAGTCTACGGATAAAATCTCATTTCCCTTTAAATTATTTATTTTCTATTCCCCTTGGTTTTTTTGTCAAACTATTTTCTATTCCCTTGGCTCATCGGTTTGATTATTAGAGGATTAATACTTTTTTTATGTCAGTTGTGTAATGAGCCCATAAACATTTTACATATAATTAAAATGAAGTTATTATGGATTGCAATTGGGGGGCCATTATACTGATTATATGGTTTGCATTGTTAAATATATGAACTAAAACCCAAGCTTTACTGTGTTAAGAACAAATTGTGGAGGGGCTAGGGCCACCTAAGGCCCTAGAGTACCTCCGCTCCTATTTGTCACTATTTATGTGAATAGTGGCAATCTTTTTTTTGATTCCCAAAGGGCAAGAGCAAACACTATTCACTTTAATTTATTTTCTATTTTTTATACTTAAATCATTAATTTTGATAAGCTTTTCGGATAAGATTTTTGGTTGCCATGTGTCCATATTTATTATAAAATTCACATATCACTCATCATACAATTGAAATACTTCCGGTCTTCATAGTCGGACACAATCGAGTACAAAGACGACTCAAAATCATTGACGGAGGCTGTTCCATTTGGATCACGATGTAAGGGAGTATTTTTCTTCAGAGGACGTAATAGTGCTATTATTTTCGACATGGAATGCACCACTAGAACCGAACTTAAGGCATTGTTCACTTGAGGAACCATGTGTAATGGTTTTCCTCTTTTTTGATTTGCCTTGAATAATCTATTTAAAAAATGAAATTGGAAATGCTAGAATATATATATATATATATATATTTTAAATGACATTAAATTGAATAAAATGACAATTAATTTTTTTTACCTCGTTGCCAAGATTTTGACCTCTTCGAACGTTTGTCCACATGAATTTGTATGAAGATTTGGTGTGGAAAGTGAATAATATTGGTAAGTATTTATAGAAAAAACTTCTAGAATTTTTTGATATTTTTTACAAATTTTTTTAGCCAAAAATTGGACAGCTGTTGGATTGGATAAGATTTTTGGATCGAAGGCTCAGGGAGAAGCCACGTGGCTTGTAGCTTTTGGTTTTTGTTGGTTGGTGGGTAAGAGCTGGCGTCAGCGGCTGATTTTCAAATTTTTTTTACTGTTGGGGCGTGGAATACATGCGCCAACAATAATTTTTTTTTTAAAAACAGCCGCTAACATCAGCATGACGTGACGCTGACGTGAGTAGCCATCGGGCAACAACCCAATCAAATTTTGCCCGTGGGCTTGCCTGGGCTGGACTGCATGCGCTAGAGATGGGTTCGGGGCCTAGGGCTGGACTGCGTGCGCTGGAGATGGGTTTGGGGCCTAGGGCTGTCTTTTGCCGGGGCCAGGCCCTTGTGCTGGAAGTGGCCTTATTGCAATGGGTTGGCAAAATAACTACCAGAATGGCAGGCCTCAAATTTTTGAGGAAGATTGATCTGACCACGTATGATTTCTATCTAGTCAAGGTTTTCTTGCTTTAAAAGTTGACGAAGAATTTGTCTATGCGTGTGGGTAAAATTTGACCATTGATGTTTTTGGCGCCTCACATCCATCAACAATTTTAAAAAATTAAAATAAAATTGCCCACATTGTGGACGACTGTTCGTAGCATACCTCTACGGCGTCGATTGTCATATCCCAATTCGGGTTACAAAGTTGACCACTATATAGAGTTCAAGATGACTAATATGGAAATAGGGATTCGAGCGACTGAAAATATCACATTGCCGGATATACATTCACGAGGACTTACACAAAACTCCCAGTATCAAACATGTATTATTACATGAGCCTCCACCGGAATTTATGCCATCCCAGCCTGAGACAGTGGCTGAGAACAAATATATAGAACCAAGATAAAGCTTAAGTCTAGCAGGAACTGAGTTCACAATTCAATGGGAGAAAACAAGTAGATGAAGTAATGCTAAAGTTGCAATCTTCATGGCAAAGATGGTGATCAGCTGTCCCATTCATCCCTAGCAAGTCCTTTCCATTTGCCATCACAGAAAGAGAAAATCATTAGAGAATTAAGTATAACGATCAGAAATTATTTCACGTTGAGACTTCAAACTTCATGGTTCCCAACTCATGTATTTACCCCAAGCACAAAACCATTGCTATAAGAAGGAAGATTGCTAGAAGGCTCGTGATGTTTCACCGGTGAGCGGAAAGGATTTGGCGTCACAGGATGTGTGATATGCAGTCCAGCACTTCGTAAAACCTGTTTAGCGTTTGCACATGAGATTTCAGATTGATCTGTGAAGAAGGCTGGAACGCCCATGGACTTAATTGAGTTAAGAGCTCCACCCCAAGTTGAATAGCAACTCAATCCACAGTTTAGTGCAACAATGACATGAGGTGAAGGTAGGTAGGAGGCTTCCTCCTCATAAACACCCCTTACAAGATTCACTCTCACTCTGCTACCAATTCCTGAAGTTGTCCCTGACAAATTTGTTGGAACTTCAGAACCCACCATAATAATTTGTACACTGCCCAATCCATTGAGCAAATGACCAACCTCTGCAAATGCTGGCATCCAATCCAACTCTCCCTCTGGACCTAGGTAGTGGACAACCACTTCCTTACCTTTCATTAGTAAGTTCTTTGAACTGATGTTGAGAGTTGTCAATATGTAATAAACAGTCAATGGGTGGGAGAGTATGTCAGCAACGGGGCTTGACAATGGCAGCGAGCGAAGATTATAGTATTCCGACCAGCCAGAGAGGAGGATTGGACTTGACATACCATCTCTTACATGATGGTGAAAGGACGAGTCACGTGGAAACTCTTCATCATCGAGCCCTCCCCAAGAATCCCAGAGTCCACCTTTAACAGGAAGAAGACCAAAGGGGCAGTGAGAATAGCAACTACACTTTCTCCTCCACATGCCCTTCTGATGGATGCCCAATGATTCAAGCCATTTACAAGGTTGGTCAGCAGCACAGGGGAACATGAAGATATTCATTGCCAGCTCTTCTTCTCTTTCCATCATAGCCTTGTAAAGACCACACATGCTCTTATGTGTTTCCTTCAAATGCTGCTTCTGGCAGACAGAACTGCAGTAGAGCACTGCTTGACATCGTACACACGAGAGAGCCTGTTCACCGTGGATTTCTTTCTCACATGCTGCACACTGTCGCAAGCTGCCATTTGTGTAGACTCTTATATCAACAAAAGCCTCCTCCCTTGATAATTCTGCATATTTGGTTGGGGTTGAGCTAGCCGTTGAAATAGTCTTTTCTTCATATGCCTGACCAGGTGGGTGTGAGATTGTAACTGCAACGAGATCATAACCTTTGGCCATTTCTTGTGGCCACTGAACATCAACCGTCTCGATAAATGGTTCGAAGTACATTAACCTTGACCACTTTGGACCACCTTCTTTGTCTTCCTGAAGCAATGGGTGCACCAGAGCTATGGCTTTCATGAATGCATTCACAAACCTAAGCTCTTCAGGAGTTGGATGCCTAAATCTAAGAGTCCCTGATGATGTGCAGCGGGCAACATCAATAACAGGGAAGCGATCGATCCCTGATGCTTCCAATGACAAAGATTTGATCATTTTCCTATTAGAGGGAAACATCAATGACTCACGTTCATATGTGACCCGTAAAAGCTCAACATTGGGCACCTGAATTGTCTCTCTTGAGCCAGTCATCCTCTTGGCATCATTTTGAGATCGAAACATGTTAAAGCCAATATCGCCACCATCCCCTCCAATGAATTGGACACATGGGAAGGGCTGTTTCTTGCTAGACCAATCCGTATCTTTCCCAACCCGGATACCAAACAGATGCCCTGGGCACAATCTTTTCCATGGATCAGTCCTATATAGAGCTGCCGAAGCTTTAAACACTGACTTAATAAAATTTGGAGAAATGCCTTCTACCTTCATAAGACATGTCCCGGATCCAGGACCAAGCCCCGGACCAGACCCAAATTGCTCCTGGAATCTATCAAACACGTTCTTCAAATGCAAATCCATTTTTACCCCAAGTACAAGATCTAATTACTTCCTTGATCACACCAGTAACCCAATACAAAATGACTATATACCCAGCAAATCCAATAACTCTAATCTGCCAAGGCTAAAAATTGTAGACCAAAGTTTGTTCATTCACTCTGTATTGCTTCTAAGACAAAAACCCAGAAACTCCATGGATCACTTCACAGTTGTAAAGTAAAAAATCCAAACTTCAGAAGAAAAAAAAAGCATCAAATCATGAATATGAGAGCTGAGATCATTCACTTCAATTCAATGGCTACAAAAGTACATAAAAAGCTGAATTAAACAAATGGGGATCAATATGAATTTCTAGCACTTCATGAACAGAAAGATTAGTGCTCCATACCAACCAGCTTCGCAGGCTGAGTAGAGTAGAAGACTTTTCTCTCTTTTTGAAGTGTCTGATGCTGCTGCCTCCCAATGACTGAGTTCAAGAGAGAGTCAGATCCAGAGCATTGCCCAAGATTGAACCCTTCAACTGTTTGTCTTAGCAAGTAAAAGTGAAGCTGAAAACTGTTTTGACTTTTTTTTTTTTTTTTACAGTGCGGACGACATCTTTTGTCCTTTCATAGTCGTATTTCGTCAGCGATTGTCGGTTCTGATGAATATTGGGACTTCTGAGAGAGAGAACCGTTTCCGTTTGTTTAGATTAAAACTGGGCCCAACATGCCCCGACTGGCCCAAATATATTACAATTCTACCACGCGAACGGCTTACGTGGCCGTTCCTAGAACCCACCCCTAATCCAACGTAATCAAATCACTGTCTCGACATTCAAAATCTCTCACTCAGTCATTGTCTCGTTCTCTCCCTCGCCCTGCGATTAGGGTTTCTCTCTCTCCTCTTTCTCTCTCTAGATTCACACGATGATGCAACCTGGGGCAGGCGGTGTGGCTCCGTCAGCATTAGGCCAGCAGTACGGGCAGCAGCCCTACATGATGATGGCGCCGCCTCCCCCGCCGACGGCCCAGGCACCCCCGATGTGGGCCTCGCAGTCCCATGTGGCCCCGCCGCCTGGGCAGATCGTCCAGCAGCAGCCCCAGCCCGCCTCCGCCGACGAGGTCCGTACGCTGTGGATCGGCGACTTGCAGTACTGGATGGAGGAGACATATCTCTACAATATTCTCATTCACACCGGCGAGGTTCGTGCCTTATCTTATTTATTTTTGTTTTCAATGCTGAAAGTTCTGATTATTATTTATTAGATCTCTGGTTTGCCTTAACCCAAGGGAATTCCTTTATAAAAAAAATTGGTTTGCCTTCTATTTTATGTTTGTTTCTGTGTATTTAGATAGTGATGGCTTATAGGTATACAAATGCGTTCTCGTATTCATAAAATATTTACTCTTTTTTTTTTTAAATTTTAATGATGCGTTTGTGCTTTCAGCTTGTTTCTGTGAAAGTCATCCGCAATAAGCAAACTACACAATCAGAAGGTTATGGATTTATTGAATTCAATAGCCGTGCCGCTGCAGAAAGAGTACTTCAGTCGTACAACGGTACCCCTATGCCAAATGGTGCCCAGAATTTCAGATTGAACTGGGCATCTGCAGGGGAGAAGCGTTCTGATGATACCCCTGATTATACCATATTTGTTGGAGACTTGGCGTCTGATGTGACTGATTACATGCTTCAAGAGACATTCCGGGCCCGTTTTCCCTCATGCAAGGGTGCCAAGGTTGTCATTGATAGGCTCACAGGGCGCACCAAGGGATATGGGTTTGTTAAGTTTGGAGATGAGTCCGAACAGTTGCGTGCCATGACTGAGATGAATGGAGTTCTCTGCTCAACAAGGCCTATGCGAATTGGGCCAGCTGCTAACAAAAATGCTGGGGGTAGTCAGCAATATTCAAAAGGTATAGTCTTGATGGTTTCGTGTATGTGTGGTTTCGTTGTGGCTGTCTGTGAAATCCTCTTGTGTTGTGTTTTGCGAGAAGAGAACAAGTCCTTTAATTGGGTTTCCTTTCTCTATGACTGGTATTCCTTCATTCGTTTTTTCCAATACACGTTACTAACTTTGAATATGGAATGGTGAGGCAGTGTATTCCAGTTCTGATATGGTATCCAGTGTGCCAAACAATGCTTTTAAGTTGGCTAAGTTTGCTTCCTTTCAGCTATACTCTCGAAGATGAGCAGTACTTTCCAAGTCATTTAATTCCTATAATTTCTTTAAAAAATTTGGGCAAGTTAAATGATATTAAAATCTCGAGAACTAAAAGAACTCCTGTTGTCTCAAAGCAGGGCGTCAGGAGGCTCTGTCATCTAAGGGCCTGCTACTGATTTCAGCTGAAATGGTTTCCCCTTTAGTGCGTGGCCTCGCTTAGGTCAGTTTCCCATTTAATGTATTGGCCTTTATTCTGATGTGGCATTTGTCATGCTACATTTTCGAATTTTAATCTTTTTTTCCAGCGCGTTCAGTTGTTCAACTTTCAATAAGTTACATATTGTGACTGTTCTAGTTTCACTCGAGCATGTTCCCACTTTACTGGTAGAGAAGTTCGCTTAATTTTTTTTAGTAATGTGCCCGCTAAATTTACATCTGTGATTCCTTATGTATCGTACCCTTCTGCCATTTAGTTAAATTTTATTGTTCCCCCTTGTGATCCACATATTTCCTAATTTTGATTAATCTTGTAGTCTTTAATCCCTGAGAAAGGTGCTGGAAGGAGTGCATGTTGCAACTTACAACTCACTGGAACTTACTGCACCTAGCAGGCTGGCCATCATTGTGAATCTTGCGTTATAATTTAGTCTTTGTCATGATATGACTAGGATTTACCATGGTAATATAAGCCAGACTGGTCTCGAAGTCTGTTCAACAGAGATAACCATGCACTGCTACTTAATTTAGGTTGGTTGATTCATTGGACCAAATTAGTGAACTGGATAATTCCATGTAGATAGGAATGTTACTTGGGAAGCTGGTAAAGAACTAGTTGGTGCAACTGGTTAAACAACTTTGACATCCAAATAAGTAGGTTTTACATGCTAAATTTCAAACCTCTGACCCAGTAGCACATGGAGAAATGTGGCACCACCATGAGTATACGGTATACCCATGGTTTGCCAATCTTTGAACAATCCTTTTCCATGTTTTCTTTTGTACAGTTAAACACCAGTCAATAACTCCAACTGTTATTTTGCTTGTATGCCAAGCCTGGTATCTTCTCTATTTTGTTTTGGCATTAGCCTTGGCAAACAAAATTCTGACCTGTTTTTTCTATGGTAATATCTATTGTTAATTGTGGTCATCCATACTGATGGAAACTCGTATTCAGATGAACAACTTTTTCTATTTTTTCTTCTGTCTGATATTTAACTAATGAGTCGGGTTTGCTATTGGCCTCTCTTACCTGGTTTAATGTGCATTACAGTTTCACACCATATGTTGGTTAGACCAAATAGATTGTGTTCGTTTAGGGATTAGCAGGTTGGCATTAAAAGCCTCGTCCTCATTATTTTTCAGCACATACTGGTGCACATGCATATGGTTTTCTAGTGTGTGATGCTTGTTGGGTCTCTTACCATTGGTGCAAGGTGGATAGATGATATTAATTCTGAGACTTAGTCTTCAAATTGTTATGAGAATGTGTCTTCTTTGATTTGTTCAACAATGCAAGTACTAAGAAACACAGTGAGCATCCCGTGAGCATTCTTGAATTGTATTAGGATAGTGGCTATTTGTATTTTTGGTCTGTACCTATAGGATATTGGCAGCTGATTTGTTTATATTCTTTTTGTTCATTTTGCTTCTTTTTCTTTGTTGGGAGAAAGAATAGCCAGCAAGTTTGTCAGCTTGTCTCCTCTGGTGTTCCATTTTTAGATTGATAGGATCAGGGGTTGTAAACTGTTGTTCCAAAAGTATCTCAGCTGTTAGTTGAACTTTTCCACATGCAGGTTCATATCAGAATTCTCAAGGTTCAAAGAATGAGAGTGATCCGAACAATACAACTGTGGGTACTTTTTGGAATTTTCCTTTGGAAATCACTTAGCAACATATCTCTGACTTTGATGATTTCTGCTGCAGATATTTGTAGGTAACCTGGATGGTAATGTTACTGATGACCACTTGAGACAAGTCTTCAGCCAGTACGGTGACCTAGTACATGTGAAGATACCAGCGGGCAAGCGATGTGGGTTTGTTCAGTTTCAAGACAGGTAGGCAGATCTGCTGATAGTCTTCTTTTTGGAGATGTTTTATGATGTGATATCACAAAAACTAACTATTCTGTTTTGTATTTATGCATCAGAAGCTGTGCTGAAGAAGCATTGCGCGTATTAAATGGATCTCAGCTGGGTGCACAAAATATCCGTCTTTCATGGGGCCGCAGTCCTTCAAACAAGCAGGTGCTTTGCTTTAACTTGACATTTATAACTCGGAAATTTGCAGATTCCCCCTGAACTTGACTGATATGTCTTATGTTGGCCTTTTCAGCCTCAGGCAGATCCAAACCAATGGAATGGCGGTGGCTACTATGGATATGCACCTACTCCCGATGGTTATGGGTATGCCCAAGTTCCTCAAGACCCTAGCATGTACTATGGAGGATATCCTGCTGGGTACAGTAATTACCAACAGCCGCCACAGCAGCAGCAGCAGCAGCAGCAAGTGGGATATAGCTGAGTGTTGAGAGCGTTTTTCAGTGTTCACTAGAGACCGATAATAATATTGTGATACTGTTTGAGGCTGAACATCTTTCTATGTTTTATGAGAAGTACTTTTTGCGATGTGATCTTGTATTGCCAAGATTGCATGTTACTTGTGGAAAGCCTTCTGGAATATCTATTTATAGTTTTGCAAGCTCTGTTTACCCACTGCTTTTAAAATTGGAACAATTTTCTTTGAATTATAGTGCCATGCACTGTCGAGGCCATAGTCATGAATCTGTGAGGTTTCAACAAGAGCTATGAACAAAGAGCACAGTCGATCGATATTGAAAAGAAAGCTTTCAAGCTGTTAAAACCAGTTTCGAGGAAATAAAGGAATGGGAGAGGCGCTTAAAAAAAAAAAAGTATAGCCGCGCGGCTATGCTACTTAAATATTGATTTATTTAAAAGGTATAGCCGACCGGCTGTACGCTTTAAATATTAATTTATTTAAAAAGTATAGCCGTGCGGCTGTACTCATATTTATTTAAAAAGTATAGCCGAGCGGCTATACTCTTTAAATATATTAAAATTCAAAAGTGTATCATTCCGAAGCCACAAAACCCTAGCAAGGGGTTTGTAGATCAAGATAATCACTACTTTACGCTTATTAAATTTTATATATTTTAGTGTAATCTTAATAAGGGTATTGTCGGCACTTTGCCCAAAAAGATTGACAATGGGCCTTCTCTTAATTATTTAGTATAGATTTTACGAGAAATTGATGGAGTGATCCTTCAATTCAAACAACCCAGTAAAGTTTTATGGACCGGCGAACCAGTTTTAACTTATTTTGGCTCTCTGGTCATTTTCGACGCACCTTTGTTACTTTGAAATTTAATGATTGATCTGTGCTTGAAAGGTAATGAAAGGCTGAACTTCTTGTTGTCAAGCATAGTTTGTTTGTAAATTGTAAATTGTAAATTTGTACATAGGAGGCATTGAAGCATTCAACAAAATACTTCGTATGAATGAACTAGATTATGATATCTGCTCATGTTTCTCAAGTATTTTGTGTTGCATCATTCCACCGTTTGTAAGACAACTAGTTACATCTGTGAATTTGAATACTAGGTTATGGCATTCAGTTATGATTGAAATATGTGTATGAATGAACTAGGTTATGATCTCTTCCCACAATCATAATTTGTCGAAGCGAGTAACAGCGCCCGATCAAAAATTTGCGGCACCTCAAATCCCTATAAACTTCTGTTTCTTGGCTGTGTTCATGTATCGCTATTCATCCTGGGCTTCAGTCTGATCCAGTGTTCCCATCTTCATCTGCAACATCAACGAGAGAAAAAACATAAGCAAAATAATACAACGAAATATTAATTAAACAATGTACCAGAGTCATAGACAGAAACCTCAGGTTCAACTTAAACCATTTTGGCCAGGCCAATTCAAACATTTATCTTGATTTGTCTAATAACTACTCTTGGTCTTGGAGAATAACCACCCACCCTTTCCCAACAATTTTTTTAGGAGAAAGGGTAGGGCCATAGGGAAGAAGGGCTAAGATGTTCATGCTTTAATGGGCAAACCTACCATTCCGCAAATGCCTGAAACCTTAGAACCAGACATATTGAAGCATTTTGGGTGCAGTATGAAACAATACAAAAGGTGCGCAGACATAAAGGCAAAAAGACTAAAAATAGAAAAATATACACAAAACAGTAAATTAAATTGAATAAAAGAGAGCAAGTGTGATACCAATGCAAGAAGCACAAATCCTTGACCGTACAGGTAAAAAGCATTAACCTTGAAAAGCTTCGTTTCAAACCGAGGGCCAATCTCCTCCAGCTCGATGGATTTAGGACCTCCATGCTTCCCATAAGTATGATGCCTGTAGGTTCTCAGTTTGTTAACAGAAAAGCAAAGCAACACGTGCACATTAGCGAAGAATAGAATCACAAATAAGAAAACTCACTTACTAAATCAATACCTAAAGACACAGCAGGGAAAATAAAAGCACAAATGAGACAAACAACCTGAATGAAATCTAGTCCGAACCAATTGGAAAAATTGATTATGCATTTTGTATCTGGCTTTGGCATTGGAAAGAGATGCTTCAAAATATTTGCTATTCTCTCACTCAACTATCAATACATCAGGAAGAGAAAAGATAATATTATATTATGTTAACAGGGTGGTAACTAAGAAGGCCAACTCAGAAATAGGAGTGACGTATTTATACATAAGATTAAGTTTATATGCAAACCCAAAATAATAAGCCATCGGGATAGGTTATTAATACAGACAAGCACCAAAATAAACCAGCAGAGGATAAAATGGTGATTCAAAGGGTGAGAGACTCCTCAAAATTTCAGTCAGTAGTTAATTCATGAAAACAGTACTAGTCATTTATTCGCAGAACAATTATAATCTGTGAACAATGCTATTAATCCATAGGGTCTTATCTTTCTTTGCAAATATACTGTGTAATGAGAGCAATCAAGACGAAGATACCTTGGTCGTGAAATTGTCAAGAATCAAATGTGGATAAACCTGCGGCATCGTTCCCATAGCTTTCTTGTCCTTGATGCAATGTCTTGTAACCTATTAAGTAAAATATTTTCAGCAAAATGCCCAAACTATTAAGTTCAAGCATAAATACAGTAAAAAAGCAACAAGGTCAAAAAAGGATCAAGCTCATAAATCTCATTAATTTAATGGGTTTAAATTTCAATGTTCATCATGATTGGCATACTTCAATTGTCACTATCAGCTCTTCCTATTATATTTCTTTGCACTACGAAGCTGATGCTTATATATTGAAAAAAAATTATAATCTTTTGACCATCATTCTTCTCTTTCACTTTTAAAAACTCTATCTCTGCCACAATTTTCCTATGTTTTGCTGCTGAAGAACCCTAGAAAATTGTTGTCTGGATTATTTTTCTGCAGTCCTAAGTCAGTTTTAACATCAAATATTTATTTTACATTAACACAGATCATTACACTACTTACCACATTGAGCAGTTCAAAAAAAGCCGTTGGACCAAAGGGAAGTTGGATTATAAACAAACCATCAGGTACGCCACGATTTTCGTGAACCAACACAACATCTGTAAAATCATGTGCACGGCAAGTTTCAATAATTTTAGAAGTAACCTGCAGGGTTTGGGAGAAAAAAAAAACTTATTGTCAATTAGATAGTCTACTGTGGAAAACAGACCAAGGGAATCAGAACTATGGCAGGTATATCCTCAAATGCGATACGCAATCGAGAAAGAATTCTAACATCTGAGATAAAATGAATAACATCCTAAAAAATTGAAGCAGTCATTTGCCTGGAAAAAGATATTCACCATGTTCTCAAATGTAGGGGTCAATCTAGACACAATCGCAACACCAGATAAATGGTGAACAGTAAAAGACTGAGCAAACTGAACTGAAAAATCGAAGGAAAATATGGGCCAATGACGGAAGGTGGAGTAGCATGTGGTTAACGATGTGACACATAACAGAAATGAAACAGCACCATGCACAAAAAATTATTTGCAAATAACAATTCCGGGGGAGCTTTTTTAATTTCTGGTGCCTATGGAAAAGTTGAAATGACAGAGCTTTGGGGTCTATGATACTTTTATGGACTTAGAAACACAACCTGTACATTAATATTGTTACAAGAAACACTAGTCCAGCCACTTTATTACTAGTGCAACGATTAGGTTGATTTTTACAAGGTAAGTGGAGTTTTCTCTTAGCAGGTCTTGCATTTATGAGTTCATGTTAAGAATATAGCAATTAATCCTAATTGATTAACTTCATAGTAGGCTCAATTTCTGTTACCGGTGTAACACCCCCTACAACATAGTTTTTTTGATAAACAAGGGAGGGGGCATTCCAACTTGGGATCTCTTCCAACATTAGGAAGAGAAACACCAGTAGACTAAGAGCTAGTCGGTTCCCTACAACATAGTTAAAATGGTGAACAAATTATTTTCAAAAACTAGATGTCCATATAAAAAATAGAACTGTGAAATAATTCACTGTTGCATTCATATAGAAGATTCAACAGATCAGGGTTCTCAACAAGTCCACAGGAAGAGGAGACTGAACAGCCCAGCCCAATCTCACAAACACTCCTAGCACCAAAACGTCCCATGTACCTAAGTCCTAATTTCCAGACTAAACCCCTAAGTCCTGGGCATATATTTGATATCAATGTAAGAACAACAAAAGCAAAACTTGGAAAACGCACATCAAGAAACAGAGGATTTATGTAAAGACAAATAGGGAAGAAAAATAAGCCGAACAAGTTTGAGAAAAAAAGTTCACCAACCCAGCCACCACGGTTCATTTGTTGTGCATTAGGAAAAACAAGTTTCAGTTCCTACAACAATGTTATGTGAACCACAATGTCACTAACCAAAACCAAATTTGCATAATACGACCCAACAAAGTGAACACAAAAAGTGCAGCTAGATGAATAAGAAATTGAAACAGGCTAAACCAACCTTTGCAAATTGTACTCAAGGAGCACTCGGATATCTTGGGATCTCTTGCTGCCTTTGCATACTCATCGTCGATATGTGTCCTTGATACTAGGATTCAGAAACGAAAACCATGAAGAATTGACCACATTATAGAAGAATACTAACCCTTCCTACTTTCTGTTTAGTACATCAAGAATAAAAGGTTTCTACAGCATCCAAAAACCATGTACCATGTGATCAGTTTATGTAAACCCTCATCTTTGTTCCCATATTTTCATAGAACAAAAAGTTGCCACATTTTCATAAAACAAAAAGGACATTGGCGGTCTTGACAACCAAAGAACACTCATACCAGCAGAGTTCTCATCTTCGAGATCGATTTCTCGACGAAGCACCGCCTCCTCATTCCGAAGCTGAGTGTGTTAAACCCCAGTGGGAATCGGTTTTCCCTCTGCAACAAATTAAGTAGAAAAAAACAAAACTTCAACTGCAAACACAAAGATAGAGGGGAACCTTGCAGAGCTTCTCTAATCTTGCGCTTCTTCTCGTAGATAAGGCGTTCTTTGCCTTCTAAGCTATTTCTGTACAAATATTTCCTCAATCTAGTATTTCTTCTCAATATAATTGATCCCTCTCTCATGGCTCAGGAATGGTGATGTACAACTTCTGCCTTCCTCTATCAAAAAGAATTGAGTTCATCTCTACCCGTCGTTTTGAAAACAAAACAGGAAATTGTTTTTGAAAGTCTTGTTTCCTATTGGGCTTGAAAACCTAATGTCACTTGTTATACGACAGGCCCAGATTGCCAGATTAGAGGCTTCTATAATCTACTACTACCTTCGTGTTCTCTCTCTCTCTCTCTCTCTCTCTCTCAGTCACACATACAGCTTCGTCGCTCTGATCTCTTCTTCTGACGAAAACGTTTCAGTGGCGAGGTAAAGTATTCTCTCTGTTCATCGGAGCTTCAATTCGCTTCACTTTTGTCGCTGACCAGACAAATATTTAGTCTTTTAACGATACAGTATCTTTTTTATGTTTTTGTCATTGCTATTTCTTCTCTTTGCTTCTAGACTTTGCTTTTTTCTGGTTTTGGTTTGTTTCTTTTTTCTCTAGTTCAATTTCGTTGCCTTTTGATCGACCGTACACTGTAGAAAATAACTGCATTGTCAAAGATTTGTTCTTTCTCTCTCTTTTTAAATTTCCGAATTGAGGTGGAAGAAAATTGGTCATATGATACGAACCTTGCTTCATGCCATTGTTGTTAAACATGTATAACCTTTGAGGAAATTCTTCTTGGCAGGGCTAGCGTGCTCGATGGACATAATCTCCCAACTACAGGAACAAGTCAACACAACTGCTTCTCTTGCCTTCAATACCTTTGGAACACTACAAAGGGATTCTCCTCCAGTTATACTTTCACCAAATTACCCAGAACCACCTGCGAATCCGACGGAGGATGCAGATAATTTTGCTGAACAAGCCAAGCTCATGAGTGCAGCTCTGGTTAAGGCTGCTAAGCAGGTGCAGCATTTTTCTGTGTTTGATAATCTACTATTATCATGAACCATGATCAACTAATCAAAATGTTGTTACTTAGTTTTAGCTTGTTTGCGGTCAAATTGTTAACGGCTCTCTTGTCAGTGCAATCCTTTCTTTTCGTTATGTGATATGATTTGATGTGCCAAGAACATCTCATTTATCAATTTGATTCATCCGCTTCTTGAGTTGTTCAACTAAGATACTACCGCCACTGATTCTTGCACAGTTTGATGCATTAGTTGCAGCACTTCCATTAGCTGAGGGAGGGGAAGAAGCACAGCTGAAAAGGATTGCAGAACTGCAGGTATGGAGTTCACACATTTCAGCATCCAAGGTCTTCATGTTGTTTCATTTGACTGGGCTTCGTACTCCTTCTTTCTTAAACTTTTGGTGAAATTGTTTAGGCTGAAAATGACGCTGTTGGCCAAGAACTTCAGAGGCAACTGGAAGCTGCAGGTGTATCTTTCCCTTCCATCTTGCTGTTTTTATCATACTGTGCTCTTGAGAACTACTACCTTTCACTAAATATACAAATTTGTCATGAGCTTTTTTTTATGGTTCATTGTGCTTGCGCCAGATTATTTATCTTTGTTCCTGTTATGACTCTGATAACTAACAAGTTCAATCGTATTGTGATGTCAGAGAAAGAAGTAATGGAGGTCCGTGAATTGTTCAGCCAAGCAGCAGATAATTGCTTGAACTTGAAGAAACCCGATTAAAGACGTAGTGTCTTCTGTAAATGTAAAACAATCTGTAATCTCTTAGGTCTCCCTGTTCAAATTTTCATGACAGCTTCAACTTTTTTTATAAAAAATTTATAAATTATGAACTCCTGAATGCTTAGAGTTTGGTCTTATAACAAATGAAAAGAGGTGATTCTTGTGTATGTTTTGGCTTTTGTTGTTTAATATACCGCATGACCAGGAAGGGACATAATAACCTCAACAATACGATGACAACCCATCTACTTGAGGAGATGGTAAAGATGGGTGTGACCAATGACCATTGTGATTATGGGTGAAGAAATAAAATAAACTAGTTAATTAACACTAATAACTCGATTATAATTAGTGTTATAGAGGCGAGAGTAACCAAACAAAGATGAGTTTAAAAGATTTGTTTCTTCTATGCACAAAATAAAATAAAAGATTCTTTTGTTTCAAGACATCCTTTCTACTTGTGTTACCATTAGCAAGAGTGGTCATCTCAGCCGATTCAATATCAACTTTGATTGATCCATCTGAGAATGACATTTCATTGAGTCAGAAAATTTGATTTTCAGCTCATTCCTTGGTTAAGCCTTAAAGATATCCCATTCTTTTAACATATTAATAAAAGAACCCACTCAAAATCCAACCAAACATTCAGCTTAACAAAAAAACAATATGTTGGGGCCGCCTGCTGCAATATGATTTTCCGCTCATATTGCGTCATGGAATTTATCATTTATCAGCATCCAAGTTCTAACCTGTCCTGTGGTACCAAAAGGAACGCATTTTCCAGACGCACAAAGCGACCTGAACGCAGGTCACCCTGCATTTGATTCTTAAACACCGCACAAAGCAAAACATGATTTGGGAAAGAGAAAACCAAAAAGTATAGAAACTTCTTAGTTGCCTGCAAGAAAGCCCTTCAAAGATAATGGAGGGATAACCATCAAACAACTGAACAAGTACCAACATCATCCAAACGGTAAAAATTGGAACAAGACTGAAATGAATAAACTGATAACAAAAACCATAACCATCCTTAGCTGTCAATAGTAAAGAAAGTCTGACACTATAGCTGTGTCTTTGTCATACTCCTATGAATTGAAACCATTAGCAACTACTTTTACCTGTTTATTCCTAGAGCCTTGATACGGCATGCATCATTCGTCTACCTCTCCTGCTTTTTCTGTCACAAACAGAACTCAGACCCAACCACATTGTTTGATGCTACAACATGGATCTAAGATTGTGTAGGTGGAATGACATCTTCGACATCACAATCCACATTAGCACAATCCACATTGCTAATGGCACCAGAAGAACTAGAGATTTGAGGTTCAACCATTCCTGGAGGAATAGATCCTTCACATACAAGCTTCAATTCAGATGGAACAGTCTCTCCCCCAAACCTCTGGCTGGGCTTTGGCGCAGGGTAAGCCTGTTCTTCCATCACAATGTCGACTGGTTTACTGGCTAGATTAGAAGACACGCATGCAGGTTCAGCAAATACAGGAGTCTGGTTGAGTTCGATATTCAGGCTCTTTGCCACATCATGAACCAATGCATTCTTTTCAGGACCCACATCCACAGCTTGAATTTGAGAATCCTTACATATGGTTTCAATGCCTGGTATCACAGCAACTGGTGCAGATTCAGAAAATACAGGAATTTGGTTGAGTTCAAGATTCAGGCTCTTTACATCATCATGAACCAATGCGCTCTTTTCAGAATCCACAGCCTGAGGTTGAATTTGAGGATCCTTACCTACGGTTTCATCAGCTGGTATGACAGCAGTTGCTGCAGGTTCAGCAACTACAGGAGTTTGATTGAGTTCAAGATCAAGGCTCTTTACTTCATCATGAACCAATGCACTCTTTTCAGAATCCACAGCCTGAGTTTGAATTTCAGGATCCTTGCATACCACTTCAATGCCTGGTATGTCAGAAACTGGTTCAGATGCTGATTCGGTTTTTGATGCTTTGTTGGCCTCTGCACTATTTGGTCCTTCCATTATTTCGGCTGCTTCAACTTCCTCCAACACTATATTCTGTTCAACAACGTTATTAAGCTCTGACTGTCCCATTGCAGAGGCAGATTGGCTATGAGTTACAGGCTCCAAAATTTTCTGTGGCATGACTTTTCCTTCCAATGAAGGGCCTACATCATTCTTCGGCAAATTATCAACCAGAGGAATCATAACAGAGAAAGATTTGCTTTCAAGTGACTCCAGCACGCCAGGGATAGAGGATTGAGTTTGGTCTGGAACTCTAGGTGTTTGGTTTTTCACCTCAGCAGAGTTTTTCACCTCAGCAGGCTGCCTATTACTTTGCTCTGATGGGCGGGCAGAACCATAAAGCTGAGATTGCAAGTTGAGAGGCGGTATGGGAATATCTTTTCTTTTGCACATCTTAATATGAGGAGCAATGTCATTTGCTGGAGTAATTGGAGCGATTTTCTCTTGTAGAAATACAACACCCCTCAGCTGAGTGTTGGTGTCTCCTACCCTGACATTGAGAAGATAGCCAGCATCAAATGAACCTTCAATCACTCCAGTGACGACCTGACCTACCATTTCACTCTCAACATCATCACTTGTACTCTGTTTGTTTTTCTTCAAACTTTCAGATCCAGGCACTGCAGTCGCGCTATCTGCATGAACAAGCGACTCATCCTTACGTGGGCGTCCACGTTTTCGCTTCATAGGGGGGTCTGGCGAAGATAAAGAGCTCGTTCCTTGACTCTGTTGATTCATGTTGCACAGAAGCACGCAAAAGTAACAGATTTTGCACCAGTTCTAAAATTCTCCCCTGCAAGGAAAAAGGTAATCTCATAACCTTTCCTATCTGTAAGAACAAATGGTAACTGAAAAGAGTATGATATGAGTATGACTACAGTGTAAGATTGTTCTACAAATTTATAATATGATTGACAACAAACGGAAAGAAATGAAACTGAAATGAGTGCCAAACATAACAATAAGGTCCTGAACCATAGAGAAGCACCTATTCTTTCTTTACCAATTATAACACCATAATATTGTTTCACCTCAATCAACTTACAGATCTATCAAAAGTTTAAATTTTCATAACAACAGACAAATATGATTAACTTAATTTATTTAGATCTAAAATCACACTCAAGAAATGCTTAGTCTAATTTGCAAAAGACCAAACATAGATCTCTCTGGAACTTCAGATCTCCACTTATACAACCTCAATCGATTGACAAATCTATAAAGAGCTTAAAGTTAATGCAATAACCAAGAAATATAACAATTAAATATAATATAAAATCACACCGAAAAAATGCTAAGAAAGTCTACTTTGAAAAAGACCTCAGCTAGATCTCTCTGGATCATTATATCTCCATTGATTTATGTACAAAGTAAATGTTTATCCTTTTAACCCCAAAAAATTAAAAAAATAGTCAGAGCCAAGGCCTCAGAATTCTCACCAAGATTTATGATCAGGATGAAGGATTAAGCCGTCTTGACTCTTTCACGCTTGTGCCATTATCAACACTACTTAGGGGGGGGTGAAGAGTAGAGTAGAGAGTGAGAGGGTCCGCGGCGCAGAAAGATGAAAGCTTCTTATTTAAAAGAACCCTAGTAAAAATGGCAAAGATCCACATTTGAAGAGCCCATGTAAGAGCTATAATTAACAATTTTACCTAAAAGAGAAAAAAAAAATCTATAATTTGGGCCTGAAGTTTCCGAAAAACATTGTGTCAGGCCTGTAATGCAGTCCAAATTTTGGCTATTCTGAAGTTATCATAGCCCAGTGCATTCAAAACTCAGAAGCAGGAATGTCCTCCTAAAGGCACAGTCCAGAACAGACGCGCCCCTCACCCCCACCCCCTGTCATGTTAACCTTAGGAATTCCCAATTCCCAAGTAGAGTTGCTTCCTAGACCCAAATCCTGCAATTCACTGATGGAATTCCATTAATCAGAGTAGTGTCTAATTTTCCTTCTGGATACCCCAAACTTCAGGCTCAACGCACAAGCATTGGCAGCTCCACTTACTGCATTAATGTGAGTATCCAACTAAAAGATAATATATGATTTCATGCATGTATAGAATCATGTTAGCTTTATCTTTTAGTTCATTGATGATATTTAATTTTGAGGGAGCTATTGAAAAGTTCACAATCATAATCATATACTTCCATTTTCTTTATGTGGTTCTAAGAATCTCCCAACATGTAAATGCTACAGATTATAAGTTTTAACAATTGAATTCCCCAAAGCCATGGAAGCATTAAGAGATTTAAGAAACTAATATAGGAACCATTGTTTGATAACCTTTTTTGTAAGTTAAATTTATTTATTAAATAAAATAAAATAAAAACCTAGCCTAGTACAGAAGCTGCATCCAAGAGTTTATAAACAGAAAGGAAGCAACTAAATCCACCAAGGAATTTGACCAATCAAAAGCCATCTCAACAATTGACCCTTTAATTCCATGATTGAATGTTCTAAAGCATCTAAAGCTTCTGTATTCCCCCAAAAACACAAGCACCACATACCACATAGTAAAGCATTATCAGATTTTCCCACAAAGCTATGACATCATTCTAGTAGCAAGTTTTGATCATATCCTGACATAATCCAATTAAAATTCTAAATAATGACAACATAACCCCAACACTCCTAGGCCACATGAGAATGTAATAATAGATGATACACCCAATTTCCCAGAACCCTTCCACATGTAACACCTATGAAGCAAGACTTTCCACCATATCACCAAAATATCCATAATTATTTTTCCATAAGCAGAAAAAATTCTAAAAGTACCTTCAGTGGCACATATGGAATTGAATTCATATATTATTTGCAAAGAGATAAATGTTAATTAATACAGTAGATTATAAAACTACTCAGCATACAACAATTGAACTTAATGATACTATCACGGTTCAATTTTAAGCAATAAAATGAAATAAGTTAATTAGATATTTCAATCTCCTTATCTCTCAATGTTTTCTTCAGGGTCGCCATTACATAATTGTTTCTCCTTTTATGCATCTTTGCATTCTCATTCATAACACGTTTAAATTCTAATGTTTGCAATGTCCCAAGTTTCAGAAACCTTGAGGAAGTAACAATACATCTCTTATTCAAAATAAGTTTAGAATAATTGGATTATGAAAGTGTGAATAAATGAATTGAAGAGTCAATATTACAAGCACTAACAAGCATAAATGAAGGAGAGAGTTTTTCAAGTTTGTGTTAGACAAATTTGGACACCAAAATATTAAAATAAACATTCTGGCTCCAAGTGAACTAAACAAATGTTTGGAAGCAAATAAACCCAAAAACAGACACACTATGAACAATAAAGAATTTAACAACGTAAATGCATAAGCACACATGCACCAAAAAATATTCAATCTTTAAAAGAAATACAATACTGTTTCTGATGGAAGCAGTCCTTTTCCAGTCCATTACTCATCTCACTCAAGCCAACAAACATGTAATTTCAGCTCAGTCATGAATCAGCCCACATAAACAAAGAAAAGGGTCTCCCTGGTTCCTCAGATCAAAACCCTAAAGCTACCCAGATCAAATATAGTAATATTTCACTGATGCATTGATGAAATCAAAACAAAAATGCAACGCCAAAGAAATTACAATCACCACAATGCTAACACAGGTTGAAGCACTTACATGGCTGGCGAGGAAACGAGAAGCGCAAATCAATCAAGAAAATCCAAAATCCGTGGCAATGGTGGGAAAATCGTTTTCCTGTTCGTTATTTTATTTCATTTGTTTTTTCTTTCTTTCTTTCTTGGGCTTCTTTATTTTTTTCGGCCCAGAACAAGGCTCTGTTTGGGCGTGGGATTCTTTAAACCGGGAATTGGGGCTGGAACCTATTCCCAGGTGTTTGGACGCGGGAATTACGTTCCCGTAAGTGTAGTGGGCCGTAACGTTTTTGAGCCCATCTTGATTGATATGGGCTTAGACCCTCTGTGAGGCTCAAGATTTACAATGTGTGTGTTCCTACCGAAAGATCCAAGAGCCCAAGAGGCAAAGAGAGTACGTGTGTTGCGCACGAGATAGCTACAAAAGCTATGGCCACGAATTTTTGCAATTAAAGCTTTCTTCAATTCATCTCGTATTTGTCTTCGCGTCGCGTCTTCTCCAACTTTCTCTGAAGTCTGAGCCACAAACATGGCTTCTCTGTTAGCTAACGGTATTTCAAGCTTCTGTCCTCAAGCTGCTTCAGAGCAACCGAAGCTGCTCCCAAAAGGGTTTCATCCAAAGCTCGATTTTTTGAAGCTTTCGGGTCAGAAAACCTCTGTTCCGAAAAGGGTCTTCAAGGTCCGAGCCGATGTTGGGTACGACCCGAAAACGATCGACCCGGATGTCTCACAAGGTAAGCTCTCAATCGAGGAATTTCTTCGTAACCGTGAGTACGACAAGAAATTTGGGTTTAATATAGATATAGATTCGTTTTCGATTCCGAAAGGGCTTTCTAGGGAGACCATACGCTTAATCTCTTCGCTGAAAGAAGAGCCTGATTGGATGCTTGAGTTTAGATTGAATGCTTTTGAGAAATTCTTGACTATGAAAGAGCCCAAATGGTCTGATAATCGATACCCTGTGATTAATTTTCAAGATATGTGTTATTACTCAGCACCCAAGAAGAAACCCGCCTTGAATAGCCTCGATGAGGCAGACCCAGAACTTCTTAAGTACTTTGATAGATTAGGAGTGCCGTTGAATGAGCAGAATCGATTGGCTAATGTTGCAGTCGACGCAGTTCTTGATAGTGTGTCGATAGCCACGACACATAGGAAGGCATTGGAGGAAAAAGGCGTGATCTTTTGTTCAATATCGGAGGCGATTAGGGAGTACCCGGATTTAGTTAAGAAGTATTTAGGTAGAGTTGTGCCCACTGGGGATAATTATTATGCTGCCTTGAACTCTGCGGTATTCAGTGATGGGTCATTTTGTTATATACCCAAGGACACTAAGTGCCCGATGCAAATTTCAACTTATTTTCGGATAAATGCATTGGAGACGGGGCAGTTTGAGAGAACTTTGATAGTGGCTGATGATAGGAGTTTTGTGGAGTATTTGGAGGGGTGTACTGCACCTTCTTATGATACAAACCAGCTTCATGCTGCAGTAGTAGAGTTGTATTGTGGTGAGGGTGCCGAGATTAAGTACTCCACAGTGCAGAACTGGTATGCCGGGGATGAGCAAGGGAAGGGAGGGATTTACAATTTTGTCACCAAGCGAGGGCTTTGTGCTGGGGCTCGCTCAAAGATATCTTGGACCCAGGTGGAGACAGGGTCTGCCATTACTTGGAAGTACCCAAGTGTTATTTTGGAGGGTGATGATTCTGTGGGTGAGTTCTACTCAGTAGCTTTGACTAATAATTATCAGCAGGCAGACACAGGTACAAAGATGATACACAAAGGCAAAAATACGAGAAGTAGAATTATTTCAAAGGGCATATCAGCTGGGAATTCAAGGAACTGTTATCGGGGCCTTGTGCAGGTTCAATCAAAGGCAGAGAATGCTAAAAACTCCTCACAGTGTGATTCAATGCTTATTGGAGACAGTGCGGCTGCCAACACCTACCCATATATCCAGGTAATTTACTTTGATCTCGCCTCTTTTGTTTTTGGCATTAAGATCACGTATGTTGGTGTTTTTGGTTACAAGGTTACAGTAGTGTGATGGTTAATTAGATTGATCCTTCATGGGATGACATTCTTGCATTACTTTGTGTTACTCTGCCCTTCTGCTGAGCCCTGGCCCTCCCATCATGTGCCAACTGTATTTTGTTTAAATAATACACATGAGTTTGGTGTTAGCAATTGGAGAAGAAAGTTTAAAAGTTGTTTTGCTTTTGGAGAAAGGTATGATGAGTCTGGTGTTCAATATGTAGGTCACTTGCTTGCCTAAGATGCTATTGAGATAGTTACCAAGATTAGTCAATAGTGTTAGTCGAAAAGATTAGACACACTGATACAATACTGCCTTTATTGACCCAAAAAAGAACTGCCTTAGGCACATATTGCACTAGTTATTCAAACTATTTCCAGCACATTCAAGACTTCCCGTATCTGGTGAAAATCTAATATATTCTAGGTAGATTACAGAATTCTTAAGTTATATGGTCCTTATCTTACTGCCATTACAATTTTTTGGCTGATAATTGCATTCAGACTATAATTATATAAATATATATGGCCATAATTGACCTCTATAATTTGCAGTAAGTACATTTTTTTGGGTGATAATGGCATTAAATGGTATAATTCTTTCGTTGGTTGGTTCAAGGATTAGCCAATTGGCTGTTTTTGCATCGGTTTCATCTCAATTACTAAATTCCTTTCCAAAGTTGTTGGTTTTCATCCAGTTAGTGCCCATAGAATGTCAAACTGTCATGGTTTTTTTTATTTATTATTCCTTAATGAATTCATCTCATGTGTTTAATAGGTCAAGAATCCCTCAGCTCGTATTGAACATGAAGCCAGTACCTCCAAAATTGGTGAAGAGCAGCTATTTTACTTTCAGCAAAGGGGAATCGACTATGAGAAAGCCATGGCCGCTATGATATCCGGGTTTTGCCGGGATGTATTCAATGAGCTCCCTGACGAGTTTGGGTCTGAGGTGAACCAATTGATTGGTTTGAAGCTTGAAGGATCTGTGGGTTAGACAACAGCAATGGTTTATGCAAATAAGCTGAGTCGAGGAAATTCAATCTTTTTGTCAATTTGTTACAATCAAATTCAAGTAGATTGCAAGAGACATTTTAGCTGATAGCTATGTTGTGAAAATGGCTCGAAGATGGAAAGTATGTACATAGATATTTGTTGTAAATGCGTATCCTCTACTGTCAAAGTACCTACTGTAACGTATTGAGATAGAATTTGAGATTTATTCCGTATCTTTAATTAAAAAATTCCGTGTGTAATGAAAGGTCTCTAACGGATGTGTGTAATAAGTAACTTATGTTCAGAATATATTTAAAGAGTATAGCCGCGCGGCTTTACGTTTCGAATTTATTCGAATATTTTAACGGTATAGCCGCGCGGCTATACTCTTTAAATATATAAAGGGTATTTTTATAATTTCAGCCCCCATTTTGAGTATTTTAGTGAAACTCCCTTGAATATATCCGAATATTTTAATAGTATAGCAGGGCGGCTATACTCTTTAAATATATTTGAAACAAACACAAAGCTTTTACTCCCAATCAGCCATTTCACTTCTCTATAAGCACTTCCAAGCTTCAAAGACTTCAGTCTTGAGCCTCTCTCAACTCAAGCTTGGATTTTTTTTCTTCGGTTTCAGCTACTGCATTGATTCGCTTGGATTGGGCTCTCTCAATGTTTGCTGAGGCAGAGCCTTCATCCTCCGGGTACATGCCTAGTGACGTGGATGACTACATTTCGATGAGTGTGGTTTCTCTTTTTTGGTTGCTGAGAAAATGTCGAGAAACCAAGAAGAAATTGAGTGATTTGTTTACTGGAAGGAATTATGTTTATTTAACAAAACATAGCTATTAAGTATATATTGTTTAATACCAGCTGGCTATGCTATGATATTCGGTTTGTGAATTTCTAAAATGTTATATTATTTTATCTTTTGTCTGGTATTCTGTAGCAACCTTCTTCAGGAATGTTTTCAAGCCTCTGCTTGGAACATTTGGGGAGGATCTTTATCTCTAGATCAATATATCTTATTTACTTGTGACAATTTGTCTTTATTCAAGCCATGAAAATTTTCAGTCTATATGTAATGACAGTGTACGTAAGAATGGTTTATTTCCCTATTCTTGTGTTCAGTGTCTCTATGTGCCCTTTTGATGTATGATAGTATCTCTTTATAAATTGAAGGCGACCTAAGAGACTTCTCGTCGTGGAAGCGATGATGCCATCACCACGAGATCCTGAGCACTTCAACTTCTGGGTAACTTTATATTTCTCTTTATTGAAATTGAGTATATTGTGGGCTATGATTGCTAGTATTAATGTATGATTGGATGTAGCTTACTTCTTTATCAAACCGGCGTCCTCGTGAAAGGTTGGATCTCTTAAGTCTGCTAAATACAAGAGAGGTATTGCACTTTTCTCCCCTCTTCACATTGGGAATTTCATGTGCACGTGAGTATGGTATATATAAGAATGAGATGCTACTTCTCATCTAACACATGTTGTTTGAAATCTCATTTAGAATAGTTCGTATATAAATGCCATAAGACCTCTGATACCTTCAATGTATTTAAAAACATAGCTGTAAACTTCTCTTTGTTGTCTCATTAGACTGTTTTGTATCCAATTTTTCATATGCAGATAATACAGTATATCTCATAGCATAAGAGCAAGGTTGTCAAGTGCAATGAGAAAACGGTTGTAGTTGGGTTTATTTCATAATTACGATAGATACATTTTAGAAAGTAAGTTCTTATATAAGCAATTTTATACTCTGAAATTCAACATTCTTGATCCACAAAATGTTGGTGGATTCCTATTTTTTGTTGTATTTATGAGTTTAACCCATATTATTTATTATCAGAAAGAATTTAAATTCTCATTCCCCAATATCGTTTGTATAAATAAAATAATTGAATAAATGGCTCTAGCCCAATGGGCTAAAGTGGTATTTTAGCCCTAAATTCCCTAAAATAATATGACATAATTGTATATTTATATTCAAATATATTCAAAACGAACGCGAAGCTGAAAGATGTAATTCTGTTAAAGGTCTCTTGCAGAGCCTGAGATGTTTCAGTATTGATCACTCAATCAATCCTACAAATTAATTTCGTCTATGTAAGAAAACATTAATTCATACATGAGTTCTGGCTAACAAAAAGCTTACATGAACTATGGAAAATCAATCTATTATTACATTCTTCTCCTGCATCCGTTCTGCAGTTTTTGGTGCAGAACTTTGAGGAATTAAAAGCGTCATCTGGTCAACAAAGAGCATGTTTCTCATTTGCTCCAGTTGTTCCCATTCTTTCTCCATCTGCAAATCCAATGCCTCAAAACGATCAATCTTCCCTTGGATCTCTTTCATCTGCACCCCTGTAATCCCAGAAAGTGCTCTCCCCACATCCAGCCCTTCCTTCTCAAGCTGTGAATTTGCATCTACAAAATTTGCCCCCAGTGCATCTAGGTTGGTGTCTGTGTTGGTATCTCCATTCAATGCAGCATCAGTTTCATGCTGTCTTGCATTCGAAGCCCGAAATCCAGCACTCATTCTACTTGTCTCATAATCTGCCTCACACAGCGTAGTTACAGCGGCGCAAGCAGCAGCTTCTGCAACCTTTACGCCCGCCAACGCTGACAGAAAGACCGTCTGAGCCATAATTGGGTTGCTCGCATCTGCAAGAGGTGTGAGACGCATTCGTTTACCTAGAGACGGTGTTGTACCATCACCATTACCCTCCATTCCGAATTCAGCATCGACTGCATTGTCCTGCAATGCACTACTAGGCTTGTGATCCAAATTCCCAGAATCCAAATCTCCATTCAATTCCTCACCGAAATTAATCTTGAGAAAATGAGCAACACATTCCTTCTCACTTCTACCAACATGTTGTGCAACCTTCCTCCAATCATCACCATAATGCATGAGGCCTTCTAAGAGATGCAGAGTATCCTTATCAGCCCAGCCATTCCCCATCTCTTCATTGATCTCAACCCGCCTGAAATCTGAAGAACTCACACCAATCTGATAGTTCCCACGAACATAGCACCTTGCACACAGCGTCATATCATACTGTTCCCAACAATTAAATTCAAAACATCAGTTGCAGAAACCATAGCAGCAATATGACACTAACGGATTGCAAGTCAGTCTTTTTTACAAGCAAAATCAAAATCAATCAATTCAATTCCCAATAATTGCAACAGATGTTAAATGAATCAATTCAATTCCCAATATATCATGGTAGCAAAAGAATGACATTGGAAAAGGACAGACCTTTTCAGAAACAAAGCAGGCAATGCTACAAAGAGACTTGCAGCCATTGCAAGTCCTCTTCTTGGGGCTCTCCTTGTTGGGAGCGGAAGCAGAGTCCTTGGGACCACCGGAGGGGGATTCAGTGCCGCCATGAGAGGCGGCGGCGGCCTTGCTGTCCTTGTCCTCCCACCGAAGGGGCTTGTTGAGGGCCGAAGGAGTGTAATTGATCAAACCCCAGGCCTCAAGGAAATCAAAAAGCCTCCGAACGGAGCCGACGTCGCCAACGAGAGCCTTGCGGGCCTCGGTGAAGGTGAGCTTCCGAGAAGGGTTGACAGCTCTGGAGTGCTTGACGATGGTGTTGCGATAGTACTTGTAAAGGCTAGGGTTTTTGGACGGAGAGCGAGAGTCGAAGAACTCCGGGAGGAACCGGACCTCGCAGTGGTGGATATGGTCCGGCGAGAACCAGCTGGAGTAGCTGGGGACGAGGATGACGTTAGCGTCGACGCTCGGGATCGGTTGGGTTTGACGTGGAGTGGCGGAGCCCGGCGTCTCGGGCTTGACGGAGGTCGGTGAAGGAGCTGGCTGGGGCTTGTCGGACGAGGTTGCCATGGGCTTTAGCCGATCTGAGATTTTGGCAGGAAAAGCACTTGCAGTTTCAGATAACGCGTTTTTTTTTAAGTTTCCCAGAAACGAGCGTTTCTGCCTGAGGTTTGTCTTGGTGTGTATTATACTATTATTCTTTGTTGTCAATAGGCGTTGGGCCTGTAGAAGGCCCACTCAGGTACTTACAGGCTGCCCTTCCTTGAGGAGTTGGGCATCTTAACTGGCCCACTAAGGCAGGGGAAGGCCTTGACCCTTGAAAACTTGGGTTTAACCTTGAAATAAAGTACCAATGTTATGTCATCTCTTTGCATCCAAGTTCAAGTCTCTTTTACTAAACTTGAAATAATATAGAAATATTAGACAAGTTCGTCATGGTAGTAAGCTCGCCTCCTTCCACCCAAGTTCAACTTCCCCTTATTGTAAATTAGACTCACTCAAAGTAGTTTAGACTATTATTTACTGGAAATGGATCTCAAACTTAAGTGCAAAGGGCAAGACTCACTGTTCTAGCCAACTAATTTAACTCACGAAAAATACTTTTGTAATATAAGTTTTGAGTAACGGATAATTTAAACATTCACAAATTCTTTAATATGAAATAATTGAATGCCTAGTTCATGAAGGAAACTGAATATCTACTTGGGGATGAGAGACGTACGAAACTGAACCGAATAAATTGTTCATGAATAATACTAATTGTAGATATCTCTATGATGATGCCTAATGCAAGCATGGTTTGATAATATACTCTGATTTAATTGATGAAACGTCATCGTTCTCTTGTTGCATCCTTGAATTTAAAAATGGCAACAATGTCACTCTTGTTTTTGTCAGGCCCAAGCCGTTGGAGGGTTGACTTATACATCGGAAGCCACTGCGAGCCGTTGGGAGAGTAACTCTCATGCAACGTGGATATTACTTTTTATTATCTCTGATTAATAACGTAATGACATATATGATAACTTTTTCACATGCCATTATGTTAACTTTTGCTACCCCCTTTAGTTTTTTGAGTTTTGATATGTTTTGCCTTTGGCCCCCTCTTCACTCTGTATTGACTCTTTAAAGCTTTTTTTCTTTCTATAATTTAATTTAATGGCAATTATTTATGAGTTTTTATCTTCAAAGATACCTCAGGCCGGTGGAGGTTTTTGTCTGTTCTATGCATGGCAAGCCTCATGTTTCCTCTTCTTCTTCCTTTGACTTCAGAGCTCACCTCATCAATCATCCAATGACGGCCAGCCTGCATCACCTTTCACTTCCTAAACTCTACTTTACTCTGGCGGTGTGCTTGCTTATGTTTGCAAAGCTGGTCTTTAATGACTAATAATACAATCTTAATTCAATTTTATATTTTCAAATTAAGACAAATAATAATACTACATGTTACGATATAACAAAAATTTGTAGCTCTAGTGGTTAAACAATTCGTGAATTTGAATAAATTTCAAGATATGAGAGGTGTCGCCACACGTACTTTTGCCTTATAGATCACTATATGGTGTTCACATTCATGTACCTGTGTAAAAAAAACTCTCTTGGTTTGAAGTGTAAACTACACAATTTTCAATAAGTTGTATGCATCGATTAAGTAAGTGCATGAACTAATACTTAAATACCAGCCACAATCATTTCTCTGAATTTCTTGATCATCCAATTGATTGAACCACATGGTTTACGTACACATTACCCCAACCATTCACATCCCAATTGGCATCTGATCCAAAACCAAAGGATTAGATCTTTTTAATTATTCTATAACATATAATTCAGTAGTGATCTAGGCTTTCTACTGATGTTCATGCCTTGAGGCACTCTGCATGACAAATTAAATGAACCCTTCTTTTTTAATCATGGAAAATTAAACTGGGTTTTATAATGGAATTGGTTTTAGTTAATTCACACAAAGGAGATGATATTAAAGGCCAGCTCAGTGCTTGCAGTTTTTCTCTCCATTATTTATGTAAACAAACAAACATTAGAAGTGCACATGCTTCTGCTTCATCAGCAAAAATATGACCTCCTCCCTGACCTGACCCTACACCTCCATTACCAACTCTTCAAGGCTCTCTCTATATATCCCACTTAATTAATCTCAGCTCAGCTCACATAACCATAACACATTAACTCTATTTCTCTCTCTCTCTCTCTCTCTCTCTCTCTCTCTCTCTCTCTCTCTCTCTCTCTCTCTCTCTCTCTTGATATCTTGAAGGAAATGGCTGTTATGATCAGAAAGCCATATGCCTACTCAAAGATAGACAAGGAGGACCCAGAAGAGGTCATTCATCGACGAGCGCAGTTCTTGATCTACAAAGTGTTGCAGCAAGCAGAAACGCGAAGAAGGCCGTTGAATTTGAGGATCAGAATACGAAAGTTAAAAGTGAAGATTGGGAGGAGATTAAAGAAGTTGAGGAAGAGCATGCTGCTAAGTATATCTGCAGCCAGAGTCTGCGTTTATAAGCAAATTTTTAGTCAACTGAAAACTTGCAAGACTTTGTTTGGCCGCGGGGAGGGAGCCATTGGCGCCAGTCTTCCAACTTTGTTCACTTAATTAAACCACTTTTGGTTGTGTTGTGTCTCTTATCGTTTTGAGAAATACCAGGTTGTAATTTTGGTGTTTGATTTTTGCTCACATATAATTTATAAATATAATATGGGATGTCACATAGTTTGCTTGCTTGATGCTTCTTTTCACACAAACAAGCAATCTCAGCTTGGCTCTAGCTTGAAGAAATTTTGGGTTCAAACATTCGTTCGTATACGCTTGGAAATTATTACATGCATAAATGAGCACACAATTGAGCACTTTATAATTAAAGATAAATGAAGACTTATTTGGTAGTGATTCTGTGAGGGCCAAAATTACTTATATATATGGGAAAAAACACATTTTATGTGCTTCTCTTTAAAATCACTTGAATTTTAGAGAGAACCACGACCAGCTTGCTGCTTAAGTATAGTTCTACTAATTAGTATTTGGAACCCATCAATATATGGATCTAATAATTAACATGCTATACTTACAGACCAATAACATGGCTGCCCTGCAATGTATTGAAGTGTTTTTACCTTATTTATTTGGGGATTTGGCTGGCAGGTTGGAAAGTTATGGGATATAAATTATAGATATTGTTTCAATTTTCAAAGATATTCTCAGTTTTTGCAAAGAAGTCAACTCCCTCAAGTAATTCCACAATTTATTTAATATATTTTGTTGGGCAGTGGCCAGTGGGTACATATAATTGGCCCAGCTAGACCAACCCATAAATCCAACTAGCATAATTCCCGTCTGGAAAAGTTCTGGGTTTTGGCTTTAATTATTTACTTAGACTTGCAAACCCATGTTATAATTGATTAACTTGCCTCGATTAGGTTCGTCAAAGCTGACTAAATTAAGATAATTAATCACAAGCGTCGGCTGAATTCATGCTTGGCACGCTTTGTTCTATTTTCTTACACATATAATATTATCTAAATAAATATTGAGCTTCTTAGATCTAGTTTCAAAACAATTAGTTGTTATTGGGTCTAGTCTTGCGTTTTTTGTTTTAGATGTAGGTCCTTTGGCATTTATTACTTTTTTGTTGTGTCAATTTTACCCTTTAAGGTAAATAAGGAAAACACATTGAAAATCTAAATTTAATGCATTATTTCCTTGTAATTTGAATTTCATAATTTGAATTGTTGAATTTTTTTCCTTGATAATATTCCTAATATATAGATAAAATATAATTTAATCAATAAAAAGTAAAGACTCACATATTATACTAATCGATAGACAAGCACCCACATTAAATTATGTATATGACATCCAGGTAAATAATGTTAATATACATACAGGTATATATGTACCTACCTTACAGGTAAGCGTTTTTTTCTTGAGTTTTCTTAAGCAGTTTTTCTGGAGCTTCATATTTATATACATACGTACATGTCTTCCATGGAATAGTGTTTTTAAAAAAAAAATCTTTGGAAATTTTGTATGGATTTTTATCTCAGTTGATCAGTTGAGTTTAAAGATCCATACCAAGATATTATATGAGTTCAATTAGCTGGGCTAGAGGGTAGAACTACCTAGACTAGAGGTAATTTATGGATTTAATTACCTGAACCATAGGTAATTTATGGGTTTAGTTACCTATATACTGCATACGAGGTGTGTGCATAGGTAAGGTATGAAGTTTTATGAACTCTTATTACAAATGTTGATGTTGGTATACCTTGAGAAATTTTTAGAATTCAATAAATAGATTTGCAATTAAATTCAAATCAAATATGATAATTAATATCCTACAAATCAATAACTTACCAGTTTTATGAATTCATAATTTACCTTATTTATGTTTTAGGTGCATAACTAGAACAAAAAATAATAAATAAATAAAAGTAAATATCAATAAATTGAAAAAGGCATGTAATCTTATGTAGCGTAAAAGTCAAAGGACTTGGATCAACAACAATTTCTGCATGGATTGCACCCAAAATATCTCCTCATAATTGGACTTATGCCAAATTTTCCATAAATATTAATTATGCTAAATCTCCAGCAAAGTAGCAAGCTCGTTTCATCATTTATGTATGGCACGCCTTTATCTCATTGATTTCCTCCTTTCTTATATTTCATCTCATGCATGATGTTGATGCATATCATATATGGCAAGAGGTTCAGTTCACGTCAGGCCCTCGGGGGCTCCACCAGATTAATTAACAGGTGTTTCAAGGTGATTGATTAGGACGACAGCATGTTCAGTTCAGCCATGTGGTCTCGGACTTATATTATATCTCTGGATAAGTTTGTGTTCAAATTTAATCAACTTGAGCTAACTCACGAGTATAATTGAGATCACCTCTCGAGCCCGATGCAACAGCTACCTAAACACAATACTTGTACGTACGTAATGTACGTACGAACGTAGCTATCTTATTAACTTTTGATATTGGTAAAATCAAAGATCCAATGAGAATACAAACATGAAATCGATCATCTCCTCAGTGAAATATAAAGTTGGACCGCATGCCAGAAAAAACTACTGGTCTAAATTTGAGCACATCAGCTTTTTAGAAGAGGAGGAGGAGGCCGCGTCTTGTCATCCCATTTTTCCAAACGGTTTATAGCCGTGCCCACCTGAAAATAATTAAGATACGCAAGTGTGAATAAACGACACGTCTGGTGAGAATAATTGGCTTGGACACAACTTCAATCATGTCCATGCCGAGTCATCTTGCTACCGTGATGTGGACGGTTCAAGACTGGTTTCTCACATATAATTACAGTTGGGCCTTATAGGGCTACTAATAAGATTGGGGAAACTTTGGTCAGTTCTGTTCTGCGGTGCCAAATTTAGCATATTTATTGAAGTTAATTACCTCTTTATTCCAGTCGGTTCGAAATGTTACCCACAGTAAGATGATGGTCTGCATCAATGTTCCTCCTATCATCCCCGTCCAGATCCCCTGTACATTCAAAATCAAAAGATAGTTTTCTCACCTCTCCTTTTTCACCCGACTTTTCTTGTCCAACTCGATGTATGCTAAGTTGGAAGAAGTAGTATTATATAATGGGAGCTTCTACGATTAGGAGTTTAGAGTGAGGAGCTTATTTGAGAGTTTCAATCCCATCATCAAATCATTTCAAATGTTTAAGTTTATTGATTTCCTCACATTTGTTGATGGTGCGATTGATCCCCTCAAATAAGCTCCTTACTCTAAACTCCTCATTATAGCCTTTCGTTATATAGTTACCTCAACACCAAAGTCGAACTTAAATCCAAGAAGACAGCCTAATGGGATCCCAACCACGTAATAGCATCCAACATTCACATACGCTACAAATGCTTGCCATCCACATCCAACAGCCACCCCTACATTAATTAATACAATTTAATTAATTATATATATGCAGATCAATTTCACCTGTTGGAAATATATAGACTACTATTTTGATGTTCTCTTGCTTAAATTATTAGTTCAATCAAGCAAAAACAATATCACGCACATTTCATTAGTGTTTTGCCAAAAGTATCATATCGGATAATAATACGAATCAAACCACAATATGATCCTGAATTCACTATACCAATTGATGGTATAGCTAGCTAGCGAGTATATAAGATATTACGTACCGGACAGGACTGGTTGAATCCCATTAAGAATAAGGGTGACGGCCAAGTAAGGAGTGAGGTGGGAGACTGCATTGGCCACGGTTTCGCCTTCGGTGAAGGCGTAGCTGATGACGTGACGTAAGGAGAGCACAACCACAGCTTCCACGACAGCAATCAATAGCGACACAATTGTTACCACTAGAACTGAGAATGCTGCTGACTTTGGATTCCCAGCACCTAGCTCATTGCTTACCCTCACACTGTTACCAAAAATATCATTAACTATATGTTAATTTTATATCCATAACATTACACTTAATTATTCAACAAAAACGAACAATTATTTTTATACCTTGCAGCTGCATTAAACCCGACTGAAACCATGAACAGCAATGCAGATATCCCCGTGCTGCATGCATATAAGGCCACGAAACCAACACTAATTACTTATTAATCCACAAATTTATACATTTATACATGTATAAATTAATAAGTGGGTGGAAATATCCCTATACGTATGTATAATCATACATATACTTGAACATTTAATTTGAGAGGGAGAGAGAAGAAGAGGGATTTGAGTTGCAGAGAAGAACACGGGTGACGGAGAAGGCGTGAAAAAGAAAAAAATTAAAGTGTCAAAAGTAATTGACAGCTGTCAGGAGTTAATTAGTCAGGGATACTGACATGGAATGATAACGTAATTAATTGTCTTGTCAGACCTTCTGTCTTGTAGGGTTGTACATATTTATTGTAGAAAGCTTTAACTTCTTTAATTTTTTTGGAAAACAAAAAAAAAACATGTGTTTCATGTTCATCTGGAAAAAGGTAAAATAGCAAGGAAAGAAAGACGAATCATTGTAACTACTCACTACAGACTAACCGAGTCCTACTGACTCCACCAGTTCATAAAAAATAAAATAAAAAGAACAATGACCTTTATAACTACTCACTATAGCTATAAAGGTGAAGTTACAGTAGACAGTAAAAATTAATTAAGCAGGCATCAGATGATTTTTGTTCTTACCATACGGCCAAAGAATTTAACGCGAGCTCAGGGTTCTCGAGCAACCCAGCAATCAACACTAATACCTGAAAGTACCAAGTCTCCAAGCACAGCATCACAGCCGATGCAGCCGACAGCTTCAGAAAATCCCACAACCCAGAAAACGCTTCCAAACTAAACCCAGTCCAAGTCTCCTTGCACCGACTGCTCTTTAGGATGTAAATAAACTGGGCCCCAACTATGATCCACCACGACAAGCTCAGAACCAACGACGCACCTATCAACCCCATGCCCAACTTGTATACAGCCACCCAGCTCAGCACTAAATGCACTCCAAGTGTAGCTGCTGATATGTAGGCACTTGGGGCCACAATTCTCTGGGCTTGAAGAAACTTTTGCATCGGGAAGTTGATGGCGTAGGCAAAGATTTGTGGGATGAGGCCGTAGACATAAAAGGCGGCTGCTGCAGCCAGCTTTGGTGTCTCACCGAATAAGATCAAGATGGGTTTGGATAGGACGAAGATGAGAAGCAGTGGAAGGCCAGTGAGGGTTAGGACTATGGTTGCTCTTTGGAGGTATATGCCTAACATGTCATATTTTTCGGCACCGTAGGCTTGTCCACATAGAGTCTCCACCGCACTTCCCATGCCTAACTGCATGAGACAAGAGCCAGACAGACGGCAAAAGATAAAGAATGACAACATAACAATGTGACACGTCAACTCTTCGTTGACAGAGTGAAACATAAAAAGAGTTAATGTTGTGGGACGTGTACCATGAGGCCGTAGGCGAAGAGTTGGACGCCGCTGTTGCCGAGGGAGGCGGCGGCGAGCTCAAGGTTGCCAAGGTGGCCGGCGAAGACACGAGTGGAAAGTGACATGACGTTGTTAACGACATACACCAAGACGGCGGGGGCTGCAAGGCGAAAGAGGAGCTTGAGTTCAATCCAAGTGGCCAAGCGGAGTCTCTTGAAGGAGGACAGCTGGGTGTCAGATAGCACCTTCTCAAGTGGAGACTCCAAGCCATCGCCATGGCCGGAGGCTTCGGCTGCTGCTGAGTCGGGGCCGGAGTCTAAGATGGGTTGCCGGAGTTGGTCTTGATCATTGGCCATATTGGACTAACAAACTATGGTTATGGTGTTTGTGGAGGCTTTGCCACAATTTGATCTATCCAGCAAATGGGTGTTTTTTTTTTTTGGACGAAACGAAATGGGTGCTTGGAAAGAATAATATTCACGGTAAATAATTATATATATATAAAGCAAGAATATTAAAATATTTAAAATATCAAAAATTAATTTTGATTAATACAAAATATTAAGAATTGATATTATTAATTAAATGAAGATAATATAGTAAATTCACATTTTTTTTTATATTAAAAAAAAATCAAATAATAAATTCTATTTTAATGAAAGACAACTATCCATTATTATTTTTTAATTTTACAATAAATTTAATTTTTTTTAAATAAAAACCTCTCACAGTCTCGGAAAGGTTAGTACTAATTAAGGACAAGACCCCGGTACCGTAAGACAACGAATTCGTTTTCGACACGATGTGGGGGGAAATAAGTTTATTTGGGCATCAGGCTATAATATATATTATATTGCAAATAGATACATGATATGAAGTTGCAAAGGGAACATATATGCTTTATCGATCATCCATTCAGTTTCCACCAAAAACAAAAAAAAAAACAAAAAAAGATCATCCATTCAGTATTAAGGCGACGGGTCGTCTGTTTTTGTTTTTTTCTTTTTTGTGGTCGAAAACGGGTCGTCTGTTTAAGCGCATGCATAAGCAAATCCGATTTGTACTTTTATACTTACTCAGCAATATTTATTGGTTGGAAAAAGAAATACTGAAAATTAGTTCATACTTTTCAAATATGATATTGATTGTGAGTTGTCATTGCTGCGTTGCTGGGCACTGACGTGGCCTGGTTGGCGCATTTACTAGTAGCATGGACCAGGGATCTAACAAACTCATTAATTATAAAAATCCCACTACAAATGGACATGGTGTCATGGTTGGTTCTGCCAAAGACGTCTATTTCAATTCCAACTCCCATATGTTCATTAAAACATTACAAATGTATTTGATCATCTGAATTATTTCAGTAAAATATAAAGCTGGGTTGTCCCGATCGAGCAACAACATATATACCAGAAAAGCTTGTTTAAATTTGAGCACATCAGCTTTTCAGAAGAGGAGGAGGCCGCTTCTTGTCTTCCCATTTTTTCAAACGCTTCCCGGCTATTTCCACCTAAAAACAATTCATCGGTACCTCAAATTATATATATATATATATACCTCAAAATAATTAAGCTGTGCAAATGATTAAGTGCCATGTTTCAATGTTTCGTGGGTCTGATTTTTCAGAAGAGAAGGATTGACTTAGACTCGATTCCAATCCAGTTCATGGCCGAAGTGAGTCAAGTTCCAACTAGGTTTCTAATTGGCTTTAAGCACAGTTCTCCTATTTAGGAAAACTTTGTTATGCGGTGCCAAATTTACCTCTGAACATGCACAAGAACATATTCATTGAAATTACCTCTTTGTTCCAGTCCGTACGAAATGTTACCCACAGTAAGATGATAGTCTGCATGAATGTTCCTCCTATCATCCCCGACCAGATCCCCTACATGTTCATTTCCAATTACTTTTTTCACATATTCAAAACAAAGTTGGAACAAGTATTATTATAAAGTTACCTCAGCACCAAGGTCAAACTTAAATCCAAGAAGACAGCCAATTGGGATCCCCACCACGTAATAGCATCCAACATTCACATACGCCACAAATGCTTGCCATCCACATCCAACGGCCACCCCTACAATTCAATTCATTACCATATATATATATATGTTGATTAACTTGATGTGTTGTAAATATACGCTCTGCAGATGGACCACTATTTTGAAATATACTTATGTTGTCTTCTTATATGAACACAACGAGGAGTCAAGAACTAGTGTTCAATCAAGCGAAAACAATATCACAAAAACAGGTGTTAAAGGGGCCAAGGAGGGTTGGGCCGGCCTATTTAAACTCGTGTTTTTAACCCGTTTGACACCTCACACATATCACTTTATTGTATTGTCTTTGCATAAATTATTATATACACCAGCCAAAAAGATGTCATATCAGATATAATTATAATTAAAATCCAATATTATACGAAATTGATGGTGCGTAGCTGGATGGATAAGACTTAAGAGTGCTTACCGGACAGGACTGGTTGAATTCCGTTAAGGATAAGAGTGATGGCCAAGTAAGGAGTGAGGTGGGACACGGCATTGGCCACGGTTTCACCGTCGGTGAAGGCGTAGCTGATGACGTCACGGAAGGAGAGCACAACCACAGCTTCCAAGGCAGCAATCATTAACGACACAATTGTTACCACTAGAACTGAGAATGCTGCTGACTTTGGATTCCCAGCACCTAGCTCATTGCTTACCCTCACACTGTTCCCATACAAAATCATTTACTGAATGTTAATTTTATATCCATAATATTACACTTAATTATTCAACAAATACGATCAATTATTTTTATAATTAATCCAATATTATACCTTGCGGCTGCATTAAACCCGACTGAAACCATGAACAACAATCCAGATATCGCCATGCTGCATCCATAAGGCCACGAAACCAACACTATAATTAAATCCATAAATTTCTACGTGTATACATGCATGCCCACGTAAGTAGTAGAGATGTGTTGATAGTTAATTAGGGTTCATGAGGAAGTTTTGAGTATTAATTTGGCACCTGTAGTTTAGGCAATCCCCCTGTAATTCAAGGAGTTTGTGGTCATCATCTTCGAATTTAAAATAAATATTTAACCCACCTTTGAATTAGATTTAAGGGTGATGACCACAAATTCCTTGGCCCGAAGAGTCTAGAAATATATAAGAAAATTAAGATAGAGTTTAATTGAGTAGGATTTGATGGGTGGATGACATATGTGTATCTATAGTCCAACCAAAAAGTAAAGACATGTCTATATATGTTCCTGTTTGATAGAAAAATTGGGAAATGAATTATGACATGTGTCGTTTTGAGATTAATAAAAATGTATACTCTAATTTGTGGTCTCATGGATGTCATTATAAAAATGTGTTTCACACAAAATGCACTGATGATTACCAATCATTATGATTTCGATATTTCGGTAGTCACAGTCAAACCTATATTTTTATTTGACCAAACAGATTAACCAAACCAGCTAGCTATATAATTGTGAAGTTACTGTAGATAATGAAAATTAATTAGGCATCACCATCAGATGATTTTTTTCCTTACCATACGGCCAAAGAATTTAACGCCAGCTCAGGGTTCTCGAGCAACCCAGCAATCAACACTAGTACCTGAAAGTACCAAGTCTCCAAGCACAGCATCACAGCCGACGCAGCCGACAGTTTCAGAAAATCCCGCAACCCAGAAAACGCTTGCAAACTAAACCCAGTCCACGTCTCCTTGCACCGACTGCTCTTTAGGATGTAAACAAACTGGGCCCCGACTATGATCCACCACGACAAGCTCAGAACCAACGACGCACCTATCAACCCCATGCCCAACTTGTACACAGCTACCCAGCTCAGTAGTATATGCACTCCAAGTGTAGCGGCTGATATGTAGGCGCTTGGGCCAACAATTCTCTGGGCTTGAAGAAACTTTTGTATCGGGAAGTTGATGGCGTAGGCAAAGATTTGTGGGATGAGACCGTAGACGAAAACGGCGGCTGCTGCAGCTAGCTTTGGTGGCTCACCGAATAAGATCAAGATGGGTTTGGATAGGAGGAAGATGAGAAAAAGTGGAAGGCCAGTGAGGGTTAGGACTATGGTTGCTCTTTGGAGGTATATGCCTAACAAGTCATATTTTTCTGCACCGTAGGCTTGCCCACATAGAGTCTCCACCGCACTTCCCATGCCTAACTGCATGAGACAAGAGACGGTAAAATATAAGAATGTCTTATGTTGTTATAACTGTTAATGTGAAACATTCTATCACACAAATTCATATTCTAATAATTGACAGAGGGACAATATAACATGAGTTAAAGTTCTGAGATTTATACGTACCATGAGGCCGTAGGCGAAGAGTTGGACGCCGCTGTTGCCAAGGGAGGCGGCGGCAAGCTCAAGGTTGCCGAGGTGGCCTGCGAAGACACGGGTGGAAAGTGACATGGAGTTGTTAACGACATAAACCAAGACGGCAGGGGCTGCAAGGCGAAAGAGGAGCTTGAGTTCAATCCATGTGGCCAAGCGGAGTCTCTTGAAGGACGGCAGTTGGGTGTCAGATAGCACCTTCTCAAGTGGAGACTCCAAGCCATCGCCATGGTTGGAGGCTTCGGGTGCTGTTGTGTTGGGTTCGGAGTCTAAGATGGGTTGTCGGAGTTGGTCTTGATCATTGACCATATTGGACTTACAACTATACTGATGGTGTTTGTGGTATCTTTGCCAAAATATATAGAGGAAATGGGTGCTTGGAAGGAATGATACTGAGGAGAAATTATACTAAACGACGAGGCCCCATGTAAGAGGACAAATTTGTTTTCGACACGAGGTGGGATTTTTTATTTTTTATTTTGTTTTGGAGTGTAGCCTCAACTTCATCAGAACAGGTTTGTTCACATGTGAAAGCTTTCTACATGTGCTCCACGTCACCCATTATATATTGTCCACGTGCTAAATTTGAAAATTTGATGCATGTGCAACAATAGTTTCTCAAATAATTAATGATATTAGCTGCCATCGATCGGTCCCATGTTATTAATGATATTAGCTGCCAATTAATTAACACTCAAATCTACTCACATTCCTACTACATCCTTTGTGAGCATTTTTGTGTACCACTACTTTTTTCAATGTTTGACATGTAACAATGGTTTCTCAAATATAGAACAAATAGTTAACTATGATTACACCTATGATCGTCAAGTATTGAGAAAGGTGCTTAGAGTATACCTTAGAGCCTATGATCATCAAGTATTGATAAAGGTGCTTAGAGTATACCTTAGATTAAAGTGATGACTAAAAATATTTTCACATCATTCTGCTTCTCTTGTTTTCACTTGACTTTTCATTTAAGAAATTGTTACACATTCATGAACTATCTTCGATTTTCCGATAAATTTTTATTATTAAATCGCAAACCAAAAGATGTATAACTTTAACATTTGTCATCCACAGCTGAAAATTGATATAGATAAATGACGTGTAAAATGTAGAATCCATTTTATTTTTATACCTATACATGTTTTATTTTTCAATTTCAAGATGGACCATGGAGTCAATTTTCCCCTTTTTCTAAAAAAAAAAAGAAGGCAATGGGACCAGTAAAAACAACAAAAGTGGATCAATCATTTTAATACAGGACAAGTCAATTAAATATTTTTATTTTTATAACGGTCGAATAAATTAATTAGGAAAGTTGAAAGTTGACGTGCAATTTGAGTGCGTTAGGAAATCAAGATAAGAAGATGAGGAAGCAAACAGGGAAAGCTAAAAGGTGAGTTGAAGTACTCATCAATTGGTATTTCATTGAAACTGAAGCTAATACATAGCATAGTAGGGAGAGAAACTCTCTGCGGAATATCACTTTTTGCTATTTTCGATCAATAACACAATGACACATGATTAAATAATTAATTTTTTCGCGTTATTTTGCTATTAGCAGAGGATAACAAAACAGTAATATACCCGGTATAAAAGAGGTTTTTTTTCCATAGCATGGAGCCTTGGGGACCCAGGCAATTAGTGAAGCAACATTGAAAGTGAAAGGCAATACATGATTAAAGGCGCCCGGGCTACTGGGAAAGTGAAAGCAAACCTGCCCAGATGAATGATCGATGCAGGCGGATGAAAAGTGGAAAGCAAATCCGATTTGTATTTTTATACTTATTCAACATTTATGGTTTGGAAAAAGGAAGTATTGAAAATAGGATCCCACGGTTGTTACTTTTCAATTGATTTTACACAAATGTTGATTGCGACTTGACATTGTTTGCTGGCTGGGCACTAGTGATGAGCCCTCGTTGTCGCACTAGCAAAATAAATCATGCATCAAATCAAACGATCACAGGATGTTGTTCATCTGATGAGCCCTCCTTTTGTGATGATGTTCGTTTACAACATATTATGTGGCGCATGCTTTCTCCTTCTATATTAAGTAAAAAAAAGCTGTCTTCTTACGTCTGTTGTTCTCAATAGCTTTTACTTTCGAGACCTACGCGTGTCTACGGTGTCCTAGAGGTTTTGTTTTGTAATTTTCATTTTCTTAATTAGCAAAAATATAAAAGAAGTAATTTCATGTGAGGCACATTGCAGTAGAAATTAATAAAAGGCTTGAAGGAGGGAGGTTTTTATTTTTTGGTTCTTGGATTGATATAAATAGGTTGGGCCAAAATGACAAGATGAGAGCAGCCAAATACAACAAAACAGACAAACCACAAAATTAGCCCAAAAATACTTTCCATGCACGTAAAAAAGCAAGCAAAACTCCCCGACTTCGACGTCAGCCAGAAAAACAAGAAAAGAGCAAGTTCAAAACTCGACTAATTGGTCAGCACTTCATCATGGGGCTCCTTCTTATTGTCCTCCCAACTCTCCAAACGACTCTGTGTTTTTTCAACCTGCAAACAATTATTTAACGTTATTTTAAATATAATTGTCCAATGATAGTGAGATTAAAGTAGTTAATTATTATAGATTAGGCTAACCTCTTTGTTCCAGTCAGTCCGATATGTGACCCACACTAAGATGATTGTCTGTATAAAAGTGCCTCCTATCATGCCACCCCATATTCCCTGACAAAAACAAAACAAACCTAAAATTAATTATAAATAAAACCACAAACAATATATATCTATATAATTTTGGATAATTAAAGTGCTAAAAATAGGAAAAATAGTATTATCACCTGAGCTCCGAAATCGAACTTGAATCCAAGAAGGCAACCCAATGGGATCCCAATGATGTAGTAACATCCCACGTTAACATATGCTACAAATGCTTGCCATCCGCACCCAACAGCCACTCCTTTTATTTTGGCCCAAAAATATAGAATCCTACATTAGGGCATATATATCCAGAGCAACACTCCAAAACGCACATTGCATTGCATGGTAAAGCCCAATAAACGACACAAAAAAGAGGCCGATTCTGATCGCAATAAATAAAGTAACAAATAAAAAAATAGACACGTCGTATGATCTTGATGTTCAACTACTAGTCCATCACGTATATTTTTAGATCGTTGACTGTAAGGTTTCTGTATTTATTAGACATTCATGGTCTGCCAACACATAAAAAAAACTTGATCAATCTCACGTACCAGACAAAACAGGTTGGATGCCATTGAGAACGATAGATATGGCAAGGTACGGAGAAAGGTCAGAGACGGCATTGGAGACTGTTTCTCCCTCAGTGAACACATAACTTATATCATGTCGTAAAACAATCACAATTATGGCACACACCACTGATATGATGAAGGAGCTTGAAGTCACCACCACCACTGCGAATGCTGCCGATTTTGGATGTCCTGCCCCAAGCTCATTCCCAATCCTCACACTGCATAATTACTTAATGACGTCAAATAACTACTATAGCTCAAGTGGTTAAAAACGATTATGCAAGTGCATCCGGTGTTGTGTGTTTTGTGAAATATACTGACCTTGCAGCAGCATTGAACCCTACAGCAATCATGAAGACCCATCCAGTTATGGTCATGCTGCATCAATTAATATTCCATCATAAATTAAAAGATAATAACTTTTTATTAGATATTAGATATTAGATATTGATACATGCATGTCCAACTTCTACATGTGACTGTGACATAAATAGTACAAACAAAAGAATTAGATAGATACGAATACAAAACGACACAGCTGAGCACAATCTGACAGGCACACACACATTGTTTATATCCTTTTGCAGTTTGACTACCAGAATTAGATAGCTAATATCAAATACTTAAATGCACGCAGGCAGGTTTAGATCTGTAACTGCTTAAGAAAGCATGAAAAACATGTCTCCTCCTCATGAAAACCGTGTAAAAAGAAATACAGATAGTGATCTCAGTTCCTGAGCGTTTCATAACACATTGACTTTGGTCAAAGCTTAAAAATAAATAAATAAATAAATGTATTGACTAGTTGTTGTGCCCAGCTACCAGACTAGTAGCTACCAAATTTTGTATTTTGTTGTTTTTTGTGAGCGGTGCTAAGCAGAGCAAGAGTGAGTGGACCTCCTGATGATTTGATCATTAAGGTTAAGAGGAAAACTAATTAATTAGAATTAATGACTTTGATTTTGCTCACCAAATAGAGAGAGCGTCCAATGCAATTTCAGCATTTTTAAGCAACCCAGCAAGCAAAACTATAATTTGATAGTACCAAGTCTCCAGGCAAAGCATGACGGCCGATGCCACAGACAATTTCAAAAAGCTCCACAGCCCAGAAAATGCCCTCATGCTAAAGCCTCTCCATGTGCGTCTGCACCTTGGCGTCCACAATATGTACACAAATTGCCCCACCACTATAATCCACCACGAAAAACTCAACATCAACGCGGCGCCCAACAGGCCCCATCTCAATTTGTATACCACCACCCAACTTAGCACTATGTGCACCACCAGTGCCCCCAGCGATATGTAGGCGCTAGGGAACACTATGCTCTGGGCTTGGAGGAACTTTTGTATGGGGAAGTTGCAGGCGTAGGCAAAGATTTGAGGGATGAGACCATAGACGAAGATTGATGCCGCGGCGGCAATGGTGGCTGATTCACCTAGGCCTAACAAGATGGGCTTGCAGAATATGTAAATTATCATCAGTGGGATGCTAGTTGCTAGGAGGAGGATTGTCGATCGCTGCATATATATGCCTAGCATGTCGTACTTATGTGCACCATAGGCTTGACCACACAGTGTCTCCACTGCACTTCCCATACCAAGCTGCACCAAAAACACACATGAATTAATTATACCAAATTAATCCCTAACAATCCAATCATAATATGTTACTCAGACATACCATATTTCACAGTCGAATAACATAATATTCGATAAAAGAACATAGGCAAAATTAAAAAATTAATTAGTTGTACCATGAGGCCATAGGCGAAAACTTGAATGCCAGTGTTGCCAAGAGAGGAGGCAGCGAGTTCAAGGTTGCCAAGATGGCCACAGAAGATTTGGGTGGACATGGATATGACATTGTTGAGCAAGTAAACCACTACCGCTGGAGCTGCCAGGCGGAAGAGGGTCTTCAGCTCAAGCCATGTGCCGTTTCGGACGCGCTGGAAGTATGAGAGCTCAGTGTTGTTTAGTGTGTCTTCCAGTTCACGGCTCACTATATGCACTGAAGATGATTTGGAAAGCAAGAGGGGTTCAGAGGGCTCGTTATCACTAGAAGGCTCCATGCTAGCTTGCTCTCCGATCTCTCTCTCTATAGCCTTCCACTGTGAGCAGCTCATAAGCTCTGCTTATATATATATATATATATATATATATATATATATATATATATATATATGAGATGGCAAATCCTTTGCCAGATGTTAATAAAAAAAAATAAAAAAAGCTATAATAAAAGTAATTTAAAAAAACAAATTTTACTTATTAATTGAGCGTTACATGTAAATAAATAAAAGGAACATGGATATGGTGTGTCACATCTACTTCTCGAGTGGCGTTTGTGCCTCTCTGGGTTTCTTTCTCGTATGGGTCAAATATATCGGCCAGCGTAATTATATGGAGAAAATATATATCTCTTCTTTTGAAATCAAATGTAAAGGTTGTCTTTTGCTTTCTTATTGACAAATCAGATCAAAGGTCTACCTAAACTATGATGTTTTTTTATTTTATAATAATAATAATTTTATAATAATAACGTCATGTCGAGGCAAATATTCATTTTTGCACCCTGGAGAAGAAAAATATATACTATTTTGATTTTTTGAAACCAAAAGAAAACGAAGAACACTCAATCAATTGTTCTTTGCAACAACAAACTAGTAAATCCCTTTACTTGATCAATCCCAGCAGCGCAAAAGGAATTTTGGTTTATTAAACTTGTTGTAAATTTTCAAAATGAAATCGTAACTAAAAAGTAGTTAAGAACATTTATCCACATCTTATACTCTATTTGTCCATCCCCAAATAACGTATGTATTATAAAAATAATAAAAATTGCTGCCAACTGAACATGATGGAGTTTATGATTGAGTTGAGAGTATGAATGAGACTACAGAATTCTGGAAAGCCCGGAGCAATAGAGAAGTCAATGATTTGTATGGTTGCTTTTCTTGGGTGTGGTGTGTGTATGTAGTAGTAGATAAGAATATGGCGATTTATTAGGTGGGAATGAAATGGAATGGAAGGTGATGCTGCGGGTGGGCCAAGAGGTCTCTGTGTGTGTTTGATGCAGAGCACTTAACATATCCACCATTTACCACAGTGGAGCTTGAGGACAACTTTTGGTGTACCTGCAATATAAGAGTGCAGTTTATCTACTTGTAATTCCACTTCTCAAACTAGAGTTGTGGAATAATTTTCAACTTTCAAGGACAATGGGAATGGGAAAAGGGCACACAAGATGAAGCCTAGGTCAAGCCCCAATAATTATGAATTCAAATTGAAAAGGGCAGTTTTGCTGCTGCAACAGATTTACGTCTTTTGATTTCAATTGTTTCGTTAGCTTGTTTTTTTTCATTCAATGGGAAACGTCTTTCTTCATCGATATCACTTTTATTTACTTGATGTGGAAAATGTTGTGTTTGTAGGGGTGGTGAGTTAAAACTTGTTAAAGAAGTACTCGAATTTAGCTTAATCGTCGAAAAAGTGAAATAATGGATTAGAATTTCCCATATACATAACAAAAGAAAAACAAAAAGCCAGTGTTACTAAAGATATTATATAAAAAAAACAAGCCATGCCAATTGCCCCTCAGACAAACAAAGTTTTTTTTATATTTAAAGGAGAGTTTTGTCCCTAGTTTCCTAAACTTGAGTTTATTCATTGAGAAGAGGCTCTTTCTTGTCTTCCCATTCATCTATACGAATCTTTGATTTCGCAACCTGAAAAATAATAATAATAATAAATGTACATTTGAATGCTTGATACACCTCCAAATTATATTTATATGGATATGATTGTATGATTAACTTATTGGAAGGGAAAAATCAAATTGAAATACTAGTTTGCCAACGTTACCTCTTTATTCCAGTCAGTCCGGAATGTGAGATATGATTGTATGATTAACTTATTGGAAGGGAAAAATCAAATTGAAATACTAGTTTGCCAACGTTACCTCTTTATTCCAGTCAGTCCGGAATGTGATCCAACAGAGTATAAGAGTTTGAATAAAAGTGCCCGCCAACATTCCCGACCATATTCCCTACAGACACAATGGGAAAAAGAAAAAAAAGTTAGTCCCAAAGTTATGTAAATAAATTCATGGCTAGTGATTTTAACACTCCAAAGTGTAAGTTATTCAGTTCTGAACTGAAAAGGATTCAGAAAAACGAGTGTTAAAATCGCTACCCTAAATTCATACCTTAGCTCCCAAGTCAAGCTTGAAGCCGAGGACACAACCCAATGGGATACCAATGATGTAGTAACATCCTATGTTAATCCATGCCACTATTGCTTGCCATCCACACCCGACAGCCACCCCTTAATTAATTCAAAAAATAAATAAATTAAGAATTAATGGACAAGCATCTTTCGTATTAATTAACTTAATTATTCAAACATAGTTCTTAAGTTACCAGACAAAACAGGTTGGATGCCGTTAAGTAAAAGAGTACAAGCCAAGAAGGGAGAAAGTTCAGCGACGGCATTAGAAACAGTGGAGCCCTCAGTGAATATATAGCTGAGGTAATGGCGGAGTGCAAGTATGATTATGGCAAGGATTAAGGAGATGATTAAGGAGCTTGTAGTTACAACCACCACTGCAAATGATGCTGATTTTGGATGCCCGGCACCAACCTCATTGCTCACCCTTATACTGTTTTTTTCACATTAATTAAACCACACACTAATTAATTTCATTAATTAATAATTAGTCCATAGTTGTATGTACCATTTCAATTAATTACATATGTATCTGACCTTGCTGCAGCATTGAACCCCACAGAGATCATGAACACGCATCCAGATACAGCCATGCTGCATAAACTCAGTTACACATACTCTTTAGTGTACCAATAATTAAACAACAGAAAAACCACATAAGCAAAAAGTATGAATTTGTCGATACAAGCGATAATGGGGAGAAGGAATTCGAACTTAAGACCTCAAGTGTAGCAGTAACTATTCTTAACCACTTGAATTACAAATGGTTTTTGAGTTTCGTCTTACCAAACAGAGAGTGCGGCCAAGGCAATCTCAGCATTCTTGAGCAACCCAGCAATCAAAACCAAAATCTGAAAGTACCAAGTCTCAAGGCACAGCATGACCGCGGATGCAGCGGATAACTTCAGAAACTCCCAGAGCCCAGTAAAAGCCTGTGAGCTAAACCCAGTCCAAGTATATTTGCACCTTGGGCTTACCAAGATGTACACAAACTGGGCCACCACCATGATCCACCAAGACAAGCTCAAAACCAAAGATGCACCCAGCAAACCCCACTCTAATTTGTACACCACCACCCAACTAAGTACTAAGTGCACCACAACTGTAACGCCAGATATGTAGGCGCTAGGCCACACTATGCTCTGAGCCTGTAGGAATTTTTGTAAGGGAAAATTGCAAGCGAGGGCAAAGAGCTGTGGGATTAGGCCATAGACGAAGAGTGCTCCTGCAGATGCTATGCTCTCCGCTTCGCCTAGTCTGATCAAGATTTGCTTGGAGAAGATGTAGATGAACATCACTGGGATTGCTGTTGCCGTGAGGAGAATTGTTGCTCGCTGCAAATACACACCCAGCATTTCGTTCTTATTTGCTCCAAATGCTTGGCCACACAATGTCTCCACTGCACTTCCCATTCCAAGCTATGCATGCACAAAACGAAGCATAATATTATTAACATCATGCATATATATTGCACGTGTTTTCGATAAAAATTATAATTCTAGGATCACAAAATTTGTGCATAAAAATATGAAACAATAAGTAGACATGTGTAAGTTACTTATGGCAAATATTACCATGAGACCGTAAGCAAAGAGAGCGACTCCAGTGTTCCCTAGAGAGGCACCAGCGAATTCAAGATTGCCAAGTTGGCCACAGAAGATGAGGGTGGCTACTGCAGTGATGTTGCTGAGCAAGTAATTCCCAACGGCCGGAGCTGCAAGGTAAAATAGGGTCTTAATTTCGCGCCAAGAAGCCTGCCCAAGGCGCTGGAAGTACGAGAGGTCAGGTTTGGTTAGTATATCTTCCAGTGCTGAACTTATAGGCCCTCTTGCTGATGCTTCTTCGGATTGTAACAAGGCTTCATTGTGCTGATCGCTGTCCATGTTCTCTATGCTCGATCGATATTCTCGTCTTGATCACTCTCTGGCTCTCTGCCTCTAAGTATAAAACAACAACACTTGCCCCAAATGACTTATATAGTTTATAAATATTGGAAATTTATGCAGGCCCTGCAGGGATTAAATTAGCTCATAGTTGGTTGGTCCAACACCTACTTACTTTCTTTTAGTAAACTCCGTTTATTTTTGGTAAGGAGGATCTTGATCGAATCGTCCCATCCTTTGTCCATGACAATAGCTCAACCAAGACTAGAAGAATTTGTCAGAGGGAAAATGAAACAACCTACACCCCTTGCTGCACTATTTAATATTTTGGTTAGGGGGAAAAAGATTTGTAATGTTTTACACAAGAGGTGTATGCTTTCGACTCGGCGTCCATACTATTCAAGTACTGTAATAAACAAAATGTACTATTTCTGGGAACCTACAGGATGATAAAATACAAGCCAAAAACCAACCACACCGCCCCCCCCCCCCCAATAATCATAATACCAACCGTGCAGATTTATATCCCATGCATTGATTGGTCTCATTATACAGTTCTGAAAAATTGGCTAGGACGGCGCTGAAATTCTGAACCCAAACACTTACTGAATACTGGTGCAGTTTTAGCGCAAAAATATGGTCAGGGCAAACAAGAACGACAATAAGAAATGAAGCACATGAAAACTCCTATCATGACAAAAGTTGAGTTGGTCCATTGTGCATAATTCAGTACCACAAAGTGACTGGAAAGAGACGCTATATTACTGCACATACTAATTGGGCAAAAAAGAACTAAACTTATATTTAGGCTGCAATCGGAATTTACACATGCAATCTCGATAGTGACAGTTACAATATAACTCCCTCACTTTCCTAATTTTCTTTACAAAAAAAAATTTATTACAGAAGCAAGCAAGAATCATGAATTAATATGGATTGGAAGCACAAACATGAAATCACCTCAGATCTAGCTTCTATCCCCAGTTCACGGTCTTCTATCGACTAGCTTGGGGTGACTAACATAACAAAGAACTAATCACTCCTCCTTCAAGGACCGACAAGTTTTCTCTCAAGGGAATACTTATTACAAAATCATCATGAGGACCACCCCAGAAGCAAGGAGTAGAGAAAGCATCACATCATCATTGTACAGACCTGAAGAACATGAGAGCACATATATGTTTAAAGTTAAATTCAGAAACAGCCCAAAAGGAGGAAAAGAAAAAACAAAATCACAATTCATTTGTTTTGCAACTTGTTCTTAAGAGTTTTCATAAGGTTAAAATATCTGAGCATGCCTTTATTAGCACTGAGGCAGTAAATGATCCCCATGAAGATAAATGAATGCACCTACTCACCACTTTCAGCGGATGCTGCCGCAGGAAGTGCAGGAATCTTGACATCTGAAATTCCAACAAGTCAGGCAAAAATCATTAGAGCATGACAGAAAGGACATACAACCTTTATTAACAAAGTCTTGCAAATTTTAATATGAAATGGAATAGTAAGGTATTCCATACAAATGAATAAACGTTAATAGCTTACACATACTTTTACTGCATGATGAACCTGCCCCTTGAGAAGTGGTGGGCCAGGGAGCTGGAATGTTATCATTCAGATCACAAAGGAAGCTGACCCCTGAACTGTCAAATGTTGCATCGGAAGGCAAGCTCGGAAGAAGACATCCAGACACTATGACGCAAAAAGTACAAAGATAGACCAGTTTACGAGACTAGAACAAGAAAGGAGCAAAAGCACTGGCATGAAATTATTGGCAAAGTCAAAAGTAGTTACTTTGACAATAAAAAGATGCTAACAATTGAAAAGGTGTAATTTCATCTTTCGGCTACAGTGAACCTTTCTGGTAATGCTAAGCAGTATAATATAATTGGACAATACAAACGAACCAAGTTTATTACCTTGATTTCCAACTGAGTTGTACAAATCCGATCCCCAAATCAATTTGACATAGAGAAATCACATAAAATTTTGTATTAGTAACATGATCCAATGCTTAAAGTTTGCTTTAAAAAGGGGACTACAGGAACATACTAACCTTGGAGGGAGAAATCCTTGAGGCTTATATGACATAGGCTGTACACATTTTCAGTAATATTTGATTTTCTTAACTTCATGCCCAGTGATGCAGCACAATCCAAAGCTTGCAAGTTGGTTATGAAACTCTGCTTTTGCAAGTGGGACACATAGCTCTCCATGGCAGTACAACAAGCAGTCTGGTTACTTATCCCATTCCCACAACCCGTTGCAACATGCTTCATGTTGGGGAAAACCAGGGGACAAACTGAAGTGAACACCAGACACTTTACAGGGTCAGATACTCCAATTGGAGATTGGCATCTCTAAGTAAAATCAAACTGATATAAGATACAGAGCAAACATAAACTAGTACTCTCTCTCGCACACACTCCACATACAAAAATCATGGAATAATCAACTATAATAATGCAGGTGTAAGCCCTGAATATGATGGAGGTATACAGATAAAATTCCAATAATATCTCCGAAATGTCTGATCCAAGTTCATAAAGATGGCAATCCAACTGTAGGAAATGCCAAGAAAATTCTCTCCCATACAGAGAGAGAGAAAGATGGAGAGAGTTTTTATCAGAAGATATATGTCATCACAGATATTCCTTAACCACTGGCACTAATACATCGATACTTTACTTTTAGGAGAAATCTCTGACAAACTTCTAGAAAAATATATGAGGACCCCATGTTTTAAACTGTTAAAATAATAACTAGTATATATATATATTAGTACAGAACTTTGATGGAGGTTCTGTGTAGCACCACGTTTTACTCTAAACTCACCCTTGTTAATCTTGCAATTAGATAGTCCCCTTAGAACTTCCTTAGCATGAGAAGGATTGAGTTTACTTGCCAGCCACCGGAGGACAATACTTTTGCAGTCATTGACTTTACTTACTCCATCAGGTAAGATATCATGAGCACCATCCGTGCTCAAAAGATCAGAAGCTTTTGATGCGATCCTCGTAGCAGCTTCTAATATGGCATTTTGACAAGTTTGAGCACAGCATTCTTTCACAGGGTCAATCTTCTCACAAGCGGCAAGCAACTTGGAAGTATCAACTGTATCCTCAAACTCATTAACATCAATGACTGGGCAAGATGCATAAGTCAGATTTGATGAATGAACCGAGCATATTTGTGCAAGACTGTCATTTGCACCGTGGCCCACCAAAATCTGCTCAATATCTGATAGACAATGTTTAGCAACCGTCCCATTTAAAGCAAGAACATTGGTCTCTTTACTGGATTGACCAAGGAGAATTGTGAGAGTGGCTTCCAACTGTGGGCAACAAATTACATTAGCGAGCAGTGGTGCAAAAACCGACCAACAATCAACTGAGGTCACACTCATCAAACTCTCAGCAACACTGAAGTTTAGCGTACAGAGTCCTGCACCCACAGATCAACACGAAAATATATAACTTCAGATCTTAACCAAAAAATGCGTTGGGGAATCTAATTTAACTAGAGAAATTAAGGAGGGAGGGAGGAACCTGATAATTTTGGGACAGTGGTATTTGTGAATGGTGCCAGTGGTGAAGGAGCCAGAAGGGGAAGAAAGGGCTGAGGAGTCCCTGTAGGGGAGATCATCGGTAACATAGAATCTTCTTGTTTAATCGTCAAGACTGGATCTTTATGATAAGTTAACGTGCTGCCACAAGATATATGGAGACCTATAAAACAAATCATTTACAAAGATTACTATCAGAAACATTTGGATGGATAGTTTCTTCATGAATTTTTCGATCAGTAGTTCTAAAGCCTTAAATCAACTAGTATTGTTGAGGTAACTAAGAGGAAGTCAAAAACGAAAAAGAATGAGATAAAAGGCAGTATATACAAACTATCATAAATCCTAGAACTGCTTAGCAATGAATACTTCAACCAAAGGCAAGTAATGTGCCTCAATAGCGTCCAAAATCTAGCAATGATGGCGATTATGGTGAAATCTTAGATCCGCAGTTCCATGCTAACGTATGTCATACAAAGTTATAAGAGCAAACCTATACCAACTCGAACAGCAATCAAAATCACAACACTGCCCTAAACCTGGGACATGTTTAGTTCATTCTAATAAGTGACTAAAGAACTAAATAGTAGTGGAAGTGAAGCTGTGGCTTATAACAAGCAACATATTAGGAGATTGAGGAGAATAGGAGTTCAATCATTTTGAGAGCCAAATGCACCATATCCTTGGAAACTGAAATCAAAATCTAGAACCTTTCACAGAATCTGAGTTGCACAAAAATACCGAAGGTCAAATTATTCGAAACCCATTTCCCCTGCCCCCTATAAAAAGCACGAGATTTTCCCAAAGTAAGCAGAACCCAGTAAAGAAATCAAGATCATGCAAAATTAAGCAGAACCCAGTAAAGAAATCAACAAGAAACATATGAATACTCACATAGGAACAACATTAATATACGGACGGTGAGCTTCAGAGACACCATTTCCTTCATGCCTTCAATTTCCTTACCCCCAAATAGTGAAACCATCACAAAAGACTACAACCAAGTAGAGTGAAACTGAAAAAAAACAGAGAGAGAAGGAGATAGATGAAGGACTGAAACTCAGCTTGCAAGTATCTGCCTTGGAATTTCTCAGAGAATGGTTTGGCGGATGTGAGAAAATAAAGGAGACATTGTGAAAACAGGAAGATATGAGAGATAGAGACAGAGTAGAGAGAAGCCATTAATGAGCTTCAAAGTGGGGTGGGGCCAGAAGCAGTGTGAGAGTAATAGCTGTCTTGCTTGGGAGAGAGTAGGTAGGCCCCACACTGACCAGAAACTGAGATAGAAGAGCACTGGCGCATTAACGCCACCCATTGCCTTTTTCTCCCCAACTGGCCAACTCCTACTTTCTACACCAGCCATTTGGCACGCGTGACACCTGTGGCAGTGATGACCTGCTCCATTGGTTCGTGTCTCTCACAGGTGCGAAAGCTCCAATGGCCTACTTTTATACTAGGCTGGGGCAGGCACTGTGGTAGTTGTTGTTGGGATAATTAAAGCGGCCATTGCTCAAAAAAATTCTGGTGCTTATTTGTGTAGGCAATAAGCTTGAGCAGTCATTAAATACTATTTTCATTTTAAATTTTGACCTTCTTCTGGCCATTCATAAAAGGATCTGAATTTAATAAAACAATCTATATATTTTTAACATGAAATCAGTGAATTGGGTTTGAGAATAAAGTTCAAAACTTGATATTGTATCTTTTGATAATCAATCTATCTTTGTCATGATTTTATGATTCGTTATAATGTACGTTAACACTTTAAAAATTCGTTAAGTGTTAACTTGGGAAAGCATATGAAAATGATTAGCATAATTGATGTGGATATGTCTTCCAAGGAGGGAATTCACTGCTTGTCTTCGACAATAAGCATTGCATGATTAAAGAACAATTAAGGGATAATAAAATACAAAGGTGGAAAGCATCAAGCTAACATCAACTTTCACTGGTTATGAATAGACTCCTAGCTAGCCTAGCCCAATGAACAATGTACCTCCCGTTCCTCCTTAGTACAAAAGGAAAGACATGGAATAAAGTTTCCAACACTCAGATGAATCTTTCTTCACTCAAGCTCAAAATCAATAAAATAAACAAGAAATTGGTAATTTAAGTGGTTAAAACTATTTACTATCCGAGGTCATAAGTTAAATTCCTCTCTCCCTACTAGAATAAAATAATAATGATAAAGTTGTTTTTCTAAAATTAATTTATCCCAATCGAACAATACCAAAATCAAACACAAGACTAAGCTAAGCTAAGCCCAAGTAGGCCTTGTGAGACACGTTATTCAGGATAGAGCCTATAATGATATAGGACTGAGCAGCCCAATTAGATGTGTGCATGATATGGACCAGTCCAAAATATAACAGAGAGTGACAAATCTGAATCTCTAAACACAAAATTAAAAGAAAAAAGAATAGTAATAATAATGAGAGACAAAAAAAAAAAAAAAAAGGGCCTCATCCTAATTAGTCCTTAATACTCTGGAATAGTTTGGAGGACTGGCCTCCAGGGCCGTTGATGATCCATCTCATAGAAGTTCTGATCCTCATCAGGGCCGTTCATCGTCAAGAGGCGATCTAAGAGTTGTTCGACAGACGAAAGACCTTGCAGATTTCCTCCATTCACCAACTCATCCAGCTCCTTCTTAGCAATCTTGATCTTCACCTGATCTCCATTAGTTGAAGTTGAAGATGATGAAGCTGATGATCTTATCTCATCAAGAAGCCTCTGCTTTTCGACCAAGTGGTTGTACGCCTTCTTCTTCTTCTTCTTATTACTATTATTACAATCATCACAAGGCTGCAGCTGCAGCTGAGAACTAATGTCGACCCAGTCGTCGTCGCCGCCGGCCCATACCGTCGCTGAATCACGCCTCAAACAGTTTCCCATTCTAGCTAGCTAAGCTTAATTAAACTAGATATAATTAAGCTTATATAGCTTTAGAAACTAATTGAGGCTGGTGAGAGAAGAAGAGAGAGTTTGACAATGGGGAGATTTGTGTTATATATAGCAGAGAAAAGGGAGGTAGAGTTGGCGGGGGGAGACCGTCACAAAAAATTATAATATTATTGCAGCCTCCAGGAAATTACATGTAGTACATATAAATGGCCGTACATGGTTCAACTTTTTTCTTTGTTTTTGGGGTCTAGGGCGTCTACGACCAGAAGTTAGCGTGCGGCTGGGCTTAGCTTAGCTGCTTGCATATATATATATATATATATGAAGCTGTTTAATTTGGTTTGGTCTAATTCTAATACGTGTGGCGTGGCGTGGCGTGGCGTGGCTGGCTGGTAATTGCATGGCTTCTACGACTTGACATTCTAGAGAATCAGAATGGTCAAACCCTACACCAGTTCCAGGGAGAATATTGTCAATTTTGGAGTGTGAATTGGTTTTTGAAATGGAATATTTGGGATCGGACAAGGAAGAGTGTGAACTTAAGTATGCAAATGGAATCCTTGACTCTAGCGTTTAATTAGTCAATCTCTATATTATTGGTCTTTGAAACCTTCACCTTCTTCGTACGTAGTTGGTCAACAACAATATCTAAATCCCTTTTTATTCTTCTTCTTCACACTCCTTTTTTCCACTTAGCTTTAACGCCATATCATCTTATTTAACCCAACTCCCTCTCTCTCCTTGCTATCTTATATATATATATATATATATATATATATTCTTATTTTCTTTTGAATGTCCGCATGTTATTATTATGCGGATTCTATTATAAATAGGCGAAAAAGCAGAGAAGGGTAGTACAAAATACATGGCGTCCGCACAATAATAACGTTCGGATATCCGAATAAGAGAATTTCTTATATATATTATTTTGTTTTATTTTATTTTAAATTTTATACAAGTGATATGAGGGAGAGGGAATCGAACATAGGGCCTTTATATAAGGGTAAATGCTCTTAACCACTTAAGTTACAAGCCTCTTGCTCTCTTCTTGCTATCTTAATCAAGATACTATAAGAAAATTAGTCTTTCGCGGCAAAATCTTTGACCGACAAACTTCACTTTTCTCAGGGACAGTAAATTGTAGTGACGGAGTATGTGTTTTGCCGCCACAAATTTGATGCGTGACTCCACAAATGGCCCGAATATATTTATCTCTTATCTTTATACTATAAAAATATTTGAATAGGTTTAAATAGTATATTCTATACTCTTCGAATATATATTTTTAAATATTCGTATATATTTAAAGAGTATAGATTATACTCTTTAATATATTCGAATATTTAATAGTATAAAGATAATATATACAAATATTTTTTAAAAAATTTATATATATTTAAAAGGTATAGCTGGGTGGCTGTACCATTAAAATATTCGCAAATATTTAAATTGTATAGCCGTGCGGCTATACTATTAAAATATTCGTATATATTTACATAGTCTAGCCGCGCGGCTATACTATTAAAATATCCACATGCATTTAAATAGTATAGCCAAGCGGCGATACTATTAAAATATTCGAATAAATCTAAAAAAGTATAGCCGCACGGCTATACGATTAAAATATTCCAATAAATCTAAAGCGTATAGCCGAGCGGCTATACTATTAAATATTCGAATAAATCTGAAGAGTATAGCCACACGGCTATACCATATATATATATTTAAAGAGTGTATTTTTAAATCTTCTTATATATTTAAAGATAATAGCCGCATGGCTATACTATTAAAATATTTGTATATATATATATTAAAGAGTATAGCCGCATGGCTATACTATTAAAATATTTGTGTATATATATTAAAGAGTATATACACCATGTTAAAGGAAACACCACCACACACAACTTCTTCACTCCCACTGCCATCACCAACATCATCAATAATAATAATAAAGGGAATGAATATACTCTCAAAAAAACAATACCTAAAATAAGTTTGCTATTCAATTTATTGCTAAATTGGTATGACATCATTATTATCTTATGTATAAATGAATATACCTATCATTTTTAATGTATCTAGGATGTTTTTGTGAATAACGTACCTATTATCTTTTATGGATAATATACCTATTAATTTTATCTATAAAATAATAAAATTTTATCAATAATATAGTAGGTATACTATTTTTTTAACTCTTTGAATAATAATGTACCTTATTATGTGACTGGTTTAAATAGAAAATTTATTTATTTTCTTTTTCTTTTATGAATGAGAATATACTTATTAATTTGTCCAATGCACCTATTATTTATATGAATAATAATATACCTATTATCTTTTTTTGTAAATAACTAAACTTACATGGACACACTGTCATCCAGTTTTAAAATTAAATTTTACTTAAACGTTGTATTACCGTATTCCCATGACTACCCAGTAATAAATAATTAATAATGGCAGCATTACATTAAAGTGACTAATTACATTTTTGATTTTGGATAATCAGCTGCAAGCCTGCAAACCGTATTTTTCCTAACATTTTTAAAGGAAATTTAATTTTGTTAGTTTTAGCACTGCAAACGTGATGGTTTTCTAGGTTCAATTCAAGCTCCACATTATAGTCTTGTCACATCTTAATATATTCATGTAGGAAATCATTTGGACAGATTTTTGAATTTTAACTGTAAGTTTCTATACATTATTTTTGTATAAATAATAGTATACTCTCAAGGTTTTGGAAAAAAATAATGTAAAAACGGACACGTAGACAATTATATACTATACAGTAAAAACAGACACGTAGACAATGAACCATCCTTCCTTTCCTTATAAAAAGCATTGGAACCACTCTCACTCACAACAACAAACAAAGCACACAAAAACCGAGACTCGGATGACCTCCCAATGAACCAGTCAGGCGGTGCCCATTCCCGTCGCCGGAAAGCTTGGGAGCACCGGCGCCGGAATTTCGGACCCCCGTCGAGTCCATTTCTTCAGTGGAAGTTCGACGACGACAAAACCACCGGTGTCGTCCAGGCCTCAGCTCGGAAGCTCGCCGCGGGGCTCTGGCAATTGCGTTTTAACGAAATTTCAAGGGATCAAGACCTCAAGTTCAATTCTGGCCCTTCTGATCCTCCTCCGCCTCAGCTTCAGGTATTTCTGATTCGATTTTCATGTCGTTTTTGTAAAAGTTTCGTTTTTGACTCTGTTATGTGACTGCCACTGTGAGTTTGAACTCTGCTATGTGTTTGTTTATTTGAAATCTATAATTTTGCATATGAAATGGTTATTATAGGAACTTCAGAGAGAATGACTGCATTGCTATCATTTGGATATGTTCAATTTTGGGTTCAGATCTTAAAGCCAATTTTGTTTTGTCAAAGTGTTAGAGGTTTTACATAGATTTTAAGACTTTGAAATCAGTCATTATGGTTCATGCCTTGAAATTGAATATATTAATATTGAACTCATAATTGGGCAAGGAAAGGATTGATCTTTTGTCAAACTATAAGCTACTTGTCTCAGTTATGCAAAAACTGCCCTTAGCCTCAACAAAAAAATTGCGGCTCACCAACCTAATGTGTTACACAACTTTGACTTATCTAATTATTAAGATTTCAAGCTTCAATACCTAAATTATAAAGTTCTAGTATTTATGTTTCATTTTCTTTTGATTTTCTAGCTTGAACCATCTTCGCCATATCCTGAATGTGCATCAGAGAGGGAAACAAAGTGGAGCTCTGGAGGCTCAAAAGAATTTGATGACATCTATCGTGTTTACAACCATGTGAAGCTTCTCAAAGATAGGCCAGTTACTACTGGCTCTGTTGTTTCGACAATGAATGCAGAACTAACGGAAGCTAGATTGTGTATTCTTGCGCTCGAAGCTAAGCGGCAGTCCCTTAAGAAGAAAGTCAAACATTTTTTGAGGAAGCTAGAAGAGGAAAGAATCCATTGGAAGAGCAGAGCACAGCAGAAAAATCGTGCTCTTGACGAATTGAAGGAAGAATTTGGTAGGGAAAGGAAAAGTCGTCAGCAGATGGAAAACCTTAACACCAATCTGATAAATCAATTAGCAGGTGCCAAGTTCTCTGCGGAGCATTTCATGAAAAAATATGAGGAAGAGAAAAAGAGCAGAAAACTCATGCAAGAAATTTCTAATGAACTAGCTGAACAAATTGGAGAAGACAAGGCTGAAGTTGAGGCATTGAAGAGAGAATCAAAGAAAATTATTGCAGAAGTGGAAGAGGAGAGGAAGATGTTCCAGATGGCAGAGGTTTGGCGTGAAGAACGGGTCCAGATGAAGCTGACCGATGCAAAACTAGCTCTTGAAGATAAATATTGTCAGTTGAACAAGCTGATAACAGATGTTGAAACTTTCTTAAGGTCAAGGTTTGGCACTCTGGATATGACGGAGTTAAGAAAAGCTGAGTTGATCCTGCAGGCAGTTAAGTCATTGAATATCCATGGTATTGAAGAATTTTCTAATGTTCCTCCAAAATCAAATGATATATTCTCTGTTTTTGAAGAGCTCTGGCGATGTGAAGGTAGTGAGAGGGAGATTGAACCCTGCATTTGTCACACTCCTTCTAGCCATGAGGATAATGGGTTCAACCAAACTCATTTGTTAAAGCAGTTGAATTGCCATAATGATTATAATAGTTGTTTACAGAAAGATGCCAGAGGTTCTTGTGATACATTGGAAGGGGGTAATCCCGCAATTGACAGGGTTGGCCAGGGAAAAACTGTTTCAAGGAGCATTAGTGATAGTAATGATAATGCAGTTCAATGTTCTCCAGATAGGGAAATCAGTGAGGTATGCGCAGCATCAGAGAAGCAATCAAAGCCCAAGACATCTTCTGCATCTAAGCTTTGGGGATCATGTCCAAGCAATGGTGAGTTTTATAAGATAGGTTTCGATGAGGGTGAAGGGAGGCTTTCAAATGGGATTACATCACGCTGGGGAGAAAATTCAAATAAAGGGTTGTTTGAACATGATACTACACACCAGGATTCAGCTGGACAGAGGATCCCAACAGACACAGTGAATCCACACATAACTCGAGGGATGAAAGGGTCCATCGAATGGCCCCGAGCCATTCAAAAGAATGGTTCGAAGGTCAAGCTTTTGGATGCAAAAATAGAAAGCCAGAAATCACAATTGCGTCATGTTCTTAAACAGAAGGCTAGGTGAATTAGGGGCTTATACATTAGAAGTAGACACTTGTTTTCTTTTCTTAGTTTTTGGTTGCTATCCACAAAAGAGCAAACTTCACTATATTGTATGTTTATTTGGACACAAATGAGAAAGAACAAATCATTTAAGCTCTCTCTCTCTCTCTCTCTTATATTTCTTTACTGGTATTGATTATTGCATGTTGTGCTGCTGTTTGACATGGCATTATGAGTAGCATGGCATTATGAGAAGCATGTTATAGGCTATAGCCATTTATTTCCAGCTAGACAGCCAATCATTGTGTGTGCGCTTTTTCTATACAGGTGGGAGGGGGCAGTTGAGAGTGTTTTTGACCCACTCTTTTGGGTCATTCCTCCCATCCCAAGAAAGAAGAATTAGGAATTTGTGGGATTCTCTTTTTCTCCGTAAGCTGATAAAAATGTGAGTGTTGTGTGTTTCCCTGTTTTGCTTCTTGCTGAGGACCTGGTGGTGGATCCCATGTCTGTAGAATGTAACACAGTTGTCTCCAAATAATTCATGCAATTTGCAAAGCTATCAACTTTGCTCGCAAAATTAGACTATTATAAGGTCCTCTAAGACCAACATAGCTTTTTACATAAATGCGTGCAATTGTATTTGTACACAGTTGAGTATGCTGAAAAGAAAACCCAACAAATAACATTAACTAATAGTTTACATCAGGTAATTTGGTGCAGATATCGTTTATATTCAGTTAGGGTTAGGAGAGGATTAAACTTTAACAAAATCTAAAAAGACCACCCAAAAAAAAAAAACAAGAAATCCTTCCCGCCTCTTCCCCTCCAAATCAAATCGCCACACCGCTTTATTGAAAAAAAAAGGCATGAAGCCCAACTTCAGAAGGCCTGTGGGCCCAAATTTACTGGTGATTAATTGAATGATCAGCCCTGGGTCCAGTCCAAACCAATGGACAAATCATGTACTGGTTTTCTTTTTCTTTTTTCTGGTGGGGTTTAAATTAAGACAAAAAGATACAGTGAGTAATACAACTTGCATGACTTTGGATGCAGAACCTCATTTGTTAGATATTTACTGGGTTGTCAAATCGATTACTGAAAAAGACCTGGCACCAATCATTTAATCCCCAAATTCTCCGAGTAAACCAGTTTTTCAAAGCACAGTTTAGATGCTTATCTTATCCTCTTGCTTGGGTAGGCGTAAGTGTTTAAAAGACCACACTCATGATCCAATTTATCATTTCAAGTCTGATGATGATTTGGGAAAGAAAAAAAAAAACAGAGACGAAATTAAGACAACCCTTAAAAGGACAATCATCATCAGTTAACTTGACGGAATTAGACGACGAATCGACCAAACACAACTTGACTTAGTGATTATGATTAAGAAAACAAAGTGCACAAGTAGGTTTCCACAAACACATGCATCAAAAAAGAAAGCAAGATGCTCATGAATGAATGGTTTTGAAGTAGTCACCAAATTAAGAGAAGCAGGCCTGGCAAATACACAATTAGCCTACCTATAAAAAAAAACAGAGAGATTAAGATTTAAGATGATATTTTGATGGTTGATCTTCATGCTTTGAGTTTTGGCCGAACAAGAGCTTTTCTAGTCCTATAGTTAATGATTGTACAAACAAAATTCCCACCTGACCTGATGAAGAAATGGGGGTTGCCGCCAATGCCACAGCCACAGACTTAGGCAGCAAGTCATGCAAGTAGGACGACCATTTTTGCTAATAACCTCAACTCTACCTACACTTTCTCTCAACTGTCGTTACAAAACTAGCAAACTTTGTACCACTTGATGGACACTACTCTAAGAATGAAAATGACCTCATACCAATCTCCAATCTCACATGTTTTTATATATGCAAGCACGTGTTTTTATACATGCACGCTCAACCCACAATATCATCTCATGATTCGAACCGTTCATTTTTAGTTGAGCAGCATCGTGCATCAGTGTCCTGTAGGAGATGCTGGCTCTGTGTAAGTTTTGATGATCATGGTATATAGTTTTGAAACCCCATTTAAAGGCTGTTATGATCTCTGAATCTGATGAAACAAAGGTTTAGATATTGCATCAAGGTGATTGAAATCATTGTTGTTGAGGGGACCCCGTTTAGGTTTTGAATTAAAAAAAGGCTAAGATTCTTCCTAATTATTTTCAATCAGTGATTAGAGTGGGGAAACTATTATTGACAGAAAAAAAAAATACTAGATGGAATCTGCAACTGCAACCGAAGAGAAAAAAAAATACTAATAGGTGGTTTGATAATAAACTAATGTGATTTGGTCGAAGATTGATTGATTATTTTTATCAAGGTTGCTATATTGGTGGTCGGCTCTTTCATGGAGGAAGTGGCATGTCATTGGCATCAATCTGGTTGTTGAGATTGTGGTGATAATAGCATGAAAAATGGGAAAAAAAGAGAGTAAATTTATATATCAAAAAATGAAATCCTCAAGGGGATTAGATTTGGACTGGCACATGACAGATAAGCCATGGCTGACCCAACATGATTGTAACAACTCAAACCAGAGAAAACGATCGGTCCTTTCTAATCGTTGAGTGATGCATAGGGATAAGAAAAAAAGGCCTGCCACCTGAGCTGAGCTTGCTGCTGCCAACCAAACAAAAATGTTAACAAGAAATATTAGGCATTGAAATTTTTTTCTTTTTTGTGGTGAGCTCCTTCTTGAAAAAGGGTTGATTGTGACCTCTATTTGCCTCCCTCCCTCCATCTCCATCTGGTTGAAAAATTTGTGACACAGATATTTGATATTCAATCTTCCAAACCAAACTTGGCCTCAATAATTTTGCAAAATAATGATCTTCTTAACTTAACCCTAATTAATTTTTTTAGATATTTAGTTATATACTCATTCTTAGATTAACTCTGCACCATTTAATTTCTATAAACAAACCCCCAAAAAAAATAAACCACAAAATGATGGCCTTGTTGAATTTAATTTTAATTATTAAATTACTTTGATACTCAGTTGAGTGTTTTGGTTTTTTTATTTATTTATGAGATTTTGGAGTTGGCTTGTTTTAAGAAATCAATGGTAGTTTAGTAATTTATAAGAAGTTCAAAGCCTCTTTGTTATATTGTAAATGGGTTTTGTGTGTGTTTTTAAAATCCATTTCATATAGCTTTTTTTTATAATTTGGATCCCTCTAAAATTTTACAACCCAGTTGAAAATGTCATCAAATATTATTGTAAAAATAATTCATGCTAGGATGTTGCTGCAAAAATTGCAGACCTATAGGACCTATATAATTGTGTTTTTGGTAATTCATGCAACTTGTTACTCAAACTGGAGCGCCAAGTTGCAGAGCGTCACAAAGATTGAGTGGATGCTAGTCAACAAAACCAAACAGAAGAAGATAAAGCAAAAAATTTGTATAAAAGGGTCACACAAATTGCACTCTTCTTAGCTTTACAGCTCCCCATGTGCAGTGCAGATGATGAAAATCCTGCAAGAAAACAAAAGGGGACGATCAAATTTGGTATCTTCAGAAAAGAATCAAATCAAGAAAAGGGTGAATTAAAATTAAAATTTGATCATTTTAATTGGATCCCCCACAAACAGAGAAAAACTTTCAAGCAAGTAACGGAGATAATACTTTTTACTATCCTCAGCTAATAATACAATAAAACATGAGATAACTTTTTCGCATATTATTGAATTATTGGTCGGAGACTGTGGATAGTATTCATTATAAGTAAATTTTTCTGCACGCACAGAGGTGTTTGCTGCAACTACAAAATATTACGTAGTATCTGGTGCAAGAAGAACACGTTCTTGGCCAACCTGACAACACAAAGCCTCTGCTACCCGACAAAACCTCCAACAAAAGATCTCTTATATATATATTTATATATATATAATTTTATGTTAGTACAATATACAAGAATCTCATGTTAAAATAAAAGGGTGACTTTCTTGACATATTCGTAATAAAATAATATCCCATGATTCACTTTAGTACAATCATTCATTCCTCAGCCTTGTGATTCTCATCTTGCCAAATTGAATTTTATAAAGTACTCATCTTGCCACCATCAAATCATATGCTAAACACTGAGCTTAGCAGAGGGTTTTTAAAATCTATTTTATTTTATTTTTGTAATTAAGTAGCAGGTGGGATTCTTATTCTACATAATTGACACGCACATTATCAATTCACTAATTTGCACGAAGACTTGTAACTCAAAGTGATTATGAACATTTATTCTTACATTCAAAGTTTTAAATTCGATTCTCCAATCTCTAATATCGCTTGTATCAAAAATTTGATGCAACGCATGACGTAATACGGAGCTTGATATAATAATTTTGTGTTTTTAAAAACAGTGGTGGTGGGGGTGGGGTCCATGCAAGTACTTGTAAAATATTCCACTTTTATTGCCGTCATTGATCTTGCAGATTCGACAGGTTCCTATCTTATTGGACGGTTTATACACAACATAGTACTCCTGTGGCACATGCACACAATCACCGCACCGCGCCACACTTCAAAATTACTCCGGGCATCAATTAGTGATTCATTATTAACCGACCGATGGATCATTTTCTAGTTTTGATCTTGTGGAGCTGACATGCATAACAAGCGATAGCATAGGATACTTTGATTAATATTGATCAGTCCATCACAAGACAGAGTTAGGTATTTGGGGGTCAATGGTCAGGTCAGGATGCACCTCTTGACGGTGAACCCATCATCCATGGGCCAATGGCTAGCGGGTCCCAGCCAATGTCTGGTCATTGAAAGCCAAGGTCCCCCAACAGAATCCCACACAATGAGGCCAGTACAAGGGTGAGGGGTCCTCACAAAAGGAAGAGGGGTCCTCTCTTGAGAGAAACATGAAATATCAACCCTATCCCTTTATTATCCTCCAACGTTCTTAGAATCCCAACTGGATAACAACTGCAACTTGCGGTTATGGTGGATGGTGTTAGCATGAGATGAGTCAATATCGAAAGTTAATTCTGTAATCTACGCCAGTCAACCATTGTCAATTATGCATCTATTATGTAACATACGTCAATCAACGTGCTTGATCGTCCATCTATTGTATAACTTAGGCCAATCAACAATTGCAACTGTGCATTCATTATATAACATACGTCAATCAACGATTGTCAGCTATCCGTCCATTATGTAACCTAATACCAACTGTGCATTCATTTATTACATACATCAATCATTCATCCATAACGTAACTTAAGTCAATCAACAATTGACACTGTCCATCCATACACAAAGCGTTAGCACTCCCCAAAATTTTTGGCGGGAATGATAAATATGTACTGAAATATGCATAAATATAGCATACTGATGATGAAAATTTTGACATATTCATATCAAATTGTTCATTGCACTATTGTAGTGTGCCACACACAATCATATATCGCAATGAGTTTTAAGACTACCTGTTTCTAGAATCCCATTACTTCTTGTAATCTCAAGCATATATTGGGTCCAATTAGCAATTCAAGCACAAAGCTCCATTACTATCTCAAGCTTAATCCATTGAATTTGGGCCATTGGATTGTGGAAATTGTGAAATCTTGGAAAATGAATAGTGTGATAAGGCTTCACTTGTTTACTTCAAAAACGACAAGTCCTTGTTGGCCCCCACCCCACTATTGTTATTTTGGACCGTCTAATGTGGCCTTCACAAGACTTCTTTTCCATCCCAAGTGGGGATTATTTTAACCACAAACCCAAACTGATTACCTCCTAAACCATCAATTATGCAGGGCTAATTTTCTAGTCACCATCATTAGCCACCTCCCCACAACATCCTAAACCTTTTATTTTTCCTTCATCAAATTATTTAGCGGATCACTGTTCATCCACTTGGCATGGACTGAGACGCTTGAAGCGGGACCCGTAGGTGTTGGAAGCACCCACGTGGTGGGTTTTCAGAGGAGGACGTACCCACGTTAATTATTATATGCATTTGTCATTTGACGTAGTCAAACAAGACGGGTTTCGCGTTAGGGCCCCGTTTTGTGAAGAGGGGAATACCGACGTGGTGGATGGATACTTTGAATTTTTACATAAGAGCGCGTTCCTAACAATCCCCATTGCTGAGTTTTTCTTTTCCTTCTAGTTTTTTTTTCATGTACAACCGATAACCAAAAACATGATAACCTAAAATAAAATCTCGGATACAATGTTAAATGTTTTTAATTACTTAATAATTATTTAGTTAGCAGTCTATTAACGGGTTAAATATTATTATTTGATGCTTTTAGGAGGTGCATGAGTAATTATAGTATAGTGCATAAGTATGATTGCGTGGTATAACTTGTCCTTTTGTTATGATAAAAATTTATATTTTCTAATACTATATATTAAAGTGCCTGTTATTTCCACCCACCCTGTCATATTTCTCCACTCACCTTATCTTTCCACTCACTATGTAAATTTGAAACAACACAATCCTATCTTTACACCCACCATTATTCATAAAATACCCTTTATAAATCTTCTTATATGACACTCATCTAATACAGCTAAGTCTTTTTTAATTTATTATTATTATTAAATTCGAATTAAAGCAATAATTACCAAAAAGCTTTTCCATATGCCTCTTTCTTCTTCTCCCCAACCCTCTTCCCACAAAATTTCCATTATCGCTAGATTTCTTACCGGCACCGCTAAATCTATCTCGCTCACTCATTCTCCCATGACAGTTCCCTCTCTTCACCATGGCAATTGTATTAGATTTCTCACTGCTGGTGCATCATTATTCAAGCCTCACTCGACTTCTATATTTTCTAGATCTATATATGAAGATAATTGGTTTAGATGATTACATTGTTATGGGTGTTTGGGATACAATAACTAATAATTATAAACCCTATCATGAAATGATTTGTTTTAAGACTTCAACTAGGAAAGTTTAGTTGAATTTTTTAGATGATCTCAAGAGGATATAAGGTTCTATAGGATTAGCCTTTTGAATTATCTAGCAGTACTTGAATTGATGTAGAGAGAATGATGAATGTATTGATGTGATTTGTGGCGCTAGTGAGAATAGCAGATATAATGGAATTTCCAAGGAGAAGAGGAGGGTGAGGGGAGTAGGAGGAAGACGGAGGGTTCAAGGTTTAGTTTAGGGTTAGAAGTCGGACATAGAAAAAAATATATGGGTAATTGTTTAGTGTTTAAGAGATAATAAAAAATTAAAATACCCTACCCTTTAATTATTTATAAAATATCCTTTTTTTTTCCTTAAGTCATTTTACAAAAGGATAAATTTGTCTTTGAAATTTTGAAAATAAGATGGGTGGAAAAATGGGCAAGCTGGTGAAAATGGCAACACTCATATTTAAAAGTGAGAAATAGTAACCTTATTATGCACGTATATTAATAGATGGACAAATTATATTACATTATTGTATTTTAATACCGTACAATTATTCTCGAGGTGCACGTGCACAACTGTCATTAGCTTTCCTCTTACGATTTTGTATCAAGATCAAGTATTTCGTCAAAAAACAAGAGTTTCACGCTAGATAGGCAAGTGGTCCACACGTGCTGATGGAAGCGCGTGTAATGGATGAATGACTCCATTGGAATTTCACTATTTTTTACAGTTTTGTGAACTTGTGGCGTCTTTTTAATACCACCATGCATCTTGTTAGAGAGAGAGCTCATAAGGAAATGCGGACAAAATGAGACTCAAATGCAAATGAAATGAATTATTGGGTTGCTTGTGGGGCCGTGCCAAATGGAAATGCTCTCTATATATATACATGCCCAGCCCTCCAAAGCCCAGCTTATGCGTAAGCCAATATAATAAATAATTTCAATGGAGCTGTGAAATTGGGTTTCGTGGGTTTTTTCCTTTCCTTAATTGAGTCGCCGGGAATTATCGATTCCGTCGTCGGAATCTGATTGATTATGACATATGGCGAAGGGCCGGAAACTGACGCAGAGCCGCAGCGAACGGTTGCTCGGAAGCTACAGCAGCTACAGCCACGCTCATGACTCGCCGGAGCTCGGCGAAGACGACGTCTGGTCGATGGTGAACACCGTGGACGAAAGGGAAGACCCCGAAATCGAGAATTCGCACGGAGATTGGAGCCCACGCGCCTCAGCAGAGACAAACGGGGGCGTCTCGTCGAGGAGAAGCCGCAGAATTGCGCGGGAAGATGGCAACGTGGGTGGCCTGTCATTGGCTTTTGACGATTCAGGAAAGACGGCGTCATCACCTAGGATCGTGCACCAGTTCCGCGGACACGACAGCGTGGCGTCCCCACGTGCGCACCACATGGCCACGTCAGCTCCCGTGAACGTGCCGGACTGGAGCAAGATTCTCCGGGTCGACTCGGTGGACTCCCTGTACGAGTTGGATGGGAATGGCTCGGAGATGATCCCGCCACACGAGTACCTAGCACGTGAGTACACGCGAGGCGCGACGTCGGTTTTCGAAGGCGTTGGGCGGACCCTGAAGGGCCGGGACATGCGTCAGGTAAGGGACGCGGTGTGGAGCCGCACCGGGTTTGATGGTTAATTGTGATTAGTGTTAGGATTAGGAAGGGAGTTTTATTATTAAAAATGATTGGATTTGGGAAGACGTCGTAGTGGAGATTTTAATCTTATTGTTGTGAAATGGTATTTTTGCATTGGGCAATGATTCAGCTGAGTTAATAGCCTCGGCTGCGAGTGAGCCCAATTTGCCCAAACATTTGAATTCTGAATCTGGGGATTGTATTGAGGTCCTTCTTTGGTCTTTTTCTGTCGTGGGTTGAATTCTGGAAATCAATTTGTCTTAGTTGGTAATATAATTTGGTAATTTATGAGCTTCAGGGACAGCTCCTGTTTGTTTTTTTTTTTTTTTTTTAATAAATATATTAAACTCACACGCGTTATATATAATTTGAATCCAGACTTTATTTGAGAGAACAATTACTCAAATCTAGTGCATTAATGAAACCTTGCCAACTTTTAAGAGTATTGTTTTATGAAATTTTTTAGCTCATATTTTCCTCAATTCTTGATAAACTATGTAGGCTTTTCCAGCAATATGGTTTAGATGCCTCTTTTAAATGTCATTCTTTGAGTTAAATAAAATTTGAGGATACAAATCAAAAACTGAACATGGAAAATAATAATGTCATTGAGTGCAATCTTGTTGTTTACCATCTTATTTCTTTTATAAAAAATTAAAAATTAGTGTTACCGTCACACTACAATCATGCGTGTTTATTTATATTAATATGCTAAGTCGGCGAAAATCAACAATATCATCGACACATATAATATCACATAAATTAATAATATCTAACCCTTTTTTTTTTCTTTCATAGTCTCACACTAATGGCCTAACTACCTAATATAACTATTATAAACCCATGGAGTTTCTCCACCAAACTATTTAAAACTTGTAGAATAAATAGATACTAAAAGTCTAGAACAATCAAATATTAGTGACTTAAAAGAAATTAGTGACTTGAAATGTGATCAAAATTCATACCATCTCCACTTGATAATTAACATCTCTCAAACCTCACAAGCCAATCTTAGTTTGAACTATATTAGTTGACAAGTGTGTCAACACTTACACACACAAATATATATGGACAAACCTATCATTTGAACAACTTATAATTTACAAAACTACAATCTGGCTATAGGGTTTTTATTTATTTATAGTTTGTCTATAGAAATTAAATAGTATAGTATTTATCTATAATATTAGTGTTAAAAATAAATATCTGCCAATATTATGTGGTTTCATTTCATCCACCTCATATTTTCAAAGTCGTGTCAATTGCATGAAGAAAGCATTGGAATCTAAAAAGAAAGAAAATAAGAGTTTGATGATGATGATGATGGTGATCATTGACATTGAGCATAAGGTGCGGTGGGCCACTGATATCCAAAGCTCAGTGTTAAATCCAAATTTCCAAAGTCTAGTCAGTTAGTGTTGATTTAATAGCACAAAGACAAAGGTGAAACTAATGGCTCTCGTAGCCTGTGAGTTGTGATTTCATGAGTGAGAGAGGCAATAAAAAGGACTTGTGTCCTTTTCTTGAAAAAGTTTTAGCCCATATACATACACTTATATATGCTTCAACTTCACAATGCCATCCATCCAATTTTTCATTATCAAAAATATATAAAAATTATACAAGCGATATTGTGAGAAGTAGATTCATAATATCTCGAGTGTAAGCGTAATTACTTTAACTACACTCCTTATAAATTTGTTATTAAACCCTTTGCTCCATCATTCCTTATAAATTTGTAATCCGCTCCGCACAGTAAATATTGGATTTTCGTTGCCTTGGACCTTGTCAACCTGTCCTGCCCTTCCGTCTCACTATCCATCAGCTTCCACTGAAAGCATCTGGTTTTGCTCGCTCCTGGGAGTGGGTGGGCCTCCTCATTTTTTGTCCATATTTTCTATTTCTGACTCTTTTTAATATGCATTTCCGGCATTTATTCCCCGCCCTCCTTTGTTCTTTACTTTAAAAAAAAACATCCATACTCTTCTATTATTCAAACAATTACTGGGTAAAAGTCCTCTCTCTCTCTCTCTCTCTCTCTCTCTCTCTCTCTCTCTCTCTACATTGTATGGGCTTTTCTTGCAAAGAGAAATCCAACTTGAACCACAAACTGATGCCCAATGCAGAGTGGGATTGACATTTTTGATGTGGGCCTTCTTCATATGCAATGTGCATTGCTGTGATGGGAGGTAGGACTAGTAGGATCACTTGTGCTGGTGAGAAAATGGAATGGTAGGACTAGCAGGTGACAGACTGACTGCATGTGAATTGTTGACACCAAGAGTACAAGAGAATAGTGCTAAACCCCGAATTTGTTGAATTAGGGAACGTCTTCGTTTTTTCTGAGCGACTAACCATAGCAAATTTCCCGTTCAATCTCCAACTATACCCTACGAGGATCCAGAATCAGATTTTGGGCTGCAAAGTGTATCCTGGAATGTAATCTCTAGCTGTAATACTAGAGTGAGTGCAAACACATTCCCTATTGATAATTAAAGATGTGTGGGGTCCAGTTTTTCAAAGTCGTAGGTCCATAATATATATGCACAAACCTACCTAAACCAAGAGGAGAGGTCGGTCTCTTGGGCACGTGAAACACCTGGGTTGGTTTGGTTTTAATTTCAACACGTATACGGCTACAAAAAATGAATCCACACGATTTTTTGAATTTTTGAATTTTTTTTGTTTGTCGTGGAATCAATGGATAGCTAGCTGGCACACACGTGGAAAAATAAATTTGAAATGCTAATCACTTGGGATGATGTTTTTTTGGGGTGGAGATTAAATGAGATTAAAACATCACGACAGAACATGAACATGCAAAGATGGGGATATAAAATAATAAATGAGAGAAAGTGATGGGACGAAGAGCATGTGTAACTAGCTTTCTAAATCATCTTTTTAGATAAATTTTAGAGGAATTGAAAAAAATACAATTCCAACATATTCTCTATCCATCTCTTAAATACAAGAAGACTACTGTGGCTCTTTATAATTTAATGTTGTTTTGTTTTGTGCATATTTTAAATTTTAAACTAATGCTAATTATTTTTTAATATTAAATTTTATAGAGATGTACTAATTATATTGATTTAAAAAATAATTATAGTATTTATGACTCATAAACTAAGGAGTATGATTGGAGTTCAAATTTTATAAAGAGCTACTAAAATAGCATTTGTGTGTGTTTTAGCTAAATTTTAACCAAAAAAGAAGGAGCATAATTGCGGATGCTTAAAGAAAACTAATTTTAATCGCATTTCTGCCAACTGCTTCCTAAAAAAATTCCAAATTATTCCATTTCAAGCAATGAAAATAATAATGGAAATGTGAAATCATATAAGTTTTAACTGTTATCTTTCATAGATTCAAGCTCAACAATTATGGGTCCAAATTCCAATCCCAATTATGATTTTCTTTTTGGACTTGGTCATTGCCCGCCATCTCTGCTGTAATAAGTCGCTAATTACTAACTTTGCCCTCTACAGATGATGATAATATAATAATAAGAATGTAGCCCAAGAGAAGAGGATAGAATATAGCAAATCCTAAATATAGCTGTCACTTTCGTGTGAATTAGAGTTTAAGGCACACTGACATACAAAAATATCAAAAACTCTATAAAATCGCAATTTTCTCTCTCTTTTATAGATATAATTGTTTCCTTTTTCTCTTGGGAAAATTAATAATATTATTATTATTTTCAGTTTCTGTATTTGCAAATTTGCTTAATAAACTTAACCAAGTTAATTAGCAAAGCAGATGAAATGACCTTGGTTTGGTATCTCCTTTTTGAATGGAAACTGCCACATGGGGATGGGGCCTAAGATTTGTTAATTTAAGGGTAAAATCCAAGATTTATGAAAACGAAAGGAAAAATATGACAAACACAAGTTACAATACAAGTAAAATTTATTAATTATACTTCTTTACTAATTGGCATTAAAATCCCCTTGAATAAAAATTTAGTATTAAAATCTTTACATAACTTCTTTAATAAGCAAAGCATTACCGTTTGGGTTTATATTTGGTGAAATTGTTAATTTCCCGGAAAGAGAAGCAAATTTTCTTGTTTCTTTTTAGACTACTGAAATTCAGCTCCGCGTCAACACGCAATATTCAAAACTTTCTATGTAGACGAAACTATGGTCGCACAACTTTCTCAATAACTATCAAACTTGATCTGGCTTTTGCTTAAATTACTTAAAGATCAGATTTTTGGGTTGCCTGCCCTCATCCACCATTTCATCTTTCTTGTCCTACCCTCTTCATTTCTCATCGTCTCAGATTGGCTCTGAAAAATCCCAAGAAATCCAGCTCCAAAGTTGGTTTCTTTCATTGAAATTCAGCACCAAAGTCCTGATCAGAAAATGGGTTGTTGTAGCAGCAAAGCAAATACTCCAAAACCGGGTTCTAATGGGTATGGCATAGCCACAGGTGGTGCTTTGCACCACCAACCTTATCAGCAGCCACAGCCAGCGGTTCAGCCTCTGAAAGTCTCAGCCCAACAAACCCGCAACCCACCACCACCATCCAGACCCCATCCCCAGCCACAACAACCACAGCCACAGCCAAGGCCACAGCCACAGCAGCCAATCCCTGTTCCAATTAAACCAGCAGCACCACCACCAAATAGCATTCTCGGGAAGCCCTTTGATGACATTAAGCAATACTACACTCTTGGCAAAGAACTGGGCAGAGGCCAATTTGGCATCACATACTTGTGCACTGAGAACTCTACTGGTCAATCTTATGCCTGCAAGTCAATCCTCAAGCGCAAACTTGTGAGCAAGAATGACAGGGATGACATCAAGAGAGAAATTCAGATTATGCAGCATTTGTCTGGACAACCAAACATTGTGGAAATCAAGGGGTCTTATGAAGATAGGTATTCTGTGCATTTAGTGATGGAGCTCTGTGCTGGCGGGGAGCTTTTCGATAGGATTATAGCACAAGGCCAATATTCAGAGAGAGCAGCAGCTGCAATTTTGCGTGACATTGTCAATGTTGTGCACATTTGTCACTTTATGGGTGTGCTTCATCGTGATCTCAAGCCTGAGAATTTCTTGTTGTCTAGCAAGGATGAAAGAGCGATGTTGAAGGCAACGGATTTTGGGTTGTCTGTTTTCATTGAGGAAGGTGAGTACTGTAAATTTGTATGATCTATGTATGTTAACCATATCCAGTTACAAATTGTAGAATTTAGAACTAGACGCTATCAGTTTGCTTATTTAACCATCTTCTGGACTGCCAAAATGGCATGTAGTTCCTATTGGTTTGATTTATGCACATCTGTCTGTCCATTTTTGTAGAACTGATTGGGTTTCTAAATGCAGTGGTTAAAAAGTTACGAGTAATGCTTTGCTGTAAATGCAGTGGTTCTAATTTAGTTGCAGATGTTATACCTTGTGAAAAGAAAATTGTGTGGTTTACTGGGAACACAGTATGTTTGTTAGTAAAGCCAAGGTTTAAGAGTAGTAAGAGTAGTTAGCCCCTGTCATTTTCCTGCCTTATGTAGTGTTGCGAATCAGATTATGATGTTTATAAACAAATTCATTACTTTTGGAGCTTCCATAAAATTCTCATTCTTATGTGGTTGTTTTGCTTCAGTTAAGGAAATCATAGTCTGAAGATTTAGTATAGTGAATAAATTCTTATGTGTTGCGACACTATGTTTTATCTTCATCTCAGGAAAGGTGTACCGTGATATAGTAGGCAGTGCTTACTATGTTGCTCCTGAAGTGTTGCGGCGTAGTTACGGAAAGGAAATAGATATTTGGAGTGCAGGAGTTATTCTGTATATTCTACTGAGTGGTGTACCTCCATTTTGGGCTGGTAAATACAACTTCAGTGTATTCTTGCTAAACCTTCAATGTTTTCTTTGGCTGTAGTTTTCTTATCACTGTATCTCTCCTTTATATTTGCAGAAACTGAGAGGGGTATATTTGATGTCATATTGGAAGGAGTAATTGACTTTGAAAGTCAACCATGGCCATCAATATCAGACAGTGCCAAGGATCTAGTTAGAAAGATGCTAACACAGGACCCAAGAAAGAGAATTACTTCTGCAGAAGTTCTAGGTATTTTATCTCTTAAATACTATTTTGGTTGGACTGAAAGTTTTAACTACGTAAAACATGCTGTATAACATCAACAAGCCAAATGTAGCCGTTAAACTGAAGCTGAAAGGATAATTTTAAAGCATTAAAATAATTGATTTAGCATTGTGGTTGTTATTCATTAGTGAATCAGTTAAAATAAAATTTCATCAGTTTACATTGCGCTTATTACCACTGGCTCTTGTTTTACGCTCGTTTGCTTTTGACTAACATTTAATATTCTGTATGGTTAGAGCATCCCTGGCTCAGAATAGGTGGAGTAGCATCAGACAAGCCAATAGATAGTGCAGTTCTCTCTAGAATGAAGCAATTCAGGGCAATGAACAAGCTCAAGCAACTTGCTTTGAAGGTAATTACCAAACTATGTTCAAAAGCTCCTATCTTTACCCAATAAAAATTGGTAAAGTTTGCATTTCAAATAGTATATCAGCTGCAGGCTTGAAGTTTATTTCCAGAAACACAAGCATTATATAAGCTTGAATTTGATTTAAAAAAAAGTACAAAGATTTTCTTGGTATTTGTCTTGAAGGGTTCAGAGGATTCCTTCTTTCATTACCCGTCTTATTCCTTAATAATGTTGATGCCTTTTGAAAATTTCCCCTAGGTCATAGCAGAGAATCTATCTGAAGAAGAAATTAAAGGTCTTAAAGCAATGTTCACCAATATGGACACTGACAAAAGTGGTACAATAACTTACGAAGAACTGAAGACAGGTTTAGCGCGTATTGGGTCGCGGCTGTCGGAAGCCGAAGTTAGGCAACTTATGGATGCTGTAAGTAACTATCAATTTTCCAGGAACTCAATCTGTTGCCGACTGTCATGCCTCGCTTTTTCATAAATGTCTGGAAATCTTGTAATTTCTGTGTAATACATTTCAGGCTGATGTGGATGGAAATGGATCAATTGACTACATTGAATTTATATCTGCTACTATGCACAGACAAAGATTAGAAAGAGATGAGCACCTGTACAAAGCATTTCAGTATTTTGACAAGGATAGCAGTGGGTGAGTTGAGTTGATTATTTTTTTTGCTTGGTACTTCCGGTGTACTTACTGATCTCTTACTGGATTTCTGATCTTTTCTTTTTTAGTTTATTTTTATCATAAATAAAGTTAAATTCAATTACTTGATCCAACTCGCGGAAATGAAAAACATTGGATAACTTTCTCATTATGATTATACCATATATTCAACTTTACATACTTTTCTTGTTTGTAGACATTTCAGTTGTCTTCTTTTTCAACCTTCTAAATTATGGTGTATTGATGTTGAAGTGAAGTTTCATTGGCTTATGGCTTGCCTAAAGTCTTTTGATTCATGAATTTAATCAAGGTGGAATTTATCCAACCTGTTTGTCAAGAACTAGGCAGTTAATAATTAACAGGTTGATTAGATTGTAATATAAATTTAAGGAGCCAAACTGTTGTAGGGTTTTATATCTTTACATCATTCAGTCATATAAGGAAAGTTAATGAAGTTCATCACTGTCAATTTCCACTAACAGGTATATTACAAGAGATGAATTAGAGGCTGCTATGAAGGAGCACGCAATGGGCGATGAAAACACCATAAGAGAAATAATTTCGGAGGTTGATGCAGATAATGTAAGTGATTTACAATTTTCAAATATCTGTAACTTTTTCTCTGTAACTTTTTATGCTGATCTATTCAAATTAATAGGACGGGAGGATAAACTATTCGGAGTTCTGTGCAATGATGAGAAGTGGAACTCAACAACCAGGAAAGCTCTTTTAATGCCACTAATGGGTGCTTTTGAATTTCACAAGCAGAAGTGAATTATCGTGGATGTGAGCTGCTTTAGTGAGTTTAACTGAGCATTATCACCGGGAGGTATGAGATAGACTAGACCGTTGTGAATCTTGATTGAAAAATGCGCAGTTTTAGCATGTGAAGCTAGAGTTTGGTTTTGATTACTCGGGTTGTGCTTCTCTGCATCTATTTACCGGTTATCTTATTTTTTGAAGTTCCTGTTCAATCTTCTTTTGAACTTTTTGCCTGAATATACAATGATTTTGTTTAACTGAAAAGGTTCTCATTGTGAAATAAATGCTGAATGAATAGTATGCGGATGATGAATCTGTAAGAGGAGCAATGACAGAAAACAGAAACGAGAAAGACAACAGGATTTTGGCAGAAGTTTCAATAATGAATGTGTGAGTTGGTTAAAATGATTAGAATCCCGTTGGAATTTACCCTTTTGTGTAATATATTGATATCTTCCATAGATTTTCCATAGAGCAGTATAGTGGCGAACTCTTTTTTTGGTGAAGTATAGTGGCTAACTCTTTGATCCAAGTAAACCAGACCTGTTTTGTTGCTATTTTCTTCTTCCACAATGACAATATAATAGAGGCAGTTATGATCATATAATATACGGCTGCCGTTAGATTCATGAGAAGGACGTTCTCTGTTCACTGTGAGCTTAACACGTTGGTCCGACAGGACCAACAGCTAAGTCTGTGATTGCCACGTGTAAGGAAGGGTAGATGACGAGTTGAGAAAAGAATGGGGCTAAATAGAATTTTTGCTTAAGATGGTATTAATTATTTAATTAAATGTCTCGATTCTTAAACTTGAGTTGATTTTGAATCAAATGGAAAGTAACTCCTATGTCTCGAGGGCTTCTAACTCAAGTAATTAAAAGTATGTCTCGAGGGCTTCTAACTCAAGTAATTAAAAGTAGTTATGTATCCAAGATTCTGTATTCCAATCCTCTTCTCTCCAATATCATGTGTGGAAAACACCTCCATCTCCTCTCTTACATGTCATGTGAAGCTAAACAACTGAAAGAGAGCACACGCCTTAAACATCAAAAAACTTTTCATCACTGTTCACAAGATAGTGAATGTGAATCAAGGGGTGTTTGTGTGGGCACTCATTATTAACCGGACTTTCTTTTTCACCCTCCATCCAGCACTGCATCACGGTTTCCATAGAACCCTGAAGACATTTGTTTATAGCAATGGTTTTGGGCACCCACAGTTTTTCATAACCTGGACAACCCTCCAAGTGAAAAGACTAATCTGCCCATGATTACATTGGCTTCAAGCCTTGATCACCAAGTCAACGTTACCAGGGCTCATCTGTCTTCTGCAGAAACCTGATTAGGAAAGAGCAAAGTGCCCCAGATGGTGGATTTTTGTTTAAAATTTGAAGGATGGTATCCAAGGTTTTTTTAACCTTCATATTCCCTGACACAAATTGCATCAAAGAGACAAGCATTTCAGTTCCCGTTCCACGTGAGGTTGCAATTCTATAATGTTGCCCACTGACCATTTTATGTGCACGTGTGCACACCATCTTTTTTATATATGCATACCTGGGAAACAGGGGTAATGAGACTCCCTAAGTCAAGAAGGACGTCAAATTACTAATTTTTCATTTCTCTAATCGTCACCCCTTGATTGTTAATTTTGCATTACTGACATAATTGTTGAATGATTAATCCGTAACTAAGGGTACCAAAATACAAAGACATGCTTCGGGTTAAGATTAATTAGTGCTCGATACAAGAACACGACATGATACAGCTCGATTGCTTGCATTCCCTACACTAATGGAATTTTGCAAAACTGGTTTAGCATATAACAGGTTTATAAGCATATTAATCCAAATGGGAGGGAACCATACAAAGCCTGGTTGGGTCAGAGGTAAAGGGGTAAGTTATTATGTCTTTACTTGATGAGCAAACTAAGCATTGTTTATTGACATAAAATATAGAGAAAGTGCATAGGATGCTCTAATCTTGCATTGCTGAAATATGGGGTACCAGCTTCACCACTTCCATAAGAAGACAATGTTGTTAGATATTTAATCAGAACTGTGAGTTGTTGTCACCAAATTGTGAGACTCAAAGCTCTTTTTTAAAAAGAGAAAAAAAGTTGAATAGGTCAGAGGCCTTGTCGGGTTCTAAGTTTTAGCGTTCCTAATATAAAAAAAAACAATTCGACCAAAAAAAAAATATATATATAAAAAAAAAACAAATGAATTACAGTGTTTTCAGTAGCAGTTGCAACATTTATGGCCACATTACTCAAAGTGATAGTCTTCTTCTTCACACTGGCTTTTAATTTTGTGAATGTGATTCAATCAATTTCCAAAAATGTATTTTTCAGTCATGTTTTGGTATTCTTAGCAACTCTGATAAGAAAAGGAAACTGCTTTTGGAAAATAGATTTGATGTGGAGCCCTGAAGTCCAATGAGAGAAAATGGGCGAGGTGCACGTGCAATTGCATGTCTGCCCCCTCGCGGTTCTTCCTTTTCCAATTTACAAAACTGAAACAAAAACCAAGCACAAAAGCCTCTTCATATTCCGATCAGCATCACTCATTGTATGGAGAATTAGAGATATCACTTTCTTCTTGGTGTTTCTCTTCTTACATTCCAGGACTTCAACACTTGCTCTGATCATCCTAAACTAACAAAAGTTGGTGCTTTCTTCCTTCTGTTTGATTGACACTTTGACTCACTTCATTCCCATTTCAACAAGGCCTACTCATCTAATGCATTGATATTTATTTTTGCCACTATGCGTATGCTCTGTTTGAAAGCTTATCTCTTTGATATGGGTTTGTCTTCAAGTTTAGTTCTTGAGCAATTTTGCAGTTTTGCTTCATGGGGTATCAGGGTTTTGCTTCCATATTTTAATTTTCTTTCATGATTTTCATATTTTTATAGGATTCCTTGGTGGGTATCTACCATTTCATGCGATTCTTAATTGGTGTTGAAGATTAAAGATTTTCAAATTGTTGTTTGGCCTAATGGCGGAGCTTCAGTCTTGTGCTCCCTTGGTCAATGCTTCTGCACTATGCGTGATAGAGGAAGGAATGCGAGGAGAGAGTGTCAATGTTATTGCTGAGATTTCAGCCGAATTAGAGAGGGAAAGACAGAAGAATGCAGAGCTTATGGAGAGGATACTAATTCTTGAAGCTCAAATACAGGAAAGAGATAAGGAATCTCCCCGAACAGATGGACAAGTAGGAGCACCATTTTTTGTTTGGTAGTTTCTTAGTTTTTCAACTAGTATCTGGTGCTTTATTTTCTATGAATTTTGATTACAAACTTACAGCAATTAGAGGCTCAGTTAAAGCATTTTACTTTATGGTCCCATTAATCATGTGTTAATTTTTTATGAGAGGCATACTTTTATCAAGCAGGGATCACATTCCTTTGGTTTTCACGTCTTCACTATTTCGTTTTGACATTTTGGATAATCCGAACGTGTCGAAGTAAATAAGGAGTCAAAAATGTTAGTTGTTTTATCCACGTATCAATATTGTTTTCTGTTCTTTCTTTTCAATGATCATGTTTTTTTTTTCCATCAATCTTTGTGGATGAGTACTGAGTAAAGCAAATGCTGATTTGCGAAGGGTTTATAACTGTTGCACTCAAGTTCACATGTTTATGCTAACCTCTTAACTTTTGGTTTCAGGGAAGTTGTTCCAATGCAATGGAAAAAAGCTTCAAGAAGTTCAAGAGACAGAAGATAGAACTCACTAGTGAAGGGACTGAAGATAGAAATATTATCCCAGCTGAAATGGCTTCACAGAAGAAACATGATAAGCAATGCTTGGCCCTTCAAGATCCAATTCTAGAAGACCGTTTAGTCAACTGGATGAGCATGGAGGAAACCCAGTTTTTGCATTTAGAAAAAGTTAAAGATGGTGACTCAGCAGACTCTGATGATACTGATGATACTGATGATGATTTCCGTGAAGAGGATTGTATTAATAATGATCATAAAGAAGGGGAGGCTGATGATGTTTCAAGAATTGTTAGTGTCCTGAAATATGAAGTTGTTGATAAGGGATCAGATGTGCCATGTACAAAGGATTTCTCAGGTGTGGGTGAGCCAGTATTTTCAAATGTGAACCAAGAAACAAATGAGCTACCTGATACAGGACCAGTTTGTAATGAGATGGAACTTACAAACCAAAACAAGAAAGAAACGAATGATTTCGGAAGTTACAATGTACCGCCTAATATCCTTACTTTGGAGAAGGAGTTTCTTCATACAGGATCTGCAAGCATATCACAACAGAAAAAACCTCCAAAGGTGGCATTCTGCCCAAAAGAAGTGAAGAGAATAATTGATTCAGAATCCCTGTTACAGAAAAATGCTCAATCCCACACCATAAGGAAGATCATAGTTTTTGCATCTCTTGGTATTAGGCATGGTTGCGAAGATATATATGAGTTAGACTTCAATCATTTTAGCATTTTAAGGAAGGGAGAGCCATATATGTCTCCAAAAGATCCTGGGGTAAGAAAATTAGTATATTATGCTGTCAAAGTTGGTTTCTTCTTGCTCTAGTTCTTGTAATTTCTGTTGTCATTACACAAAATTCTTTTGATGCCATTTCATTATGACATTTAAGTGATCACCAACTGAGGTGTTTAATGCTAAGATGAATGACCTGATTCAACTCTTATGAGATAACCCTATCCAGTTGCCGGTTTATCATATGACAAGTTTTGCTTCCAAAATACAAGTTTTTGATCTTAATCATTCTTTGTTCATCATCAAAAAAGAAATTTTATTTATTTATTACCAGGAGCATGTTCTATATGAGAATCCTGGTGTTCGGAGGAAGGTATTATATCCAAATCAACAGAACCCAACATTATGTCCTGTTCAAATACTTGAAGAAGAGAAGGCTATGCGGCCATCGGATCCTAGCTGCCCATCATGGCTGTTTCTGTGCATTAAGTATGGTGGAAGGACAAGAAATCTTCCCCAAAATGAGTAAGTAGTATTGAGTAGTTGGTTTTTTGTGTGAGTGATCAAGGCCAAGGTCACTTTTTCATGTCCTATAGATATCTAAGGATTTCTACTTGCAGCTTAACTAAATTATCTGTGCATTAATATGTTTCAGATATGTGAGGCAGCGTATGGGAAGAAACAAACTAAAGTCTTTTGGGCCACTAATGTGCCGAATGGCAATGCTAGTTCATATTCGCAGTGGAAGCTTCTTCTTCAAGGCCTTGGGCATCGCACTTCTTTTCATGGCTGGTTTTCCTGATGATCTGGTTCAAAGGGAAACCAAATACCGGAACTTAGACTTGCTTCAGAAATATTATAGGTATGCACAACTAATATACTACTTGGAAATGGATATTTGTGGAGCAGAATGTAAGATAAGAGATGAGTGTCAGTTTTATGGTTTTTTTTTTCTCTTTGAAGAAAAAGAATGAAAAACCTATTCGGATAGTTTCGTATCTATAAATTTTTTTGGATTCTAAGCATCCTAATGCTGTCTGTGTGGTTTTCCTGAAGAGTATATAATTTTAACAGAGCATAGTTTTTTTTCGTTGCAGGACAGATGATGATGCTGAAGGAGAGGAATTATTTCTTCCACATCCCATGCCTTGTGATACAGTAAGATCACAACTTCCCAGTTCATATGTCTGAATACTTCTCTTTTTATGTTAAAGATTGACAACTTTTAGAACTTAGTATGCATGTGTCAAAAAGAATAAGCTAGTTTTGAGTTTCTGAAGACAAAGGTTTCTGAATTTGCTAATGATCTTGTTCTCCTTCAGCACGCTAGTCCAGGTTCTCAGAAGTTGTATGGTAAGACTTGTCCAACAAAAACAAAGGGGAAGAAACAAACTCACTCAAATAGCAAGCCTCATTATATGCAGAGGTCTTCATTCCCACAGACTACCCTTTCAACCTCTGGACCTTCTGCTCAATTTGGACTAGTTGGTCATACCTCTATTCAAACGCACACAATGGCAACATTCCAGTCCATGCCATCTCAGTCTCAGACACCATTAGATGCTCCACCAATCTCAAACACTTTGATCCCCAATGCTGGTGGTACTAATAATAATATCTCCTATTGTAGCCAAACCCCATTTCATATTTTTCCCCCACAACCAGCAAACCCTTTTGTGCCTATGGTATTTTGGCCTCCCCCGAACACATTTTCTCCTGGACCTTATCAATCTAGTTATGGCTACCCATCTTTTCCTTCTACCGGAAATTACTTTGTCCATCCACCGCCATATTACAGCCATCCCTCTTGCAGTCCATTGATCCCCAAAATGGTAGAAGCAGTAGGGAAAAATGTTGTGGTCTCAGAGGAAGCTGATAGTGACTATGATTGCAGTTCAAGCAGTACTGAACCAAAGAAGAATTAGCAAGGTGCAATGACAGCCGATCAATTATCATACATATATGTCTTCCCTGTAAATTATCAGAACTGGAGAGAGTTATCTTATTCTTAAGAAATGAAAGCATGGTGCATTTTTGGTCCTCCACTTTCTCAGAGGGTATGTAATTTCCAAATTCTTTGTTGTTCAATCTAGCTGTTCTTGCATCTGCAACAGTTTTCTGTTGAAAGCAATCCTTGTCTTGTGAAAACCAAATTACCTGTCCACATTGCACCTTTCACTTGACATATCACCTTCAGGTTTTACATAGCTAAACAGAATCATTTTACTTTAAATTTGACAAAACAATCCCATAATACATAATAATAAAATACATCTCCATCTCTTCAATGAATAACAAAGTATAATCCATGATAATGTGCAATTGTACAAAAATAACTGCAATTCTTACTGCGCATTTCCACAGTAAAATTGATGGATAAAGATATGAGCCATGCTTCAGAAAACCAAGTCTCTTATCAGAGAGACTGAGGAGAACCACCTGAGCAATAGCTTATGAGATGTGTCAACAAATCTCTCTCTCTAGAATACATAGCTAAAGGTTTATGGATCTGATGCCTCCTGTCTCTCTTTGTCTATCTTGACATTTTCTAATGATTTAATATCGCAATAATGTGAAGCTTTTGGAACCATCCATCCTCTATTTAATTATTGTGTCTATGCAAATCTTTCATAACCATAACCTTCCAAGCAATGCACACATTACTATCTGAGTACCCTACCCACCAACTGATATTAATTAATTAATTAGTGCATTGATCATATATTTGCTTACGTGTTATTGAGAATCTTATCCTTTCTATCTTTTGTCTTTTGTTTCCATTTTAATTTGAGCTACTTTTTTATTTTTTGACTGATTATAATGTATTTCCCCACAACATCATGATATCATGAAAGATGCTTTATTTATAAGCATGAATCATCAATAACCATCATCATTGAAATCCATGCATCATACATGTTCAAAGTTCAAACCATCCATCCATACATATACACATCCCATCATCCCCATGCCCATCTCATCCAACGCCAAAGAAGGAAAAAAAAAAACAAAACCTACATCAACAACTAGTGCATGATCAAAGGCTTTAGGCCAACATGACACCACATGCCTTTTGACCAGAGCACTGAACAGTGAACACTGCCACAAAAACAGAACAGCATCTAGAAAACCCATCTTATTATGCAGCTTGTCTCTCTCACACTTTTTTTCTTTCTCGGTTGCATAATCAAAGAAAAAAAAAGAGTGGATCAAGACTTTTTTGTTTGACAAAGGTTTGATCTAGTTGTGGATCTTGTTGGCAACATTGCACTGCTGCCTGATCTCTCCCTTTGTTCCTGTAAGAGGGTTGTTCTCAGAGAGGATGGTGAAGGCTCTTGAAAACTCCTTAAAGAAGTAGTCTTGGCTCTTGGCCATTTTCTTGACATAGGGTTTTGTCCTCTTGTCTGTGGCTAGTTGGTGATCCACCATCATCAAACCCTTGTTGTCCAAAATGTTTCTGTAGTAGTTGTTATCAAATATCATGGGGGTACCACGGTCATTTCTCACATATTGAACCGCTTTGGGGTCAGGGATTGCATCAGGGCACTTCTTGAGCATGTGACCAACATGGTCAGGGTTGAGCTGAGGGTCAACTTCTGGGTACAAACGGTGCACCAGCTTCACACAATGTGTTCTACCAACACTGTGAGCTCCTGTTAATTACAATTAGACCATAATCAGTGAAGTAACATGCATGCTAATCATGCTAATGATGTTTAAGAACTTTAAAACTCTGTATGTATGTATGTATGTATGTATGTGTGGATGGATGGATGGTGATGTGCATATATACCTAGCAGGGCAACCAGACCAGGGGTGTCAATGCCCATGTCAGCAAACTTCTCAAGGACAGTGGACATGCTCTCATTGTGGTCAGGAAGGTACTGCTCAAGGATCTCTGCTCTGCTCCTCCTTCCATCTCTTCTTCCAGTTTTGAGAGGGATGAATGGGCCTCCTAGCTGAGAACACAGTAATTAAGTTGAAAATAATTAGGAGAATTGTACTTGAAAAATCTACCAAATCCACAATTCAAAGGAAACAGCCTTGTGGTCCCAGAAATAGATAAAAATATGTACTAGTAGTTCAGATCTCTGTTTTACAGACCAACAGAATATGAAAAATGTACCAAAAACCACAAGAAAAAAAGGTAACAACAGCTTTAGTGGTATTTTTTGGACAAAAATCTGTGAAAATCCTTGCTTTTAGCTGAAAAGGGAATAATAAAACTAGAGTTCTTGTCAAATTTTACTAAATAAAGATCAAAACCAAGTTGTACCAACTTGAGATCTCTGTTTTACAGAAGAAAGAGAGTCAAGTCAAAGAAAAAGAAAGGTCAAGGAGGAAAGTACCCGAACAACACCCTCCCTAGCAGACAAAACAAGAATATCTGAACAAGAAACAACTCCAGGGCACTCCCTCTCCAGTGCTTCTTTAATTTCTTCAATGTACCTAAAGTTTCTCATCCCAAAGCTCCTGTCCATCTCCTTCTCAGACAAGGACCTCCTGGTTGAGTCCAGCAGCAGGGAAGCATCACATGACTGTAAAAATCCCACAAAACCCAAAGAAGAAAAGAAAAGAAAAGGGTTAAATAATTAATACCTGGACAGCACAGTCAGCAAATATTTATCAGAATATATATACCTGGACAGCACAGTCATGGAAGATGTTTCTTAGCCAAGAGAATGCAGTGTTCTTGTGGCGCTTGTAGAGAAGCTTGACTTGTTCTCTGATAACATCTTCAGCCTGAGGACAGCTGTCCTTGTAAAAGTCCATAACAAGACCTGGGTCCTCTTCATTCTCAGCAAAACAAGACACTGCTGAGAAAGCTAGCAAAGCAAAGAAGAAGAGAGCTCTGGAACTCATGGTTTCTGTTCTGCTGCTGCTGCTTTCACTAAATCTAAAAGCTCTTGCCTTGCTTTGCCTTGGCTTGCTCTGCTCTGGGTCTTGGCTACTTCTTAAATAGAAGAAATATGGATAAAATAAGAGACACTTGTTGCAATTTTGGGCTCTCTGAGATGTCCTTTTGACCTTTTGACCTTTTTCAGTGTTGTTTTCACTGCAAGCATTTACTGCTAAGTAGAGGCTCAAACTTTAATATGCTAATTTTTGTACTGGAAGCTGGCACTTGGTTACACTTGTGTCGTGTTTGCACTGCATATACAGTTCACAGAAGAAAATGCCAGAAGGTTGAGCCGTTACAGTCCATGTAATATTTTGTAAAGATGGACCACAGTTTGCTTGATCTCGACCTCATCTTCAAGTATTTGTGTAAAATGGCTTACGTTACGTATCTATTTTTCCAATTTTGTGTAGTCACATTTTGGTGACTCACATCACATAACTTGTTTCAAATTCAGGTGCCCACCACCTTCGTAATTGAATTGAATCCTCGATTTGATAAATTTGACTTCTTCAACCGAGGGAGAATCGAATAACGTAAGCTACAAGTGTCTTGCTTTACTTTCACACCCAATATTGGAGATGTCATCATTGAAGGCACCCAAAAAATGAAAATCAATGCCAAGGCTGTTAAAAATGAAAGTACAATGAAGACACCACCATGGGCATGAAAGTGCAAGTACGATTGATTTCGACGTAATCATTGAATTATATCTATGATTTAACTTATTAAGCGTAAGGTAATTGTTGAACTGACCTCTCGTGTTGAGGTTTTCCACTAATGTGCATGCTTAATGCAACTTAAACAACATAAAATTACATACCATGCATTTCTTGAAGCCAAATGTTACGCGAAAAGGCAATGGCATTATGATGAAAAGAAAAAACTATGATGACGCGTGGTGGCCCACAAAAAGAAAAGAAAATGAAAGAAAACTAGCATTATCTTTTTCAGGATAAAAAATAAACATTCAATTAACCGAGAATAACTATTTGATTTAATAACATTCAATTCTTATTTTTTATTATAGAAAAAGCCCTTGAATTTAGATCTTATTAACAAACAAATATTATATAAAACATACGAAAATTTAAATGGTGAGTCAAGTGGGACAAACTAAGTTTGGTTTTATTTGGTGTCGTTTAATATTAAATTATGTTAAACCTAACTTTTAAGCTAAGCTAATTAACTGTGCTACTCATTTGTAAACAGTAAAACACTATGGCTACCGACACTTCGGCCATCAAGTTGAGAGAGAATTGTGAACATCATTTGTTGGGTCTACGCACTGAAAGATGGAAGATGGCGGGTGGAGCCCAAGAATTATGACTCAACGTCACGGATTAATTAATTGTCTACTTAATTAGTACACATCTTAGCTTTTCCTTTTTCTTTTTGCGTCAAGGCATCTTAAATTTCTAATAATATATATTGGTACTTGTTCTACAAGTTTCAGAGAAAAACAGTAACACTTATCCACATTTTCAATGAATAATTTTGCATGGTTTTGTCAGATACCCCATTTCATGCACGTGCCTGTCATGTGTAGGATAACTCCTCCCAATAATAGGACACTTATTTATTTAATTTTTAATTTCCCAAAATTATTAAATTTACAATGGTATTAATGATCCTGTCTGAGTCTGACTGACAAAGCAACAAGTAGGAGCAATTTACTATTTTTCTTTTCTTCCACGTAGAATCTAAGTAACATCTTTGGATTATAGATTACATCATTTTTTATTTTTATTGAGTCAATTTAATTTATTATGACCAACGAACAAGTTCACAAGGATCCGGCATTAGATCCTGGCACCTAGTATTTTAATCCATCCGTACATTGAATTACTACATCAATTTAAATGGACCGCAACCATAATCCGCATTCCAAAATTACTTTTTAGACTTAATTTGACTGTTTCAAAGTACAAAATGCTTGCCTACATGCCATCTACCAGAAAAACTTTCCACACTCCCTCCATTGTATTTCCGCATTCTTCCTATCTCTCTTTCTCGTATCACTTGTCAAATGAGAAAGAGAGAGAAAGAAGGGGGCAATACAACCCGGGTAGGGAAGTAGATAGATGACACGACACGATATGCAGGCTTTCCAATTTTAAAGACCAATCTAAATTCAGAAACAACATGTACATAAATGACAGGATATGCACCATCAGATGAAGTTTAATCTAATAATCAGATATAAGATTATCGGAAATGAAAAATAAAGTAAGATATTATCAAACAGGCCAAAACTCATCGGGCCCAGTAACCCTAGTGTGCTGCCAGGAGGCCCAGGACCCCGTGAAAATGTGGGTCTTGAATAATTTTGTTGCTTACAAGTGTTACAACAGACAGAGGCTTTAATTTGATCATCTCTGGCTCTGTCTGCATCTTACATCTGCAACAAGATGACGGATATGTGGGGCATACCATTTCACTCTCTCCAAATGTTCTATTGAAACTTCCCAACAATGACCTGCAAACACAAGCAATTTACACTTACACCACCCTCCAAACTGGAAATGGCTTATGCCTATGTATTTAACATCCATGTGTCTGAGAAATAATACCTTCAGATTTAGCAATTTCACCTACTGATTCTGATACATGTTTAGTCCATAAACTCTCCTCCCAGTCCTTGACATTACCATGCACATGTAGCATCCCGCCCTCACTCCTGCATTGTCAGAATTACATCAAATTGTGTACATTGGTCTATATGAGAGAGAGAGAGAGAGAGAGAGAGAGAGAGAGAGAGAGCTTCAACTGCTTATGATGCTGAAGCATCCTTTGGACATACAATTAAAGCATTGATCTCGCATAGGAACTAATTATTTAGAGTGCTCATAAGCGAAAATATTTGCAGAAAGCATTTAAAATCAGAAAAAATGATGACAAGAACAATAATTTGACAATATAAGGACATATCACCTTAATGCCCTGACAGCAGTGACCCAGCTACCCTCACTTGTTGGAATGAGACCAAGACAGACCCGATCAGCCACTCCCTATGAGAAAACAATCGAGTTATAGCCACACACAGCAGAACCTCGTCTTGGACAATATCGATTTGTATACTATTATAACTATGATAATGATGAATGCTTGCACTATGTGAACACAAAATGAAGTGAAACAAAAAGCAAGTGCACATGCACGCATACACAGATGAAGTTGAATGATATCTATATCAGTTAGTAATGAAAAAGATGTCAGTCCTTGAACATACTTTAGGTGCCACTGTCCGGTTATCTCCTTCAAGAATGATACACCGATCGCTCACTGAATTGGCTTGCAGATTTCGCCGCAGTGCCTCAACAGCATGGGGATTCCATTCACAAGCATAAACTAGTTTCGCGTTGGCCCTGGTCAACCAACATTATCACTTAGAAACAACATCAGCAGCAATCAGGTGCATCTTAGGTATAAGAATGATAAAGCAATATGTATCTAGAAGATTCATCCAAGCGTCTAAAGTCTGCCAACGAATGTCACAAATGTTTTCCTATGATAATTATTCTTGAAGAAAATTTCACCTTTCCCAAGAAAAAGTAAAACTAAAATATAGAATTTAATGCATATTTTTCTTACTTGCATCTCTAGTATGAAATCCTATTCTAATTATCCTCCTCCTTTTAATAAAATCCATATTGCAGACAGACAAACAGACTCTGATAGGCTGACTATTTTTATGTTCTATATATACACCAAGATTTGTGTGTGTGTGTGTGTGTGTGTGTGAGAGAGAGAGAGAGAGAGAGAGAGAGAGAGAGGTACCTGACAAGAAATGGCAGAACAAAATAACCAATTCCAGCAAACAAATCCACAACAATCTCATCTCTGCAATTTAGAGAGGCCATGCGACGCTTCTCAGAAAGGTTGCCCCAGGAGAACATACACTTAGTAGCATCAAAAGAATAGAGAATGCAATTTTCGCGATGATCAACCCATCCATTATCTCCTAGAAGAATCTCCAAAGTACTGTCCCTTGTACCGTTTGATGCAACTCGGCCCTGATGAATATATACAAACCAAAATAAGGCATGGAAAATTACTAAACCAAATAACTACTCGAGAATAGTTTAACTTTAATGAGAAAAACCACTCTTTATGAGTATTTATGTATATTACTTACTTGGCGTGCAAGGCGATGGGCATTAACAGATTTGGCAATAACAGGCCAAAGCTCCTCCCGCATTGAGTCCCATAATGGATTCTTGAATGATGTTGCCGGAAGCACAACTATATCTCCAAGTCGCTCCCATCTAACAAGAGACAAAACCATTTAATATGAGTATCACTATCATTCATGGTCATTGTATCACCAATGCAGCCCTTATCTATAGGTTTTAACTGAAAAACGTGATATGTGATATATAACTAACAAATCTTCTGTGTTATTATTAACTTAACTCCTCTTGCGTCCATACTTGTTTCCTTTCCCCAAATATTCCTCTTATACATTATCAACCCTTACTCCATTAAGACAATTTTTGCCTTTTTACATGATTTATAATCAGCTTAATTGAAAGAAAAAAAAAATACATACTTGCACAGGAGAACACAAACACAAACCTTGCTGGTAGCTCCTCTAAGAGTTCTTCAGGTAGTCCTTTATCCTTTATCAGAGAGCCCACAGCTTCATTCATTACTTTCAAGGGAGATTTGGCAGCTCCCCTGACTTCAAGGACTTCATCTGCCAGCTTAGTAGCACCACATTCCTTTAGAATGTCCAAGGCTTTTGAACAGGTGACCTCATTCAACAAACATTCTTCCCCGATAACTGGTTTAACAAAGTGATCACTCTCTCCTTCAGATAAATCTGTCAAAGGACGCTTATTTTCTTTAAATACACCTGAAAATTTTCCGTTTACTGGAAAACAAATATGTAAACCACCTTTCCTGGAGTAAACCTTCCTTCCAAGATCTAACCATCCAAACTTTTTCAATATGTCCTTGCCTACTTTTGCATATTTCCTTTCGAGTTGTAGAATCCAATATGACTCTACCTGCTGACCTATGCCATTTTCCCTGGGAAAGTCTCTCTCAAAATTCAGATCAAGAGCTTCAGTTAAGCTTTGAGCATCTTCAGCCTGTGGATCTTGGAATCGTCCACTTTTCTCACTATTAACCATTTCATAACAGTGAGCATGCCTTTCTCCGACAAATGGTTTAATATTATTATCTATACTCATCAGGGGAAGCAGGTTGATTTTCATAGGCTTACTAAACTTTGTTCCAAATGCATAACAAGATGCGCCACCACCAATCATAACAAGATCATCACCAACAATATTAGCTGTGCTACGCACAAACAAATCTTCACTAGTAGATTCAAGTTTCGCATGCCTCCACACACTTTGCGTCAAGTCAAGTATTGCCAACTCTTGGCAATGTTGTCTAACTGGACAACCACCAATAACACCAAGATAATTCCTGTATACAAACATTGAGTGGGAGAACCTTGCATGTGGACTTCTCCCAGCCGCCTTTTCCTTCTTCCATTTACATGTTTGGATATTAAAAACGTACAAGTCTCCAAGTGTTTGCTCACCATTATATCCTCCAAAGATATATAGTTGAGATCCACATGCCACCATTGAGTGAGAATGTCGGGCGCATGGATGTTCCCCACTGACGAACAACTCTTTCCACTGCAGATTATCTGTATCGAGGACATGCAAGGAAGAAGTGATTGTATCATTGTTAAGTCCACCAAACACATATATCTTTGAGCCTACAACTGCTGCAGCATGCCGATGCCTGCTTAACATAAATATAACTAACTTAGATGCATTTTTTAGAAACAAAAACAACGACCACTTTAGTAGATTATGCAGTTAAAAGTCTCACCTGGGAGGAAATACGTCCCCATAACATTCTAAGAACTTCCATTCATTCTTTGATGTATTGAGGACCCAGACATCACTCATAATTTTCTCAGGGTCAGACCTGCCTCCAATAACAAACACACAATCTCCAACCAAGGAAGATGTATGACCCAATCGCGGGGACGGGCTGCTCTCTACATTAATTGCTTTCACAGTGCCAGAAAAAGGATCAACCAGCCAAGAATGATTTCTTCTTCCATGCCTTCCTATACCTCCAAAGCCACCAAACACAAGAACACCATTCTGGTTTTTGGCTTCTAATGCACAAGTAGAATGACCCCAAAGGAAAAGATTCTCTTCGGGTTCACCAGAAATTGCCATCTCAACCACAGACAGACTACAACCAGGAACTTCCACGGACCCTGCCAATGTTTCAAAGACTCAGACTTGCTTTCACATTAAAAGGAAAGGTGTCCTGCAATACAGATTTGCAATCCACTTTCATTTTCCATCAAAATAAAGGTTGCAACTTCCAAAAAATACCACAGAAACCAAAAACACAAACAAAACAACCCAAGTAAATTTCAGAGTTCAAAATCATCAAAATCAAAATACCAGAATCAGAATGGGCATTGTCCTCTGTTGCTTCCAACTCAGCCTCCCCATCTGCTACAGTCCCACCATTCGCAGGAGTCGGCCCCAAAAATCCCCCACTCTCACTCTGCAAAGCCAGGAAAAATGCTTCAGTCCGCTTCCTGTTGGCCTCCATTTTCTCGTTTGCCACCCCAACAAGGAACCTGACATACTCGCGCGATACCATAATCTCGTGACTACTCCCCAGAGGCACTTCCAACCGTATCGAGCAACGTATCGCGATAATCACGCGTTTGCTCGAATTCGTAATGCCAGACTCTCTGAACCCACAAGCTATTGCCTTTGAAACCAAAGACTGAGCCGAAGCCAAGTCCTTGCACTCAACAGCTATGATAAGAGGCTCGAATCTAAAAACGAGGTCGTTTGGGCTGTCTTGTTCGTCTTTGCGAGTTGAGTCGGAACGGAAGAGGCGGTTGAGGACTGAGTCGGGATCGGCCGGGTCGTGGGTGATGAAGAGCCACGTGCCACCCAAGGCTTTCTTCTTGGTCTTGAGTTTTGAGTGTGTGGGTTGGGATAGGATAGAGATACGGCCGGAGCAGGAACTGGTGGTGAAGTAATTTGGGTGGCTGTTGAGGGTGTTGAGGAGAGGTATGATGGGGGCGTCCACCGTGCCTTTCGGTGATTTGTCTGTCTCCTCTGACCGCAGTGACGCTAGCGTCGCCGCTTTTCTTTCCTCGAACTCCATCTTTTTCTTCTTGTTGCAGACTTGCAGAGTCTCATCAAAACCCTCGCAAAATCTCTAGCTCAAGCTCAACTGCTGAGGCAGAAGGAAGAGTTCGTTCGGGAAACAAAGGAGTGAGGGGTAGTTTGGGAAGTTCGATTGTTTAATCGTCTTAAGTTAGGGAACTAGGCGGCCCAGTTGGGAACGAGCTGCCCCGTTTAATTCGAGACTGAGAGTATCATGGGCCGAACAAGTACAAAGAGATTTTGGTTTTTGACCCGACCTATTAAGTCGGGTTGGGTCACAAATCATTTTAGTTTTATTTTTTGTTGTCATGAATTTATACTCAAGTTTCATTTTGGTTATCCTATTAATTTAATGTGTTATTTTAGTTCTTCAGCTCTCTTATTCGTGTCAATTAGTCATTTCGTCATATTTCTCATCAATTTTAATTGCGTGAATTGCACGTGATGACATTTTTTAGTTGGGGCTAAATTGGGGCTAAATTGGGATTCTTTTGATGCTTAGGGTTTGAATTTGGAGATTTTAGGGATTTTGGTGTATTGAGGTTTCAATTTGAGGGAAATGGGATAGATATGTGAATTAGGGTTTCAATTTGGGAAAACTGGATGTAGAGAGTTGGGTAGGTTGTTTTAGAAGATACTTGTGTTCAAATTGATCAAATAGATGAAAAGTTATGGAAAGATTGAATTGGCACGAATGAGAAAATTAAAGGACGAAAATGATATTTAGGGACTATTATGGTTAAAATCCCTTTATTTTTTTGGTTACATTGGAGGGGTGGGGAAGCCACCACCACTGTGCTGGAAACCCATTGACAAAAAATCATTTGTTTTAAGAGCATCAACAATGGACTCCATAAACCATCTCCTTAAATAAATTTTAGGGAGAAAGTGAGAAAACTCACCTCCACCCAGGCTCCCTATCCAATTTCTAAAATAGAGACATCTAGGAACTCCTAAATATGATAAAAGAGAAATGACTCATAGTGGCTCCCAATAATTAAAAGTGCTGCTATTTCCACCCCCTTATCCTATTTTCCCACCCACCTTATCTTCCCACTCTCCATGTAAATTTGAAAAAAATATAATCCTATTTGTCCACCCATCTTTATTCCTAAAATACCCTTTCATTATTAATTCAACCAAAACCCAGAATCAAGCAAAAAATTAAATTAAAAAAAACCCAAACAATCCCAGCAACCTCTTCTTATTCTTCTTCTACAATCACAATTCCAAATAAATCTCGAAAGACACCCTTTAGTCCCAAGTCCCTACAGCATGCCCTTGCTTTCATTGAAAGCATGCCAGCCTTCAACCCCCTGCCAACCCAAAACCCAATAACCCTTTTGAGTTATTCAACCTAAAACCATACCAAATAACAAAGAAAGTAAAATAAAGAATCAATTCACTCATAGGGGTGGCTGTCGAGAAGAGGGAGGAGAGAACTAAGGAGAAAAAGGAGGAGGAGGGGGAGGGTGGATGGGTGTGTGGGAAGATAAGACAGATAGCAGGGTGAAGAGAGAGAGAGAGAGAGTGAGGGTAAGAGAGAAAAGAAGGAGAGAGGAGGTGGGATTCGGATGTGTGGTTGGGTGGTGGGGAGGTTAGGGACAAAAGTAGGGATTTGGGATTGAGGAGATTCCATACCAACGTTTTGACCAAGTTAGGTCTTTAGATACAGAGATATAGAGAGGAAAGGATGATTTGTCGGCGGTGGGGGAGGGGTTGCTGCCGGCGGGATAGGATGGCTGACAAGTTGGGTAGGTGGGTGGGGGAGATTTGGTGGTTGTTGGGTTTTTATTTTTTATGTTTTAAAATAATTAGTTTTTGTTTTTTTAGTTATTGAACATGTGTCTGAACATTAGATAGTCCTTAAAAGTCATTTTACAAATGGATAAATTTGTCTACAAAAATTTGAAAATAAGATGGGTGGGGAAATAGGATAGGTGGGTGGAAATAGCAGCACTTAATTAAATACTTATTTACTTTAATGTTATTTTAAGTATTTATTTCATGCTAACTATTTATTATTATTATTTTATATGAAGAGAGTATTTATGCTAAATTGAAAAGAAAAAAAATTCTTTATGATTTTCTAAATTAGGGAGTATAGTTGGAGTTGAAATTTTATAAGGAACTCATAAAATAACTTTATAGTATTTTAAACTAAATTTTAACTAAAAATAAGGAGCATAAATTCAGCTTTTCTAGCGTTCCACTTCCACCACGGTCGCCTGCCTAATTTATAAATCATCCAAACGCAGCGTTTTGTAAGCGGGGGATGAGGGCAAATACCGCGAAGCGAAACGGCTAAGATCCCGGCGTTTCATGTATTGGTAGACAGGACGAAACGACACTTGCCGACGTGGCTCATCTCCAACCCGCTCCTTCCTCGTTGCCCAAAACGGTGTTACAGAGGCTGTGTCCCAAAGGAGCAAACACCGATTTACAGGCTTCACAGCGGCTGCACAATTCTCGAGCCTGTCGTCTCATTTTCCGTATCTCAATTTTCGATCGCAATCACTGGTTTTGACATTTTGGGACGTAGGGTTTTTGGGAGTGAAATTAGATAAAATTTGATGGTTGTGTATTTTAGATTTTGAACTTAAAATTCGAAGGTGCATTGGGTTTTTGGTGTAATTAGACGCCAAGTCCAAGTTTACTAGAGTTCAAAACAGGCAGCAGGCGGCCTTCTTCTTCCCAATCACAATCATCATAGCTTTGGCATTCAGAAGTTGAATTATTGGCAGGGCAGCACATCATCTGATATATCTATTTTCTTTCTTTTAAAAGGTGAGGGCTTCGCTTTGCATCAACATTGTGTTGCATTTGTTTGCTTGTTTAAACGTTTGGTTTTAGTTGAATTTGAGTTTTGTTTTGTCTTTTTAATAAATTGTTAGTTCAGGTTGAAGTGTTCAATTGAGTGATTTTAGCATTGAGCTAAGTGATTTATTTAGAGACTCTTATCGAATATAAAATTGGGATTTTTTTACTATGAATTTGTTTGTTGGGTGATGGGCGTGGGGAGGAGTGTACTTGGTAGCTTAGTCTGAGATATGCCCATTTGTTCAACCATTCATTATTGCCTAATTCAATTTCTAATAAACATACTTCTTACTTAATTCAGTATATCATTACTGGTCAGCCTGAAATTTAACCTTTTTTTCATTTTCTGCCATGGTTCAGGTGGCAGAGGTGTTTTAATTGTCATTCCCAGAGACTTTTGGGCCTGTTATTACTTCAAGATTTAATTAGAATCTTAAGGATCAGCTGTATGCTATATTGCTTGTCCAAAATGTCTTCGTGTCCAAATGCACAATCAACGAAAGTTGGGTATCTTCGTCATCAAAATGCTCTTCCTGCTACTGAAAGCTTGAGTGAGCAGCATGAGAGTAGTTTGAGACTTGAGGAGGATGAGGATGAGGATGAGGACGAGGACGAAGATGTAGATTTCAATCCTTTTCTAAAAGGAACCCTTTCACCAGAAGCTTCCTCAAGTCTGAGCTCTGAAGTAGAAGGTTTAGATGGTGAAGTTGTTGACAGCAGCAGAAACACTGTTGAAACTGCTGGCATTAATTCGTTGAGCGTGGCTCGTGAGGTGCAAAAGTGTTCTGTTGGAGAATCTGAGCATGGGGAGGAAGAAATCGTGATGCAAACTACTGTTTTTCCTGAAGGTGCATCTGAAAATGAATTTGAAAAAACAGTTCCTGGAAATGCTAGCAAGAGAATGGCTGCCTTCATCACTCAACCAGCCAGTGAAACTGTTCAAGAAAAGGATGATGTCTCAGGCAGTGGAACTGATGTTAATGATGCTATAGTAGGAGGGTTGAGTAACACAGAAGACATCCAGAATCCCACTATGGATTTAGATGATGAGGATGAGGATGCTATTTGTAAACGCACCCGGGCCCGCTATTCATTAGCAAGTTTCACACTTGATGAACTCGAGACTTTTCTTCAAGAAACAGATGATGACGATGACCTCCAAAATATTGATGATGAAGAAGAATACAGGAAATTTCTCACTGCTGTTTTACAGGGTGAAGGTGATGACCAGTCAACTAAAGAAAATGAAAATGCTTATGATGAAGATGAGGATAATGATGCAGACTTTGAGATAGAACTTGAAGAGTTACTTGAGAGTGATGTGGATGAAAATGTGAAGGACAAAGTTGTGGAGGAGAATGGAGGAGCTGGAAGACGACCGAAGACTAGGCAGAATAGATGCCAAAAAGCTCCTGCTCAATGTAAGAAGAAGATTTTAGGACAGACAAAAAGGCCATTGCGCCCCCTTTTACCAGTTTTGCCGAAGGGACCAATGTCCTCTTTCTCTACCCAGGCCAGCAGAACTCTAATGCCTGGGACAACTTCAAGCTGTTTGTCTTCCGCAGTAGAAGATCGTTCTATAAATGGATTCACTGCTCTCCAGATAGGCCAGTTGCACTGCTTGATCCATGAACATGTGCAGCTACTTATTCAAGTATTTTCTCTGTGTGCTCTTGATTACTCTCGGCAACATATTGCCTCCCAGGTTAAGAGATTGATCTTTGAGATGCTCCATAAGCGTGATGAGGTACTGGCACGGAAGAGTGTACCATATCCTGCTGTTTGCTTTTTCCCATCAGTGCCAACTGAGTTCCCTAATTCCTACACGACACAAAGCACCTTAGTGTCATCCCTCGCATATGATGCACGTGGAGAATGCTTTTCTTCGAATAATCAGATGGCAGTTTCCCCAAATATTTCTCCTTCCAAAGGTAGACGTGAATGCATTCCTAATGGACAGGTGGGGTTCTCTCAGAATATGGGGGGTGCTTTCTGGGTGCCTTCTATAAGTGGTCCTGTGCTATCTGTCTTGGATGTAGCTCCACTTAGTTTAGTTGGAAGATACATGGATGAAGTTGATACGGGTATACTATGAAGGTCTCAAGTGTTTTTCATGCTTTTGCTAGCACGTTTGTGTCGAGAAGTTTGATCTTTATCTATCTGCCATTGATTTGAATTGTTTTGACAGCTATTCAGGAAAATCGACGGTGTTACGTGGAAACTAGTTCTGATACACGCCTTGAAAAAGAGCCTTTGTTTCCCCTTCCTAACTTTCCATTATGTGCTCAAGCCAATTTTGAAGCTGTAAGTGGAACCGGTTCCTCAGTTTCCAATGTTGCTCCATCTTCGTCTAGTCAACAACCACCCAAGAAGTCACTGGCTGCTACCATTGTTGAAAGTACCAAGAAGCAATCGGTTGCTATAGTCCCAAGGGAAATATCCAAGTTAGCCCAGATATTTTTTCCTTTATTCAATCCAGCATTATTTCCCCATAAGCCACCGGCTGGAAACATGGCAAATCGAGTGCTTTTCACTGATGCAGAAGACGAGTGAGTTGCACGCTTTCTCCTTTATTCTTAAGTTGGTGGCTTATCCTGATTTGCTGCTGCTGTCAGAATTTAGATATCATGTTTAGTAGCAATCTGCAGTATTCCTTTATTGTAGTTGTATAGACTTTCTTATGAAGGTTCATGTGTTTTATTTTGGAATTGCAATGCAGATTATTAGCATTGGGGTTGATGGAATATAATATGGATTGGAAGGCAATTCAACAACGTTTTCTTCCTTGCAAATCTGAGCGCCAGGTAATCTTTTTCAGACTATGTATTGTGAGCACAAAATTTTCTGATTTTTGTCTTTGCTGCTAAGTCTTTCATTATTCATGCTCTTCTAATCAGCCGACGAGCCATATGTTTTAGTACAGAGAACATTCTATTCAAAGTATCATTACTAGTATGGAACATTTGTATTCAATAAAACCCCACTTCATTGTAATGTAATGCGACCTCATAATTTTGTAGTAATTTATGCTTGAACCAGAACTTCAGCTTGCTCATGTTTGTTTTGCTCAGCAATAGAGCAACCACATGTTTTATCCGAGAAGATTGAAGTCAAAATGCTCAAGGTTTTTTGATCCTAGAATACTGCCAGTTGCTATTCAATTAAGAATTAACTACTTTCTTATTGTGGACTCAGTTCAGTGTCTGCTTGATGGTTAAGTACAATGAATGTCATAAAATTATAAGCAATGGGGGCCTATTTTATTTTACATGAACTTCTTATTTTACAGATTTTTGTTAGGCAGAAAAACCGCTGCTCATCAAAAGCACCAGAAAATCCCATAAAGGTATGTGATGAACTTACTAATTGAAATATTTCTTTATTAAATTATTAGTATTACTGTTTGGTACACATGAATTATTGGTGGAATGAGATGATTTGTGCTTTCACCTCCTACATTTTTCTATAAAAAGTAAATGAGCACCATTATGAGAAGGTTACTTTTGTCATTTATTGGAGTTTAATTCATGCGAAGGCATGAAAAGTCAAATATTCTTAGGGTAGTTGGACAATACCCTGTCTTTTATCTAAGAAACTCATGTAGTTGTCTATTTCTTCATGCAGGCAGTTCGGAGGATGAAAAAATCACCTTTGACTGCAGAAGAGTTAGCATGTATTCAGGAGGTAATTTTATCCGAAACCTATAAATATTATTCACCTTTGACTGCGCGCGTGTGTGTGTGTGAGAGAGAGAGAGAGAGACTTTTTCTCATATAAGGTACCAATTCTCAGTTGTTAGATCAGAATTGACAGATAACATGCATTTAGATGCATCTCACACACTGCATCTGGATATATACATGTTTATGTATATAGTATGTATTGGTGCATTCATGTTTTATGTATCAGATTCTCATGCAATCAAGCTGTCTGATTTATTATGACCCCCATACTCAGGGACTTAAGGCTTATAAATATGATTGGATGTCCATATGGCAATTCATTGTCCCACATAGAGATCCGAACTTGCTGCCCCGGCAGTGGCGCATTGCTCTTGGAACTCAGAAGTCATATAAGCTTGATGAAGCAAAAAAGGAGAAGAGACGGTTATATGAATCAAAAAGAAGGAAGCATAAAAATGCAGACTTGTCAAGTTGGCAAAATTCATCTGAGAAAGAGGTCTGATTTCCTTTAAACCTAGAACATTGGACAAAATCCCATATATATTTGCATTAATTTTTAAGTAATTTTTTAATGATAAATATAAAAAATGAAATGCTGTGTTGACTGCTGAACTGCTCATAGTAACACTCATAGACGAGATCAAATATTATATTAGAAAAGTTATGGGTAGGCTTTAAATTAGCTGCCTTGCTAGACTTAATTTTAGCTAATTATATTCTATGCTTCCTAAATGTTGATGAATATATTGAGGCTTAGGAGTATAGTTTGTGTAGAATTTTCTGAAGTTTAGGAATTAAAAATAAATTAAAAATGTAAGAAATAGGAGGTTTTGGGTTCAGCCTGTGAAAGAAAACAATTTAGGAAAAAGAAGGCTATCCCCACTTACATGGCCTATTATACCATTTGATTCTAATAGTTACATTGAAATGCATCAAAGAGTCTTTAAGTTAGCCAGTTTAGCATGAATGTGCAGGAAGTGTGCGCCCATTCAGACTTTACTCATTTTTCAGAATTGTATCAGAATTTCGTTTGCACCCTTTTTCTTTTCCCTCAAACCTCTAATTCAGCTGAGCTTGAGTTGTAGATGATTGAAAGCTCATTAAGTGGATGATGATTATATTTAACTGTGGTAATTACTGCAGGACTGCCAGGCTGAAAAGTCTGGTGGAGAGAACAGCGCAGATGGTTTCACAGACAATGCAGGTGAAACTTATGTTCATGAGGCCTTTTTAGCAGATTGGAGACCGGGTACTTCCAGTGGTGAAAGAAATCTTCATAGTGGTACCCTATCCCAAGAAGCTATCCGTGAATGGGCAAATGTTTTTGGGCATAAGGAAGCTCCTCGAACCCAGACTGTGTCAAAGTATCAGCAGAGCCCATCTCTAATCACTGGTTTTAGACATTTTGCATCCGGTACCACACAAACGAATCATTCTGTTTCTCATATGACTTCAAATGCCTTCAAATCTCAATTCAATTATCGGCGGTATCGAGCTCGAAGAACTAATGGTGCACAATTAGTTAAGTTAGCACCAGAATTGCCTCCTGTGAATCTTCCACCATCTGTTCGTATAGTCTCACAATCTGCCTTCAAAGGCTCTTTATGTGGGATATCTTCTACGGTTTCTGCTTCTGGAGGTGGTAGTAGTTCTTCTGCAACAGACAATGTGTTTTCTAAATTTTCTCAAGTTGGAAGGTTGGGGATTTCTGATGCCATGACATCTAGACAGAATAAAACTCATTCTCCAAAAGACAGCATTACAACTTTGCGTCCGGAAGATTCTAGGATCGTCAAGGATAAATGTGTAGAGGAAGGAAGAGATACTGATTCTGACCTTCATATGCATCCTTTGCTGTTCCAGGCCCCTGAAGATGGACGCCTACCCTATTACCCGTTGAACTGCAGCAACAGAAATTCCAGTACTTTCAGTTTCCTTTCAGCAAATCAGCCTCAGCTAAATTTAAGCCTTTTTCTTAATCCTCATCAAGGAAGCCATGTTGATTGTTTTGACAAATCATTGAAGACATCCAACTCAACATCACGTGCCATTGATTTTCATCCACTTATGCAAAGAACTGATTATGTAAGTAGTGTCCCAGTAACGACATGCTCAACTGCACCCCTTTCTAATACTAGTCAGACTCCATTGCCGGGCAATACTGATCCACAGGCTTTGGGCACTAATGAGAAAGCTAATGAACTGGACTTGGAGATCCACCTAAGTTCTACAACCGAAAAGGAAAAAACTTTGAAAAGGAGAGAAGTTGCTGTGCATAATTCAGTTAAATCAAGAACAACTGCTCCAGATTCTGGAACTATTATGATAACTCAATGTGCTAATAGTTCATTGTATCGGCATGCTGAAAATTCTTCTGGAAGTGGTAGCGAGCCTGTTTCAGGTGGCCTTACATTGGTTATACCAAGTAATAATCTCAGCAGATACAATGCAGATGATACAGGTGAGCAGTCTCAACCTGATATTGAGATGGAACAGGAAGAGTTGAGTGACTCTGATGAAGAAAATGAAGAAAATGTTGAGTTTGAGTGTGAAGAGATGACTGATTCTGAAGGAGAGGTGGGATCGGCGTGTGAAGGAATTGCTGAGATGCAGAATAAGGTGACTTTTCTCTTTTATTTGGTTAGTTCTAAGGTTCTATTGGCTGTGGGAAGCACGTATTGTATCTTCTGGTCTAAGTTATTTACTGACTAATTCTACTTGCGACCTCCATCTCTTCTTGTTGTTGGTGCCCACCAATCTTGTTTGGGAGTTTTTTATTAATATTTTCTCAATGTTTATATCTATATAATTTTGTTCCTTTTCTGAATTTCTATTTTCTTGTTTATAGGATGTTCCAACGTTTGCAACAAAAAGACCTGCAACAGTAGATCCTGATGGCAAACAGTGTGAGCCAAAAGCCGGTTGTCATACTCAGGACAATATTCGCAGCACTCCTTCCTTGGATGATGCCAGTAATTCTTCATGGTTAAGTTTGGATTCATGTGCACCCGATCGCCCTTCACACATGATGTCCAAGCATGACGAAAGCACAAATGACAGTGGTCTTGCTGCCAATGATCTGTCATCATCTCGTCCCGCTCGGTCTTGTAAGAATGCGAAACTCAGCACAAGAGAAGTTGTGGCACAGAGACAAGGTGTGGACATGGCGCACCAACTGAGCCTGGGTCCTCTAGCAAATCCCACAATAAGGAAACCTAGGAAGCGTGTGTGCAGAACCAATACATGTTTGAACACAGGTTTGACTGTAGAAAACTCAAACTCCAGCAGTGATGGCTAACACAAAACATACTAATTTGTTTATGCGCTTATGCTAACCCCTTTCTAGTTGATCAGTAAATAAATAATATCTTACTTATTGAATCTCAACCCTTTTAGCCAGTGGTGCCCAAAACTCAACGTTTGGGTGTGTTTCTGTTGAAACTTTTTTACATCAATTCAACTGACATGCGCATCTTTCACTGGGTTAAATTGATATTTTTCTCAAATTGACAACTTTGGCAATGATGCATTGCTTGTGTGAGCTTGTGGCTCTCAATTATTCGATAAAAATAAAAGAAAATTTTACGTTGACCCTTTCTTAACTGAACTGGAGTTTTACACAGAGGCAATCTCTACCGCTTAGCCGCATATGCCGTCCAAGTATCATCCCACTCAGATCATGCCACGTAAGATAGGACCCACCCATGAATTAATGATAAAATGAGAATCAATTGCCAGCCCCAGGCGATCACCAACGGTCAAAATCCTTATCCCAAAACCTCATCCAATTCCTCCTTCTCCCTCCACTCATTCCCACTCTTTGCCTCCATACACCAGAAGTACTCACATGAAGATAAGAATTGACAAACCCAAAAAACAATCTAAAAGAAACCAAACCTCACATATCAGACCCTCTTCTCTGTTCCTCATCGGCAGCTTCTCTTCCCTCCATTTCAGAGCTTCAGAAGCCCCATTAAAACCATGTCTTGTTCAAATTTGACAATGTGGGTGTCTTCAAAACCTGCCCTTTCTGACACCTCCTCGCTTTCGTGCCGTTCTTTTATCGGCCCTTTTCAGCTTCCTTCACAAAACTCTCTCCCTGCCAGCCCCTCAAGATCGTCTTCTGTGTCCCCGATTCACTGCGGTCTCCGTGAGCTTCGAGAACGTATTGATTCTGTAAAGAACACCCAGAAGATCACTGAGGCTATGAAGCTTGTGGCAGCTGCCAAAGTCCGCAGAGCTCAAGAAGCTGTCGTTAATGGAAGACCCTTCTCGGAAACTCTTGTGGAAGTTCTTTACAACATCAATGAGCAGCTCCAAGTGGAAGACATAGATGCTCCTCTGACCAATGTTAGGCCTGTCAGGAAAGTTGCTCTTGTTGTCATAACCGGCGATCGTGGTCTTTGTGGAGGTTTCAACAATGCAATTATCAAGAAAGCTGAGAGAAGAATATCTGAATTGAAGACTCTTGGTCTTGAATACACGATCATCAGTGTTGGCAAAAAGGGTAACTCTTATTTTCTAAGGCGGCCTTACATTCCAGTTGATAAGTTTCTTGAGGGAAACAACCTCCCAACTGCCAAAGAAGCACAGGCCATTGCAGATGATGTGTTCTCCCTCTTTGTGAGTGAAGAAGTTGACAAAGTTGAGCTTTTGTACACCAAATTCGTGTCGTTGGTTAAGTCTGACCCTGTGATTCATACCTTGCTTCCACTCTCACCAAAAGGAGAGATCTGTGATATTAATGGTGTGTGTGTGGATGCTGCTGATGATGAGTTCTTCAGGTTGACAACAAAGGAAGGGAAGTTGACTGTAGAGAGAGATGTGGTGAGGACAACAACCGTGGATTTCACACCGGTTTTGCAATTCGAGCAGGATCCAGTTCAGATTCTTGATGCTTTGCTGCCTTTGTACCTCAACAGTCAGATTTTGAGGGCATTGCAGGAGTCACTAGCCAGTGAGCTTGCTGCTAGGATGAGTGCTATGAGCAATGCAACTGATAATGCAGTGGAGTTGAAGAAGAACTTGTCCAGGGTCTACAACAGGCAGCGCCAGGCCAAAATCACAGGGGAGATATTGGAGATTGTTTCTGGTGCCAATGCTTTAGTTTGATCGCTGGATAATGGGGGTGCCTCTTTTCTCCTCCACATGAGTTTGTGCGTCTTAATTTGTAGGTATGGATGTTCCATTATTCGTCGAAATATAATGAAGATCGATACTTATGCAGATTTCACACTTGATTGTAATTCTCAACAGCGCATAAACTTTGTGCACACAATGAGAGTGAAATGTATTTTGGAACAACAGGGCATTCCACATATATTGTATGTCTTTTTTTCCCCATCATAGCCAATAATACTGCTAATGTAATTAAAGATCCCTTCTTCTCATATATTGTCTCTTGTTCAATTACATACAGATTTTCTTAAAGAACCTCTCATGTTTGGGTTTACTTTCAATCGAACCAAAACCAAAACCAAAACCATTGCCATGGTATTAATTTATCACAAAATCTAAGCCGGGCCATCTCTTCATACAAGCTATTTAGTAAATCAACCAACGATTAAATTAAGATTTCAAACCCAACTCTGCCTTTCCTTTTCTAATCAAACGACCAAATTGGTACAGCCATGAAGAAAGCAAAAACAAATTGGTAATATTAATTTTACAGAATAGGCAAATATGATCAATGGCCAATAAAAATACATAAAAAAGAATTGTCGGGCATGTGAGTACTCTGTATACAAGCGCTTGCTAATTATCAGAAAACACTGGTTTAACTGCTACCAATTTCTTTCGCTGTAAACACCAAGGGCGGTTCACTGTGGGGAGAGGAAAATGAGGGCCTCCATGATCACTTTGGTTATAGGTTCCACTCTGCGATGACCCGAAAGAGGAGGCTATAGAACTTGAAGATAGAAGAAGTTGGTAGAGAGAGTTCATAGTTTTGAGGTCATGTTTGCCAAACAAAGTGTAGAGATTTGTGTAAAGATTTTCTGGTTTAGAATTCTTTCTTATGTTTTTCATTACTTACAATCAACACATATATATACAAGTTCCTAAGCCCCCAAGTTAGGCAACCAACCAAGTTAGGCAACCAAACTAATTAGGCAACCAAACTAGTTAGACAACCAAACTAATTAGTCAACCAACCTAGTCAAGCCCCCAAATATTGTAGGTGCCAAACATAGTAGGTGCCAAACATTAATTGACTAATTAACACTCCCCCTCAAGTTGGTGCAAAGATGTCACGCATGCCCAACTTGTCAATGGCCTCATTGAAAACTCTACTTGACACCGCCTTTGTCAGAACATTAGCCAGTTGATTTTCTGAGTTTACAAACGGAAACTTAATCATCTTTTTTTCCAATTTTTCTTTGATGAAGTGTCGATCGACTTCCACATGTTTAGTACGGTCGTGTTGTCCTGGATTATGTGCTATCTCGATGGCAGCTTTATTGTCACAATATAGGTTTGTGGCATTCACTTGTTTAATGCCAAGATTCTTTAGTAATCTCCGCAACCAAAGCAATTCACATACTCCTTGAGCCATTCCTCTAAACTCAGCTTTCAGCATGGATCTTGCTACAACTCTTTGTTTCTTACTCCTCCAAGTAACTAAGTTGCCACCCACAAATGTAAAGTATCCAGGAAGTTGAACGTCTATCCGTGATACACCCTGCCCAATCAGCATCAGTGTATCCTTCAAGATCCATGTGTGTATGTTTGGAGAACATCAATCCTTTTCCAGGGGCAGTCTTCAAGTATCGCATTATCCGTATTACTCCATTCATGTGAGCTTCACTTGGTTGATGCATGAATTGGCTTACCATACTCACAGGCATAAGCTATGTCAGGGCGTGTGTGGGATAGATAAATCAATCGCCCAACTAACCTTTGATACCTTTCTTTATCGAGGTAGGAGCTTGATCTGGATACATTCCCAATTTGTGATTCTGTTCAATAGGTGTGTCAGCTGGCTTGCAATCCAGCATTCCTATTTTCTGTCAACAAATCTAACACATACTTTCTTTGGGATAGAAATATGCCATGTTTAGATCTAGCAACCTCAATGCCAAGAAAATATTGTAACTCACCCAGTTCCTTCATCTCAAATTCACTTCCAAGGAGCTTCTGGAGATTCTGCATCTCTTCATTGTCATTACCGGTAACCACCATATCATCTACATAGATGATCAGGGCCGTAAGCTTTTCACCACTATGCTTTAAGAACAATGTGTGATCTGAGCTACTCGGAGTGTACCCAAATCGCTTCATGGAATCAGGTAAATCTCCCAAACCAGGCTCGGGGTGATTGCTTTAGCCCATACAGAGATTTTCTTAGCTTGCATACGGTATTAGGACCGGAATGTCATAGGAATCCCTGGTGGTGGATCCATATATACTTCTTCTTGTAAGTCCCCATGAAGAAATGCATTCTTTACATCATATTGCAGTAGTGGCCAATCAAGATTTGCAGCCAAGGATATGAGAACACGTACAATATTGATTTTGGCAACTTGGTGCAAACGTCTCCTGGTAGTCAATTCCATATGTTTGTGTATATCCCTTGGCCACTAATCGAGCTTTGTATCGGTCTATGGATCCATCAGCTTTGTATTTAATAGTGTATATCCACCGACATCCAACTGGTTTCTTCCCATGTGGTAAAGGAACCATTTCCCATGTAGAATTCTTTTTCAAAGCTTCCATTTCAATTGCCATTGCTTCAGTCCATCTAGAATCTCTCAGCATCCTGCCACTTACTTGGAACACATACAGTAGATAATTGATTGACAAATGATGCATATGACTTTGACAATCTATGAGTGGACACATGGTTATTGATGGGGTATTTAGATTTAGCATTAAGGTCAGGGCAATATTGAGGTTTAGGTTTTCCCCTAGTGGATCTAGGTGGAAGTGTATATGGTGCAACATTAGGTGGCTCAGTGATTACCTCAAGTACTTCTTCATCACTAGACGAATGATGCTGTGGTAGGGCAAGAGGGGTTGTATTTTGTAGTTGATCATCTGGGGTAGCTGGATCACCTTCTGGTTCCATAGTCTCAAGGTCTTCACTGAGGTAGAACTGAGAAGATCAGGATCTTCAGGATTTTCAACTCTATGAAAACGCGACTGGTCGCTGGATTCTTCGTGACCGGTTGCCTGAGGCACTTCTCCATTTTTTTCAGTATATTTTTCGATTGTCTCTTCAAATGATGAGTCCTTCTCTTCACTCCCCCTCTCCCCCTGAAGGGAAGGGGTCTTGGAAACCACAAAGTAGGCTAAATCTTCATGAAAAGTGGCATCCATAGTGACAAAGAGCTTTTGAGTAGGAGGATGGTAACACTTGTAACCTTTTTGATTCAAGCCATATCCAACAAACACACATCGGAGGGCACACGGATCCAGCTTACTCCGTTGATGAGAAGGAACATGAGCATAAACAACACAACCGAACACACGAGGAGGCAACTTGAGGATGGTAGGAAGAGAGATGTGATGAGCCAAGGTATCTAGTGGAGTTTGGAAATCCAGAACACTACTAGGCACTCGATTAATCACATAGACTGAGAGAGAAGAGCATGACCCCATAAGTGGTGAGGAACTGATTTATCAAGCATGTAGGCACGGGCAACTTCAAGTAATTGGCGATTCTTTCGTTCGGCGACACCATTTTGTTGTGGAGTGAAGGGTGTGGAGGTTTGATGGATGATGCCTTGGTCCTTAAAGAATTGAGCCAAGACACCATTTACATACTCCCCACCATTGTCGGACCGGAACACTTTGATGGATGCTTGGAACTGAGTGGTGATCATAGCATGGAATTCACGGATTGTGGTAGTAACATCACTTTTATGGGCGAGCAAGTACACCCATGTCATGCGGGTGCAGTCATCTATAAATGTAACAAACCATCTTTTGCCATGAGAAGAGATTTTAGCAGGACCCCAAACATCAGAGTGAACCAATTCAAAAGGAAATTCTGTTTTATTATCACTTGAGGGAAATACGGCACGATGGCTTTTGGCCAATACACACGTTTCACACTGAAATTTTTGATCAACTAGACCTTGAAATAAAGATGGAAATAACCGGCGAAGATAAGCAAAAGATGGATGTCCTAAGCGACGATGCCAGAGCCAAATATGTTGGTGAGCATGTGAGTTTGGAACATGAGTATGAGCGGCACGTGGTGGTGGTGGTGGTGAAACTGTCAAGGAATACAACCCCCCTCTCCGTTTACCATGCCCAATCGTCTCGTGAGTCAAAAGATCCTGAAATGTACAATGAGAAGGATAGAAGGTGGCATAACAATTATGTGAATCAAGTAATTTTCCAACTGATAATAAATTGCAATTAATAGACGGAACTAAGAGTGTATGGGGTAAAACTAGAGAAGGGGAAAGTGATATGGTTCCTTCTCCAACAACATTAGAAGGGACCCCATTGGCACTAGTAATGTAAGGATGACGGGACTGAGTAGACAGTTTAGAGAAAAGGTGAGAGTCAAAAGTCATATGATCAGTGGCACCAGTATCAATTATCCATGTAGTGGGATGCATACCTGAGTTGGGTTTGGAGTCAGAGAGCAAGGCAGGAGGCGGGGGATGCATCGGCAGTCATGACACAAGCAGCTTTGGGTGTCATATTGCGGGTCTTGTGTGTATCCCACCACTCAGGATAACCATGAAGTTTAAAGCATTTTTCGACAAGGTGATCACCACCACAATGGGTACATTTTCGAGTTCCTTTTGCATCATCAGGTTTAAGGCCACGAGGGGGCAGCCCCAGGAGGATGCACGGTGGGGTGCCCGATAGGGCTTGACTGTCATGGCACTGCTACTTCCAAGCATGGAGGATTGGCGACTATCTTCCTCCATCACAAGTGCATAAGCTTCAAGGACAGGTGGTATTGGGTTCATAGCAAGGATCCGGCTACGGACTGAATCATATTGAGGATCGAGTCCTCCCAAGAAATCGTACACTCGATCGGCTTCGAGTGCTTGTTGGTGAAGCGCCACACCATCAGGATTGGTGTGCTTACAAGGACGAAGGACGTCGATTTCCTGCCAAATTAGATGCAATTTTTCATAGAAAACACTCACAGGCTCACCATTCTGAGAGGTGATGGTAAAGCTGACGGCGGAGCTGGTACAACTTAGAGCTATTCTGAGTAACAGTATAGGTTTTCTGAGCTGCTTCCCACACCTTACAAGCTGTTGGGCAGTGATCAAATAAGGCACGAACATTCTTGGTCATGGAATTGAGGAGCCATGACTGCACCAAACAATTGTCTTCATCCCAAGTGTCATAGCTGGGGTCATCAATGGCAGGGGCAGATTTTTTACCATTAATGAAACCAGCCATACGCCGACTTGTTATGGCCAAACGAACACTACGAGACCATGCAGAGTAGTTGGACCCATCCAACTTATCTGGAGTGATTTGAGAAGGGTAGTCATGAGAGGAGCGGACTGGTGGAGTAGAGGAGTTAGCCTTGGAGGAGTCGGAGGCGTCACCCATGAGATAAGTCGAGATAAGTATATGCAGCGGAAGGATAAAACAACCAAGGGAACTCAACACAAGTTTTGTGTTGGAACAATATAGGAGCAAAGAAGTAAAGGCAAGATTAAGTAGAGGCAAGGTAAGACAAGAATAAGGTAAGAACAAGGTAGAACAAGGTAGAACAAGGCAAGAACAAGGTAAGAACAAGGTAGAGCAAGGCAAGAACAAGGTAAGAACAAGGTTATGCAGAGGCAACCAAAATCGATTGCTCTGATACCATGCCAAACAAAGTGTAGAGATTTGTGTAAAGATTTTCTGGTTTAGAATTCTTTCTTATGTTTTTCATTACTTACAATCAACATATATATATACAAGTTCCTAAGCCCCCAAGTTAGGCAACCAACCAAGTTAGGCAACCAAACTAATTAGGCAACCAAACTAGTTAGGCAACCAAACTAATTAGGCAACCAACCTAGTCAAGCCCCCCAAATATTGTAGGTGCCAAACATAGTAGGTGCCAAACATTAATTGACTAATTAACAATGTTGATGGTGTCTTTGAGATGTTGCAAGTGATTTTGGTGTCCCTGAGTTTGGCAAGTGTTCCTGGCTTTAGGTACTTGTGAAAACCTTCATGTCTCTTTGTTGTTGTTGAGGTCCTTGAGAACTTGTGAAAACCTTCGTGTCTCTTTGTTGTTGTCGAGGTCCTTGAGAATGAAAGTTTTTGCTTCATGGTTTAAAGTTTTTGAGAAACTGAAAAAGAAGAAAGATGGCCTGGATTGATGTTTAGCCTGCCCGAAGGAAGTTTTAAATAGGAACTTTGCGGGAAGCAACGGTCCATTTTTTTTCTTTGGGAAATTATTATTATTTTTCCATCAAAAGAAAGAAAAAAAAAAGGAAAACGGTTTTCAAATTAGGTAAGGGCGGGGGGGTCGCGATTGCCCATAATCTATGTATGCCTTATCAATTTATTCAATTTGCTTTATTTTTTTCGAACGCAAAAAAATGGACTTTTTAATATGAAAACTTTATTTTCACGGTAGCAAATTTGAAGAAGCCCAATGGAAAAAGCAACTTTTGCAATCTCAACCAAACAAAACCCCATTTCTCCCTCCCACATTGTTCTGTGTCAATTCCCATTTGGCCATTCCTTGTCCCCATTTATCACAACCAAACAAAGGCATCATAGTAGTCAAAAGTTTACTCGGCCACATTTGGCTCATACCCTTGGAGAAGATTTGTCATCCGCTCCTCAACTCCATCAGATTCGTAGGCTCCGGAAGGTTCACATATGCAATTCTTGCGCAATTTTTGTTTATAAAAATTCGAACCCGGAACTCTGGAACATCAGGAGCACTTTGAGGGTCTACATCCATTCCCTCATCTTCATCCACTCCATCATCTTCATCCACATGAAAAGAATCTAATCAAAAGAAAGAAATAGAAACATTAACACAAGTGGAGAACAACATTTCATAGAACAGACAGAAATTGCTACTTTCCGATGACTACATGTCAAATTGCTTGTAGGCGTACACCCCTTCAAGCTTAGCTACAACAACAACGTCCCATGTCATGTGGCTTATATCCACAGTAGTGTAGTTTCCAGGAGTTCCGATCTTTAAAATAAATTAGATGGTATTCCTTAGGTGTGTGAACTTTCTGACTGGCGCATATTTCACTCGCTCTTGTAGGATAGTAGAGCTAACACAGTCACTAAAGTCGGGACCTGACCACCAGAAAGTTCTTCATCATCTGACACAACTAGGATGACATCCAATGAATCAGAACCACTGCGAGAAGCTGGAACTATCTCCACTCGAACCATCACCATCCCCATCGCCTCTTCCGCCATCACCAAACCATGATCATCACCTCGAGTCCCCATGCAAACCAAGAAAAAAACAACAAGAGTTTAGAAAACAAAAGGTTGACTTATAATTAATTTAAGCTATGAGAGGTTTGAATATATTTTCTTACCACAACGACTCCTTTCAAGAGTGGGTTTGGTCTGTGGCCCATAAGAGTTTCAAAGTCGTTGACAACCATAAGAGCGGATCAATCCCTACAAAAAATAAAATACTATATGAACAAATAATTCAAATAATTCAACTCAGCTCAACAATGAAAGTAGACTGACTACATTGCCCTCCTTAATTTTTGGTATTAGTAGAAACCCAAAAACACAGATAATAATATCATGTGCCTAAGCCTTAAATAGATCAGCATCAGTTACATTAAATAAGCAAGAAATTAGTGCTTATTAGTGGGTTTCTTGCTACGTTAGCTAGCTACCTTAAAAGTTAACATAGCAGAAATTAGAGGATCATTCAAACTAGCGGCCCTATTTAGCATTCCAAATTTACAAGATTAAGAAACTAAATACTAAGAAAGGTTTCAACCAATATCTGATTTCTGATAAAGCAAATATGTAGAATACCATAATTATTTCTCCTTCTTCAGGCCAAGTTGACTCAACCCTGAACTAGAACCTATGTATTCTTTCTCAGCAAGATTATTGAGGTCTTACAATCCATGTTTCTCAAAATTCTCCACAACTTGACCTTTCGAACATCAGGAGCACCTTGAGGGTCTACATCCATTCCCTCATCTTCATCTACATCTTTTTTAACGTATGAACTCCTTCAGAATTAGAAATTTCAAAATCAAGAGGAGGGTTGAGGGACATTGAGTTTACCAATTTCAGAACACTGGTATCTTTCTTTCTGCAAAACTGAAGTTGCCATCTTTCTGACTATAAACCAAAATTGTGAATCAATATGTTTTTTTTCAACAATTTCAAATGAACTGAGGGAATTTGAGTTTACATCATCTTCTTTTTCAGCCATATCCAGCAAAACCCTGCTTACATTTGGACTTTCTTCTTTCTCTGATTCACCCAGGACGGTGGTCACAACCCACAAGTTCTTAATGAGGAAAATGAGTAACAAGTACAAAAAAAGCAGACTATGTCCTAGAGCATTAGGTGAGTACTATACACCAAAAGAATCGTAGTGGTCGTCGGTCTACGAAGTAGCCTACCTTCTCAACCGAAAGCGGGGAAAAGGAACCTTGCGTCCAATAGAGTACCCCTCCCCATCCCCCTAAGAATATGTCCGAAAAAACTAAAAGTGCGCTGGTTCCTCAAAAAGGAGATCAGCAATAAAGTCCGCTGGTTCCTCAAACCAACTAACAAGGTTACCGATATGAGTTGCAAACTTCGCAATACGATGACACACACCGTTGGTGTTTCGGATATGTAGAATACCAAAATTGATTCTCCTACTCTAGGCAAAGTTGACTCTCCCCTAAATTAGAACAAATGTGCTCCTTCTCAACAAGATTATTGAGGTTTGCAATCCCTGTTTCTTAAAATTCTCCACAATTTGACATTTCGAACATCAGGAGCACCTTGAGGGTCTACATCCATTCCCTCATCTTCATTCACATCTTTTTTAACTGGTTCAGAATTAGCAATTTCATAATCAAGAGCAGGGTTGAGAGACATTGAGTTTACCAATTTCAAAACACTGGTATCTTTCTGCAAAACTGAAGTTGCCATCTTTCCGACTATAAACCAAAATTGTGAATCAGCATGTTCTGTTTTAACAATTTTGATGGACTGAGGGAATTTGAGTTCACATCATCTTCTTTTTCAGCCATACCCAACAAAATCCCGCTTACATTTGGACTTTCTTATTTTCTGTGATTCACTCGCCAACCCAGTACAGTGGTCACAACCCACAAGTTCTTAATGAGGAAAAGGAGTAATAAGTACAAAAACCCAGACTATGTCCTAGAGGATTATGAGAGTACTCTACACCAAACGAAGCATAGAGGTCGTCGGTCCACCGAAGTAGCTTACCTTCTAAACCGCAAGCGGGAAAAGGAACCTTCCCTCCAATAGAGTCCCCTTCCCCATCCCCCTAAGAATATGTCAGAAAAACCCAAGAGTTACAAATAAGAGATCACCAATAAAGTCCACTGGTTCCTCAAACCAACTAACAAGGTTACCGATGTGAGTTGCAAACTTCGCAATACAATGAGACACACCGTTGGCATTTCGGATATGTAAAATACCAAAATTGCTTCTTCTATCTCGACGCCAAGTTGACTATCCATGAACTAGAACAAATGTGTTCTTTCTCAACAAGATTATTGAGGTCTGGCAACCCCCCTGTTTCTCAAAATTTTCCACAATTTGACATTTCGAACATCAGGAACACCTTGAGGGTCTACATCCATTCCCTCATCTTCATCCTTTTCCTCATCTTCATCAACATCTTTTTTAACTCCTTCAGAATTAGCAATTTCATAATCAAGAGGAGGGTTGAGGGACATTGAGTTTACCAATTTCATATCTTTCTGCAAAACGAAAGTTGACATCTTTCCGACTATAAACCAAAATTATGAATCAGCGTGTTCTTTTTCAACAATTTCCGATGGACTGAGGGAATTTGAGTTCACATCAATTTACAAGATTATTAAGGTCCTGCAACTCATGTTTCTCAAAATTCTCCACAATTTGACATTTCGAACATCAGGAACACCTTAAGGGTCTACATCCATTCCCTCATCTTCATCCATTTCCTCATCTTCATCCACATCTTTTTTAACTCCCTAAGAATTAGCAATTTCATAATCAAGAGGAGGGTTGAGGGACATCGAGTTTACCAATTTCATATCTTTTTGCAAAACGAAAGTTAACATCTTTCCGACTATAAACCAAAATTGTGAATCAGTGTGTTCTTTTTCAACAATTTCCGATGGACTGAGGGAATTTGAGTTCACATCAATTTACAAGATTATTGAGGTCTTACAACCCATGTTTCTCAAAATTCTCCACAATTTGACATTTTCAAACATCAGGAACACGTTGAGGGTCTACATCCATTCCCTCATCTTCATCCACATCTTTTTTAACTCCTTAAGAATTAGCAATTTCATAATCAAGATGAGGGTTGAGGGACATTGAGTTTACCAATTTCATATCTTTTTGCAAAACGAAAGTTGACATCTTTCCGACTATAAACCAAAATTGTGAATCAGCGTGTTCCTTTTCAACAATTTCCAATGGACTGAGGGAATTCCAGTTCACATCAATTTACAAGATTATTGAGGTCTTGCAACCCCTTTTCTCAAAATTCTCCACAATTTGACATTTCGAACATCAGGAACACCTTGAGGGTCTACATCCATTCCCTCATCTTCATCCATTTCCTCATCTTCATCCACATCTTTTTTAACTCCTTCAGAATTAGCAATTTCATAATCAAGAGGAGGGTTGAGGGACATTGAGTTTACCAATTTCATATCTTTCTGCAAAACGAAAGTTAACATCTTTTCGACTATGAACCAAAATTGTGAATCATCGTGTTCTTTTTCAACAATTTCCGATGGATTGAGGGAATTTGAGTTCACATCAATTTACAAGATTATTGAGGTCTTGCAACCCATGTTTTTCAAAATTCTCCACAATTTGACATTTCGAACATTAGGAACACGTTGAGGGTCTACATCCATTCCCTCATCTTCATCCACTTCCTCATCTTCATCCACATCTTTTTTAACTCCTTCAGAATTAACAATTTCATAATCAAGAGGAGGGTTGAGGGACATTGAGTTTACCAGTTTCATATCTTTCTGCAAGACGAAAGTTGACATCTTTCCGACTATAACCAAAATTGTGAATTAGCGTGTTCTTTTTCAACCATTTTCGATGGACTGAGGGAATTTGAGTTCACATCTTCTTCTTCTTCAGCCATACCCAGCACAACCCCACTTACATTTGGACTTTCTTCTTTTCTCTGATTCACTCGCCAACCCAATACAGTGGTCACAACCCACAAGTTCTTAATGAGGAAAATGAGTCACAAATACAAAAACCCAAACTATGTCCTAGAGGATTAGGAGAGTACTCTACACCAAACGAAGCGTAGTGATCGTCAGTCTATCAAAGTATCATATCTTCTCAACCGCAAGTGGGAAAAGGAACCTTGCCTCCAATAGAGTCCCCTTCCCCATCCCCCTAAGAACATGTCCGAAAAAACTAAAAGTTACAAATAGGAGGTCAGCAAGAAAATCCGTTGGTTCCTCAAACCAACTAACAAGGTTACCGATGTGAGTTGCAAACGTTGCAATACGATAAGCCACACGATTGGCGTTTCGGCAGATATGGGTAAAACCTTCTCCAGTGATCCGAGTCAACATGGTCTTGGTATCCTCCATATTCGATCCAAGAAAAGATTGATACATGGATTGCCTTCGAAGTGCCGATACAATCTGAAGAGCATCACTCTCAAAAGAAACATTCATAAAACCCCTATCAATCGCCAATGAAACACCCATACGGGCAGCTAGAGCTTCAACATAACCCATAATCTCAGTCTCCATCATTGAAAAAACATTCATCTCATCATGGATGCAGGACTTCTTGGAAAAGGTGGACTTGCATAAAAAAGGGATAGCCGAGCACATTTATGATAGGTGCTCATGAGAGAAATAGTTAAAGAACCACTATGGGAACGTGTAGTAGAAGGCTCCTGGATAGCTCTATGCCCTCTTCCTAGTTTCTGTTGACATTTTTGGGCCTTAGATGTCCGCTTTATCAACAAACTAAGGTTGAAAGGGTCAAAGCCCAGTGATACATTTTGGGCTGTCTCAGGAAACTGCCAATTGTTAGGATTTGAGGTTCTTAGGTCTGGAAGATGAAAAATATGCGGGTTCATGGGCTGATTGGTTGGAGGGCCCAAGGTCGTGCTAGTGCGAAGTTTCCTATCTACAGCTCAACAAAGAGGAATTACAACTTGAAATTCCATTATCACAATTGTCATAGTTGTTGGTCTGACTTCCTATTGATAAATTGAAAGAGAGACCACAATCATCGGGCCCTAGGAGGGAAGCAGGAACGTGATCATCGTCCGAAAATATGGGGAACTTTATTGCTTCTTCCTTAAAAGGAGTAAGGGTCAGGGAACTTGGAGAATCCTCCTCATAGAAGTCAACTTGCTCATTTAGGTCCGGAATATTAGGAATGAGGCGGGGAATAGGCTGTGTTAGTGCTGAGGCTTGTGAGGTTTGAATACCTTCCATATTTTGTAAATCATTAATGGGAGGCTGGTGAGGCATGCCCGACTTAGACCTCCTCCTGTCCTCCGCCATTGCAGGGAATGAGTCACCCTCTTTCGGCACATGTATAGACTACCCTGGGGAACTAGGGAAACAAAAACGTCTCTCGACCAGTCTGCGATATTCAGGCCCATGTATATCATATTGAAACCAATGTCCATAAGGTTTGGACAAATAATCATGTCCTTCATCACTTGGTAGGCAGCACAAATGTTCAGTGTGTCCAATGATCTCACAACGGTAACATGTAGTGGGTAGCTTCTCGTACCGCACATCAATTTCAATGGGCTCCCCATCTAGTCGGAGTAGGAGACTCTGCCGTAACGGTTAGGAGATATTCAGAGTGGCCGGAATACAAAGATAACTCCCGAGTTTTTCCCATTTTTTTACTTTGGTCCATCACCACGTATCCACCGAGTGCGTCATCAACAATCTTTCCCATAGTTTTGGTCATATATCCGAGAGGTAGCTCTTTAACTTGTACCCGGAAATCTTGCCTTTACAGTGGAATGTGTTTCGGATTGGTGATGCCATCAGCTTCTGCCAACACCATAAGGTATCCGTTGAAGAGCCATGGACCTCCTTCGAAGAACCGTATCGCGTTCATCCTTGGAGTTAAAAGCACAATAAATCTTTTGATCTCCAATATCCACAATAGTTACCTTCGTCTTAGGTTTCCAAATAGAATAAAGGGTTCTACGAAGAGCCTCTTTGTTATAGGGTTTATCAGTCAAAAGCTTGCCCACGAGTAGAAAACGCGTGGTTTTGATTCCAACGATTATTCTGGAATCAATAACAACCCCTCTTGTTCAGCATTTAGTAAGGGCGAAACGTGAGGAGAACTCGGTCAACATAACTTCCATACGAGTGAAGAGGGAGTCAGTGAACCAACAACCTCTCGTAATCCAGACACCAATAATGTCGACTAGCACTTGCAATCCTTCAGCCGCTACATCCAATCCTTCAGCCTTAACACCTTAAGTCCGGGGAAGACTGAGACTCACTCCTCTAAGACGCTCTAGAGAAAACCCTAGAAAGCGCTAGAGAGAATATCAATTTACTACTAGGTGGCGTAATTAAAAGATTATGAGTTCTAAAGGTAACAAACATATCTGAAAACAACCTAGAAGAATATTAGGTTAGGCAATCAATAATCACTATTATTGTACCCCATCTCTACATTAGTTGCAGTTGTTGTACCCTTAAGAAAAGTAATTAATTTTTAGTGTTCATAGACCATCCAATTATTAGTTTGTTTTCTTGTAACTAATAGATAAAAAAAGAGGCTCAACAGTTGCCTCACCGTATACATCTGTCCGGGTTTTTCTTCTTCATATCGAACATTCCCAAATAGTCTTGGCTCCCTAATTGGTTAGTTATTGTAAAAAATAATGTTTTAGTGGCTAATTATGTTTAGTGGACACTAGTAATTAGAAAATGAGTTTATGATGAGTTTGATTTCAATTCAACAGGGAGTGTTTCTATTTAGGATTGATGATGGATATGAAATGAAATGTTTACTTTGCCCTGCACTTCACATCAATCAATGTTGCTTTTGAGAAACTGAGAAAGAAAGATGGCTTGGAATCTTGAATCGATGTTTAGCCTGCCTGAAGGCAGTTTTAAAGTGGAACTTTGCTGCGGGAAGCAACGGTCCATTTTTCTTTTCTTTGGGAAATTATTATTATTTTTCCATCAAAGGAAAGAAAAAAAGGAATATGGTTTTCGGATTAGGTAAGGCGAGGGGACCCAATTTATTGGTTGGGTTAATTGGGTCGGGCTGCAGCTTAGCTAATATAACTTTTTTTTAAACACCTCAACCCACCCACAAACAAAAGAGCCAACCGTTCCAGCCCAACCCACTTGAGATTTGGATTGGACCATTGATTAATTATAGCTTTTTGAAGAAGCCCAATGGAAAAAGCCACTTGTAATCTTTGAATCTCAACCAAACAAAACCCCATTTCTCCCTCCCACATTGTTCGGTGTCAATTCCCATTTGGCCATTCCTTGTTCCCTCTATCTTTCTTTGGCTGCCTTCGTCTTGAAAACCAGTTCCATCTCTGGTTTCAATTTATTCAGTCTCTCTAATTAAGGTAAGACTTATATTATCCCTCATCTCTAGTTTCTTGTTTCTCCCTATTCTTCATATCCTCTTATTGAACATTTGTTGATGAATGCTTGCATCAAATAATTCTCTTGTGAGTTCTTCTTAATTTGTTGTTTGAGTTATGCATGCTGCTGTTGTACTCAAATTCTTGCCTTCATGCCAATTCATTTCGATGTGATGTTTTTTTCTTTATGGTTACGGTTTGCATTTTATTTTAGTTTTTCGGTTTAGAATTTTTTCTAGAAATACGACGATTCAACGGATAACATTAATTGAATCTAAGATATGCTAACTTTTAGTTGTATCATAAAGCCAACAAGTTAAAAGGATATCCACTAATTTAAGGTATTTTAGTTTTAGCACTCTACTACAAAGAAAGAAAAAGTTTGGCCCAGCTTAGAGAATATTCCTGGTTTACACCCTTTGCCTTTGGCCATTACCCAGTTCAGTCATGGTTTGTCATGACTTTGGTGCCAACATCAATGCTGGCCATGGCAGAACATGGTGAAGATTAATCTTGGAGAAAAATAATCACAACCCACAACAACTACGAGAGCTGCACTCCCTCTAGGCACTTTATTTGTGCATATAATTATTAAACAGTATTCTTTACATAACCTTAGAAGTGATGTGATCAGAAGGACAACTAAGGTTGATTAATAATATAGTTTCAACCTAAAAAAACATTAGTATAGTAATTAAATTATTTTATACTGCTTGCTCCTCCTTCCTAGGATTAACGAAAAAACCTAGGAAAGTTTGTTGTCACGTGCCATGTTGGCGTTTGACGTGGTAATTCCTGATTGATTCCATCAGCTGATGGGGTAGCCTATATCACGTGCTAATAGCCTTTCAAAAGCCTACCCATTAAAATTTTCTTTTCTAGAAAAAAAACAAAAATTCCTTTTCAAAATCTTGGAAAATTCTAAAATTCTGCCACGTCACACCCAAACCCACCAATTAACGCAAAGACCAACGCAAATCAACGGTCCCGAACACGTGGCTGAGAGTACAGAAGCCACAGCATGTTAACACTTTTTATTATTATTTTTTATTCCTAGGTTTTGGTTTTTTATTATATATAAATCAAGATATTTGATATTTATTATTATTTAATTGTTTGATAAGTTCAGTGTTGGAGCCTTCGAGAAATGGCTTGCTGATCAGTGCGGATTATATTTTGTGTTCGAAGGACCAAGAAGCAGAACGAACATTCTTATAATGTATTTGCAAGCACAGAGGCCACTCAGCTGGCGAACAGTCTTCCAAGAGAGAGGAAGCAATTTGAAGCTCAAACCATTTACTGGGTTTTCTCCTCATGGAAGAGTTAAGTCATTTCTCACGAGTAATCAGCTTCGTTTATCATTGGCATATATGTATAGTTTCTGGTGTGCATTTTCTTCTTCTTGTTCTGAAATTTCTCCGGTTCCTTGAGTTTTTTGGTATTGATCACACCCATGTAAGAGTATGTGTTTCTGTCGAGAGCACGATTGTGGGTTTCTTTGATCTTTGCGGTCGAGTTTTGTAATTTTGTATTTTCCTTTCTATCGACAACTATTTAAATATTTGTTCATCGATACTTTTCCTGGGTCTTTTTGTGGTGGTGTTATTGATAGGAGATTTTCTGGAAAAGTGTAAGCTTTATTGATGAAATTCATGTCCTTTTTTCTTGGTGGATACTCACTGTTCGGTTGATTTTACTGTAGGATAGGATTGAATTGTAATAATTTTCTTTTTTGAGTAATGATGGTTTTTACTTTTCCAATCAGTTTTTCTGAATAAAATTACTGAACTACGGCCATTTTAGTGACTGCTGCATCTCAAACTGAACCTCTCTTTGATTTCAGTATTCTTCATGGTTCAAAGGAGACCTGGCAAGTGGGGTTTCATACCAAATTACTGCCAGTTCAGCTGGTGAGTAATCTCATCGTTTTATTTTAGTTTTGAAGTGGATTACTTGACCTTAATTTTTCTTTGTTGTTATTAGCTTAATCCGGCTCTGTAACTTGGTAGATTTTTCAAGTAGGAGACAGAGAAAAGTGACCACTCCTTCTAACAGCCCTGGTCCCAAGAGATTAATGCCAAAAACTCCAGTAGGAACTAGCGTCCAGAAGACGAATCAAAAGAGTAATGGGGATAAAAAGGGTTCTATATCTTCAACATCCAGTGAACTTGCTGGGCCCAACAAGAAAACAATTGAATTGAGAGTTGATACCAAAGGAGAATGGGCAGTTGAACCTTCACAAGAGAATGATGTTGAGGAAAAAATAATTGGTGAAACTAGTAGTAAAGTTGAGGGATCATCTTCAATTAGCAAACCGTCAGATATTGCTAGAGGTATTCAAGGGATAGAAAATAGGAGTGTAGGTAAGGTCCTTGAGGACTTGGCAGAGATACAGCCAAAAGGAACAGCTTCCAAGGGTGATGATGAGAATGTGGCAGAAGCAATACTTTCTGACAAACAGAGTTTGGCTAAAAGAAAGATGGATGACTCTGTGGATGACAAAGGCATTGATACTGATAAAAAGTTAACCAATGAAGCTTCTTTAAAATCAAAGTTGGAAATGGAAGAAAAATTGCGTAAAGAGGAGATTGTGAGGCTTGCTGAGGAGAACTTCTTAAGAGGGAACAAAATCTTTGTCTATCCTCAGGTGGTGAAACCTGATCAAGGTATAGATATTTTTCTTAATAGAAGTCTATCCACCCTAAGCAATGAGCCAGAGATTTTCATAATGGGAGCCTTTAATGACTGGCGGTGGAAATCTTTTACCTTCAGGTTGAACAAAACACAACTCAAAGGGGATTGGTGGTCTTGCCAGTTTCATGTTCCTAAAGAATCATATAAGATAGACTTCGTGTTCTTCAATGGTCAAAATGTTTATGACAATAATGATGAGAAAGATTTCTACATAGCCGTGGAAGGTGGAATGGACCTCATTGCATTTGAAGATTTCTTGCTTGATGAGAAGCGCAAAGAACTAGAGAAACTTGCAAAGGAGCAAGCTGAGAGGGGAAGGCAAGTGGAAGAGCAGAGGCGAATTGAAGCAGAGAAGGCAGCAAGTGAAGCTGACAGAGCAGAGGCAAGAGCAGAGATCGAAAGGAGACGAAAAATGGTGCAAGAGTTGATCAAGAAGGCTGTAAGGTCTGTAGAGAATGTTTGGTACATAGAACCTAGTGAGTTTAAAGGTGAGGACTTGGTGAAGTTATACTATAACCGAAGCTCAGGTCCTCTTGCTCATGCTAAGGAACTATGGATTCATGGGGGGCATAATAATTGGAAGGATGGATTATCTATTGTTGAGAGGCTAGTTAGCTCTGAGAAAAAGGATGGTGACTGGTGGTATGCCAATGGTATGTGTTCTTTTATATTCTTGTCCTTTTCTTCCTCTAACGTATATAAAAGGTTGTAAATTGTTGGAGATGGCTTTCTCTTTTTCCGTAGCTCTATTTCCTTTAATGTGTAATTTTCTGTTTGGTGCTGGTATAGCATGTTATAAACAACATCCTTGTGGTCAACTTTATTTCTTGTAGTTGTTGTACCTGATCAAGCTGTTGTATTGGATTGGGTTTTTGCCGATGGACCACCTCAAAATGCTGTTATATATGATAACAACCACCGCCATGATTTCCATACGATAGTTCCAAAGTCCATTCCTGAGGAACTATATTGGGTTGAGGAAGAACAACAGATATATAGGAAGCTCCAGGAGGAGAGGAGATTAAGGGAGGAGGCAATACGTGCCAAGGTGAGTTTTTCTGAAAATTACATCTAGAACAATCACATTGAGCACTGCATGATGTGAGACTCGGACCACCTTCTTAGGTTTTGACTGGTGGGTCCCTCTAGTGTTTGTCCTTTTATGCAAAGTGTGGATTTTCTGGACTATCCTTAAAATGTTGCCAATCGGTACTTGTGATTCTCCTCTCTCTCTCTCTCTCTCTCTCTCTCTCTCTCTCTATATATATATATATATATATTGTTTGTTCAGATTTTATTATCTTTATCTTGCCAACTTTGGGATTCAACTTCTCAAATTTATCTTATGGCATATTACTTCCCGATTCCATTTCTCTTCTCTTGTCGCAGGCCGAAAGAACAGCACGTATGAAAGCAGAAATGAAGGAAAGAACTTTGAAAAGGTTTTTGCTGTCTCAGAAGCATATAGTGTACACTGAGCCTCTTGAAGTTCAAGCTGGAAGCATGGCAACGGTCTTCTACAATCCTGCCAGTACAGTTCTGAATGGAAAGCCTGAGGTTTGGTTCAGAGGCTCTTTTAACCGTTGGACCCATCGCAAGGGTCCATTGCCACCAAAGAAGATGTTACCTGCAGAGACTGGTTCTCATGTCAAGACAACTGGTGAGTTTGAGTTTATAGATACTTTCCATAAGAACAATTTGATGTTTATATGGTCTATCTTTTCAGTACAAGTGGTTAAATAATCTCTTGTTTCCTTTTACGCCCCACTCCCCAGTTGATATATACATATATACCCATAAACCATTCAAGTTATAATTCACTTCAGTTCTGTTTGATTTATAATAATACATCCACCGAAATCTTTTTTTGGGTAATTTTATTCCCCTGCTTTATGCTAACGTTTCCTTAAGATTAAGAAGTTTTTAAGAAGTTTCTTATTTAAATGAATGTGTTACTATAAAATGGATCCTATGCATAGGCGAGTGACATAAACACAAGGAATGTCAACATATAAAGAATGAAAAGAAGCTAGCTCATTTGGCATATTGGTTTATGCTTAGTTTGACCCTTTGCAACCATTTTAATGTCAAAGCATCTCAATGTGAGGCTACGAGGTTAACTTTACTTATCGGTTAAACTATTTGTTGATGTCTCTACAGTTAAAGTTCCGCTCGATGCATATGTGATGGACTTTGTTTTCTCTGAGAAGGAAGATGATGAAGGACTCTTTGACAACAAAAACGGTATGGATTACCACATTCCAGTGTTTGGAGGAGTTTTGAAGGAGTCACCAATGCACATTGTTCATATTTCTGTTGAAATGGCTCCCATTGCAAAGGCAAGTTTAGCAACTAAGTTAATGCAATGTTGGATGAAACACTTCTATACCTTCAGTGTATTTAACTGTCAATAGATGTTTCACTTTAGTTTCAATCTTCTTGCTACTTTCAAATTGGGCTGTCATTTTGAGTTATCGCACTCTTCACTTTCTAGCCACACAACAGCTTACTGTGTTACTGCTATGATACTTGACTGTCCACTCTGAGCAGAATTAGTTTCCTAATATCTATTATTTTTTAATTGTTTTAGTTCCCTTCTAATCCTTTTAATCTCAATGGATGAAAATTTTTGTTCTTGGCCACCATGAATTGTAAATCCATGTAAACTGATGCATTATCAGTATCTAGTATGTACTTTCTTGCATATAAGGACCCTACTGATGTTGTTTATTTCTTTTTTATCCCCTCCATTATTTACAACATCTATTCTAGGTTGGAGGGCTTGGTGACGTGGTTACTAGTCTATCCCGAGCTGTGCAAGACTTAAATCACCATGTTGACATTATTCTTCCCAAGTATGACTGTTTGAACCTTAGCAATGTAAGTTTCGTTTCTGTTTCTTTTTTTACCTCATCTGGTTTTTTACCTTTTTCTTTCTTTCTGTCATGGAGCGCTTGCATTCTTTCTTTTCTTTTGCATTTTTAGAATGCTCACTGTAGGGCCTTTTGTGGGCATTGGCCAGGCCTGCCTGTCTTGGAGGTCCATTTCATGGAATTTTTGAAATATGGGGCACCTCTTGGATTCTTGTGAAAAATGTTTTAAAAAATGATTTCATGTTCTTGGTTTTTTTTTTTTTTTTTACATGGATTTCGTAATTTTTTTGTGTGTGGCTTTATGGCACTATCAGAGCATTGTTTAACCCCACTTGTAAGTATATCTTTTGAAACTTATTGCTGAGTTCTTAGATTGTGCTGTTTTTCACTTGTTCTTCTTCAACCTTAGTTTGGGGATGATTTTGTTTCTAAGTTACTAAATGGCTGTGTTCTGAATCTCTGATATAGGTGAAGGAATTCCAGTACAACAGAAGCTATTCTTGGGGCAGAACTGAAATAAAAGTTTGGTTTGGTAAAGTGGAAGGTGTTCCAGTCTACTTTTTGGAGCCTCAAAATAGGTACATGTCCTCTTCCGCATCCTTCAAAGTCACAAACCGTCATATGTGTTTTCACGTTTACTTCTATCAAGTTCACTACCTTTTATTTTCTGTTTTAATGTTCAATATGTATTTCAATTTCATTTCCGGGAAGTTCACAGTTGATTATCTTGCAAATAATACTGCCGTGGTGCTAAATCCAGCAACCTGTTTTTTATAAGAATTCTTTTTCTTTTTCCTTTTCTCTTTGCAGATTCTTTTATACAGGTTGCATATATGGTTGTAAGAATGATGCAGAGAGATTTGGTTTCTTTTGCCATGCTGCTCTAGAATTTTTACTCCAAAGTGGATTTCATCCTGTAAGTTCAGTGCTTGACTCATGCAGTTTATATACGCCTCCTACTATGAGAAATTCAATTAATCCTACTAGTAGTGGAAGTTGGTTCTTCTGCCTACTTTTATCATATATCTAGACCTACGCATATGGTGATAAATGAAAACTGCCTATGAAAAAAAGTAGATTAAGGTGCAAGAGGAAGTTATGTATAAGGAACAATCAAATCATATTTTGGCTAATGTATGGCTCTTTTGGCATTGTACTGGTTTGTGTGTGTGTGTGTGTGTGAATTTGAGGATAGCGACTGAGGGTAGCTATTTGAAACTGTTGCTTATGATGGCAGGATATCATTCACTGCCATGATTGGTCTAGCGCACCTGTTGCCTGGTTATATAAAGATCATTACATGCATTATGGTCTTAGTAAAGCTCGGGTTGTCTTCACAATTCATAACCTTGAGTTTGGAGCGCACTTTATTGGAAAAGCTGTGGGATACTCAGACAAGACCACAACTGTAAGTACTTAAAAATTTCCTAAAACTCTCTCATTTTATCCTTTGTTATTTTATTTTAGGATACTTTGCCTTTGTGAATAATAGGAGCAGACCTATCAATGTTAATTATTGGAATTCGAACATTTTCCCTTTTAGTAGGCCCTGGAATCACCTTTCTATGCTCTTCTGTTCTGTCAATTGTTAAATTGATTGAATTGTGATATCAACAATCCAATCCTTTACACATGATGGTTGCTGTTTCTTTTCCTGAAAATTACTGTAATATCAATTGAGTCCTTCATCTCTAATCAACAGGTATCCGACACTTATGCTAAGGAGGTTGCTGGAAATCCTGCAATTGCTCCACATCTCTACAAGTTCCATGGTATAATAAATGGAATTGATCAAGATATCTGGGATCCATACAATGATAAATTCATTCCTGTAAGTAAATAATTCTTTCTTTGTTCTATTCGCATTTAACCATTGTAAACTTTTATTAAGGATTTTTTATATATATTTCTTGGAATAAGTATTAAGCTGTTTGCCGAATTCTCTGTGTTTGGTACTTGGGCTATATATTAGGATGCTGGTTATACCAGGGTCATATTAGGATGCTCAAGATGGAACATATGCTAATCTCTGTGCTTGATTTTAAGTTAGCCACAACTATGTTCGTAATTTTTGATCCCTACTACTCTGAATACAATTGTGTCTAACATGTAGAATGCATATCATTCCAGATATCATATACTTCTGAAAATGTTGTTGAAGGCAAACAAGCTGCCAAGGAAGCCTTGCAACAAAGGCTTGGTCTGAAAACAGCCGATCTCCCTGTAGTAGGTATTATTACTCGCTTAACTCACCAGAAAGGAATCCATCTCATCAAGCATGCCATTTGGCGTACCTTGGAACGCAATGCACAGGTTACTTTCATCTCTCTCCCACTTTTTGTGAGTGAATATTAACACAAGCACTGTTCTTCATGGATGCCTTCTCTTTTTGTGAGTGAATTATTATACTTTGAATCCTCATATTGCACAAACACTGTTATTTAATTCCACTGGATGTTCTCCTAGTAAGACAATCCTCCCTTCTCATTTCCTAGTGTAGGAAAGCAAATTCTAAATTAAAACGGAACTTACTGATTTGCAGGTTGTATTGCTTGGTTCAGCTCCAGATCCTCGGATCCAAAATGATTTTGTAAATTTGGCAAATCAATTACATTCTTCTTATGGTGACCGTGCGCGCCTTTGTTTGACTTATGATGAGCCACTCTCGCATTTGGTTTGTTCTTGTGAAAGTTATATTCTGTTTTACTTATTTTTCTATTTATGCTGAGTCATTGACCTCTTACATCTTCACTGCCATAATAACAGACTAATTGGATTTTGTTATAGATATACGCTGGTGCTGATTTCATCTTAGTTCCTTCAATTTTTGAACCCTGCGGACTGACACAACTCATAGCAATGAGATATGGTTCTATACCTATTGTTCGTAAAACTGGAGGTGTGTACATACCTTACCAGTGTGCTTTAATAATGTATATATTGTTTTTCGCAATTGATATGTGCTCCTAAGTAACCTTGTCAGTACATTATTGGCTCGCCAAAGGAAAGCTTCTAGCTCGCCACTAGACACCACGGTGATATAAAAAATATCTAAACATACTTCGATATTAAGTTTAACTTTCCATTTTAATGTTATTTCTTGGTAGGACTTTACGATACTGTATTTGATGTTGACCATGACAAAGAGAGAGCAGATGCCCAGGGTGTTGAACCAAATGGATTCAGCTTTGATGGAGCTGATGCTGCTGGTGTCGATTATGCTCTGAATAGGTGTGTAGGTTTATATTTAGCTGATGACTGGGTAAACATAGTGTTTTCTTTAAACAAAAGTTTCAAGAATGTCCATGTTCCTTTATGGACAATAGATTTGTTCAGTTTGTTTCTTTGTGGAGTACTCATAAACGATGTTTTCAGGGCTATCTCTGCTTGGTATGATGGTCGGGATTGGTTCAACTCGTTGTGCAAGACAGTGATGGAGCAAGATTGGTCTTGGAACAAGCCAGCTCTCGATTACATGGAGCTTTATCACGCAGCACGGAAGTGAATATAAGATATCAGATACTCAGAGATGGTTTTGTACAGGTTCAGTGATAGATTTCCATAATTTTTCTCATTCGGTAGCTTAACTAGCTGCATATAGTTCACCCAAGTGAAATAATGTAAAGGTGACACCAGTTGTGGAGCTAAAAATGGTTCATCCATTTTTCTGTTCCATATGTTAATAGGTTAGCTTTGTAGCGTTTTAGCGTATCCGTTGTACTGAGCAATAATTTGTTGAGTATAATTTTTTCAATGTACCATAAAAGGTGATTGTGAGAGTAAAGAGAAAGTTCAGAATACAAAGATCTTTAAGTTTGAATTTCTTCATGTCCTTATATCAAAGACCAAAAAGAAAACTGCGATGTAATTTTATTGCATACCTTTTGAAAAATATTTTCCAACTAATCTGAAAGACAGTAGGTGTAAGTGTATCCCAAAGCTTTCCCATCTCATTATTTTAATTTCTTCAAAACTTAAAATTCTAAAAAGAGCCTGCAAGTGAGTAGATCTTCACAGTTAAAGCCTTGAAGCGAACGAGAGCCTTGTTAAAATGATAGTCTTATGACTTGACTGTATATAAAATAAGTAGAATTCTATAGTGAGGGCCTAATCTAAAGCTTTTAGATGAGACCTTATTCCTTGATCGTAGGATTAAAATTTATTCGCAGTTAATTTGATTCAACGATTAAGAAATAGAGTCTCATTTAATGGTCTTAGATAAAGTCCTCACTATAAAATGACTTTATAAATATATTCAGTGTTGCTTTAATTTCAACTTGGCTCCAAGACCCTAACTTTATCTCCTCAAAGGGATAGAGAGAGGGAATAAAACAGGTATGAGCGTGCTTATCGTAGAAGTGCTTTCAAATCAAGCAGATCCTCTTTGGATGGTAGAAGTTGAATTCTTTCTTCAATCATTGAAAAGCTTTGATAAAGGTCGATATTTTTTCGACAAAAAAAAAAAAAAAAAGGTCGATATTTCTCCACTAAATGCCTCTTACTAGGATTCCATGTATATGATTGTACTCTTGGAATTGTACTCCTAGTGACCAAAAGCAAAAACTGACTTGAGCTCAGCTCTTGTGCCACTAGTTATACTGCCATGCATTGTAATTTGCACGTGACCTTTATTCCAACGTACGTAATCTATCTATATCCTAGGCCATTCAATGGACCAAAAGCTTACTTACAATATGTTAATTGCTTGTGTTTGATAATTCAGGAACATGAATTATAGCTTTATAATTGTACGAAAGAATCAAGAAAACTTCGACTTCGGATGAAAGAAAAGACAATTAATTCAGTTACACAAATGAAACATTAAGAGCCACCAATCACCACGTCTCATTATGATTATACTTGTTTGTTTAAGGAGACAAATTTTTTTAACGGAATCATTTTCCAGCTCAAAAGAAAGAATCATTTTCAGTTGAGACAAAGTTAATGACGCCCTTCTCAACAAACTTGAGCAAGAAAGTAACAAAAGAAGTAATGGGAGAAAAGAGTTTTGCTAGGGATATGATCTCATACAAGACATGGCATACGCGGGTGACCATCAATCGTCGAAGAGTGTGGATCCTATTGTGGGCTAACGTCCATTGACGATCTCACATGACAACTGTCCTTAGCTTTCCTCTGCTCGAAAAATTTGTATTGAACTGTCATATATTATATACCATGAAAAAAAAACACAACAGCAAGGATTCATTTTTGATAAACTTGCTAGCAGAGTAATGATTTGCATCGGCCAAGAAGGCCTAGCTCATATGAGAAGCATCTTTTTTTTTGGTCGTATATGAGAAGCAGCTGAATCACACTAGAGCATGCAATAACTTTTGAAATTGGTGAGAAATAACAAGACCTGTGAAAGTTAGTAGCAACTTTTTAGCTTTTTACCCCATTAACTTTTTGGGTAGCTTGGCAAAATTGCGAAGCATCAAGAGCCACAAATTTTGTTTGCTGTTTGTGGTGACCCCTGATCAGCAACCCAAGATACCTCTGTCTCTATACTAGTGACTGCATTGAAACATGATGAGGCCTGTGACGAGGGGTAAAGTTGCAAAGTCAGATGTACACATATGAAGGATGTGATTGCAACTCTAAGCATGAAATGAAACCACAATGGAATTGATGAGAGAGACAGATAAAAGAGGAGGCAATTGACCCACACACTTCCCTTTGGTCATTGTCCAACAGATCTTAGTGATTTGAGTTTGAGAAGACCCTTCACCTTGGCAACCACAGTGCCTTTGTTTGCTCCCAAATTCACTTTCTTATTCCCTCTCTTTCTCTCTTTGCAATAATCCCCAAAAACCCAGGAAGCATTGAAGAAAGAAGTAAGAAGTGAGAGATACAGAAAAGTAGAGTCGCAGTCAACCAAGAGCTTTTAAGTGCTTTTACTTGTTAAGCACCCCATCCTATGCATCCTTAAAAAAGTTGCTTCACACTTTCGAGCTTTTCCTCTGTTGTAACGCTGGATGATGAGCTGAGTTGTTCTAGTGAGTAAGTTGAGGATAAGGTTACGGAAATCAGTGAGGTTTTTGGTTTCAGACGGACCAATCCTTCTTCTCCACCTTTCCCAATCAACACCCAGGCTTTTCAGAAGCTCTAAATAATATATTATTATATATATAATCTATACTTTTCCCATCATGCATTAAAAAATGCACACACCAAGGTCAACAACAAAATCAATAACAATATATATATATATATATATATATATATAACCTCATATCAAGAAGTGTCTCACTACTGACTCTTTTCCCATAGATGGTAAAAATGCCCTGATCATAACAAGCTGGTTTCTGGGTTTGCCCAATACACCTCCTCTGTTCCTATTTTGACCCCAAATTTCTATCTTTTTCTAGTTCTGGTTACTCCTTTCTGTGTGCCTTTGGTATTTTCTGATAAACTAACCTCACATGATAAACTAACCTCACACACACTGACCATTTTCAGGTAAGTTCTGGGAAGGGAACTGAGATTCTCATCATCATTTTCTTTTGCCTTTTCTTTTCTGTAGCACTGTGGCAGCACCTGATAGCAGAGCAGCTAAGCTATCCCATAAAAGTAAAAACTTATTTCTTTCATATATCGTTTTTGTTGTCTTTTTCTTCCTCTGTAATCTGTATGTATCCTGCAGTGTGCTGCTGGCTCATTGAAATTTGTGATCTTTTTTGGAGGGATTTAACAGGCCAGGCCCAGGGGAAAGTGCTCTCACAATGACAAGCTTCTCCTCTCTCCTGGTTGGTTTTTGATGCTATGAGCATTTCAATACCCTCAGAAATCTTTGAAGGTAGATTCCTGATATTATTCTCTATTGCACCCTTCTGCTTTTTGCTTCCCAAGAAAAATAAATAAAGTTTTATCTCACTACCAACCAAATGTAAATTATTCTCCTCTTATTTATACTCAAAGCAGAGGTCTATTTTTGCTCTGAGTCTCTTTTTCTCTGTGGTGTGGTTCACTTCAACTTTTTTATGCTTCAGAGCAACTCCCAATGGCAGATTGGAGGGGTATGATGAGCAAAAGCAGTGGCTTTGATGAGGGGTCGATGAGAAACAATGAAGATTTTGAAGAAGAAGATGTGTGGGGTGTTGGGAATAATGAGAGGGAAAATTCAAGTCCCAAGATGATGAGGAAGTCTAACAAGGACAGCTCCTCTGCTTCTTCCTCTGCATGGCGCCTCCCTACTGCTCCAAGAATTATCCCAAGGGCTGCTGCTGCTAATACTCCAACCTCCCATGAACCCAAGGTGGTCCAAAAATCAGCTCCTCAGAACATCCCTGATTGGTCAAAAATTTATGGCAAGAGTGCCAAGATTGGTTCTTGGGTTCATGATGATGATGATGGGTATGGTGTCAATGGTGGTCATGTTGCTTATGAGGATGGGGGGCATCATCATGATCATGGTGTCAGTGATGATGATGATGATGTTAATAATGATGGTGATGGTGATGATGATGATGTTATGGTCCCTCCACATGAATGGGTAGCTAGAAAGCTAGCAAGAAGCCAGATTTCATCTTTCTCTGTGTGTGAAGGGATTGGAAGAACACTCAAAGGAAGAGACCTCAGCAAAGTAAGAAATGCTATTTTGACAAAAACTGGTTTCTTAGAGTAATTAATTGCCTTCATCTCATCAGTCCACCATTATTCCATTTCAATTTCAACTTACCATCAAAATCATTGTTAGCCATGAGGGTCCCATGTAATCTTTTTTCATTTTGCTTTGTTTAATTCTTCTTAGCAAATATAGTATGTAGTGGGCTGGCTGGGGGTCCAGTGGAACTTTTACATAGAGAGTCCCTAGCTAAAAGAAAACAGAGGTGCCCTTTTAATGGTGTGTTTTTTTTCCAGTAAAAACAGAAGATGGAAAAAGTTGAAAAACCATTGGCAGCCTCTGAGATTTTGTATGGTAGCCAAGCCAAGTAACATTTGGTGTTTAATTTAGGTGAATGATGGGTATTTGCAAAGGAGTTGGTAAATCTTCATGCACCCTATCTGCTTTCAGCTGCTTGCTTAGTTAAAATTTAGCATTATTTTAATAAAGTAAAGCTTCTCGATCTTGTTTAACAAGTGATAATAGTTTATTAGATCAACTGAAAAAGTACAAAGAGAGCCATCCAAATAGCATAACAACGAACATGAATAAAACTTATCCGGTGACTTGAATTAGCTGAAAAGCTTTTCATTCTAGTTTTGCACTTCTTGTCCTCTTCTTCCTCATGCACTATTATTTTTCTTTAGTTTTATGAATGCTAAACATATTACATCATGAATTGGACCCCATTTGCTAAACATATATTACATTGCCAATGTGGTTGAGGTCTAGAAGAATTTGCTCTCCAAGACTTGAGTAATTAAAGAGCCACATGAAATTAAAAAGGGTGTTTAAGGGGTCATATGACTCACATGCATGTTTTAATTAAGGATTAATTGAAATTCATTATAAGTTTACCTTAAGCCTTTGTTCATGATAAAGGTGAGAACAACCGTAATCTAGAGAATGTCTAGCATGCCTAATTGATACAACTCAGGTCATGAAATAATTATCTCGTTTAAGTTTAACCTTCAATCTTGTAGGATCAATATTCTTTTTTATCCGAATAAGGGGCCACCAATAACGTACGAAATTCAAGAATTCGCCTTGCTCCACCTTCTTGAACAGATTCTAGTTTCTGTGGAATATTCAGACCAATAAATAAATAAATTATAAAATATCTGAAAATAAAATAAATTGCTGGCTATTCCCCTTTTGCCGACACGTCACACACACACACCTATAACCTAACACGTCTTTATGAACATCATTTAAATGTTACATACATGGACCAGCCACCTCTTATTTTGTCTCCCATAATTCGTGATAAGGGTAAATAGATAATGTCTTTTTGACCCTACTAAAATACAAAAACAACAAGGCCACTTTCGGATTTTCACTTTTTTTGTTTTGTTTTTTTTTTAACAACATCTTGCTTGCTATTTTTTCATGTTGGGCTGTGTTTGGGATCAAGGGGGCATATTGGACCCCAAGTCTTCAATATGCATCAATGGGCCATTGGATCTCTTTTCTCTTACAAATTCAATTAAATTCAAAATTAAAGAAAGAAATAAATAAATCACACTAAAAGAAAAGCTAAAAAACGATTATCAGTTACATGTGTTTCCTTACTTGACTCAAAACGAAACAGCCTTAATATTGAAAAACTGAATAAACGGCACCGACAATAATACTCAACAGTTAAAGATTAAACGGGTTTCCCCATTCTAAATTTTATGCGTTGAGACAACGTACCATTTCAACAGACTTCAGCCCGTATGAGAAAAGAAAGCTGTTACTGTTGTTGTTATGGTGAGAAGCGTTTTTGCCAAGGGGAGGGACGGTTCAGTAATTTAGAATATAAGAGAGGGCAGTTAGTGGGTCTTCCTCAGTGCACCTCTCTGGTCTCTGTAAGAGAGAGGGAGAGAGTGTGTCAAGCACTGACTCATCAAGAAGGTGTCCTTTGTCTTCCAGACTCCAAAGAACTCTTTTTTCTTTTCTTTCTTTTCTGGTTTTTTCAATTGGATTCTATTTCAATTACTTGTTTTATTTATTTATAAATATTTCTTTGTGTGTAGCAAAAGCAGTGCTGGAACGAAATGTCTATGAAGAGCAAAAGATGGGGAGGAGAGGTAACAATGAGGAATGTGATGTCAAGGAACTGGGCTTTTCTGCTATGCTTCTGCAGCTTCTGTGCTGGAGTGTTATTTACTAACAGGTAATTTTCTTTGATGGGTTTCTATCTCTTGCTCTAAATTTGCCATTTCTATTTAACTGTAGAGCTTGTTGTAAGTACATTATGCATTTTGGCCAAATGTTTGAAGTCCCGGAATTAATTGGCTTTTGTGGAAGAATCTTGAGGAAACTGTTTTAAATTCTATGTATTTCAGTGGCTAATGATGGCTGCTTAGGTGATTATTCTATGTCCTTGAAATGGGGATCACTAATTGTATTTTCAGAAATTTGAGTTTTTTTCTTTTTCTTTCTAGTTTAGTTTGGAGTTTGGTCTAAGTGCTACTTATGCTCGAGTCAATTATATGTGTGATATCACAACTGAAATTAGTGATTTAGTATATGCTTGTCATAATAGTCAAGAGTTTTTTTTTATCAGGTTGTGGATGGTGCATGAATCAAGGCCATCTAAAATTGGAGCTGAAAGGATATATTCAGAACCTGATGGTTGTAATCAGAAGCTTGTAAGTGTATTTATTCTCAGGTCTTCAAGTCTTCAGTTGCATAACGAATAGCTTTTGAAAATGAGGTCGGGTTTTGATAGCTAAACAATATCTTTGGTCATGAATTGAAAACTTCAAAGAATAATGCCATTTAGTCATACCATGAGGATAAAGAATTCTGGTCGAGAATACTTGCAAAAGGAAATCTTTTTAGTCTCACTACATCACGGATCATGTTTTTGAGAAATATATTAGGAGGGTTCTCAATATAGAAGGGAGGTTTCTATAGTTTCACTGAACTTTGGGAGAGATTTATTTTATTTACTCTTCTTTCTTTCATATGCAGCTATAACTATACTGATATTTTTGGTTTCACTTTGCCGTTTAATTATTCTGTTAACTTTTTACTAATCCTTTGCCAATGATTTTTTTGTTGTTTTTTGGTAAATCTTTTCTCCAACCTTCTGCCTATCTTTGAAGGTTATAAAGCACACGTCCAATGATAGTCCAGGGAAAGCTACTAATCATGTCATTCAGTAAGCTATGCTGATGCTTCTTATAAGAAATGCTGCAGTGTCTTGAGGCACCAAAATGCAAGCTTATTACTATCTATGCATGCAGGGAGCTAAATAAAACAATTTCAAATTTGGAGATGAAATTAGCCGCTTCCAGGGGAACGCATGAATCTGTACATAATGGCTCTCCTATATCCGGAAATTTGAAGACTGTTCAATCAAATTCGAAAAAAAAGTACTTCATGGTTATAGGGATCAATACAGCTTTTAATAGCCGAAAAAGAAGAGATTCCATACGTGCAACTTGGATGCCACAAGGTGCATTTTGCGTTTAGGTTTAATTTAATTGTGATGTTAATGTGCTACTTGAGTTCCTTATTCGAGTCATGATTAATGGTTTCTAGTTGAAAAATATTTACCAGGCGAGGAAAGAAAGAAGCTGGAAGAAGAGAAGGGCATAATCATACGGTTTGTTATAGGTCACAGGTGAGGTTTTTGCCATGCCTACTTCAATCCAGCATCAGTGGCCTAATTATACTTCCTAGGCTATTGAATGTGAATTTCTATAATATGGACATTTATTGATTTTGCTGTTGTTACTAGTTCGACGGCTGGTGGTATTCTTGATAAAGCTATTGAAGCAGAGGAGCAAGTCAATGAAGACTTGTTGAGGCTGGTGATTTTTTTGTTCATTTTAGTCAGAAATATTATTTTTCTGGATTTTGCTACAGTGGAATTATTCTTACATCTAGCAGGCCGTTGCAGTTTCTAATACATACTACATATGCAGAACCATGTTGAGGGCTACCTGGAATTATCAGCCAAGACAAAGACCTATTTTTCAACAGCTGTTGCTTTGTGGGATGCTGAATTTTATGTCAAAGTTGATGATGATGTCCATGTAAATTTAGGTAACATAAATTTAAGATTTTTCCCATATTGACTCATTTCTCAAAAGTTGCTCAGGATTGCATTAGACCATATATTTGTTTGACTGCATTACTAACATTATAGCTCAACATTTCAATTTATCCCTTTTTCAACCTGTTGGTGTAATTTGCGTTTCATTTACCACAGCAACACTTGGAATGATTCTATCTAAACATCATTTGAAACCCCGAGTCTATATTGGTTGCATGAAGTCAGGTCCAGTCCTTGCTCGAAAGTAAGCAGAGTGGTCTATTATTTTTCAGTTGGATTTATATTTAGATATTGGTGAGCATGGTTTTCATGGTATTTTTATTGTGGACTAGGGGAGTGAAATATCATGAACCAGAGTATTGGAAATTTGGTGAGGTGGGAAACAAGTATTTTCGACATGCTACAGGACAGTTATATGCTATCTCAAAAGATTTGGCATCTTACATATCAATAAACCAGTAAGTTTGTGCTTTGTCTTTATTCTTTTAGCTAAATGAAACTCAAAGCCTTTAATCCTGTTGATGATTGAATGAGTTGCAATATTAATTAGATACTATAGACTTTGTGCTTCTTGAAAAGGCCTTAATCTTTGATTTGATTCTTATTTCCTGATTGTGGAAGGGATGTGCTTCACAAATATGCCAATGAAGATGTTTCATTGGGATCTTGGTTTATTGGTTTAGACGTAGAACAGGTGGATGATAGAAGACTCTGTTGTGGTACCCCACCAGGTAATTTGAAAATCTTTGACTCTCCTATAGTAGTTCTCGTTTGAATGATTGTTTTGCCTATGGTCATTCGAGATATAATAACTTTAGCTTGGGGGTTGCACCTGCAGTATGGGGCAGAGCCTGCCATCTGTCTTTAGTAGGAACTTAAAGCATGAAATCCAGAAGTAGACAAATAGGTAAATTCCTGCTTACATGCATGCTGTGGAGTTGATGGTGTAATATGTTTTGCAGATTGTGTGTGGAAGGCTATGACAGGCAACATCTGCGCTGCTTCATTTGATTGGCGATGCAGCGGGATTTGCAGGTCTGTTGAGAGGATAATGGATGTTCACGAACGTTGCGGTGAGGACAAGAACGCTATTTGGAATGTGAGGTTTTCTCAATGAATGGCTGATATTCTTCCAATCTCATGAAGGATGTGCGGATATTCTGGAAAAAAAACATGCAGATGTTTTTTATTTTTCCATTCCCGCCCAGGCTATGTCTACGTTGATATAGAGAATGTACGTAATACCAAAAATATAGAATGATTACACAGTTAAGGAAAAGGGATTGCCGTTGGGGGCCATTCTCCGTGGAAATCAACCCCCATGGCAGCTGGAAAGATGAAGATAGATTTTCTAACCACCCCATTCTTTTGATGGTGGGGAGCTATATTGTAAGTTCTCTGCCATGGACTAGGCTTCATATTCATAATATGTTTCCGGATATGTTTGTCGTATGCCTTCACTCTCCTTTCCTAGTTACAAATGACTATTATTGTCTTTATTCTGTACATCTAATAATACAAACATCTAATAATACAATTTGGAATATTAGAAAGAATGCAGTTCGTAACAGTGGGTCTTCGAATAAAAAAGGGAGAAAATAATGGACTATAAGCAATTAATACCATATAATACGTATTGGCATTCACATTATACATACCAAAGTAAGAGTGTATATTATATATGTGTCTAGCTTTTAGCTCTTAGTGTCATGATCATTGTTTGTTAGTGTGATGTATTGACATTCACATTATTACGTACATAACCAAAGGAAGAATATATATGTTTCATATGATCACTAAATTAAAGTGTGGGTCTTTAGTATGAATACCACGTTTAGCTCATTGTTGACTTGAGCCCTCTCAAGTTAGTGTCAAATATCTAGCAAAATAATAGTACCGAGTATCCTTGACAAAGTAGTCCAAGTTTTCAAATTGATAATACTCGAACTCGTACTTAATAAAATCCAGGTAATGTTGCATGATCATATATGTAATCGCCTCCTCCAACTCCATTAGATGCTCGACTAGGTCCACAAGTCCAATTTTGTGGGGCTACCACGTCTAGCTCATCGTTGAGTTCCTCCCAAATTAGTGTTGAATCATCCAACATGATAATGGTACGAGTATGCTCGTCAAAGTCATCCAATTTTTCAAATTGATAAGACTCAAACTTGTACTCAATGATATCTGATAATGTTGCATGATCATAATTGTAACCCCCTCCTCCAACTCCGTTCAATTTAGATGCTCGACAAGGTCAACATGGTGCACAAGTCCAATTTTGTGGGCTACCATGTCTAGCTCATCGTTGAGTTCCTCCCAAGTTAACGTCGAATCATCCAACAGAGTAATGGTACGAAAATTATCCTCTTCCAACTTCTTTCAACATAGATCCTCAACATGGTACACAAGTCCAATTTTGCAGGCTACCGCATCTAGCTTATCGTTGAGTTCCTCCCAAGTTAATGCAAAATCATCTAGCAGAATAATGGTACGAGTATTTTCGTCGTCAACGTCGTCCAAATTTTCAAATTGATAACACTCAAACATGTATTCACTAAAATCCTGATAATGTTGAATGAACAAACCTGTATTCACTAATATCATGATAATCCCCTTCTCCAACTTCGTTAGATATAAATGCTCAACATGGTCCACAAGTCCAATTTTGTAGGCTACCACATCTAGCTCATCATTGAGTTCCTCCTAAGTTAGTGTCGAATCATCTAACAAAATAATAGTACAGATATCAACGTTAAAGTCATCCGAGTTTTCAAATTGATAAGAATGGAATTCATATTAGTTGATGGTGGAGATAATGACTAGGTGCATACACTGAGGTGGATATAACCAACATGTCATGGGATGTTGTTGTTTCAGCCAAACTAGAAGGGGTAGTAATCCAGTAGTTGATTTCTATATTTGTTCTATTATGTGATGTACTTCTCCACTTCACTTGCGTTAATTTTTATGTTTCTTCTTTTTAACTTGGTTATTTTGGTCTGGAGTATGAAGACGGGGGAATTGATGTAGACGACCCTGAGGATGCTCCCAATGAGGATCCAAATGAGTTTGACACTAACTTAGACTAGAAAAAAAAAACATAGCTAAGTATGAAAACCAAGGTTTGATCATAATTTAGTAAGTTAATTAAAGTATACTATACTCAACCACGTTGAACCATTCCTAGTAGATCTTATGGTGCTCTTTAGGGCACAGAGCAATGGGATCATATCCAATCGCTATTTGAGAGTGAACAAGAAGTTAGAAATTGAAAAACCAAATGAGAAATGAGATTATGAGAGCGGTGTGTATGTATTTATAAAAAGAAGTTTCTAGATGATAAGAAATCAAGATGCTTTTTCTCTAGTTTCATTTCACACACATAAAGTGAAGCTCAATTTTAGTACAAAAAGCTAGTTACTAGGATGCTCATGTTGTTAAGTGGATATATGTAGTTTATATTATATATAATATAATGGAGGATTTAGACCTTCAATATGTGCACGTATTTAGGATAATTGATGGAGCATCGCAAACCATTGGGCATATGGACCCTCAGGACTATCTGAATGCGGATGATTAAATATGTTCTGATCCAACATGGTTGTTTAGATATGACGAAGTATAGTTTTAAGTATTATTTAGGAGGGACTGAACTATACATATTCGACTTGCCTTGGCAGCAAGTTCTTGACCTCCTAAAACATTCAAGAGGCAAATGATTTAGATAAATAGGATGAAGATGATTTGGATGAATGGGATGAAAGAGATTTAGATGAAGGAGATGATACTAGAAATGGAGAGGGAATGTATGTAGGCGACCCTCAGGGTGTTCTCGGTGAGGATCCAAATGTTAAGTATGTTCAGGTGATTAGAATTATTAGTGACACGGTTTCCCATAGAATTAGGCTTGTGAACGTTTTGGAGTTTATGAATGTGATGGAGTTAGAGAAACATATTATAAAGATTCTCATGCATTATTACCTGGATTTCACTAACTACAATTTTGAGTACTACGATGTTTTTGGTCAGCTCGATCTATCGGCATTGACTTGGTAGGAAATCAAGGATCATTTATGCGATGTATATGCCGAAGAGATTGGAATATATTGGATTAGATTTCAAATAGATTGAAATAGATTGGATTATATTGGATTACACTAATCCAATCCTATGTTTTGTGCTACACATGATTAATGATTACAATATTGCAGAGCAACTGGAAGATGGAGTTCAAAATAAACGAGTTTAATATTGCATCATAGTTACAAAATTCCACTGACCTTCACTATGTATAGGTTTTTAGGACAATTGATGAAGCATCGTAATAGATTGGATTTTTGGACCATTGGGACTATATGAATGCGGAGAAGTTAGAGCGGATGATTAAATATGTTATGATCCAATATGGTTGTTTATATACGGCGGAGTATGGTTTTAAGTATTATTCACGAAGCACTTGGTACATGTTTGAGGATTATCATTTTGAAAACTTAGACAACTTTGATGAGGATAATCACACTATTATTTTGTTGGATGATTCAACATTAACTTGGAAGGAATTCAATGATGAGCCTAATGTATCATCTAGCCTATTGTATCATTATTTATGTTGGAGAGGAAATGGATCCAGTGGAGGACCCATCATCATGGGGATGAAACTGATCTTAATTATAGTAATGATGGTTCGAGTAAAATGGTGAAGGTTGTTAGGATAGTTGATGATAATGATAGTCAAGAATACTTAGTTGACAAAATAAACCTTAGGCATTACTGTTATGGATGAGAGTTGGAGGTGAATGGTGCAAAGTATTGTAAGGTGATAAAAAAACTTTGGGCTGGATATGCGGAAGACTTTACTGAGTGTGGTTGCCTACCTTACATGAGTAGGTGAAAAATATCCTCAGTGAAATCGAGAAAGATCTCACACTTAATGAATATCGTATAATATATTTCAAAGACTGGACGCCTATACATTTCACTGAGGTGGATATAAGCAACATGTCATGGGAGATGTTGTTTCGGGCAAGCTAGAATGGGTGTTCGACTATGAGGACATTGACATACACTCCTCACAAGGTAGCAATTTAGAAGTTGATTTCTATATTTGTTATATAATTTGATATACTTATCCATTTCACTTGCATTAATTTTTATGTTTCATCTTTTTAATTTGGTTCTTTTGATATGGAGGAAGAAGATATGGGACTTAATGTAGACAACCCTTAGGGTGCTCCTGATGACGATCAAAATAAGTTTGACAATAATCAAATCCTAGTACTATACATGATTAATTATTAAAATAATGCATAGCAACTAGAAGATGGAGTTCAAAATCTCCTTATGGAACAAGTGCAATACTGCGTTAGAGATACCAAACGCCATTGACCACCCGAGGTAACTTTGAAAGGATAATCGTCAAAATTGGACAAATCTTCGTATTTTTCAAATGGATTGGGAGGACATTTTTAAGTGGCTATCGTAGTTTATGTCATAGATAACACAATGGAGGATTTAGACCTTCACTATGTGTAGGTGTTTAGGACAATTGATGGAGCATCACAATATATTGGGTTTTTGGGCCCTTGGGACTATACGAATGCAGAGGAGTTGGAGCGGATAAGTTAAATATGTTATGATCCACAGTTGGAGCAAAGCTAATAAAGATGGTTAGTTTTTTATGTTTTTTTAAGGATTCAAAATGTACTTGTGTTATCTCCACTCATATTTTATTTTTCTGCTGCTTATTCGGTTACTTTCATATGGAGAGCATCATTGAGGGTAAATATATGAATGTAGATGATCCTGAGGCTCCTGTTAACGAGGATGACATGGATTTGAGTGACAACAATGGAGATGAAGGAGAGGATGATACTGAGGATGAAAGAGAAGGTGGTGATGGAAGTGGTTCCAATAATGGTGGGGGTGATGAGGATGGCTTCAACTCCTCCTTCAACGGTGGTCTTATGTCACTTCTTATTATACGAGTAATATCGCATGAGAGCAAGCATCGGGTGAGATTTATGCGTGATTACTTTGAATGTGGCAGCGTACCTGCCCTAGAACAACGGGTGAAGGGTATCCTTAGACAAAAAATTTAACAGAGATACATTTCACATCACCTACTTTAGATGCACGCCAAATGTCCCCGAAATGGTAGTAAACATAAATAGGATGTCATGGGATGAGATCATGCACTCCGATTTACAAGGTGCTTTCGTCTACGACAATCTAGACTCCGAACCTGATGCTTGCAGGCCCAAGAAGAAACATCAACAACCAGTTATCTCAAGGATTATTACATCTACTAGTCTGTTTATTAGGTACTGTTTTGGACACCTACTACACATGATTAATTATTACAATAATGCAGAGCAATTAGAAGATGAAGTTCAAAATCTCCTTATGCAAACAAATGAAATATTGCGTAACCACCTAATAAATTATGAAGTATCTTAGAAAGGATAATCGTCAAAATTGAAAAAATCTTCGTATATTTGAGATTGATTGGGAGGAAGTTGTTAAGTGGCTGTATGTAGTTTATGTCATAGATAACATAATGTAGGATTTAGACCTTTGCTATGTGTATGTGTTTAGGACAATTGATAGAGCATCATAATAGATTAGGTTTTTTTTACCCTTGCGACTATATGAATGCGCCCTTAGGGTGCTCCCAATGAGGTTCCAAATAAGTTTGACAATAATCCAATGTTTGGTGCTATACATGATTAATTATTAAAATAATGCATAGCAACTAGAAGATGGAGTTCAAAATCTCCTTATGCAAACAAGTGCAATATTGCGTTAGAGATACCAAACATCACTGACCACCCAATATATCACGAGGTATCTTATAAAGGATAGTCGTCAAAATTGGACAAATCTTCGTATATTTGAGATGGATTTGGAGGAAGTTTTTAAGTGGTTATCTATAGTTTATGCCATAGATAACATAATGAAGGATTTAGACCTTCACTATGTGTAGGTGTTTAGGACAATTGATGGAGCATCACAATAGATTTGGTTTTTGAACCATTGGGACTATATGAATGTGGAGGAGTTGGAGTGGATGATTAAATATGTTATGATCCAAAGTTGGAGCAAAGCTAATGAGGATGGTTAGTTTATTTTTTTTTTTAATGGATTCAAAATGTACTTGTGTTCTCTTCACTCATATTTTATTTTTCTTTCTGCTTATTAGGTTACTTTGATATAGAGGGCATCATTGAAGGTAAAAATATGGATGTAGATGACCCTGAGGCTCCTGCTAGTGAGGATGACATGGATTTGAGTGATGACAATGGAGATGGAGAGTATGATGCCGTGCATGAAGGAGAAGATGATACCGAGGATGAAGGAGCAGGTGGTGATGGAAGCGGTTCCAATGACGGTGGAGGTGATGGAGATGGCTTCAACTCCTCCTTTCACGGTGGTCTTATGTCACTACCTATCATACGAGTAATATCACATGAGAGCAAACATCAGGTGAGATTTATGCGTGCTTACTTTGAATGTGGCAGCGTACCTGCCCTAGAACTACGGGTGAAGGGTATCTTTAGACGAAAGTTTAACAGAGATACATTCTGCATCACCTACTCTAGACACATGCCTAATGTCCCCGAAATGGTAGTAGACATAAATAGGATATCATGGGATGAGGTCATGCACTCCGAGTTACAAGGTGCTTTCGTCTACGATGATCTAGACCCCGAACATGATGCTTGCATGCCCAAGAAGAAGCATCAACAACTAGTTATCTCAAGGATTATTACACCTACTAGTCTGTTTATTAGGTACTGTTTTGGACACCTACTACACATGATTAATTATTACAATAATGCAGAGCAACTAGAAGATGGAGTTCAAAATCTCCTTATGAAAACAAGTGCAATATTGCGTTAGAGATACCAAATGCCACTAACCACCTAATAAATCATGAGGTATCTTAGAAAGGATTATCGTCAAAATTGGACAAATCTTTGTATATTTGAGATGGATTGGGAGGAATGCCATAAATAACATAATTGAGGATTTAGACCTTCGCTATGTGTATGTGTTTAGGACAATTGATAGAGCATCATAATATATTGGGTTTTTTGACCCTTGCGACTATATGAATGCGGAGAAGTTGAAGTATGGTTTGAAGTATTATTCAGGAAGCACTTAGTACATGTTTTAATATTATTATTTTGAAAACTTAGATGATTTTGACTCGGATACTCGTACTCTTATTTTGTTGGATGATTCGACACTAACTTGTAAGGAACTCAATGATGAGCCCAATGTATCATATAGTATATTGTATTATTATCTATGTTGAAGAGAAAATGGATGCAGTGGAGGACCCATCATCATGGGGATGAAACTGGTATTGATTATATTAATGATAGTCCGAGTCAAATGGTGGAGGTTGTTAGGATAATTGATGATGATGATAGTCAAGAATACTTAGTGGGCAAAATAAACCTTAGTTATTACCGTTATGGATGAGAGTTGGAGATGAATGGTGCCAAGTATCAGCTATTTTACAGATGGGCCAACTGACTCCGGAATAGAAGTAGACATAAGTGAAATGTCTTGGGGTGAGGTCATCGAGTCCGAGTTGCAAGGAGCTTTTGTGTACGATGACCTAGACCCCGGACATGATGCAGGAGCTTCTTGTAGCACGCTCAATAGGAAGCGTAAACAGCCAACTTATTTGAAGGATTACTATACATTCTAGTTTCTTAGTTACTGTTTTGGAGCAAAGGATGCTTTATATTGTCATACAATGATGCTTTTTGGGGCAAAGGATGCCAAGTATTGTAAGGTGATAAAAAAAAAAAAAAAACCTTTGGGCTGGATATGCGGAGGACTTTACTGAGTGTGGTCGCTTGACTACCCTACATGAGCAGAGGAAAAAAATCCTCAGTGAAATCGAGAAAGATCTCACACTTAATGAATATCGTATAATATATTCTAAAGACTGGATGCCTATGCATTTCATTGAGTTGGATATAAGCAACATGTCATGGGATAATGTTGTTCCGAGTTACAAGGTGCTTTCGTCTACGATGATCTAGACCCCGAACATGATGCTTGCAGGCCCAAGAAGAAGCATCAACAACCAGTTATCTCAAGGATTATTACACCTACTAGTCTGTTTATTAGGTACTGTTTTGGACACCTACTACACATTATTAATTATTACAATAATGCAGAGCAACTAGAAGATGAAGTTCAAAATCTCCTTATGAAAACAAGTGCAATATTGCGTTAGAGATACCAAATGCCACTAACCACCTAATAAATCATAAGGTATCTTAGAAAGGATAATCGTCAAAATTGAACAAATCTTTGTATATTTGAGATGGATTGGGAGGAAGTTGTTAAGTGGTTGTATGTAGTTTATGCCATAAATAACATAATTGAGGATTTAGACCTTCGCTATGTGTAATGTTTAGGACAATTGATAGAGCATCATAATATATTAGGTTTTTTGACCCTTACGACTATATGAATGCGGAGAAGTTGAAGCGGATGATTAAATATGTTATGATCCAACGTGGTTGTTTATATATGGCGGAGTATGGTTTGAAGTATTATTCAGGAAGAACTTAGTACATGTTTTAATATTATTATTTTGAAAACTTAGACGATTTTGACTCGGATACTCGTATTCTTATTTTGTTGGATGATTCGACACTAACTTGTAAGGAACTCAATGCTGAGCCCAATGTATCATATAGTATATTGTATTATTATCTATGTTCAAGAGGAAATGGATGCAGTGGAGGACCCATCATCATGGGGATGAAACTGGTATTGATTATAGTAATGATAGTCCGAGTCAAATGGTGGAGGTTGTTAGGATAGTTGATGATGATGGTAGTCAAGAATACTTAGTGGGCAAAATAAACCTTAGTTATTACCGTTATGGATGAGAGTTGGAAATGAATGGTGCCAAGTATCAGCTATTTTACAGATGGGCCAACTGACTCCGGAATAGAAGTAGACATAAGCGGAATGTCTTGGGGTGAGGTCATTGAGTCCGAGTTGCAAGGAGCTTTTGGGTACGATGACCTAGACCCCGAACATGATGCAGGAGCTTCTTGTAGTAGGCCCAATAGGAAGCGTAAAGAGCCAACTTATCTGAAAGATTACTATACATTCTAGTTTCTTAGTTACTGTTTTGGAGCAAAGGATGCTTTATATTGTCATACAACGATGCTTTTTGGAGCAAAGGATGCCAAGTATTGTAAGGTGATAAAAAAAATAATAATAAAAAACTTTGGGCTGTACATGCGGAGGACTTTACTGAGTGTGGTCGCTCGACTACCCTACATGAGCAGAGGAAAAATATCCTCAGTGAAATCGAGAAAGATCTCACACTTAATGAATATCGTATAATATATTCTAAAGACTGGATGCCTATGCATTTCATTGAGTTGGATATAAGCAACATGTCATGGGATAATGTTGTTCCGAGTTACAAGGTGCTTTCGTCTACGATGATCTAGACCCCGAACATGATGCTTGCAGGCCCAAGAAGAAGCATCAACAACCAGTTATCTCAAGGATTATTACACATACTAGTTTGTTATTAGGTACTGTTTTGGACACCTACTACACATGATTAATTATTACAATAATGCAGAGCAACTAGAAGATGAAGTTCAAAATCTCCTTATGAAAACAAGTGCAATATTGCGTTAGAGATACCAAATGCCACTAACCACCTAATAAATCATGAGGTATCTTAGAAAGGATAATCGTCAAAATAGGACAAATCTTTGTATATTTGAGATGGATTGGGAGGAAGTTGTTAAGTGGTTATATGTAGTTTATGCCATAAATAACATAATTGAGGATTTAGACCTTCGCTATGTGTATGTGTTTAGGACAATTGATAGAGCATCATAATATATTGGGTTTTTTGACTCTTGTGACTATATGAATGCGGAGAAGTTGAAGCGGTTGATTAAATATGTTATGATCCAACATGGTTGTTTATATATGGCGGAGTATGGTTTTAAGTATTATTCAGGAAGGACTTAGTACATGTTTTAATATTATTATTTTGAAAATTTAGACGATTTTGACTCTGATACTCATACTCTGATTTTGTTGGATGATTCGACACTAACTTGTAAGGAACTCAATGATGAGCCGAATGTATCATATAGTATATTGTATTATTATCTATATTGAAGAGGAAATGGATGCAGTGGAGGACCCGTCATGATACGGATGAAACTGGTATTGATTATATTAATGATAGTCCGAGTCAAATGGTGGAGGTTGTTAGGATAGTTGATGATGATGATAGTCAAGAATACTTAGTGGGCAAAATAAACTTTAGTTATTACCGTTATGGATGAGAGTTGGAGATGAATGGTGCCAAGTATCAGCTATTTTACAGATGGGCCAACTGACTCCGGAATAGAAGTAGACATAAGTGAAATGTCTTGGGGTGAGGTCATCGAGTCCGAGTTGCAAGGAGCTTTTGTGTACGATGACCTAGACCCCGGACATGATGCAGGAGCTTCTTGTAGCAGGCTCAATAGGAAGCGTAAACAGCCAACTTATCTGAAGGATTACTATACATTCTAGTTTCTTAGTTACCGTTTTGGAGCAAAGGATGCTTTATATTGTTATACAATGATGCTTTTTGGAGCAAAGGATGCCAAGTATTGTAAGGTGAGTAAAAAAAAAAAAAAACTTTGGGCTGGATATGCGGAGGACTTTACTGAGTGTGGTCGCTCGACTACCCTACATGAGTAGAGGAAAAATATCCTCAGTGAAATCGAGAAAGACCTCACACTTAATGAATATCGTATAATATATTCTAAAGACTGGATGCCTATGCATTTGACTGAGTTGGATATAAGCAACATGTCATGGGATAATGTTGTTTCGGGCAGGCTAGAGTGGGTGTTCGACTACGAGGACATTGACATCAGCTCCTCACAAGGTAGCAATTTAGTAGTTGATTTCTATGTTTGTTCTATTATGTGATATACTTATTCATTTCACTTGCGTTCATTTTTATGTTTCTTCTTTTTAATTTGGTTCTTTTGATATGGAGGAAAAAGATATGAGACTTGATGTAAACAACCTTTAGGGTGCTCCTAATGAGGTTCCAAATAAATTTGACAATAATACAATCCTATGTTTGGTGCTACACGTGATTAATTATTAAAATAATGCATAGCAACTAGAAAATGGAGTTCAAAATCTACTTATGAAAACAAGTGCAATATTGCATTAGAGATACCAAATGTCAGTAACCACCTAATAAATCATGAGGTATCTTAGAAAGAATAATCGTCAAAATTGGATAAATCTTCGTATATTTGAGATGGATTGGGAGGTAGTTGTTAAGTGGCTATATGTAGTTTATGCCGTAGATAACATAATTGAGGATTTAGACCTTTGCTATGTGTATGTGTTTAGGACAATTGATAGAGCATCGTAATAGATTAGGTTTTTTGACCCTTGGGATATATGAATGCGGAGAAGTTGGAGCGAATGATTAAATATGTTATGATCGAACATGGTTGTTTATATATGGCGGAGTACTGTTTTAAGTATTATTAATGAATGACTTGGTACATGTTTTAATATTATTATTTTGAAAACTTAGACGATTTTGACGAGGATACTCGTACTATTATTTTGTTGGATGATTCGACACTAACTTGGAAGGAACTCAATGGTGGGCCCAATGTATCATCTAGTATATTGTATTATTACCAATGTTGGAGAGGAAGTGGATGCAGTGGAGGACCCATCATCCTTGGGATGAAACTGATATTGATTATAGTGATGATGGTCTGAGTAAAAGGGTGGAGGTTGTTAGCATAGTTGATGATAATGATAGTCAAGAGTACCTGGTGGGCAAAATAAACCTTAGTCATTACCGTTATTGATGAGAGTTGAAGGTGTATGGTGCCAAGTATTGTAAGGTGATAAAAAGACTTTGGGCTAGATATGTGGATGACTTTACTGAGTGAGGTAGCTCGGCTTAGAAAGATCTACATCCGAACACAACAAAATCTCCAAAAAATGCATCCTTAAGGACAAGGTACCTGCAGTCATAAACAAAATCTTCAATTGAGAGAACATTAATTACCAACACAAATTGAACTTGGAGTTTGACTTTGTAGTAATAACTTAAGTACATCTAAATGCACAAATTGAACACATGAATACATCCTATCTATAATCTTTGTAAGCATAAGCTACATGTACACTTTAAAATGCACAACTTCATTTGCAACAACAAAAACATAATGGAGGATTTAGACCTTCACTATGTGTAGGTGTTTAGGACAATTGATCGAGCATCACAATAGATTGGGGTTTTGGACCCTTGAGACTATATGAATGCGGAGGAGTTGGAGCGGATATTAAATATTTTATGATCCACAACATGGTTGTTTATATGTGGCGGAGTATGGTCTTAAGTATTATTTAGGAAGGACTTGGTACATGTTTAAGTATTATCATTTTGAAAACTTAGACGATTTTGACGAGGATATTTGTATTATTATTATTATTTTGTTGGATGATTCAACACTAATTTGGAAGCAACTCAACGATGAGCCTACTATATCATCTAGTCTATTGTATTATTATCTATGTTGAAAAGGAAATGGAAGCAGTGGAGATCCCTTATCATAGAGATGAAACTGATATTGATTATAGTGATGATGCTTCGAGTAGAAGGGTGGAAATTGTCAGAATAGTTGATGATGATGATAGTAAAAAATACTTAGTGGGCAAAATAAACTTTAGTCCATTACTGTATGGACGAGAGCCAGAGGTGTATGGAAATAAAGTATGGTAGCAATAAAACAAATCAAGATATACTTAAAGTACAAGGAAATTGAATTTGCAACTAACTTCTTCACGTCAATCTCGGCAACTCACTAGTATATTGTGATGTTAGCCTTGAGGATTAACAAGGGAAGATTACTATTTGCCGGATATGTAATGGTGGGATGAATTAAACATCATTTCGAGTGGCTTGGCTAAAGGTCTGTCTATTGTTTTTGGAGGCTCTGGGCAAAAATGAAAAATGAGGCCTTTTTGGTTTAACCCTTGCCTCATTTTGAGCAAAAATTATAATAAAAAGTTTCAAACTTAAGAGGTACGTAGGTTAGTTTAAGTTTTTTTTTTTTTAAAAGGCTCATTATATGAAAGATATAGAAAAAGACCCCAAACAAAATTCAAAAAACATTAGTTTCACACAAAAGTCTTTTTTGTTGTTGTTTCTAGTATACTTATGAACTAGAGGTCTGTAAGAGGCCTTATTTTTTTGGGGACCTGTGCCGTCACCCAGCCCGCATCCCCTATGGGCTGAGCCAGGCTTGGCTACTAATACTATTAGGTTCAGGTTTCTTGAACCTATTCACATGCAAAACCCGATAAAGCTTTTAACTGAAGCGCTCGGCTCAGGTAGGAACATCTCTTTGTGAACCTCTATTTGGGGCTCCATCTCAGCCATTGAAGTGATCTCAACGGCTGGAGGAAAAAACAATCTCACACTAGAATCGGGTACGCTGCAGCTTCTCTTTTGCCGCTCGCGCCTTTTTTCGTTCATTCCTTGCGCCATTTAATTATTTTATGAATTATAACTACAAACCCCAAAATCTCACAACACAAATACTCAAAAGGTCATAACTCCACCCAAAAACCAGATTAAAGAAAAAATGTTTTCATTTGTGCAAAATCTCACGACCCAAAATCTCTGAACTCCATTTATCAACTTCTTAAATACCCATTTCTCAACTTCTCCGTGATCGAGTGGAGCCTCTTTCTTCTTCCTTCCTTTCTTCAATCAATTTTTTAAGTTCACGGAGAAACCCGAAAATCTTACAACCCAGCTACCACCCAAAATCTCTTAACAACATTTCTCAAGTTCTCCCTAATGATCGTTGCCTCTGATATCAACACATGAAGGGACAACGGAGTTTGCCTATGATATCCAAGAATCATGAACGATTTGTCCAAAATAAATGCTCCCGACATCAGCCCCCTAATCGACCTCTAATATCAAAGAATCATCAGCATCCCCAGAAAAAAAGATTATATTCATGTAAGTTTATATATTGTAATTGAGAATCCTTAAGAAACCGATTCCGATGGCTATCTGTGATTTGCTCACTATTCTGAGATTTCAGTTTAGCTTAATGAGTACCCATTGGTTGGTCTGTAGGGAAAAATTAAAAAAAAAACAGCTTCTTCTTATTTTAACTTTGAAGAAGTATGGATATTTGACAAAAGTGAAGATAACTGCTTGGTGGGACTGATATTTGATGCTTCATTTTGTATTTGGTTGATTAAATATTGATGGAAATATAAATTTAAGATCTTGAAGTATGGGGCTTGGGGGAAATTAAGGCATTCCCAGCTATTTGGTTTGTCTTGGTTGAAATAGATTTCTTAAGAAAACGAAAACAACAGAGAGGCCCAATTAGTTTTTTTATATGAATTTTCGGTTAGCTTTTCTCCATCAATGGAGTGATAGCTTACTTGTCTGTTGTGATGCGTTTGCTATATGTTTTGATGCATTTGATATCTGCTATAATGCATTTGGTATCTCTTTTGATGCATTTGCTATCTGTTATGATACCCTTGGTATTTGTTACGATGCATTTGGTATCTATTTTTATGCATGTTCTATATGTTATGATGCATTTGGTATATGGTATGATGCATTTAATGTATGTTATGTTGTTTTTGGTATCTGTTATGATGTATTATTACCTATCTATTATGAAGCATTGGCTATCTGTTATGATTCAATGGACGATAATAATTATGGATGCTCAATTGGTTCATTTACTATCTATTATGATGCATAACTGGTATGTCCCTATTTAGAAATATATATGCTGCAGTAGATTTGACTGATATGCAGGTTGATAGGAGAAAGGACGACATGAAGCATAATAAGGGTCTAGTGACAATGGTGAACGGCGAATCCCTAAGTTTGGTAAACCTTGGTCGTTCGTGAAGAATGTGTTTCTGTCTTTTTTCAATGCTTATAAGCATTTTGTTTGTAAAGTGCTCAATGGGAAAGGGGTAAAGAAACCCAAACCACTACTTCACCCACCTTTCAGATACATTGGGAAGCCAGTCATGCTTATTTTAACTGTTTATAAACCCAAAATATTTTCTTCAGTTTCTCAAGTTTTTTTTTATAAAAAAAAAAAACAGTTTGAAGCATCACGTACCTCTGTGTTCACAGTGAATTTCAAAACAATGGCTAATATATTCACGTTTACCGTGTTCAAAACAATTTTGCATGTGTGTTCACACGGTTGGCAATACCACACGAGTTCCAAACCTTATACCTGAACAATTCTTACCAAGAAAATTTAAAACTAAGGCAGTTAAACAATTCCTTCACCCACAATCACACAGCTATATACTGCAGCATCCCTGCAACAAGTCTATAGCAAGCTTTAACCGGAATAAATGCATGGCCTCATCAAAATTGTAAGTTAGGGATGAGCCCTTAATTGTACACATGGAAAATTGTAAGCAACTTTTTGGACTTGGCATACGAAGTATTCAAGTAACAAATAGGTAGGAATTTTCCCCTTTTATTTTCATTTTCTAACGATTTTACAACAAAATATTATTAAACTATAACAAATGAGACACGTGTCAGTGCATGAAAACTGTATCCTTCTATCCACCTCCACGGCTCAGCATGGGACGCCGCCACCTCGCATCTCCTTCAATTATTTATTTGTTTACACTTAAAAATTTATTTCAAAATCAATAATAATTCAAACAAATCCCAAAAAAATTTGCCGGCCTCTGGTACTACATTTCCTACGATCACGTACTTCAAATTTCACATTTCCATTTAAATTTTGATGCGGAATTTATGTGATCAAACAAACAACATTTTAGGGTTTACAAAGTCTACTAGTATATTCATTTGCATCATTCACATTTAGGGATGAGCCCTAATTCTAATTTTTACACTTTAAAATTTATTACCCTTTAGGGTCAATAATAATTTACAAAGTGTTAGGGTTTAGGGTTTACAAGGTGTTAGTTGTATCATTTCTCAAATTTGCCATAAGCTTGTGTATTTTTCTAATTGGTAATTTATTTATTGTGAATTTTAGAAGTTAAATCGTATAAAAATAAAATGAAATAGTCGAAGATTGACACGTGTCAGCTTCTTAAAGCCACTTCATCAGCATTTCAGAAATGTGCCCTATCAGAATAGCGACACATGTCTTTTTTTTTTGTTATTCATTGTCTTTATCTTTAACAAATTCATAAGAAATTAAATACAAATAAGAAAAATACACCAAAAATCATGATTCTACATATTTGAATTAATGGAAATCATTGAATCAAAGAAACAAGATTGTATGTGATAGAATGTTTTGATTTGTCTATGAACAAAGTTGAGTTTTTATCATTGTGCTTGTATTTTTGTAATTCATAATTAGAATTTTGGAGCTTTAAGGAGAAGAGAATATGACAAGGCATTTGTATGAATTTTCGGTGTATTTTTTTGGTTTTTAATTTTTTAATTATGAATTTTAGAAGTCAAATCGTAGGGAAATAATATGAAATATAATAGATTGACATGTGGTAGCTTCTAAAGAGCACCCCTATCAGCGGTTCTCGTGTGTGGCCTTATAAGATGGTAACACGTGTCATGTTTTTGTAATTTATTGTGTTTTATCTTAAACAATTCTTAAACATGATTTCATATATTTAAATTAATGAGAATCATTTGATCAAAGAAACAAGAGTGTATGTGATAGAATGTTTTGATTTATCAATGAACAAAGTTGAGTTTTTATTATTGATTTGTATTTTTATAATTTAGAATTAGCATTTTTGTGCTTTAAAGAGAAGATAACATCACAAGATGTTCATAGGAATTTTTTTGGGTATTTTTCTGATTTTAAATTAATTTATTATGAATTTTAGAAATTAAATTATAGAGAAATAATATGAAATATATAATAGATTGACACGTGGTAGAGTCTTGGACATTGATTTCTATGACATGGCATGTGCATCATAGACATTGATTTCTTCTCCCCATTTTTTTTTCGCTAGCGCTCTTTTTTTTTGGGGGAAATTCTAATTTCGCGCTAACCCTCTCGTTCCCTCATCCTAAAAATATTCACGCTTCTTCTCTCTTTTCATCCCCAAATCGAAACCACTTCCCTCCTCCTCTCTCCTTATCTTTTTTCCAGACCCAAACCTTAAAATTCCCACAACCACTCTCTCTCTCTCTCTCTCTCTCTCTCTGGCTACATGGTCTCCAAGAAGAAGTATGATTGCTTTGTAAGTATGCATTTCAAGAATTCAATCTCTTATTTCGTATTTGGGTTTCAAGTTTTATTTTTATTTTTGCAGAATCTGGGTTGGTTTGTCTCCTCTCTCCCTCTTCGTTCTAGTAACTCTCTCGCTCTTGGTTTGTATCAATTCCTAAACTCCAATTTGTTTTTTCTTTAAATATGTTTCCTGATTAATTTTTCTGTACTTGTTCTGAAAAAAAGGGGTATATTGTTGTTGGTTCATTGTATCTAGTTCACAGTTTTGATAAATTTTCAACCATCCTAAGCAGGGTAATTGTACAGATTGATGGTAGAAAAATTAGCAGATCTTGATAGTCCTTGAAAGTTTGTGAATTTCCTTTGTTTGATTGTACTGTGAATTTTTTTTTAGAGATAGGATGTGCTGTGATTCTTTGGTGACAGTATTATATGAGGAGAGGGACTTGCAAATTTGGCACTTGTAACCATCCCTGTTAAAAGTTGGTGAAAATATTATAGTATTAAACCCATAAAAGATAGTGCAGCATGTTTCTTTGTCAGTTGTTGACTAATAAGTGCTGTAGGCATGTTCAAAGGATATTGTGAGGGTCGAGGGCAACTTGCCTCCTTGGTTCTCACGCAGCTAGTGGAGATATCACATGCATCCAGCTCCATTCCTTTTACTGGTTATTAAAAGGTGTTGCATTCCTAAGAGGACACAAATTAATGTGCAAACAACCAATTAAAAATACCCGCAAGTGCACGAGTCTATTGAGGTATAGATTATACAAGTACGGGGTTCGATCCCACGAAGAACTTGTCGGTTTCCTATAAGTTCTAATTCGAGTACAAAGAGAACACTTATTTAACACACCACAAATGCAAAATGGAAACTAAAAATGAGTAAAGAAATGTAAAAGAAACAAACAAAACAAAAAGGAAAATGTGCTGATACAGGTCCATGACAGTGAAAATGAACAGTGCCGTGGACAGTGAAGTGAACAGTGCGTGACCGGTCGTGAACAGTGACGACCGGTCGTTTTTTAACAGAATTGAAATTTGAGAATTTTGTGTTGAGCGACCGGTCGTTAGATACGAGCGACCGGTCGTTTTTGCACAGAATCGTTTTTTCTCTTTTTTCAGTTTCGACCTCTGTCTAGTTTTTGACCTATAACTTTCCAACCGTACGTCCAAAATTCACGTTCTTTATACGGTTGGATTCAGCACAGAAAATGAAAGAACACAGCGCGGACCAAAAGTCCAAAACAATTACGGAAACAAATAAAATTCAGTAACAAAGACACATAACGTGTCGAACACACAACTCACACACACATTTTGGGGGGGGGGGGGGGGGGGTTTGATTTGTTTCAAGTGACCTATTTCTATTGCATGTAAGTAAATGGACTTCGAATTTAAATGAGAATGGCAGAGATGAATTATCAAGATGTGAAATTAAAATGTAACAAACACTAGGGTTTCGGAATCCACCCTAAATAATTCTACCCAAGTTCATGAATACTCAAGTGATGAACTCTAAACGTGTTGATGAAGATGTTCGCAATCAAGACCATGGGTCGTGGCTCAAGACGCATTGATTCTCTCTAATATACGTAAAGTGCATGGTTCGTGCTACAATACTTGTGCCCTCCCCATAACCGAACCTAGGTATGGTTCGTACTTCGATTCAATTACAAGGAGAACCCGTTAAGTTCAAAGAGAATATGAACATCACAAGAATCCTAATAGCATGGTGTTTACATTAGGTATTCAAGAAACCAATTCACATGGATGATTCTTACTTCATCCATTTATTGCTTAGGATAACATGAAGATACACATAACCCCAACAATCTCAAGAAGCATGCTTTCAAAGATGATCAATCAAAGAAGAACACACATCAAGGATAGATTAATTTGGTGAATTGAAATTCATCAACAATATCCAGAAATTCATACACTCAAGTATCAAAACAATAAGGTAATCATGTTTAGGGCTTCAACCTAAGCCCTAGCTATGGAGTTTAGTTGCTCATACTTATTTCAAATACAAACTCAAAATGAAATTAGAAAGAGTTTACAGATTTTTCAGAAAATGATGAAAGCTTCAAGATCATCAATGGTGGAAGTCTTCTTCTCCACTTTTCTTGGCTGCACCTTGGCTTTCTCCAAGCTCCAAACTCTCTAAAATCTGCTCTCAATCTCTGCAATGATAGAATGATTTGGCTACCCACGTTCAAAGGCTCTCCCAATTCAGATTGCAAATGACTTTCACTTCCTCTCTCCTCCTTTCCAGCTTTTACTTTTAGTATTGTATTGTAAAGTCTTCCCCCATTGTCTTCTTGTCCCCTTGTAAATGATGAAGCCTTGACCTCACAAAGATGCCAAATGCTTCAGAAAATATCTCATTTACAAAGGTAACTTCTTGTTACCAAGAGTTATGGTAACAAGAAAATCAAGATAACACAAATGAGGTAAAAGCTGGCCAAATTCGGATTTCCAGAGTTATGGTAACATGCTGGATTGGTTGGATGGGCAATACTTGTCCAATGGAGCTCACATTTGGATATGTTGTAGTTAACATCCATTGGAACAAGTCTCATGAAGATCATGACCCCATCCGAGCACCAGAGCATGTTGATCCCAGGCCAAGAAGTTGACCTACGAAAATGAACAAAAACAGAATTTATAACAAATAATGCACTTTTAGCTCATTTTCAATCTAACCAAGGTAAAATCTAAGAAAACACAAAAAGGAAGTAAAAAGCTATAAAATGTCAAGAACTAACTCAAAATAAAAGGGGAATAACATGAAAAATCATGTGTAAAAATGAACCGAACAAAAGGGCAGAAGCTCAACCATTTTAGGTGGGGAGATGCAAAGGTTGATACACGGGTGTGGGAGGAAGAACAGAGAGTGATCTTTGTGGGTGAGAGAGAAGGGTTCTTAAAAATACTGTGAGTGGTGTACAAGGGTAGCTGGTTTTGGGTTATGTTGATTTAACTCAAACGGATCTTGTACTGGTGTTATTCTCATAGTGAATAAATCATCTCTCCGGGGACGTAGGCAAGAGTTTGCTGAACCGCGTTAAATCTCATGTGCACTATTTTTATTCCTTGTTTACATTATTTGTTCATAAATCCATTGAAAACAAGGTTTTGGAGTGTTTAATTGTACAACAGAAATACCCGTCATACTTGGCTTAGTACGTTCACTGTTATGGGTCCTCTGCATAGGCACCTTCAGTATCATTATCACTAATTTTTTACAAAGAAATAAAAACCTACCAGACATGAACCGATCACAGAAGTGTCATAAACGCTTGTCGAGCATTCACAACCAACATAAATATGTATCACTAGCTACTCAAACTCAGTGTTCGTGAATTAAATCAAATGCATGCATAAATGCTCATGTCATACTTGGTTGAATACGTTCAATGTTCTGGGTCCCTTAGGCACCTTCAGTATCAATATCGCTAATTTTCAACCAAGAAAAAACCTAACAGACATGAACCGATTACATAAATGTCACAAAAGCTTCCCACACATTCAAAAACAACGCCAAAAGGTATCACTATATACTCAAACGCAGGGTCCGTGAATTAAATCAAACTCCCGCATAAATGCATGTGTCATACTTGGCTGAGTACCTTCACTGTTCTGCGCCCTCTGAGTGGGTTGCATATTCTAAGCAACTGGAGCACCAATGTCTGCGTTAGGACATGAATTGCAACATCGAAACAAAAATGCATAAATAATGACAAATCGTTAAAAGGAAATATATTCAACTAATATATACGATATATTTGCTTACGGGCTGGCAAGTCTTGGACATCTTCTTCTATCCCGCCCTCAGTGCATCGACGTTTATGTCGTCCCGCTGCCTTCTCATGTTGTCCTTTAACTCTTTTTGTACTATGAACTTTTGATGTATGGAAAATGAAACATTGAACACAGATTCTTTCTAGCATAGTTTATTCTTAATATGTGAAAACCATTTTTGAACTTGTGATGTATGGCAAATCAACCAATTAACACAGCTTGTTGCTAGCATAGTTTATTCTTAATATGTGAAAGAGTTCTAAACTACTAATGTATGGCATTCCTATTAATCGGTTGTCCTAATCAACAATACTATAGTTTCTTCGTAATCTGTTTTTTCTGGTCAATCTTAGTATGTACAAACACCGTTCTGCTCCACATAGGAAGCCTTTGTGAGTCTCTAGTGAAACAATAAAACAACCAACATCCAAAGTAGCGTAACTATTCAACCAAAAGAAAAGTTGTGTAACTAATGGCCATATACTTTGTCAAACATTTTCCTCGAATACTCAATTTCTCAAATACAGGATATCTCTTACCTTAGAATTCGGAGCTTCCAAATTTGTAGAAATATGACAATGGAGCAGCAACAGAGCTCGACTTCAACCCCAAATATTTCCAGCTTCCTCAAATATGACAATGAAGCAACAACAAAGCTTGTACAAATGTGGATTCCAACTCAAAGATTTTAAAACCAACAGTATAGAACCAAAGCCAAGTGCTCACTTTGTGGTCTCCAATCGTCAAGTAATGAACTCAAGGCCACTTTGACGAATGCTCATACCAGAATCACCAAACTAGACAAATGAGGGGTAGATGTAATTTGCTTTGTATGGTCTGACTTCTGAATGACCAAAACCAAAAAAGAAAAAAAAGGAATTAGAGGGGTAGACCGTAGGGAGGGAGGGAGGAGAATATCAAAACAGAAAAAAAAAAATTGTTTTCTTCAAGAGAGCATTTGTTTTTGGAGGGAGATATTGTGGTCTTCAAGAGCACAGATGGGTACCAGATGGGTCCTCAAGGCTTCACAAGTGCACAGAACAGAATCATCAAACCAAAAAAATGAAAACACAAAAAGAATTACATTGCATGTGCTCATCGGGATAATACCTTGCTTTGTATGTTTTGAATCACCAAACCAGAAAATCTGAACAGCTCCCTTTTTTGATGAAAAAATGGTGGCAAAGTGTGCAACCACTCCGAGCCGGGGAGGGGTTAAGGTTAAAGCTCTCCCCATGGGATTTGAAGGCTCTCTTTCCTCAAACAGAATAGCAAACCAGAAAAAGAAGAAAACCAGGTTCTTCGACAGACGGGCAGACACAGAGAGAAAGGGCAGAGAAACAGAACTTTTTTTGGAGGGAGATATTGTGGTCTTCAAGAGCACAGTGCGTCTGTTTTGGAGGGAGGAAGCCACGTTCCAGTGAAATCGTTTTACACACTTTGAGTTACAATTGCTTCTTATCATCCGTTAGATTTGATCCAACGGTGTTCCCATATAGAGGTTTGCAAAATGATGTTCCCACTAGAGAATAGCCCTTTAACTGAAAGGCAACCAAATGACATTGGAATTCCCTGATCCAACATCCATCCACATAGCAAATCATTAAAATATTTCAACTCCATGCCTTGGTCAAATGAATTGATTGGTTGAGAGCCGGGAAAACAAAGGGATAGGAAAGAATCATATGTTTACTAAATTTGGTACGCTCAAACTTAACACGTGTACATAACTTGGTCAGCAAGAATATTAATTACCATATTTACTGATTCTCACCAAAATTTCCGAAATTGTTTCCTTTAAATAAAAATAAAAATAAAGATTTTAAGTAAATCATTATATAAGTTACAAGTGTAAACGGCGTCGCTTTGGTGACTCGGACGGACCCAGAGAGAGTTTGCCCGCAACACGCCGAATCAAGAAGAGATATAGATTGAGAAGACTACAAGTATGGATTTCGTGTTCGAATCGGAAAGGAACCTCCAACAAGTCTCTTCCGCGATACTAAACCCTTAATTTATATGTTGTGTATATATATATACCATTCTTTGCCTCCAATAATTCTGTCCTTCTCTGTTTGATTTTGACCCTCTCTCTTCTTTTCCCAGTCCTCAACCAATCAATTCATCAATCCCCAAAACCATAATCGATTCCCCTTTCGTGTTTGGTATGTTTTTTTCTTTCGTGCAAAACTTAATTCTACATCGTTCTCTTGTCATACTTGTATTTGCTCTTGTTATACAATTTTTGGGTAAGAGGGAATTTTTGTGCGGTTGTCATGTTTCGTTGTTTGAAATTTGCAGAGAACAATCGCAGTGGGAGTTTCGCCATGGACAAAAACTCGTTCAAGCTTGACCATTCTCTAGGTTTGTTTTTTAGCTTTTGGTTAATTATATTATTTGTGCAATACACATATCCCTATTTTGGTTTCTTTTAGTATTTGGTGGTAGTCTTTGATGTCTACTTCATGAACCTGAATAATGGAGGCTGTTTTGCAGATAAAGTTTGCTTTTTTCCCTTTTTCTTTTGATAAACAAAAGTTCGGCTTTTTATCCATTGCTTGTGTTTGGTATTATTTAAATTTTGGTATTATCCATTGCTTGTTTGCTAGATGGAATTAAGTCGTGAGATTCTAAATAGTCCAACTTTTTTTTGCTAAAGGCTGAATTTTTTGTTTTTCTTCTTTGTGAAAAGATTTCCTGTTTAATTTTTTGAATAATTAGGGCTGTTTGATAACCATTTCAATTTTAGTTTTTAGTTCTCATTTTTTGTGCTAGATTATAGAGGAAATTGATGGAGAATGAAAGTGAGAATGAGATTGACAGGGAAGATGAGAGAGGGGAGGATGTGATGGATAAGTAACAAAAGTGAGAACAAAAACTAAAAACTGAAATCTATTTGAAATTGTTTTCACTTTTTTTACTACTCCCTCCCATCCCCTTTCATCCTCTCTCTCAATCTCATCCTCACGCTTCATTCTCACTCTCATTTTTCTCTATACTATAACTCAAAAAATTAAAACTAAAAACTATAATTGAAATGGTTATCAAACGGGCCCTTAGTTTTTTGCTGTCTTTTTTCAAACTTTTGTTTTTCATATGTTTCTGCTCTGATGGTTTGGACTAAACTATTTCAGAAAGGAGACAAGCAGAAGCTGGTCGTATCAGGGAGAAGTATCCTGACAGAATACCGGTAAGAATTTTCCTGGATCAAATATGTTTACCTCCTATGCATTCAGGGGATGCTCTGTTCTAATTTGAGTCTCCATGCAGGTGATTGTGGAGAAGGCTGCAAGGAGCAACATTCCTGACATTGACAAGAAAAAGTTAGTTGCCAATTCCCTTCTGCCTTAATTCTCTTCGTATCTATGTTTCTTATATATCCTCTGTATTAGTGCATTTTATGTTTGTATAGTGTAAGTTGTTCATTTTGAATTGCACATGCGATGTGGTGGTTGTAGTTATGTGTATCTGATTTAGAATTAGAACTTTTACCAAAAAGATTCGTGTTGAAGAGCGGTTTGGTTGGCATCTTAAATGAAGTTCTAGGAGTGGTTAGGAATGGTCCTGATCATTGTTTTTGCATGAATTGGTTACCTAAGTAACTAAGTCTCCCTACCAAATATCTTTCAGTATATAACATTTGCATACCTGATTGAAAATGTACTTATTAATAGAAAGGAAAACTCCAAGTTCATAGTGTTCATATAGCTTCTCTAAGATCAAGGGGTTCTTAACCGTGTGCTGCTATTTTGTTATTCTATGCAGATACCTTGTCCCGGCTGATCTGAGTGTTGGACAGTTCGTTTATGTTGTCCGGAAGAGGATCAAGCTTGAGGCAGAAAAGGCTATATTCGTCTTTGTCAAAAATACTCTCCCTCCAACTGGTCAGTTGCAATTCATTTGTTTTTAGTCATAACATCTTGTTCCACAGTTGTGGCCATAATATTTCTTCCTATGTTACAGCTGCCGTGATGTCTACCATTTATGAGGAAAACAAGGATGAAGATGGATTTCTTTACTTGACCTACAGTGGAGAGAATGTCTTTGGTTGCTTTTAAAGCAAGACTGTAAATAGAATTTAGCAAATGTAAATTATTGGCATTAACATGATGATGGAATTAATTATTATTTTATTTTATTGAATTTCTAGGGATTATAATGCATGGGTTTTAACTAATTTGATAAATTTCCAGTTATCTTTGTTTCTTATGGTCGTTACTTAGGATTGAGATTGTTTTGGATGAATTAGGCATGAAATAAAGTTGCTTGAAACAATGTCCAAAAAAGTTGCCTGAAAACAGAAAAAGAAATCAGAGACCCGTCCCCGGCCTTCAATCAATGGCATACAATAAAACACCACCACCACTTTAACAACAAACAATTGACTTCCAGATATATGTGATGGCTCTGGATACAATCTATTAAGGTTGACAATTTAGTTTACTGGTTTAGACGGTTTTTTTTTCTGGCACTGATTTTTGATCCATTTGATACCATTGGATGTCCCATTTTTTATCTTTTCTGCGCCAGCCATTGCAGCCACCTTGGCTTTGCCTAATCCAGACTTGGTATCTGCCTTCTTGTTGTTGCTGCTGTTTTCTGTGGCTTTGGTGTTGTCTCCATCCTCCAGGGCACCGATACCACCGGCACCCCATTGGTCGGCCCACCCTGGTGCTTCTGTTGCCATTCTCTCGCAGTCTCCAACCACTCTGTGTTCCATAAACATGTATAATAATTTAAGGGGGATACAAATTTACCATCACCAACCATCCAAAATGAAAAATGAAATCCATATATCTAAAGTTGAAGTCATAGCAACTCGAAGGGAGATCTAAAGTGTTTATATAATTTCAACCAATATGGTATGTTAGTATAGAAAACTCTTAACGGACGAAGGCAAACCACATTCAAAAGATGCAGAGACATCTATCTGGTTTTCACATTTTCTTTGATTACCAGTGGAAGATGGATCTGAACTCATGGAATCTAAGAGTTTATAGGAAGCTTTTGTATCAAAATCAAGAAGATTTGCAGGCAAACCATAAGTCACCACATCATCCTCTATGAATGCAAAAAAATAACTTCAACAACAACAATTAACATACCAAGGCTATGCTGGTAGCAAACAAACAGAGGATTTAAACCTTTCAAACAGCAAATCAAGATAGCCATGATTTCAGAGAGAGAGAGAGAGAGTGTGTACCTGGTTATAGATAGCGTGTAGATTTAGAAAGCTGGTGGAGTTAACCAAAAACACTAGCGAGTTGCAGTTGTATTTAGAGACCTTTGAAGCTGCTCAATAAAAGAAACAAGGGACCACATGGGATGGGTGGGCTGTCTGTCACATCAATATATACATCTTTTTTAAAGGACTTGCCAACTCACTGGTTGGTTTCCATCCAGTGAAGCAAAGCATCGTTTGGCATTTTCCCTTCGTTGTGCTATCAACAATCATCACTACCATTACCATTCTAGATTCCTAGACGTGCAGAGGCATAGGCAGAGAGGCAGAGCATTTTTTTCCTTAACGAACAAGGAATCTCAGTTCTCAACTCAAGACGCATCATCTCATCCCAATAAGCTCCATAGCACTTCGGGGCACATAGATATCTCAAATGAGCCTCGCGCTTTGGGGCACGCAAATACCCAAATGAGTAGCTGGTCAACCAAATGTGCAAATGCTCAATAATTGACTGCTTCAGGTGTAGGATAATGAAATCAAGATGACCAAGTCATTTCTATATCTAATGTGAATTCTTATATCCAACATAACTAATTTGTTTTACCCTTTGGTCGCTGCATTGCCTTCACATCAGCCAAGCATTCAAGACCATAGATTTGGCCCATTTGGGTATTATTATGAGTGAACAAGAATCTTTTGTACTGTGTTTGTATGTCATCACTCCCTTGGCTCCAAGCCTGTCACGGAACTTTCAAAGACAATCGGCGAACCAGTTCTGTCAAGAGACTTGTGTTGTGTGTTGGAGTTGGGCACACAATTGATTAAAAAATGAATACTTAGCAAAGAGAAAAACATGATCAGGTGACTAATTGCTCCAAATAAAACAAAACTATGGGATCAGCAATTTTACTAAATCAATACAAAATTAATTGGTATCAAAATCCGTTGGAAAAACATGTTGCTTGATTGTAGCTTCACTTCTGAAGAGAGAGAGTTCGTTTCATGCGAAATTTCAAGATGTGGGGAGCCCAACCTTCATGGACAAATTGTCTTGGGCTTTGACATTGGAGTGCAGATAAATTGTTGATCAGCTGAAGGGAGCTTAGTTGTCCGTAAGTCAATTACCGACAAGAATATCATTTTATATCAAATCAAATATAATAGTTTGGTTTCCTCTTAGTCCTCTTACTCTCTTTCAAGTAAAATTTCCATGAAACATGTGAAGAAAGATGAAGGAGTATGAAACACGGAAAAGGTAAGTTTTTCTCCTCTCTTTCCTCTCCTAACCGTTAAGACCGGGAACACGCCACGGCAAAAAAGCAAACACATTGGAAAGAACGCAGAGATTTCGAATGCAATTTGAGTTGTGTGACAAATGAAATTTAGGCCCAACCTAAGAAAATAAATCTAGAGACCAAAACCAAAAGAGAGAGAGTACAAATTTCGTGTTGGAAACTTGAAATGTTTTAAGTTTTGCTCTTTATCTTTGGGGTTCTTTATGACTAATGGTCTTCAAAGGAAAGTAAAAGAGTGCTGTCGAGATCGAGAGAGAGAGAGTACTTTAGCCACCATAACTGTTCTAGTTTGGGGACAAATGATTTGAAGACTGAACCAACGGCAAACACGTGACATCACTGGCTTGAGTAATTAGTCCACAGAAGACAAAACAAAATTGGGGATTAACAACTTTTACTAAATCAGTCTACATCATTGGATTGGAGCCCAAACCCAAAAATCTTGTCGCGGCCCGCAACTCTATTAGTTAATTAACCAAACTCCATTTAGAAAATGACTGAAGATTAGATGGCCATATCTACAATCATCTTATATATGCAACTTTCAGAAAAACAAAAAGCACACGAATGACGTAACTCCTCATCAATCAAATCATCTATCTATCTATCTATCTACTAATTTCCATAAATTTCATGGTGTCAAATTCAATTGGGAAGATTACACAAGTCACTTGGATCTCCTGATGGACTTGGATTTCCTCATCTTGCGAGACTTGTCCTCGATACTTGTCCACGTGTAGCCACTAGGAATGGCAAAAGGGTCGGACGAGTCTTGCTCCGCTGGTGGAGCACCGCGTTGAGCTTGATGGTTCTGCTTGCTCCCCGACCCTGACTGGCTGCTGCTCCTCCTCAGCCACGACGTCGACGACGACGACAAGGATGATGGTTTCTGTGACTTGTACTTGTGCTCCTCCTCCTCCTCCTCCTGCTGTACATGTTGGTGCTGGCCTCGTCCTTCATGGATAAACTGTCGGGGGCTTGACATTGGAGTGAAGAACTGCTCTGTTGGCGGGAGCTCGACGAACTTTGTGAATGTTATCACCACTCTCACTGTGGGGACAACCGGTATCGCCACCTGTCCCACACCAAACAAAAACCATAAGTCAAGCTAGGTTTGTCCATAAACTCAAGTACCACATGAATTTTAAAACTAATAGTCTGCTTTGGTCTCCTACACAAATCCACACAATCGGCAGTTAACCGTTAAGACCGGGAACATGCCACGTCAGCTCTCCATGGGTTCTGTTGACGTGGCGGAGTCAAGGGTCAAAGAAACTCTATTATTAGAGTTTTCTTTTGTTTGGTCATTTGCCTGAAAATGGTAGGTGGTCAGCAAAATAAAGTAAAGATTGGGATTCTGGGGATGGTCTGGGTCTCACTTTAACCACCACCGTCGGATGACGAACCCGACAATCGTAAGCACTACAAGTCAAATCACCGACCGTGGAGGCCCCAAAAAAGCTCCAAAACGTATGATATCATCCAATGGTCTGATGAGAAAACGATGAAGCTCTCACTTGTGGGATCCACTAAAGGCGTGAGACTGGCTGTATGAGTGAGGCCACAGTTTCTCAATTGTCACGAGGCTCAAGTCAGCTCTCGTTGCTTAAACAGCTTAAGGCTCTCTCATCAAAGCATAAAAAGCACCAAAAAAGCAAAGCAAAGTACAGACAAAAAAGAAGACCCATAACCCCACACAGGCAATTAAACCCCACCCAATCAAGACTGGCCCCCAATTAGTTCGAAATGTCCAATTTGTCCTTACCTTCACCGGAAAAGATCCTGGCGGGAACTTGGTGGTGAGCAACTCCCTCATCCTCCTCACTGCCTTCACCTTGTTAGCCAGAATGTCGAGTAACGGCAATAGCTCCTCCGTCTTCAGCGGAAACTGCTCCGTTAACCATACAGACGGCCTCAAGCTTCTCACGTACTCTTTCTCTTTAGCCTGCACCGGCGCCGCAGCCATAGGCCTCATCGGCGGAGGCCGCCATGGGCCTCATCGGCGGAGCTGCCGCCATGGGCCTCATCGGCGGAGCTGCCGCCATGGGCCTCATCGGCGGAGCCGCCGCCATGGACCTCCTCGGAGGAGCTGCCATGGACCTCCTCGGAGGAGCTGCCCCCATGGACCTCCTTGGCGGCGCCGCCGCGGCCATTGACGATACGTCAACGCTCTTTCTTCCCAATGCCGCGAACTCCCTGTCTTCCCTCACAAAACTACTGTGCCTCCGACCTTCCGGAATTCCAAAGCTTGGATTCTCCGCCACTAAAAACCCATCGTCGTCTTCGTCTAGCTCAAGAGGAAGCACCTGCTCGCTCCCTGCCACGTCAGCATCTCCATTGGCGACTTTTCTCGAGCGGAAGCTGAACAACACGTTGTGAATTTCAAAAACTCTAGCTTTCCACTCTCCGACGCTCTCCGTCTTCTCCTGCCTTCTCCAATTGGTCCTTCCCACGAGCTCGGCTTTGGTCACGTCCATGCCGGGCCGATACACGCTCGTTTGGGAGCAGAAACCGGCAATATCGGACTCGCTCATTGGCGACCCTGCGTTCTCGAACGCGTCGAAGATTTTCCGATCGTCGCGATTCAAGACGAGTAACGATCCCGAGGGAACGTCGTGGCTCTGATCGCCGTCGCCGAGGAAAAGGAAGCTCTGATCGGCTCGCTGGATCTTCAGGCCGTCGAAGCCGGCCAACGACGTGTCGGCTCGCAAGTTCCCGTCGCGCTTCCAGATCTTGTACGTATCGGAAGGAGCGATCTTACCGACGAAGGGAATGACGGAGCTTTCGAAGTGGAACGAGATCTCCATGTAAAAGTCTCGCATTCTGCGGAGCACGGCAATGACACGTGGAAGGCGGCGGCGCCACTTGGCCCAAGCGGAGCGATGGTGGAGCCGGAGGAGAATTAAAGCTATGTCGGAGCTCCGGCTACACAAGGCTTCCTGCAGGGGGTTCCAGCCGGCGGAGTTCTGGAGGGACACGTCAGCGCCAGCGGAGGCTAGTATTTTGGCGGAGACGGCGTCGTTTAGTCGTACAGCGAGGTGGAGGGGCGTTTCTCTGTAGGGGACGTCGCGGCGGTCGAGTACGGCCGAGATCTGGTCGGCGGTTCGTTCATGAGAGAGCGAGTCGGACTCTGTATGGATCTGAGTGGGATCAGTGAGTCGGGGAAGGGCGGCGACGATTCGGGAGAGAGTGGTGTGGTCTGCTAAAACGACGGCGTAGTGGACCGGGCTGTGGGAATAGTCGTCGGGTTTGAGGGGCGGACACGACGCGGTGGAAGTGGCCGACGATTTGGACATGGTTTGCGTTGGCTGCCTCCGTTACTGCGTAAGGAGGAGAGCAGAGTAGAGTTTGAGTGTGTTTAATTGGACAAGCAAAGGGAAATGGAATGTTATGGGAGAACGAGAAGAGGGTGGAGTGGCAGTTTCGTCATTTGGTTTTCGAAAACCGTACTGCTGCAACGGCACGGCTTTTGTTGATTCTAAGCTTCTGGCAAGGGGTCGGGGATATTTCTTTCCATGTAACTACTTTTTCCTCCTCCTCCGATTCTTTTGTTTGGTTTTTTCTGGACGTCCTTTGAATTTCTGTCTTTTTTTCCTTTTGTCTTTTTTCATCGAGTTTAAGTAAATTACAAATTCACGACATACAGATACAGTACAGGCTTTAAAAAAAAACAAATTGCAAAATGTATTTTCAGTTACGTTACGTGTGATTTTAATCTTCATTAAAAGAAATTAAAGTCTTTGTCTCTATATTAAAAACTGAGGAATTACAGAATGATTTGTGGGGCCCATTGATGTTGTGCCGGAGGGCGAGTAGTCAAGTCAGCGTCTAAAAGCCTGTGTGTCGTGAATTTGTTTGTTGTTGTCATAGATAGAGAGAGAAGAGGAAAGAGGGAGCGTGTTTGGGTTAAGCTGGACCAAATCCAAACCAATTTCACTCTAATCTTATGGACGCATACGATACAACTGATAAAGTAAAGCAAGCCACCAACCAACTTCAAACCTTTATTTATACACCATATCTATAGTCAGTGTTTTCAAAATCATTCTACAAATTCAATATTTGGTTATCTTTTTACTTTAAATAAGTGATAGATAGTCTTTAAAATTAATTGAATCTAGAAAAAGAAAAAAAGTCGAAGTTGAGTGCGGAGGAGCAGGTTCATTGTTGTCCTGGCAAACTCGCCTAACCCATAATATTTTGGTAATTTTTATATATTTACAATGGAAGAGTGATAAAAGCTAAACTGAGAGAGAGTGTGAAAATCGCTACCCTATCATTGTTTGTGTTTGTCTCGGATCAGACTGCCCTCACTTTAGTACAATATGGCACTTTTTGCGTGGTCAGAAAGCCCCGTAAATAGAGAATGGGCTGTAGAAGCACTTGATTGTTGATTGGGCTGGTTTTTGTGATGATGATGATGTTTGGAGTCTTTGATGGGGTTATTCGGCCTTGGAAGGTAGGGTGACTGGGCTGAGTAGGTTAGACAAGGCCATGTAAGAGAGCCCAAAAGACAAGGTAAATGAGCCATTTCATTTTACTTGTTGGGTCAACCAAGCAAGCGTGAAGTGCTTGCCGCTATAAACCAAGAAATACAGTACATGAGTCAGGAGGAGCTTCTATTTCTGAGATAGCAGCCTTTTTTGTCTCTTCCACAACAAAAATTGTCATCTTTAGAAAGCTTGAAGAAGACGGCAAAAATCATAAGTAATGACCCAAAAAATTCACTAACTCAATGCTCTATTATACAAGTTTAACTCTTCACGTTCTTGTATCGGACTTTAAATTCTCATTTAATTATAGAAGTTAAACTCTTGACGTTTTCTTATTAGACTTTAATCCTTATTTAATAATTTCAATGATAAATAAAATATGAAGATTTTAGGGGCAATGAACCATTCTTGAAGCCGGGTCAACACAAAACTCCAGGGGCATCGCCCCATTGCTGTGGGAGTATTTGACCAGTGTCTATGGCAGATGGTGACTCACATCTTGAAAAGTGGTAATAAACTGTAGGCCACTTCACTTGAAGTGTTTTAACGGTAGACAAAACTTAACATGTTAACAGCAAAAACATATATTTCCATGAAATAAAAAATTTGGCAAGTAAAGTCGACTCTACCTTTCCTCACCAAAAATGTTAGGTTCCACTTCTACATCCAGCAGCATCTATATGATTGGATGCAACTCACAAGAAGCAGTGAGAGAGGTTTACCCCAATTTAGCTCTCTCTCTCTCTCTCTCTCTCTCTCTCTCTAAAAGCCAGATCCTTTCATAAATACTTTTATTCAAATATTAAACATTCTTCTATATCAGTAAATTTACTCAGCTTCAATTCTCTGCCAATTTTGTTTCTTTCTATTTTACCTGAGGCTGAGGCAACAACGTGTGTGAGGTGTAGCTAACAACATTCTGCTCACCTACCTCTTTAAAACTCCTTTCCTCTTATCACTTCGACTTGTCGCTCTCTCTCTCTCCCTCTCTCTCTCAAAGTTCTACGCTCGCTTTTCAACACCCACAGAATTTTCTTACACTTTTTTCACCCACTGACTGTACCTTTCCTTGTATCACACATACAAAGACTCTTGTACAATTTTGTGGGGTCCAAAGCCAGCCACCATTTTCGTCCAATTTGACAATGTGCTACTGGGTTTCATCCAACAAACCCTTCACCAACTACATCCTCTCACATGAGCCTGGATTTGCCTGAGACTCTGTCTTTTGGGTTTTTGGATTATTCTGGGTTCAGTGAAATTGAGCTTATTCATGGCTGTCAAGGGTGCACCCATTTGGGGTTATGCTAAAGCCCCTTGTTCTCATCCAGGCATCTCAGATTTGGGCTCAACTCGTTCTGGGTTGGCTTTCAATTTGAGTTTCCGCAAATGGGAATGTTGTTGTTTGGGTGTTGCTTCGGCTCATAGAGCTATCACTCCGGTTGAAGATGAAAAGCCTAACTTGACCGGAGCCGAGTCTTCAGGGGCAATTCAACGGATTGAGGACAATGAGTCCAGGGGATTTCACAAGGATATGAACCTTCTTCCTAGTGAGTTGACTCAAAAGCTCTTAATTTTTCTTTTGCTCAATTCCTTTATGTTAAATTGTCAGTTAGAGACTTGTATGTATACATAGAATGGTCTACTGCGATCCAATGAGCCTATGTTGGGAATGAACAATAGAAATCCGGTAGTTGAAGAACAAAGTTAGCTTATGACTAGTTGTTGGGCAATGTAGAATGATTTGGCTCCTTTACTATGCTTTTGAATATCTACCATCCCTGTAAATTTAGATGCTTTAATTTCTAAGATGGCCATTGGTACTGGGGTAAGCATCATGAAGAAGATTTGTGTTCAGCTTTTAGTGCTATACATGACGCCTGTCCAATTGGACAGCAGTAACATGGGTGCATTTAACTAATTTGGCATGAACCGTATAGATTAGGGATCGAATCAATGAAATTAAGAACAATATACATAAAAAATTATGACAGGACAGCCTGAGGACTTGGAGAATTTCCACTATCACAAGGTTTATCTAAAAATGTAACAGTAAGTGCCTTACTCTTTCAGAGCCAAATCTCTTTACTCTGGAAGATATGACTCTCAAATAGGCTATCTGAGAAAAACACAGGACCCATGTGTATAGCACAAGTCAGGTTATGAAACTATTGATATTGGTGAAAATACCAATATTCATAATTTCATATTTAAGGAAATATCATATGGATCGAAACTTCAGTATTTGTAATCTCATATTTAAGGAAATATCGGATATTGATGGGAACTTGGGAAAACTTTACTTAAACAACAAAATGAATAGGAACTTTGTGAAGAAAAAAAAAAAACTCATGTAAGATGAATAGAATGTGCAAAAACATCTTAATTTCATAAATTAATGAAATTAAGATGTATTTCCACCACTAGAATGTGCAAAAACATCTTGACAATTCACACTAATGCTAAAATCCATCAATATCCCGACAGCTGTGATACCAGTAATATTTTTCCACCCCCTTATCGATATAGGTGGCTTAAAAAAACAGAAATATATATGGATATATAGGTATATAGACAGATATTTTCATCTTTGGGTTACATCTATTAACCCATGTTCAGGTGGGACCAATCCAACAGGTTGAATTCAAGATGCAGTATAACAATCAGATTTTTTTAATTTTGGGGTCATTCAATTATTGAGAAGAATTTTTTTGTTCTAATTTATGGGAATAAGTTGTCTACGCAATTGTTTATTTACCATTTTCAGCGATATTTGTATTTGTCGTTGTCTAATGCACTACAATTTTGCTTCATGCTAGTGATCCTTTAGTTTCAGTTTTCTCTTACGGTTGTTTCTTTCTTGCATCTCATAGCTTGAATATGAATTAATTGCAGAACCATTGACAGCAAATGACCTTTCTTCTCCTAGGGATGGTTCAAAAGTGAGAGTTGCTTACCAGGTAGATCTTCTCATTATTTGCTTGCATTCCTTTTGGTGGTTATGGAATTCTTTTCGTTCTTATGTTAGTTGTATTTCCCATTTTAGGGGTTATCGGGGGCATATAGTGAGGACGCTGCACTAAAAGCTTATCCGAAGTGTGAGACCGTCCCATGTGACCAGTTTGAAGCTGCATTTACGGTTTGAATAATCTTTTTAAAGAAAATTTCCTTTTTATTATGTTTTCCTGTTTGTGTGCCTTGATTGAGTTTTTTTTTTTTTATTTAACAGGCAGTTGAACTTTGGTTAGTGGATAAAGCAGTTCTTCCCATTGAGAATTCTGTTGGTGGAAGCATCCACCGTAATTATGACTTACTTCTTCGCCATAGATTGCACATAGTTGGAGAGGTACAATTGCAAGTGAACCATTGTCTTTTGGGATTACCTGGTGTAACAAAAGAGGAACTAAAACGGGTTTTAAGCCATCCTCAGGTTGGTCTTGCACTTCTTTTTCATTCTTATTTTTATATTTGCATACAAGGAAAGCTGATGAATATTTTGTCTGACCATTTGCAACAATAATTTTTTTCTCCCGGATAGGTAATCTTAGGCTCTTAATTGCTTTGTAGCACATCCAAAATAAAAATCTGTATATGATAGCTAATATTTAGGATGGATAGTACCAGTAAGTATGTTAAAAGTTGACAATAACCTTCATACTTGCTCCAAGAGTGAATTTCACTGGGAAAGGCTCAATTGTGGAGCTCCTCCATAATTGTCTTGTCTTGTCCTGTAACCTCTACTAGTAATTTTTTTCACAACTACCAAAGAGTACTAACACATTGTAATTACTTGCTTAGGTTTGGAACTTATAACAAACTGGGTTATAGGCCTTGACCTAGCACCTTTTAGCCACCTTCTAGTTGGTTTGACTGGTGCAGAAAATTTTAGACTGGAGCTAATTAGTTTTATACATCGCACACATGCATGCATATATAAGCTAATCTTTGAAATGAAAGACCTAGGTCTTCAAACGTTTTGTTGCGAACATTTTCGCTTGCAGGCTCTTGCTCAATGTGAGATGACGCTAAGCAGTTTGGGAATCGTCAGAATCAATGCTGATGACACTGCTCTGGCTGCGCAGGTCACCAATACTCGTTTTCTGTATTCTGTCAAAGCACACTGTGATAGGCATTATGGCTGTTTATATGCTAATGATTTTGACATTTTGTACAGATGGTGGTCTCAACTGGCCTAAGAAATACGGGTGCGGTTGCAAGTGCTCGAGCTGCAAAAATCTATGGGCTTGACATTCTTGCAGAAAAAATTCAAGTATGACTGTTCTTTTAGATTTTTTTGAAATTCTTTTTGGGTTTAATATATTGTTAAGTCTCCTTCCCTGTTTGAACGATCAATTTTGTATTGATATGATACACATCTGGATGGATTGAGAATTCACCTTCTGCTTAGCAAGCAAAAGATGTACTTTCACCAATGTCTCAGCCTGCCATGAAGTTAGTTTGGTAGGGTGGCCGTAAAGCAATTTCTTTCCAAGCATTACATGGAGTTCCACACGTCAAAATTTTCTTGCTTTGAGCATTTACAATTTACTAACAAAGGCTGATGTCATACTACAAAGCTGCATCACCCTCCGCAGTACTGTTGGATGGATCCTTCAGAGTTTTTAGACCTTTTATTGTACCTCTGTTTTCTTTCATTAAGACAATAGCTGTTGTGGATTACAAAAGATGCCACTTGATTTAATTTGCTGCCACTTTGCGCTGGCCAGGACGATGACGATAATATTACTCGCTTTCTGATATTTGCTAGAGAACCAATAATTCCAGGGACTGATAGGCCATATAAGGTATAAATCTTTGCTTTGTTTTTTTTTTTTTTTTTTTGGCTTTTATTTTTTCATATCTTTGTATTTGATTAATATTCTGAATATTTATTTGTAAATCTTCTTCATAGACGAGTGTTGTTTTCACTCTTGAAGAAGGTCCTGGTGTACTATTCAAAGCCTTAGCAGTGTTTGCTCTTAGGGGAATTAACTTGACAAAGGTAACCTCAGATAATACCTTCTTTTTTCTTTTCATTTTTTCTATTTCATTTTCACCACTATATCAATACCTTTGACAATATCTTCTCCTTTTGGAGCAATTTCAGATAGAGAGTCGCCCACAGAGACAACGTCCATTGAGGGTTGTAGATGATTCCAATGAAGGGAGTGCCAAGTGAGTGGTATACTCTTTTGCATCAGATGTAAAATATGATAAGTTTAACACATCCACGCAATAAACTAAGCCAGTATCATAGAAACTTTAACATCTTTTTCTTTTAATGTATATTTGACCGCAAACAATAAGATTAAGTCAAAGAAATGACTTGTAAATAAATTTTTGCTTAAGTGTTTGGTGAAACTAATTCTACGTACTTATAGAAACCTTAGATTCGCAGTCATGAGATGACTCTAGACTTGGGTAATGTAGATATGCCACAAAAATTCCATTCTGCACAATTGATTGATCTGTTTTGCAGGTATTTCGACTACCTCTTTTACATTGATTTTGAAGCTTCCATGGCAGAGCCCCGTGCCCAATATGCTTTGGGACATCTGCAGGTCAGTATTGTGCAGTTTAGATACCGAGATCATGCTCTTTATTTTTTGGCTTCTGAAACTTTTATCTTTACCGGAGGTTTTGCCACATGGTGACACACTGATGCTAGAAATTACAATCTCTTCCTCTCAAACCTCCCCACCCCTCACCTCTAATAAAATAAGAACAAAGGACACCAGACAGTATAAAGTATAATGGATTGAAGAACTTATTACTTTCTTTTGTAGGAATTTGCAAGATTTCTTCGTGTCCTTGGTAGCTACCCAATGGACACAATTCCATAGAAGTTATAGTTTCTTGGGCGCAATTTAGTATTTCTTTTGGATTGCCAGCCATGCAACACAGATCAAGCTTCAATGTGTATATATCTGATATCATGGGCGCTGAAGCCGGAAAAGAATACCTTTGTCTCAGTGAGGCTCTTCCAATGAGGAGAATGTTCCTCTCAAAGCTTCATGTTTCTTTCATTTTGAACTCTCTATCATTCATTCTATCCTCCCAACGGGGGTGTTTACTGTTTCTGGAATGTCGTGATATGTTGATATAAACAGAGGGTGGCACAAGCTTAACCTTGATGGATGTGTGTAAGTGTAGCCATGCATAAAAGTTTCGGTTCTGCTTTTTAGGTCCCCTCCCCACCCCACCCAAACCAAGTACATGTGTAAACAATAGGCATGATACATGAAAGACTCAAATTTGTGTGTTAAGACAGTTTACTATGCTTTCTGCTTTGTTGACTAGTAATTCTTACTAGCCCTTTCATGTTTTTGCAGTAATGAATAAAAAGCAAAAATTAAATTACATTCTCTAACTCAATACTACTATCTTGTTATTTTAACAAAATATAAGAAAAGAAAAAAGGAAGAGCACAAATTTTCTTCTGCTAGGGCTGGCCCACTACAAAATTTATCCTTCGTTATGGACCTATCAGAAGAGCAATAGCCCATGGGGTTTATAAATCGAGGATATGAATGAGCATCCCAAAAATGACTTTCTTAGCTCCAAGGATTTACAGGCATTCTCCTGCTTCATAATGTTTACTTTTATGCTCTTAATAAACTTGCTTGCATGCATCCCCATCAAATAATATTTATTTAGTTCATGACTTCATGTTCATGAGTAGGAGGGCCATTTAGCTTAAATAACTTTTGGCCTCTGCTGATACTCCAAAATCACTTTACTAAACCGACAAAATCATAAAATTTTCACAATGATGTCAACCTCGGTTACTACCATTAACATAGTACAACCACGTTAAAACAGACATAGATTAACTTTGACAACCATATTAAAACAGATAGTCGAAGTACCATGTCCTATTAAAATAGACAAAGAAAGTACCATGTCCTATTAAAATTGAAAAACAAAGTAACATACGCAACCATACTGAAACATGCAATGCCTCGTTGCTAATACAGCAAGTGGAAAATCTTATTCATATGACATGGACTATCCACGGATACTTTGACTTCATGCAGTTATATTCTTGCTTACTGCAGTTCCTTGAGAAAATCCTCATTGTCAACCAGCACCTACGCGGACAAAAGTCAGAACCACAACATGTTAGATATATTAGCGGAAGAAGGAGACATATGTGATGATTGTGATAAATAATAACTGCTAGAGCACTTGAAAAGATGCTGGGGCCTTCAATATTTTCAGCTACGGCTCAGTTACATATAACTTCTCTCCCCAAAAGAATACATAAATTGACATTGTAGTTGTTTTATCTATAAAGGGCCAAACAGATTCCATAAAAAACCCTAAAAAATAACAGAGGATCTGACATATTAATTATGTTCTCTGTCATCTTTGCACTTCGGTGTTCCTTATGTGACTACGTTATATGAGATGTTACTAATAAGACAATGGTGGATGCAATTTAGACAGCATCTACAAAATCAAACTATTTCTGAGAGAAAGTTAAGCGCCAAATAGCGAACAAGACTCACAGTTTTCCAGCCATCTGGATCCAGAAAAGCAGTGATCTTGGTGTTGAGTCCGGGAATTGGTCCAGGTTGCCTGGTTATCTTTCCTCCAAGTTCTTGTGTAACCAAGTTGACAACCTCAGCACTTTTGTAGACATCATCAGTACCAATAGCAATCTGGTGTGGATGATAACGGATCGGGAACGTGGAATCAGAATTAACAGCTTCTTAAAGTAATAAAAAATATTGAAGTTGCAAAAGATTCTAAAAGAGAGGACAAATAAACATATTAAATAACCTGTGCATATGCGTTTCCCTTGGTGTATTCAGTCACACCATAGTTATAAGTCAACTCCAAAATGGTTGTCTGGTCTTCCTCTGCATATCCCAGGATGGCTATGTTGTACTGCAAACAAAAGTATGCAACAAGAGAAAATGGGAAAGATTCAATAAGGCCCACTCATATACATGCTGCTAACATAATCATAATGCTTAGTGAGGAGAGGATTAATCACCTTGTATTCAGGCCTCTCAATCGTCCTTAATAGCTTCAAGCCCAAAGCCTGCACACAAGGGAAGCCAAGAAGTAGGACAAGATTAAGAAACAGATCATGACAATGGATTTGCTTAACACAATCACTTGATTTCAAACAAGGACAAAGCTGAAGCCTTTCCATGCTAATATAATGTAATAGGAGACTTCAAATCCTAGTGTCTACCAACCCTACTGAAATTGCCACATAAAACATGGCTAATGGTAAAATTCCTTGATAACCCAGATCAAGTTGACATTTTTGTATTCCTAATTTCCTATAGTGGGGGTTAAATTAATTACCTTTTCATAGAACTTGATTGAGCGTTCAAGATCACCAACGCGAAGCATTACTTGACAAAGTGGCTCAGGGGTGGAAGGTCGCTGAATGATCTCAAATGTGTAACCATCTGGGTCCTTCACAAAGGCAATGATGCTGTTCCCACCTTTCACAGGACCAGGCTCCCTCGTCACATTACCACCCTTGGCACGAACCTCTTCAACCAGCTTTTTAACCTACAAACAATTCCACCCACCCATTATAATAATTCAGAAACAACAAGAACAAAATCCCAATTCCCAATTCCCAATTCCCAGCACGCAAAATCCAATTCCTCTGAAAACTTACATCGGGAGTAGCAATGGCGAAATGTCCAAAACCAGTCCCGATATCATAAGAAGACACTCCATAATTGTAGGTCAACTCGACCACAAAGTGAGACTCTTCAGGCCCAAATCCCAGAAATGCATTCGAGTATTTCTCTTCAGGAATATCCCTCTTCCTCAACAGCTTCATCCCTAGAGCCTCCGTGTAAAACCTGATTTTTTTTCCAAAATCAAAAAATTAAAATTGAAAACCATGGAAATTGATCAGTGATCACATATCAGTATGAACAATGTCGTAAAGGAGCGTACTTGATCGTGCGATCGAGATCGCCGACGCGGTACACGGCGTGAAGGAGGCGACGGTTGTCCTTCTTCGGCCATTCCAAAAGCTCGGCGCTTGGAGCAGCTGATTTTGCCTCTGCCTCAGACATTTTCGAGTATGGAGTGTAGTGACTCACAGTGTGCTGCTTTAAAGATTTCCCTGGAGCTTTAAAGATCTCTCAAATTCAAACCCACAGCTTGACCAATCAGAGATGCCTGTTACTTGTGAAATCAATATCAGTGTTGTTTTAGCTCGACCGATAAGGGCATTTTATCCGAGGATTTGACACCTGGTTGTCTCTGTATGTCTTCAACGGACATTGAAGATGCTGCGTGGCAGCACAAAGATCTATCCACGTCGTTGGGATTGAAGTAATTTTTTTTGTTCGTAACGCGCACGTTTTTGTTTCGGGCCTTGTTTAAGGCACAATACATAGCACTAGAACAAAACAGCCATTGCCCCATTGGGTCAATCAATTAATGACATTACACTAATGTAAAGTTTGAAACTTTACCTTTCTAGGATATTCCGTTGGGACAATAGGTTATGTTGATCAGATCATACGGTATGTATGGCAATTGATGGGAGGTCTAGAGTGTTCTTAATATCAATTCGGAATGGGAGAAATTCTTGTCTGATCGGGTCCCATCTTCATGAGGTGAGATTTTAATGGAAAATTGGGGACAGGTATAAGGATCCTCGAATTTTATAAATCACAAGTCATGTTTGGATCGAGATGTTATTATTAACTCTATCTTAGGACTAGCAAAATTATTTAATATAATATAACCATGTAGTTGAGTTGAATTTTATTCTTCAATCAAATGTAATTGAGTAGAATGATAATTTAAAGTGAAATACAAGTATTATAATGTATGATAAATATTTTTACTTAAAAAAGAGCTGAGATTGGACAGAAAATAAGAACAGAAACGGAAATGGTATTTTCATACTTGAACATTGTCACCCCTAAATGGACCACATCATGTGTGCAACTTTTAAAAGATTGAGGGCGCTCTGTCACAAACAAAGTTGTGGCTCGCAATGAGACACTTTTTGGAGGCTGTTGGCAACATATGGGCAGCCGCGAATCATTTGTGGACATATTTTTGTACACGTGGGTATCTTAGTACTTTTGGTCGAAAGAAGGATTGCTTTCACTCAGTGAGGAAAAAAAGAAAAAAAAATCTCCTAAGTGATGATAAGGTAACGTTCTTTTCGCTAAGCACTAAAAAAAACAAGGTGGATCCGGAGAAAGTAGCATGTCCTATTAATAATAATATAGACAAACAACGCAACCGTAGGCAAGCTGGTGTTGCCAATGCAGGAGGCAATTATTCATATTACACGGACTATCCATCCACAGATACTTCGACACTTGATGCAGTTATTCTTTCTTGCTGCTCTGCTCTGCACTTCCTTGAGAAAATCCAACTATTATTAGAATTACCGTCTGTCTTGGGAAATTTTATTATTGTGTAAAAAGAGAAAAAAAGTCATCGAACTTTATTTGGTATTGGAACTGTTGGCAATTACTATTCACATGTACAGTATCAGTTTTAGCCCCCCTTTATCATGGCAAGGGTTTCACATGAAAGTGCCCTAAGCGCACACATAGGAACAAAGCTAAAAATACATATTGCATCTAATTGATTCATTATCTCAAGACTCAACTTTGTTACAAATAAATCCATATTTTTAATGTTGACGCAAGATTTTAAATACACTATAAATACAAGATTTTAAACGTATAGCCGAGCGGCTATACTATACCCTATAAATAGAATATTTCACAAGTAAAGCCGCGCAGCCATACTCTATAAATAGAAATTCCAACCGTATCGCCGCTCGGCTATACTCTGTAACTAGAATTTTTCAAAACTATAGCCGCGCGGCTCTCCTGTATAAATAGATATTTTCAACAGGCTATAGACCGTCAATAGAATATTTCAAGAGTATATTCGAGCGGCTATACTATGTAAATATAAATTTTCAAACGTACAGCCGGTCGGCTATACTCTCTAAATTGAATTTTCAAACGTACAGCCGGCCGGCTGGAATTCTCGATAAATAGAAATTTTCAACTGTATAGCCGCGCGGCTGTTCGCTGTAAATAGCATTTTGCAACAGTATATGCTTTGCAACTAAAGGCAAGATAACAAAGGAAATAGCCATACTGTAAGATTAGTGATGACTGCTACCATATATGCTTTGCAACTGCATCAGGCCTGAAATTGTAACGCTCAATCATGAGAAAGGAAGAGACGTTGGCAAATCTTCAAAACTTACATTCTATCTGACAAAATCAATACAAAGACATAATAAACCTTCACTCCATCATACCATCTTGATTACTAAATTATTCAATTATAAAATTACTAAGCTATTCCAAATATGATTCATTCCACCCACTCCCAAGCTCATTCACGTTTGTTTAAATTAACCCAAAGATTATTAAGCAAATCCTGAACTGAAACAACTTGTTCATAGACTTGAAGAAGTGTTGGCACTGCACTAACCCGAGAGAAGATGAAATCCATTCCTTAAGGGTTCGAGCAGTCAACATAGTTTCAGCTGTTGTAAAGGTCTTCAAAACTACCACAACTGCAAATATAAACAGAATATGAATGAACGATAAGAAACCCCACATAGAGCTTAGATTGCAAAAGTCAATATGTAGTGATATAAATAAACCTAATGCTTATCGAGGATAAAAATATGCATATAATCCTTTAACCCAACTACCAAGACTAGAACCAAATATCTATACAGAGAATGCATCTAACATAGTCCCAGAATATGGTACTAACCTGTAAAAATTGTGTATCAATTTTTACTTTGCCTTGCATTGCAAATGCTCAAAAAGAGACTGCATATTTTACCATTGATTTCAAGAAAGATAAGGTTCTTTTTGAAAATTCTGCAAGCTAAGTATTCTACAAGTGGTCACACTATCTCTAGGAGGTTTCCCCTTAGGAATGACCGTCCGGTAGTTGCGACATCACAAATGCAAAACAGAGATGAGAGGCCTGCCACCTTTTTGGCTTTGACGTGCAATCATCTCCTGATTCACTTTTATATGTGTTGTTGCATAAGGAACCTGTTATGTCAAACTTTTCACATGGGCACTCTGCCATCCTCGCCAAAACAAAACTGAGCATGGCACATCATTGTGCTGTGGTGTTTTTGTATGCTTGCAAATTCTCCTTTGCATAGAGAAAACGAACCATCAACGTAACCAACAGAGGAGATAAAAGATCAAGAATCCTGAAAAGTCCAAGAAACGGATCTCCTTGTAGAAAGGTCCTGCTGCTGAAGCTGCAAAATTCATACATCATGTGATTAACTTGCATATCAGATGTAAATATCAAATAATTTGGCATGCAAAGCAAGGCAAAAAGTAAATGAAATCAGGAAAAGACAAGGTCCATGGATGCATGATGCATCTAACAAAACATTAGCTTATTTGTTTTGGTTGTCAAATGGCTGCAGCATTCCTAAGTTATTACATACATTTAGATCTTTACAGATCAGGTCAGTATTAAAATTCCATTATTGATTTCGGTTCATCATCATATTACATTAGTCCCACCAGTTTTAACTCAAAGTTTATTCTCAAGTCTCCATTGAGGTTGCACCAAATTTTAGTTTTTATATTTGTTTATCCAAAAGGATCCCAAAATCTGCTTCAAAATATTTGTTTTGTAGACAAGTTCATATAATTCCAAATATATAGTTGGATAAAATACCTGTGTAATTTGAATATGAACTGTATGCCATGCGACTAATTGCATTGAAAAGCCAATCAAAGGATTTAGCATAAATAACCAGATTCAAAATTAAATCTTGCTAAACCTCAAACAGTATTTCTTTGGTCTATAGGATTAACTTCTCGTAACCAGCATTAGTAAAGCAGGGAAATTTCTACTCTTATCAAACTCATGAGATCGGAAGTCACATAAACTGACTACCAACACCTCAACGACAGAGGGACCTATTTTCAATTAAGAAAAACCTATATTGCCAAAAGACAAAATTAATATTTTCTCCCAGCTGAAATACAAGAATAGATACTACACCCATAACACATCAATTTAGCATCCTGTATATGCAAACTTGCATATACTACATAAACCAGATACAAGCGTATATCACGTATTTGAGTAGCCTAACCAGCCAGCCTTAAGTCAAGCATACAAAAAACTTAGTAGCATAGTTAACAACATCTTGACTATACCCACTAGGAATAGTCACTTGCAAATAGTAAGTATATCATTTTACCCCATAGGGGGTGCTAGTGTAATAACTCTTTAATAAATAATAGAAGAAACAGAATATAGTGTGCAGCATAATGTTTCTTTGCTTTTCCAAAAGGAAATGAGTACTGCATTACGTTTCAGATCACCTAAGCATAATACAAGACATGGTTTAAGATTTTAAAGATTTTAAAGATTTTGAGACTACCTTACAATCATCACTACGAGATACAAGCCTCGTGCGCTCTGTGCATGAAAAATCAGACACTCCAAGCACGTTTTTCATGTTCTTCATATTCCATGAGACTGTCTGAAAATTTAAGCATGAGCAACAAAAATTGAAGGTTGAGGGAATAAGTACACAAATTCAAATCACACACTAACAATCAGAATGTCTAAGTAACATCACATACTTTCCGAGTATTTACATCCCAAACTGTTACTATTCCCTCATAATCAGTACTAGCTATGTGGTTTTTCGTAAACTTGTTCCAGTTCAAGCAACTAAGCTTTGAACTTCTAGGCTTTCCCCAGATGCCTTATCAAAATTCCTTTACAACTAGAAGTGTTGGTGCATATATGTTATTTTTATTGTTTTGTTGTTAAAATAGCAGGAACTGTTTCATTGATAAAGATGGAAAACCTTCTGAGATGTCCAGTTGATACTCTTAGTTCAATGCTAATGAGTGCGAAAGAATGGCTGGAGCTGTTCCCTTGATAAACATGGGAATGGTACTGTTTGTACCAAAAATCGTATTTTTGCCTAAAATGGAAGATACTGTTCCATGAACATCAAAACGGCCAAAATATGGCTAGACATGCATTGCTGCAGTCAGTTGGAGTGGGCCCAAATTTCAACTTCCAGCTCTCAAATCAAATTTCATCCTTCATGATTCATCTCTATGTCTACTTCAACATATCCAAATTTTGGTTTTTTTGGACAAATGTGGAATCCTAAGAGCTGAAAAACACGAGAGATGCACAGTGCCAGCAAAATGCTTATAAGGCTCAATTCGGGCATAATTCCAATACTCTAATGAATTGTCTTTCTTCATGAAAGTTTTTCATTAGAATGTCTACTGCAACATATCCAAATTTGAGTATAAAGATGGAGGTATTTATAAATAAGTATAAAGATGTGTTAACCTTAAAAGAGATAAAATATTAAATAAATCTCAATTTCAATAGGACTAAATAAATGGGTATGTAGGACTATATAAACAGATAAGTAACTAAATAAACTCCACAACACCAAATGGACAAAAATTAAGATTTTTATATGTATATATATATAAAATTTGAAAGTGTTTTAAGTTTTCAATTGTCGTTTTCATTTTTCGTACGCTCTTTTTCACTCATCAATTTGACATCATCAGACATCGAATGCATTCGAGGTACCAAAACTCAGTATTTAGGACCACCTTTAACTACTTTAATTACTTTAATTAGTAGTTATGTTTTAATTATTATTTACCTAGTGAGTAATTAGTATTTAAATATTTTATGAAAGAAAAAAAATTTAAAAAAATAAATACTATTTATTAAATAATATAATTTGTAAAGTTTATTAAAATAATTAATACTAATTATTCACTAAAGAAATAATAATTAAAACATAATTACTAATGAAAGTAATTAAATAAGGCTAAGATATGATTTAATTGATAAAAAGAAAGTTTTTTTTAAAAAAAAAAAAAATCTATTGACTTAAAGATACTAAGTATATTATTTGTTTTTAAAAGAAACCTCTTAGGAAGAAATTTTGTTGGGAGAGGTCTAATCCGGCAAATATAAATTCATATTTTTATTGTTGGTGCAATGTGGAATTCTCTTTAAAGCATAGAATATTTCAACAGTATAGCCATTCGGGGCAATACTTTATAAATAGAAATTTCAAACGTATAGCCGCCGGCTATACTCTGTAAATAGAAATTTCAAACATATAGCTGGGCGGCTATACGTTGTAAATAGAGTATTTCAATAGTATGGCCGAACGGCTATACTATATAAATAGAAATTTTTAAAAGTACAGCCGAGCGGCTAAACTTTCTAATAGAATTTTCAAACTCTCTAATAGAATTTTCAAACGTATAGCCGCGTGGCTAGACTCTGTAAATAGAATAATTCAACTGTATATGCTTTGCAACTAAAGGTAAGAGAACAAAGGAAATAGCCATACTGTAAGATTAGTGCTGACTGATACCATATGATTTGCAACTGCATTAGACCTTGAAATTGTTACGCTCAATCATGAGAAAGAGAGAGAAGACAGATCTTCAAAACTTACATTTTATCTGACAAAATCAATGATTAACTACAAAGACATAATAATCCTTCACTCCATCATACCATCTTGATTACTAAATTATTCAATTATAAAATTACTAGGCTATTCCAAATATGATTCATTCCATCCACTCCCAAGCTCATTCACGTTTGTTTAAATTAACCCAAGCAAATCCTAAACTGAAACAACCTGTTCATATACTTGAAGAAGTGTTGGCACTGCACTAACCCGAGAGAAGATGAAATCCATTCCCTAAGGGTTCGAGCATTCAACATAGTTTCAGCTGTTGTAAAGGTCTTCGAAACTACCACAACTGCAAATATCAAAATAATAGAGCATAGATTACAAAAGTCAATATGTAGTGATATAAATAAACTTAATGCTTATCAAGGGTAGTTTCTGGGTTTAACCCTGCAATATTTCTGGCAACATCAATAGGATCAACGTTTGCAAGACTGCACACAGGGGAAAACAAATTATTAGAATATCCTTAGCTTTGACAAGAATCATCCACCCTCTAATAAAAATATGTATATAATCCTTTAACCCAACTACCAAGACTAGAACCAAATATTTATACAGAGAATGCATCTAACATAGTCCCAGAATATGGGCTATGTTTCTTCAAGCACCACAACTACAACCAACACACAGAATACAGATTGCTTTAAAAAATAAACACAACGAAAATTTGAAAGCATAAGCAAAAGCATGCCATGTCCTAAAATCCTATGTGTTGTATCAAATAGAAAATGCTTCTCTATATGTCTTTAACAGATGAATGCATACCTCCTTCAAGAACTATGCCACTGAAATAAACTCAAGAACACAGACAACCTCATTGTTCCAATCAGGTAGGTCCTAAAATGAAGGAGCTGAAAGAAAATATTAAAGTTCGAACTTACGCCCTCATCTTGGAAGGACTTGTTCCATTAGCACCACCAATAATTGAAATGCTATTGACTTGAAATCTGATATAAATCTATCAGAAATAAATGAACAAAATATAACTTAATCAGAGCTAACTTGGTCTTAGAATGGTAGGTTTTAATAAAATTTCTCAAGATGCAACACAAATGTTTCAGAAATAAGTACAGTTATGTTTAACATCAGATATAGCAGATGAGCACAAGAACAAAAGATAATTATAAATGACTCACAAATTAAGTGTTATGTTTGTTTTAGGTGAACTTGGAGATGCTACTAAGGTTGAATCCCATACTCAAACTCATACAGATCCAACTATGGAGATCTAACAAGACATGTTAGCATTGAAATTGAATGAAAATATGGAGAAATGGGTACAAGTACTCAACCAATGGATCTCCCTGTCCCCATCCATTTCATGTTCATGCATTCTTTAACTCATGTCCTGAAGATAACACATAAAACAACAAAAGTGGATACTCACGGAATGTATACAAGTAGCTCAAGATCACCCTCATTGCTCTCCAAGTGTTCCTGTTGCAGGAAGTAGGATCAGATGAGGCTTCATATGCCTAGTAATTGAAACATAAATTAAAACCAAAATATATGCATGGTAAACCTGAACTGAATCTCAACCAATGATTCAGCAATTTCTTGGCCGAAGATGAGGGTTTTTCCTCTTCTACAGCAGTTGTATTATCTTGCATCTCTCTGGGAGTTTTTGATTTACTCGTTTTGCCCATCTTATGGATCCAAAAGTTGCATTTCATCCAGATTACATTACTGAGAATTGACAAAAATGTATTTGCAGAGATGTTAGACCCGCTAGGAAAAAAGAAATCTGAAAAAAAATATATATCATTCAAGTTTTCGAAAAATCAGCCGCTTAGGTGGGCTAGGCGGTTTTTTATTTATTTTTATTTTTAAAAATAAATAGTATAGCCGCCCTCTGAAGCTGATGCCATTTTGGTGTTAGCATCAAATGGCATTCATTTTCTCTGTAAATGGCCACAGGACCAGTGGCGGAGGTAGAATTTCTTGTATGGGGGGGCCACAAGCTTAAAATTGTGGGATTTTTTCTGTAATCTCTGCATATACTCTCTATATAGTAAAGGAGATGAGAAGATGGAAGGGGGGGCCACTTCAGGTATGTTAGTGTACTAGAGACTTGTCACAATATATCTGGAGTACTATAACATGTAATCTCCCAATATATCTGGAGTGAACGATAAGTCGTCTTCTAAGCTGGCAATTGTGGAGACTGCTGAGGCACAAAATGGTGAAAAACAGAGACTCTTGCTTTGTTAAGGCTCGCATTTTTTTTCTCAATAACTCTTAGGGCGAAGAGGAAAACCGAGCTACTTTCACTCTGGCTTTTTATGTATTTTCTTGGTCTCTTCTTCAACTATGGCAGCAATATGGGCCCAAAATGGTTTTTTATTTTATTTTATATTTTAATTTAATTTATTTATATTTTACTTGGGGTCTTTTACAAATTCCCAATCTTGCTTTGTTATCGTTCACTTCAGGCATCTTTAATTAACGTGTACTAGAGACTTGTCACAATATATCGTTCACTTCAGGCATGTTATCGTTCACTCCACAATCTTTAATTAATATACAACTAACATGTTATAGTCAACGAGAAAAACATTAACACTAGCTTCGAATTATATTATATATGTGCTTGTCTAAAACATAAATTGTACTTTAGTTCAACCTATTGAATACCTCATGTATCGGACCTCTTGTTGACTCTTTACTCAAACCCAGTGATTCTGTTGAGTCTTTCATCTTTCTTTGTTTTCCTAAAAAATACCTCATGTACCGGACATCTTGTTTTGGGGCATAGCTGTTTCAATAAGGTAGAATTTCTGCCCAATGGGAATTTTGAGAAAAACTTAATTACATTATTAACACAAAGATTATCTGAAGAAATTCCAGATTCTGGATATCAAAGTGAAATCGTTGGTGACAAATCTAAATCTATAACAACAAAAAATAGTTCTATATATGGGCTAGCGCAATGTTGGGACTTTAGTCTGAATAACGAGCGCTACGCATCATACAAAATGTGTCTCAATACAGCAAGCCAAAATCTTCGCGAGCGTTGTCGAGGAGCTATAATTTGGACGGTTGGTTGCATCCTAAAATATTCAGACACAAAAATCTTTGGTATAATTGACAAGGATAACAGGGTGTATGGGAAAAATCCTCAATCAGTTCCTAATTCCAAGTTATTTCCAATGACACTAGATCATTTGTTAAATCGATTAACTTCTGAAATTGTTTTCGGACAATTGTATCCTACTGGAAGCATTCAGGTGACAAAGAGGAATAAAAGGACAAAAAGGATTGATCTTTATAGTTTGGTCGACTGTACTAGAGACTTGTCACATGAAGATTGCAAGAACTGCCTTCACGTTACAGGTTATAGTCAAAGAATTAGTGGTGGACGTGCTATTTATGGGAGTTGTTACGTCAGATTGAATTTTACTTCTATTACTAGAATTTGTTTCTTTCAAATGGAGGTATTTATAAATAAGTATAAAGATGTGTTAACCTCAAAAGAGATATAATATTAAATAAATCTCAATTTCAATAGAACTAAATAAATGGGTATGTAAGACTATATAAACAGGTAAGTAACTAAATAAACTCCCCAACACCAAATGGACAAAAATTAAGCTTTATATATATATATATATATAAAGACAATCTTTATGGTTGTTTGATAACCATTTCATTTTCAGTTTTCACTTTCACTATTTTTGAAACTGATACTTTTGAAAAATGAAAAGATGTTTGGTAACATATTTCGTTTTCCGTTTTCAAAAAAGTGAAATCAAGTTTTCAAAATTACCCTTATTTTTTAAAACAATTTGAAAGTGTTTTTAATTTTCAATTTTCATTTTCATTTTTCGTGCGCTCTTTTCACTCATCAATTTGACATCACTAGACATGGAATGCATTTGAGGTACCAAAACTCAGTATTTGGTACCACCTTTTAAAAAATCTATTGACTTAAAGATACTAAGCATATTATTTCTTTTTAAAAGAAACCTCTTCGGAATAAATTTTGTCGGGAGAGGTATAATCCGGCAAATATAAATTCATATTTTTATTGTTGGTGCAATGTGGAATTATCTTTAAAGCAAAGAATATTTCAACAGTATTGCCGCAGCGCTATACTCTTTGCATAGAAATTTCAAACGTATAGCCGCCCGGCTATAGATCAAACGTATAGCTGTAACAGAGTATTCCAATAGTATAGCCGCCCGGCTATACTGTATAAATAGAAATTTCCGGGCGTACAGCCGGCCGGCTATACTCTCTAAATAGAAATTTTCAAAAGTACAGCCGCGCGGCTATACTTTGTAAATACAATATTTCAACTGTATATTCTTTGCAGCTAAAGGCAAAAGAACAAAGGAAATAGCCATACTGTAAGATTAGTGTTGACTACTTCCATATGCTTTGCAACTGCATGCATGCAGATCTTCAAAACTTACAAAATCAATGATTAATTACATAGACATAATAAACCTTCACTCCATCATACCATCTTGATTACTAAATTATTCAATTATAAAATTACTAAGCTATTCCAAATATGATTCATTCCACCCACTCCCAAGCTCATCCACGTTTGTTTAAATTAACCCAATCAAATCCTGAACTGAGACAACCTATTCATATACTTGAAGATTGTTGGCAATGCACTAACCCGTCCACCATTGTAATATACAATCTCCACTAGACGAGGTAGTTTGTTTGTTTTTGTCCCAAAAAAAAAATCCTGCTCAATGTTGTTATGAATCAAACCCGAAAAGTTTGTCATTGCCTTGATTTATATATTTTGCAGGTTACAAGGAAGCTTGAGGGTCACGCCAAAAGAGTCACTAGCCTTGCCTTATCGAACACTTTGAATGTACTAGTTTCATCTAGTGCTGATGCATATTGGAAACTACAATATTACTTTCAAACATGCATGGCTTCTACTCTAATGTGACTTCTGTTATTTAACGATCAACGTTGTTTTGGCCCTGTAGATTTTTGTGTGGGGTGCTGCTGGGTGGGAAAAACACAGAAGCAAATTGTTGCAGATTCCAGATGGGAAGGAGTTGAGATCATTGTCAGATACTTATGCCAATTTTCTTAAAGTTGTTCAAATACTTTAATTTAAACCTGCAAAATAAAAACATTTTAGTCGAAATGTTTTGAAAACCAAGTGGATTTGGAAAGCAATCAAATGTCAGTGATCAATTTCAATTCAAGTAAATCGAGAAAGATGAAGCTAAGGAAAGTAAATATTGGGAGAAATAATGCAGACATACAAGTCTGGAAAAGTTAATCAAACCACAATTTGGGAAACCCCAAATTTGATCTTTGATTGAGAATCCGAAAGATTGGGAATTTGTAAAAGACCCCAAGTAAAATATAAATAAATTAAATTAAAAAAAAAAATTAATAATAATTAAAAAAAAACCATTTTTGGCCCATATTGCTGCCATAGTTGAAGAAGAGACCAAGAAAATACATAAAAAGCCAGAGTGAAAGTAGCTCGGTTTTCCTCTTCGCCCTAAGAGATATTGAAAAAGAAATGAGAGCCTTAAGAAAGCAAGAGTCTCTGTTTTTCACCATTTTGAGCCTCAACAGTTTACTTACTCTATTCCCAATTGCCAGCTTAGAAGACGACTTATCTTTCACTCCAGATATATTGGTCGAAGGAAACATGACCATTGTCTCCCCCTGTGAAGTCTTTGAGTTGGGTTTCTTCAAGCCAGGCAATACTTCAGGCTGGTACTCGGGCATATGGTACAAAAATGTCCAAAATAGAACAGTTGTTTGGGTGGCGGGGGCTAGGCGGTCTAGGCGGTCGCTAGGCGGGCTCTAGGCGGTCTAGGCGGGCACTGCGCCTAGAAATAAAAAACGCCATTTTTGAATCTCGAAGGTCAGGGATGATATCACGATGGTGCTATGAGCAAGAGACAAAGAGATGAGGATTGAAGAAGAAGTCTGAGCGAGAGAGAGGGGCTGGAAGACGCTCTTGTTAGAGTTAGGGTTTGAAAAGGAAAATTGCATTTATATGTTGAAAAAAGAAAAAGAAAAGAAGAGATGGGCCCCTGATTACTCCTGTAGGCGTTAGACCCATGCGTGCAGCCCCGCCTAGTGCTTTTAGACTCTGGAAACTTCATTTTGAGATATCACATTTAGACTCCGAATCGGTTGTGTATAATTTTTTTTTTTTTTACAAAATTATTTAAGTCCAATGCCCCATTTTTAATTTTATTACTAATATTTTTTCAAATCCAACTTCAAAACATCACTCTTTGTATGAATTAGATCATTTGTTAATTTTCATGCCAAAAAGATAATTTTTTTTTGTTAGCATTTGTATTTAAAAAAAAATAATAATAATACGGTTCAAAACTAGAATATGTGAGAACCAAACAAGCCAATTTTTAAAAAAATTACACTAAAATCGGATAGAAACGAACCAGTTAAATTGTACCAATTTCAATTTGACCGGACTGTGCCTACCCCTACCCACACATGCCGGCAATGATGCATGATAGTTTTCATTTCAAAACCCTTAGAGATCATTTGTGGTCTGAAAATGAAAATCATAATTGCAAAAGTATTTCAAAGAACCAAGCTTTTTCATCCCAAATTCCTTGAGCAAATAGTCATGCAAGCTTTTCGTTCTTTTGGATAATTTCCTATCACAATTTCACAAATAGTCCTGTAATGCTTTTCGTTCTTCTAAAACATTTAAAATAAGAGAAATGTCCTTTTTAATAATGGAATTTTCCTTAATAAATGAAAATATTAAGAATTAAAATAATTAATCAAATATAAATTTATAATTTTTTATTAAAAATTAAAAACAAATCAGATAATGGTCATGTTTTTACCAAGGGACTAGTTATATATAATCATCCAAAACAAAAAAAAAATTATATAAAAAAAAAATAAGGGCCCAAGAATATAATGGGATATGCGCCTCGGGTCGTAGTCCAGGTCATGAAACGGAGCCCAGAGAAAGTTAGTATAAAACACGCCGGAAACTTGCAAATTGCAATCGGAAAGAACCCCAACAGGTCTGTTCCCCAATGTGAAACCCATAAATTTATGTATCGTATGAATATTTTATGATTCTTTTCCTTCAATTGATTTTGACCCTCTGTTCTTTAATGTTCTTAACCAATCAATTCATCAATTCCCCAAACCCTAATCGATCATTTGCATGTTAACTTTTCGTAAAAACCATCCAAGTCACAACGCCTGTCTTGATCTACTGTTGTTCGATGTTGTTTTGTTGTTTCTAATTTGCAGAGATCAGTCGTAGTGGGAGTTTCGCCATGGCCGAAAGCTCTTGCAAGCTTGAAAATCATCTGGGTTCGTTTTCTTGTCTTTTTGTTTTTTGGGTTAATGATATAGGTTTTGCAACACCCATATGCCGATATCATGTTTGGCCTTTTCATCTGATTTCTTCTTTTGGTTTTGGATATTTTAGAAACGATGCGAGCAGAAGAGAACATTTCAGATCCAGCCCCAGTAAGAATTTAACTGAATCTTATATGTTTACTTCCTTCTAGGCAGGCATTCAGTGGAATTTTTGTTCTAATTTGAGTCTTTATGCAGATGGTTGTGAAGAATGCTGCCGCTGCTGCTTCCCTGAGTGTCATTCCTGACATTAATAAGAAGAAGAAGAAGAAGAAGTTTGCTACTAATTCCTCTTGGGCTTTAATTCTCTTGATTCGTATTGCCACAATAATGGAACAAGAATATTGTTCGCCTTTTCATTTATTTATTTTTTATGTTCAGGAAACCGTCAATAAAAACATCTCCGGTTAGAGCTATACTTTTAGACTATTGGAATATTAGTTACTTGGCGAAGCATGCGGTGAGAATTTCATTGAATTAAGTAGTTTTACTGCCTATGGCTATGTCATTCAGTGGAAATATATACTATGTTCTAACTTGAGCCTCATGCGTCTGATTGTGTAGAAGGCTGCAAGCAATGAAATTCCTGGCTCTGATGGGAGGAAGTTAGTTGCAATTCCCTTGTGGTTTGATTATCTTTTTTTTTTTGGTACGGCTGTAGTGGAATAGGATTATATATTTTTCGCTTATGCTTTTGATTTATGTTCAGGGATCTGAGGGCTAGTACTGAAAAACATATAGACCCTTGGCGTTTGAGGGAGACGGACCCAGATTGGGTACCGGTAAGAATTTCAATGCATTAAATATGTTTACTCTGTATGGATGCATTCGATGGTTATACTTTGTTTTAATTTGATCTTACGTGCAGGTGGCTGTGGAGAAGGATGCAAGGAGTGGTATTGCTGAGATTGACGTGAAGAAGTTAGTTGCCAATTCAATTCCCTTGTACTTTTAAGTATATCTTGATTTGATTTATTGCTACCATACCTTGGAATAGAAATGTTCTCTTTTTGTTTGTGCTTTTGACATATATATATATATATATATATATATATATATATATATATATGTTTAGAAATCGTTCAGGAAAAACAGAAGATGTATCTATGCTGTTGTGCATTTTAAAGTGTGCATGCAATTTATGCGTACATAGATTATATGTATTCATGTGTTAAATTTGTGCATTTAGACGTACTTACGTTATTACTACAAAGTCAAACTAAAAGTTCAATTTGTGTTGGTTATTAACGTTATCTCAATTGAAGATTTTGTTTATTTGACGGCAGGTACCTTGTCCCCAAGGATGCTCTTCTTGGAGATTTTATTGCTTATGTTCGGATGTGGATCTTTCTAAGTGAAAAAAAACCTATATTTGTCTTCTTCAAAAACACTGTACCTCCCACAGGTGAGATGCGCATGCAACTCTTTTTTTAAAATAGGCATATATATATAATAGTATCTTCGTTCCCAACTCTCCTTTTGTCTTTCAATGAATGTTACAGGTGCCTCTATGGGTTTAGTTGATGAGGAAAATAAGGATGATGATGGATTTCTTCACATGACCTACAGTGGGAATGATAACTTCAGCTACAGTGGGGACATTGTGCCCTGTTGATTATTTATAGTTTATCCTCTTGATCTTGAGATCAATGGGCTAGTTTATTATGATGCTAGAAGTATTTATTTTTTGATATCGCAAGGGATTTTCATGCAATGCAGTTGCTATAGATAAAAAATTATACTTAAAAGCAACAAATGTTCGGTTTCATATCAATGTCAAGAAATACACCAAACTTTTACCTGCTTGTTATACAGAGAATAGAGGACAGCATAGTTAGTGTTCAATGAACATTCCTTGAGCACCAAAAAAGCTGAAAGCACAGCATCATTTTAAATAGTTGGTGTAGGTGGTAAACTGTGAGCGCAGCCAAAGTATGGGGCATCTAATATTCAAGTATTGTTAGCCAAACCTTAACTCAAGCATACACCACAATTATTGGTATTGCTCAAACATACTAAACAATTCGACAACCAATATGTAACGTCAAAATTACATACAAGGAAGGACATATCAATATTTCTCTGAATCCATTAATTTTTTTTCTTGCAAAATTAACATATGTTATTTTTATTGTTTTGTTGTTAAAACCGGAACTGTTTCATTGATAAAGTATATTAATTAATTGTCAAATAACAGTAATAATAAGGTAGTCCTAGTTCTAGAATGCGAAAGGTGCAATACCGCCATATTATAGACCAAAAGACATAAAATGCACATAATGATGAGAAGCCTCTCATCCTATATTTCTTACATAATACGTACGTCATGCTTACACAAATATCCATTCATCGGTTGAATATGTGTGACTAGGTAGGAATGTATGTACGTGTCCAATATTATAGTAGAGAGATATGATGAGCTAATTAATTAAGGAAAATAATTGTTGTATAACAGTACTGATGAATAGGATACTCAACTTGTTTGAGGAGTGGTTATTAGTCACTATTCTTATATAATGAAAATAGCCACAATGATTGAGTTGCGTATTAACACATCATCGCTTCCCCAGCTTCACTATTTTTATTGTTTTTTATTCTATTTTATTTATTTTATTTCTGATGCGGAGACCTCGTCAATTAAAAATGGATCTCACAAATACCACATTAGTATTTAACAAATTAACTAATGATTTAACCACATGAGTATACATTACAACTCATCGTAGTTATATGTTAGTAAAAACTCACTTGTTACACTGATTCACTTACTCTTCTCCTAAAGACTTTCTTTCCCATTCACTCTTATAATTATATCATTTTCATTACCATCCAAACGCGTAAATTGTTCCCTTCATTCATCTATATATATAAAGCAAAAGGCAGAGAATGGTAAAACATTTAAAATACCAAAAAATGCTCTCGGTTAATGCAAATATTAAGAATTGAAATTATTAATTAAATGAGGATAATATGGTAAATTCACACTTTCATATTTAAAAAATAAAATTAAAAGAAAAATTAGATAATGAATCCAATTTTTATGGAACACAACTATCCTATGGAACACAACTACCCATTATCTTTTTTAATTCTAAAATAAATTTAAATTTTAAAAAAAAAACCTCTCGCGGTCATGAAGAGGCGAGTATAATATTATCTGTTATGAAAAATAAATTAACGTCTACGAAAAATTAGTTAAGCGGGCTAGATTGATAATTATATGCCAATTTTCTTAAAGTTGTTCAATTACTTTAATTTAAACCTGCAAAATAAAAACATTTTAGTCGAAATGTTTTGAAAACCAAGTGGATTTGGAAAGCAATCAAATGTCAGTGATCAATTTCAATTCAAGTAAATCGAGAAAGATGAAGCTAAGGAAAGTAAATATTGGGACAAATCATGCAGACATACAAGTTTGGAAAAGTTAATCAAATCAAGAGGATATCAAACCACAATTTGGGAAACCCCAAATTTGATCTTTGATTGAGAATCCGAAAGATTGGGAATTTGTAAAAGACCCCAAGTAAAATATAAATAAATTAAATTATAAAAAAATAATAAATAAATAAAAACCATTTTTGGCCCATATTGCTGCCATAGTTGAAGAAGAGACCAAGAAAATACAAAAAAAAACCAGAGTGAAAGTAGCTCGGTTTCCTCTTCGCCCTAAGAGTTATTGAAAAAAAAAGTGAGAGCCTTAACAAAGCAAGAGTCTCTGTTTTTCACCATTTTGTGCCTCAGCAATTTACTTACTCTCTCCCCAATTGCCAGCTTAGAAGACGACTTATCTTTCACTCCAGATATATTGGTCGAAGGAAACATGACCATTGTCTCCCCCTGTGAAGTCTTTGAGTTGGGTTTCTTCAAGCCAGGCAATACTTCAGGCTGGTACTTGGACATATGGTATAAAAATGTCCAAAACAGAACAGTTGTTTGGGTGGCGGAGGCTAGGCGGGCTAGGCGGGCTAGGACGGGGCTAGGCGGGGGCTGGGCGGACTAGGCTGGGGCTAGGCGGGGGCTAGGCTCGCTAGGCGCTCTAGGCGCTCTAGGCGGTCGCTAGGCGGGCTCTAGGGGGTCTAGGCGGTCTAGGCGGGCGGGCTAGGCTGGCGCTGCGCCTAGAAAAATAAAACTCCATTTTTGAATGTCCAAGGTCAGGGATGATATCACGATGGTGCTATGAGCAAGAGACAGAGAGATGAGGATTGAAGAAGAAGTCTGAGCGAGAGAGAGAGGCTGGAAGACGGCTCTTGTTAGAGTTAGGGTTTGAGAATGAAAATTGCATTTATATGTTGAAAAAAGAAAAACAAAAGAAGAGATGGGCCCCCGATTACTCCTCTAGGCGTTAGACCCATGCTTGCAGCCCGCCTAGTGCTTTTAGACTCCGGAAACTTCATTTTGAGAGATCATATATCTGGAGGAATCTTTTGGGAAAGCTTTGATTATCCCTGTGATACTTTCTTACCTGAAATGATGATAGGATTGAACACCAAAACTGGAGAGAGACGCTTCTTGGATTCGTGGAAATCTGCAAATGATCCATCATCCGGAACATTTGTAATGGAGTTACTGCTGAGTTGCCACCACAAGTTTTTCTTTGGAGAAGTGGCCAATGAAATGGATTGAAGTTCATAGGGGTACCAGAATTAGGTGCATTTTACTCTAAATGGATTTAGTCTCATGCAAGATAATCAACAGGGGACCAATATCTTACTTTCAAAGTGTACGTACAGATACGATTCATGTAATATATACTGCAATGCAGTTGCTATAGATAAAAAATTATACTTAAAAGCAACAAATGTTCGCTTTCATATCAATGTCAAGAAATACACTAGCTAGTTTCCTTTCCTGCCGTGTGCACCAAACTTTTACCTGCTTGTTATACAGAGAATAGCAAACTGTGAGCGCAGCATCATTTTAAATAGTTGGTGTAGGGTTTAGGGTTCAGGTGGTAAACTCTGAGCGCAGCCAAAGTATGGGGCATCTAATATTTAAGTATTGTTAGCCAAACCTTAACTCAAGCATACACCACAATTATTGGTATTGCTAAAACATACTAAACAATTCGACAACCAATATGTAACGTCAAAATTACATACAAGGAAGGACATATCAATATTTCTCTGAATCCATTAAGTTTTTTTCTTGCAAAATTAACATATGGGCTAGCGCAATGTTGGGACTTTAGTTTGAATCACGAGCGCTATGCATCATGCAAAAGGTGTCTCAATACAGCAAGCCAAAATCTTCGCGAGCATTGTCGTCTTAGTCGAGGAGCTATAACTTGGATGGTTGGTTGCGTCCTAAAATACTCATACACAAAAATCTTTGGTATAACTGACAAGGATAACAGGATGTATGGGAAAAATCCTCAATCAGTTCCTAATTCCAAGTTATTTCCAATGACACTAGATCATTTGTTAAATCGATTAACTTCTGAAATTGTTTTCGGACAATTGTATCCTACCGGAAGCATTCAGGTGACAAAGAGGAATAAAAGGACAAAAAGGATTGATCTTTATAGTTTGGTCGACTGTACTAGAGACTTGTCACATGAAGATTGCAAGAACTGCCTTCACGTTACGTTGCAATAAGTGAACTTCAATGTTATAGTCAAAGAATGAGTGGTGGACGTGCTATTTATGGGAGTTGTTACGTCAGATTGAATTTTACTTCTATTACTAGAATTTGTTTCTTTCAAATGGAGATATTTATAAATAAGTATAAAGATGTGTTAACCTTTGGAAGAAATTTTGTCGGGAGAGGTCTAATCCGGCAAATATAAATTCATATTTTTATTGTCGGTGCAATGTGGAATTATCTTTAAAGCAAAGAATATTTCAACAGTATAGCCGTACGGCTATACTCAGAATATTTCAATAGTATGGCAATACTTTATGAATAGAAAATTTCAACAGTATCGTCGCGGCGCTATACTCTCTATATAGAAATTTCAAACGTATAGCCGCCCGGCTATACCCTGCAAATAGAAATATCATACGTATAGCTACGTATAGCCGAGCGGCTATACTATATAAATAGAAATTTTGAGGCGACAGCCGACCGGCTATACTCTGTAAATACAATATTTCAACTGTGTATGCTTTGCAACTAAAGGCAAAAGAACAAAGGAAATAGCCATATTGTAAGATTAGTGCTGACTGCTACCATATGCTTTGCATCTGCATCAAGCCATGAAATTGTTACGCTCAATCATGAGAAAGAGAGAGAGCAAGGCAAAATCAATGATTAATTACAAAGACATAATAAACCTTCACTCCATCATACCATCTTGATTACTAAATTATTCAATTATAAAATTACTAAGCTATTCCAAATTTGATTCATTCCACCCACTCCCAAGCTCATTCACGTTTGTTCAAATTAACCCAAGCAAATCCTGAACTGAAACAACCTGTTCATATACTCGAAGAAGTGTTGGCACTGCACTAACCCGTCCACCATTCTAATATACAATCTCCACTCAGACGAGGTAGTTTGTTTGTTCTTGTCAAAAAACAAATCCTGCTCAATGTTGTGATCAATAAAACCCGAAAAGTTTGTCATTGCCTTGATTTATATATTTTGCACGTTACAAGGAAGCTTGAGGGTCACGCCAAAAGAGTCACTAGCCTTGCCTTCTCGAACACTCTGAATGTACTAGTTTCTTCCGGTGCTTATGCATATTGGAAACTACAATATTACTTTCAGACATGGCTTCTACTCTAATGTGACTTCTGTTATTTAACGATCAACGTCGTTTTGGCCTTGTAGATTTTTGTGTGGGGTGATGCTGGGTAGGAAAAACACAGAAGCAAATTGTTGCAGATTCTAGATGGGAAGGAGTTGAGATCATTGTCAGATACTTATGCCAATTTTCTTAAAGTTGTTCAAATACTTTAATTTAAACTTGCAAAATAAAAACATTTTAGTCGAAATGTTTTGAAAACCAAGTGGATTTGGAAAGCAATCAAATGTCAGTGATCAATTTCAATTCAAGTAAATCGAGAAAGATGAAGCTAAGGAAAGTAAATATTGGGAAAAATCATGCAGACATACAAGTTTGGAAAGGTTAATCAAACCAAGAGGAGATCAAACCACAATTTGGGAAACCCCAAATTTGATCTTTGATTGAGAATCCGAAAGATTGGGAATTTGTAAATGACCCCAAGTAAGATATAAATAAATTAAATTATAAAAAAATATAATAAAAAACAGTAATAAAAAACCATTTTTGGCCAATATTGCTGCCATAGTTGAAGAAGAGACTAAGAAAATACAAAAAAAGCCAGAGTGAAAGTAGCTCGGTTTTCCTCTTCGCCCTAAGTGTTATTGAAATAAAAATAAAAATGAGAGCCTTAACAAAGCAAGAGTCTTTGTTTTTCACCATTTTGAGCCTCAACAGTTTACTTGCTCTCTCCCCAATTGCCAGCTTAGAAGACGACTTATCTTTCACTCCAGATATATTGGTCGAAGGAAACATGACCATTGTCTCCCCCTATGAAGTCTTTGAGTTGGGTTTCTTCAAGCCAGGCAATACTTCAGGCTGGTACTTGGTCATATGGTACAAAAATGTCCAAAACAGAGCAGTTGTTTGGGTGGCGGGGGTTAGGTGGGCTAAGCGGGCTAGGCTGGGGCTCTAGGAGGTCGCTAGGCGGGCTCTTGGCGGGCGATCCGCCAAGAGAAAAAAAACGCTATTTTTGAATCTCCAAGGTCGGGGACGACATCACGATGGTGCTATGAGCGAGAGACAGAGAGATGAGGATTGAAGAAGAAGTCTGAGCGAGAGAGAGTGGCTGGAAGACGGCTCTTGTTAGAGTTAGGGTTTGAGAAGGAAAATTGCATTTATATGTTGAAAAACAAAAACAAAAACAAAAGAAGAGATGGGCCCCTGATTACTCACCTAGGCGTTAGACCCATGCGTGCAACCCACCTAGTGCTTTTAGACTCCGGAAACTTCATTTTGAGAGATCATATTTTGGGAAAACTTTGATGTAAGTATCAAAATAATTTGGCATATTTTGGGAGATCATATTGAAACTTAAATTAAAACCAAAATATATGCATGGTAAACCTGAATTGAATCTCAACCAATGATTCAGTAATTTCTTGGCCGAAGATGAGAGTTTTTCCTCTTCTACAGCAGCTGTATAATCTTGCATCTCTTTGGGAGTTTTTGATTTACTCTTCTTGCCCATCTTATGGATCCAAAAGCTACATTTCACCCAAATTTCATTTTCTCTGGAAATGGCCGAGGACCTTAATTCTAGTTGAGTGGTAAAGAATGACATGCTTTTTAATTCTTTCCTATTAGATTTCTCCTCTCTTTCCTTTCGAAATTGAAATCGGAGCGATAGTTGGTCATTTGATTCTGATGATATTGATTGAATGCAGGCAACTCCCAAGGTTCACCCTAATTTATGGAAATCAAGGAGTGGCTTAAAGCTGATGAACAGTGAGTTTCCCAGCACCAAGCCTGAAGACTCTATGTCCTGCTTTGATTTTTCCAAGAATGATTCATATCTCATATCAGCAACAGGAGGGATGATCTCCATTTTTGACATGAAAACATTTAAGGTAAACCCAACACAAATAGTATTCTTGAAATTTTATTTTTCCAGCCAAAACTTCCCAAATCTTGTTTGTCAATATGCTTAGGTTCTGTTTGCAAATTTCTCATGATCCAACTCATTGTACTCATAAAAATCTATTGCGTAAAAACGCATATGATGAAGAAAGTCATGCCACTGCCACCTGCGGCAACATGTCTTGCTTTTCACCTCCAGAGATGATAGTATAGTTGCTATTGGAATGGACAATTCCACTATTGTAATATACAATCTCCACTTAGACGAGGTAGTTTGTTTGTTCTTGTAAAAAAAAACAAATCATGCTCAATGTTGTGATGAATCAAACCCGAAAAGTTTGTCATTGCCTTGATTTATATATTTTGCAGGTTACAAGGAAGCTTGGGGGTCACACCAAAAGAGTAAGAGATTTTCTATTTAAACCTCACAGTTCTCTTAGTTCACCCCATGTTCTAAGTTCACCCCATCATTTAATTTAAATTTTCATAATTTCTAAAAAAATCCCACTACCTTCCCAAACTACCCATAAACACACCCCAAACTAAAAAAAATAAGAAATAAAAGAGATTTTCTATTTAAACCCCACAATTTTCTTTGTTCCCAATGGAAAAAACACAAACAAATGCAACCCCAAACTTGAAATTTAATACTTTCTAGAGAAAGAGAACAACTTTACCTCTCTCCAAGAACTGTAACTGGAATTCCAACACTTGGGTATTGTTGAGAGAGAGAGAGAGAGAGAGAGAGAAAGTTTGTAAACAGGAAGTTGGAAGGAGTTTGTGGTTGGGGAAGGTAGGGGATAATAATGTGGCAATAGGATGTAAAGGAGTTTGTATTTTTCTAAAACTTAATATGAAAAGTGGTGGGGTGTGTGTATAGATGTACTAGGGTTAATTATTAAGTTGGATGACCTTTTTTATTTTTTTGCACAATAATAAAACTTACAGCTTAATGATTTAAGTATTGGGGTGAACTAAGAGAAGTGTGGGGTTTAAATAGAAAATCTCAAGAGTAACTAGCCTTGCCTTCTCGAACAATCTGAATGTACTAGTTACTTTTGGTGCTGATGCATATTGGAAACTACAATATTACTTTCAGACATGGCTTCTACTCTAATGTGACTTCTGTTATTTAACGATCAACGTCGTTCTGGTCCTGCAGATTTTTGTGTGGGGTGCTGCTGGGTGGGAAAAACACAGAAGCAAATTGTTGCAGATTCCAGATGGGAAGGAGTTGAGATCATTGTCAGATACTTGCATCCAAATTCACCAAAATGAGCTGCACCTTCTTTCCATAAACAAGACTCACCTTGCAGTGTATGAAGTGGAAGAACTAGCATGTGTTTAGGGGCGGGGAGGCTACTCCATCCCAAGGTCAAAGCATACCAAGGCCTCTTTGAGGAACTATTTGGCTTTTTAATTCTTCACTTTGGGATTAAAAACACAAGGCACCCAAAAAGGGATCAGGCCGCTCAATGATTCACCATGATTTTTTTTTTTCTTTTCATATAAAGATGTAGTCACCGCCCCTTCACAAGTATATGATACTAACCTGTACAAATTGTGTATCAATTTTTACTTTGCCTTGCATTGCAAATGCTCAAAAAGAGCCTACATATTTTACCACAGATTTCAAGAAAGATAAGGTTCTTTTTGAAAATTCTGCAAGCTAAGTATTCTTCAAGTGGTCGCACTATCTCTAGGAGGTTTTCCCTTAGGAATGACCGTCCGGTAGTTGCAAAATCACAAATGCAAAACAGAGATGAGAGGCCTGTCACTTTTTTGCCTTTGACCTGCAATCATCTCCTGATTCACTTTTGTATGTGTTGTTGCATAAGGAACCTGTTGTGTCAAACTTTTCACATGGGCACTCTACCATCCTCGCCAAAACAAAACTGAGCATGACACATCATTGTGCTGTGGTGTTTTTGTATGCCTTGCAAATTCTCTTTTGCATAGAGAAAACGAACCATCAACGTAACCAACAGAGGAGATAAAAGATCAAGAGTCCTAAAAATTCCAAGAAACGGATCTCCTTATAGAAAGGTCCTACTGCTGAAGCTGCAAAATGCACATTATGTGATTAACTTGCATATCAGATGTAAATATCAAATAATTTGGCATGCAAAACAAGGCAAAAAGTAAATGAAATCAGCAAAAGACAAGGTCCATGGATGCATGATGCATCTAACAAAACATTAGCTTATTTGTTTTGGTTGTCAAATGGCTGCAGCATTCCTAAGTTATTACATACATTATTTGGCTCTTTACATATCAGGTCCCACCAGTTTTAACTCGAAGTTTATTCTCAAGTCTCCATTAAGGTTGCACCAAATTTCAGTTTGTATATTTGTTTATCCAAAAGGATCCCAAAATATGCTTCAAATATTTGTTTTGTAGACAAGTTCATATAATTCCAAATAAATATACTTGTATAAATATATGTAATTTGAATATGAACTGTACGCCATACGACTGATTGCATTGAAAAGCCAATCAAAGGATTTAGCAGAAATAACCAGATTCAAAATTAAATCTTGCTAAACCTCAAACAGTATTTCTTTGGTCTATAGGATTAACTTCTCGTAACCGGCATTAGTAAAGCAGGGAAATTTCTACTCTTATCAAACTCATGAGATCAGAAGTCACATAAACTGACTACCAACACCTCAACTACAAAGGGACCTATTTTCAATTAAGAAAAACCTATATTGCCAAAAGACAAAATTATGAATAAAGATGCTTAATATTTTATTAACACATCAAAGAATCATAATTTCTTATAAACTCTTAACTCTGAGCCTGCATTCTATATGAATAACTAACACTGCCAAAACCATAAAAAACAAACAACATAATGCATTAAGTCACCAAACATAGATGCCAGCTAAAAAACAGGAGGAAAAAAAAAGTAAATCTTACTGCTTGTAACTTAGATTTCTCCTCTCTTTCCTTTCGAAATTGAAATCGGAGCACTAGTTGGTCATTTGATTATGATGATATTCATTGAATGCAGGCACCTCCCAAGGTTCACCCTAATTTATGGAAACCAAGGAGTGGCTTAGAACTGATGAACAATGACAGGACCCGCCCCGAATCTCCTCGGAAACCGGGACGGATCCCGTCTAAATATCCGGCATCCACAGAATGCCGGGCCCACTTACTAATAACCGAGACTTTCTACCAAAATTTTGGCAGAGTCTCCCCTGGAAACAGGACATATCCCAAAAATTCCAACCTGTTAAAACACAGTTATTTTACATCCCAACAGCCAGCATGCATCACACAAAGTAAAGTGTTTACAAACCATGGCCTCCGGCCTCAAAATACCAATTTCTAACTGGGCAATAACAGAGCATCTAACAGAATTCAAAGAAAATACAAGTGGGAAGGAAGTTTAACGATTTTACATAGCACAGAGGCCCTGAGAAGGCTTAAGTGCTGAAGCTCGTGAAAACAGGAGCACAAAACACGGCACTGCGGCTCGTTCCAGTCAACTACCGGCGTGGGCGCAAAACAGAAAATTGTGAGTGGACAAAACAAAGTTAGTTCAATTTAAACCAAAGTAATATAACCCCACCGTTGGAAAACCATGCATGAAATCAATACATTAAAAACCATCATATTCATACATATACAGTTTGCTCAAACCCGAGCAAAATCCGAAATTCGGTGAAACTTGCAAATCAACCCATCCATCCCTTCCATTATAAATCTCAAATCAAACTCTCAAAACCCGTGCCCATTGGCACGACGAGCGGGGAAGTATCCTCACTCAAAAACAAGAACAAGGGAATAACTATATAATATAAAAGATATTATATATATATATGACACACCTAATTGTACCGGGGAAACAATCCAACTGGGGATTGTTTGACTAGCTCACACTTATCCGGCCCTCAAACGTCCATGTGGCTAGGGATTAGTGGTCCAACTGGGGGACTCGACTCTACCCAGCACGTACGGACGAAGAATCAAGACCCGTACGCCTGGAACTGTCCTACGCGCGCAGACTACCCAATTAAGGGTCTCAGCGACACCCGTTAAGGTATGCCCCGGGTTCCGACATTTCCAAGTATCCCAATTTCCATAATCACAATCCAATTTCAGGGGAGGTACACAGGGTAGTGCTTATAGCACTCCATCCTGACATTCTAAACTCATACTTTTCTTCATCTCACAACACCCCAAAGTACCTCACACAATCTCAACAAGCCAACACTTTCCCAATAATATACTTATATACTTCAAGATACTTATATGTCAAAACCCATATAAATTGCAAATAACTTTATAACACAACATCTCCAACATATGAATAATTGAATACAAAAGGATGGGTTTGCATAAAATCATTTAAATCTCCATGCATATAAATTTCATTATAAAACCATGCTATTATTTGAAAACAAAGTCCACTCACAAGTAGTCCCAAGCTGCGTGACCCCGAGAGGGTCCTGCCTCTTGAAGGCGAGAGTTGGATTACCTATTTCAAAATAGGAATACGATATTAAAATCCAACTCTTTAAAATAAGACTTTAAAAATAAAATCCTAATTTTTTTCCGGGTTTCTAGTACGCACGAGGAACGAGACAGTCCTAGGGTCCACCTAAGAGTTTCAAACGCTGGAAAAGTCTTGGAAGACACTCTGCGAATCGCGGACGGTCAAAACTCACGATCGAACGGTTATCGTAAAACATAAACTTTAAATAATTGAATCGGAACATCCGGGGCTCCGATTCACTATCCGCGAATTCCTATGCGATCCTAGGAATACCAGGAACAACATACGTGAAATTGGGTTTGATCTAACGGTCCAAACACATCAAACCCGAAAATCACAGATTATGTAAAATTCGTTCGAGGCCCAAACGATATCCAAATTGAGATCCGTAAACTCCTACGCGCTCGTGACAACGTAAGGATCATTCTAGGATAAAATGTGGCCTCTGCCGGACCGCCTACGCTCCGCCCCACGTGCCGCCGCACGTGGGTGGCTTGATCAAAATTCCGGCGGCCGGAAAAACTTAGTATTTTGGCTCCAAACTCCTATCCTAGGTAATACCCCTAATTTGGAACCACTTTTCTTCTTGGGTGAAGGCCAAAAAATGGCCGGAAGTGGCCGGAAATGCCGACTGAAAATCGGCTGAAGCTAAAGTTCGAAATTTAACATGTAAATTCTCAAAATTTCAGGAAACCCAACCAACAGGCAGCTAGAGCATGAAAAATAGATGAATTTTCATACCTCACTCGTCCAATTCGGTTGAGAAACGAAGGAGAACGGAGGTGTTGAAGTTTCAGAAAATTTCAGAAAATTTCCAGCAGCTTTGCTTCGTTTTCCGGCGGTCTCGACGGCGGCTTCCGGCTGGAGATGGGCTGGGGTTCGAAGGCGAGGTCCGGCCGGTCCTTTGGCTCCGGTCTCGTGCGCTGCCGTGGCCGGTGGCCTGAGTTACAGAGGGAGGAAGGGAGAGCGATGGAGTTGGGGGAGAGAGAGAGACTCACGGGGGAGAGAGAGAGGGAAATGAGAGAAAAAAGAAAATCTGAGTTTAATAAAATTCAAGTTCCACTTATTTACAGTTTTGCCACTACGGGTTTTTACCTCGTAACTTTTTCGTTACAATTCCGAATTGAGTCCACTACGTGTCTACGGACTCGGCTTAGGACGAGCTTCCTAAAAACACCACTCGTTGCTCCAAACTCTCTTCGGATAAAAATTGACCATTTTTCCCTTACTCGAGTGAAAAATTAGAAATTTAATTTAATTTAATTAAATCAATTAAATAGTGAACTTATTTTGGGTCGGGGTGTTACAAACAATGACCTTCCTAGCACCAAGAAACACAAATTTCTTAAGATACAACACAAATGTTTCAGAAATAAGTACAAGCTCTATGTTTAACATCAGATATAGCAGATGAGCACAAGAACAAAAGATACTTATAAATGACACACAAATTAAGTGTTATGTTTGTTTTAGGTGAACCTGGAGATGCTACTAAGGTTGAATCCCATACTCAAACTCATACAGATCCAACTATGGAGATATAACAAAACATGTTACCATTGAAATTGAATGAAAATATGGAAAAATGGGTACAACACTAGCAACCAATGGATTTCCATGTCCCCATCCATTTCATCTTTATGCATTCTTTAACTCATGTCCTGAAGATAACACATAAAACAACAAAAGTGGATACTCACGGAATGTAAACAGGTGGCTCATGATCACCCTCATTGCTCTCCTAGTGTTCCTGTTGCAGAAATTAGGATCAGATGAGGCTTCATATGCCTAGTAATTGAAACATAAATTAAAACCAAAATATATGCATAGTAAACCTGAACTGAATCTCAACCAATGATTCAGCATTTTTTGGCCGAAGATGAGAGTTTTTCCTCTTCTATAGTAACTGTATTATCTTGTTTCTCTCTAGGAGTTTTTGTTTTACTCTTTTTGCCCATCTTATGGATCCAAAAGCTGCATTTCACCCAGAATTACATTACTGAGAATTGACAAAAATGAAATTTAAAAAGAAAAAAATTCAAAAGAAGAGATGACTCAACAATTGGAGCCCAAGAAGCAGGCATACTCCTTTTGGGTTCATTAACCAGACCAACTCAGTTTGTAAACAATCAAAACAACTCGAGGAACATGAAACTGAATATTTAGGTAAGAGAATATTTGTTCATCATCAGCTTCCTAGCAACCAAACATAACATTAACCAAAACAGAAAATGGAAAATACTGATTTTCAATTGCAATTTCTCAGCTTCTCATTAACTTTGTCTCTGGCAATTCAAATATCAAGGCTGGTCTACACAAATGGAGGTGATGCCATTTTGGTGTTAGCATCAAATGGCATTCATTTTCTCTGGAAATGGCCACAGGACCTTAATTCTAGTGGAGTGGTAAAGACTGACATGCTTTATAATTCTTTCCTATTAGATTTCTCCTCTCTTTCCTTTCGAATTAAATCGAAGTGACAGTTGGTCATTTGATTATGATGATATTGATTGAATGCAGGCAACTCCCATGGTTCACCCTAATTTATGGAAACCGAGGAATGGCTTAGAGCTGATGAACAATGACCTTCCCAGCACCAACCCTGAAGTTCCTACTTTGATTTGTCCAATAATGATTCATATCTCATATCACGAACAAGAGGGATGATCTCCATTTTTGAGTATTTGCAGAGATGACAAAACGGCCAGGAAAAAAGAAATCTGAAAAGAAAAAAAACGCCATTCAAGTTATGGAAGAATCGGCCGCCTAGGTGGGCTAGGAGGGCTAGGCGGGTTCTTTTTTTATTTTATTTTAATATATAGTATAGCCGCGGCTATACCGTTTAAATAAATAATTTATTTAAAAGATATAGCCGTGCGGCGGTACGCCTTAAATAATATATTTAAAGAGTAGAGCCGCGGCTGTACACCTTTTAAAAATATATATTTTTTTTCCCTGATTTTCCTTTATCAATAAGAGTACTTTAGAACATTATCCATTACTATTAGGCCATTACCCACCCGAGTCTTTATTGTCCCCTTTTGATTTTTTACTTATTAGTCATATAAAGAATTTAACATTTTCCCATTTAATACTTGTATTGTACACGTAAGTACATATTTTTCAATAATACTTTCATTTTCCGTAAACGTCTTAAAGACTCGGTAAAATACATATTTTTTTTTTTAAAGTAAACATACAATACATGTATTGTACATGTACATATATATTATTCATGTTTAATACACGCGTTTTTTTACAAAATTTTCAATAATACACAAAATTTTCACATATTATTGAATAAAAATAATATATATTAAAATATTAAAATATTATATAGTGACCAAACTTTTCAGCTATAACTTGCTTAAAATTTTCTAAATAAATCACTTACGTGTTTTTCCCGTTCCATATTTTACTAACTATGAAAGAATGTGAGAGACTAAGATTATTTCTTATTGTAACAAAAATGCAAGATGGTGAACTTTCGAAATCTCTTCACCAACCATAACAACAATTTCAAACAAAGATGTATGGGTATAGTAATAAGAGGTGGTAGTATTATTATTATTATTTTGGTTAAATAGAACAAAAGATTAGGCGAGATTAGCTCTTCAGTATCGGTCATTGGATGCACAAACATCCACAACCCTCAAAGAAGGGACCAACACATTCCGGGAGCCCCCATCCATCCCCTTGATCATAATTTTATTAATATAAAAGAAACATATAAAGAAAACAAGTACAACAGGGGGACCAAACCAAAACCTACAAAAAAGAAAGACAGTGACATAAAGCCACAGCAACATGCAGACCCAAGAAACCAAAACTCTAAAGGAGTAAACAAAAAGAGACTAAGTAAAACGATAACTGTGCATGCCCAGCTGGTCCTGATGACGAAGACAAAATAAATAAGGTGCAGTGTCCCACCATGAGAAACCAGAGCCCTGAACATCGTGATTTGCCAAAGCGTCAGCTCCATGATTACCCTAGCGAAATAAAGCTTGCACTCTTAAATATATTAGTGTTATCTTGACTCACACCATCAACATCTTCTTTGGGCAAATTCAAGTCAATCTCGACTCCCATGGACACCTAACAATATAGGCTTGAGATAAAATATATAGAAGCAAAAGAATAAAAAAATCACCAAAATCGAATTCAATATGAAAACATAAATATACTACAGTTTAGATTAACAAAAGAAAAGCAAAAGAAATACTCATAACCTAAGAAAATACTTCCAAAAGATATCAATTTTCAGCACAATATTACATTAGAAATGGAAAAAACCATACATTTGACCAAGACTTGGAGCGAGAGAAGCTGATCAAGACGCTTTAGCTTTTGTGGGTGAGAGTTGAAAAGGTAGGAGAATTCTTCTAAAAGATAAAGCAAAGAGAAATGGTTTAGCTTCAACCAAGGGCAAGTATGGAAATATAATTATTGGTTTTTTTGTAATTAATAGCATTGTTTTATGTGGAAGGAGAGTGACACATGTTAAGCCAAAAAAGAAGAAGGTACAAATGAGAAGATTAGAAAGAAGGTTGTAGCAGGTCCGTAGAGGAATAATATACTCAACTTGTTTGAGGAGTGGTTATTAGTCATTATTCTTATATAATGAAAATCGCAACAATGATTGAGTTGTGTATTAACACATCATCCCTTCCCCAGCTTCACTATTTTTATTGTTTTTTATTTATTTTATTTCTTATATGGAGTCCACGTCAATTAAAAAATATGTCCCACAAATGTCATATCAGCATTTAACAGATTAACTAACAGTATGACTAATATAGGGGGTTAAATTGTAAGGTTTCCGGAAGTTAGAATATGTACTTGAAAATGTCTATAAAGTTGGATCTGGACTTAAAAATGACCCTATAATTTAGAGCCTCACATTAAATTCATAATTTAAAGCCCCACATTAGTAGAGACACTCGCCTAATGTAGCCCAATTTTTGTGCTTGTTACTTTCCATAATCAATAAAAACTATCACCTTTTTTATAAAATAAAAAGGTTAAAGTTGTTCGCTGTGGCCGCCGGCTGGCGCTTATTTGATGCCCATCGCATAAAATTATCAGAGCAGACCCGCGTCGGCGCACACCATTCCAAGTTATTAACAGCCAGTCGGCCACAAACCAACTTACCAAAGTCAAAATTCCCTCCTTTTGTTCATCCTCCTCCATTCAACAATTCTTGTTTTCTTTTCAAATTTTTCTTGCAATTCAATACCCAGATATATGATAAATTAAGTAATTAAATTTAGCTTGTTTAAAATAATAAAGGTTATTTAAAAAAAAACAATATTATCAATTAAATCTACATGATTGATTAGGTTGTTTTCATGTCATTACCACATATTAAATTTAAAAAGTTATAAAAATAAATGAATAATTTTGCACTTACTTGAATCTTGTTTTTATGTTTTGTTTTTGTTTCTTCTTCCCACTTGATATTTGGTCTGCGAACTCTTGCCCTTTTCATTGGCTTTAGAGCAAATAATTGCTGTTAACAGAATATTATACGCACAACGAGTCATGAATCAACACAGGACCAGTAGCGTTTTGCTAATATTTAATCTGACGTTGTAGAATAATAGTTAGTGATCTCCATCCAAATTCATGGCGCAAATCATTGTTTGATTTATCTTTAATTACGGTCATTGAATTAAAATAAAGTAATAGATTCAAAAGTTACATCAAGGCTAAATCTGTACATATGTATTAGTGGTATCAAACACAAAACGGCACGGTATTGGTGGAAGTTTCGCACGAAAGAGCACAAAACTTTCTGTCATCTGCCCTTCAAAAATAGTGGGGCCCGGCCAATTAATTTGAAAAAAAATACCATATGATGTTGTATTAGGGATTTTTGTAGAAATATCACCTGAATTTATACTTAAATTTCAATTTGTCGGCTGAAAAAAAAAATTAAGAGAAATGTCACCTTAACTTTTCAAAATCTATAATTTATCACCTGACTTTAAAATAATTCAATTTTTCATCGATAATTAAGGGTATTTTTGTCTTTTATTTAAAATATATACAATTTTGTGTTGTTCGGCCCAGCCCAAGCCCATTAATTTTAGGCCGGACTTCCAAGGCCCGGCCCATTGACGAGCCCTATCTTTAATTACGGTCAATGAATTAAATTAAAGTAATAGATTCAAAAGTTACATCAAGGCTAAATCTGTATATATGTATTAGTGGTATTAAACACAAAACGGCATGGTATTGGTGGAAGTTTCGCACGAAAGAGCACAAAACTTCCTGTCATCTGCCCTTCAAAAATAGTGGGGCCCGGCCAATTAATTTTTGATAAAAAATACCATACGATGTTGTCAGCCATGATTATTGATAGAATAGAATAATCCATCACCCACCATGAATCCATGATCCATGATCCATGCTATGAAATAATTCATTAATTATTTTAGGACCTAAGATTCCAAAATGGGAGGGGACGGGGGTTCCATATTTTCCATATTTAAAAAAAAAGCTATGATAAAATAAATAAATATTTATTTATTTTAGGACAAAAGATTCAAAAAGGAGAGAGGGGGTGTGTCATGGGTGGTTTTTATATTTTCTTTTTGTTTCGGATCCAAACATTGAATTTCGGATGTAATTAACCACTTTACCTATAAAATTCCTTGCCTCACACAATTTTATTAGAACAAAATGAGTTAGGGTTTACTATTTTGTATTTTATATTAGAAAATTTGTCGTGTAAATCTTTTGTATAGCTCACATTAGAGTTATCGAAGGAATTTCTTGTATAACCAGAGAATTTTGTTTTAATATGAACCATAAAGAATTCGTTGTATGAGAATTGAGAGGGCGGCAAAGGGCAACCAACCATAAGGTGAGATCCATGTCCATCACCAATCATCTTTGGGGAGATGATGAAGAAATTAACAAATAATTTGTTGTAAAGGGCCAAAAAAAAACTAATGTAGATTTTCATTTGGCCAGGAATAATTTGGATTTTTGGAAAGCAGGAAAAGACCAGAAGAATCTGAGAAAATAGACCAGGAGAAAAGTCTCTCTCCTCTCCTCCCCCTTTACGTCTCACCTTCAGGGGCTCTCTTGGGCTGGGCCCCACACCACGTGACGAAAGCGATGACTGCTTGTATTGAAACCTCGAATCATAAGTGGCCACGTAACCGGAAGACCAACTTAACATGCCCAGTTGCCTGTACGATATAACGTCCAGGTTCAATGAACCTGAAAGGCCGCCCCTTTAATAGCCTCGTTATATAAACATAACACAACCTGCTAATCTTCAATTCCACACACAAACAGGAGATTCGAAAAAATCACAGAGCAAAACAGAGAAGAAATTTCATCTCAATTATTCCTTAATGGCTCTCGCTGTTGCTTCTTCTTCTTCTACTTCGATCTCTGGCCGGACCTTCTCTCTATCCACTCCCTCCTCTGACCTCAAAGGTAAAACCCTTTCTTTCGCTTTTCTTTTTCATTTTTGACTGGACTCAGAATTGTGAAATCTGGACAAGTTAGTTAGTTTTCTTTCAAGTTGGGATGTAATTAACATGTTAGGGTTCCCATTTTTGAATTTGCAGCGCCACTAGTTGGTTCGTTTCGGGTGTTTGATCGAGCCCACGGCCAAATTCAAAGCCAAGCTGTAACATTTTCTCAAAGACGGAGCTCGGTGAAGCCCGTAAATGCGCAGCCTAAACGGAATGAGTCAATGGTGCCTCTTGCAGCAACCATCGTTGCTCCTGGTAAAGATTTGAAATTTGTTATGTTTTTGGAGAATTTCAGGGAATTCATTTGTTGTGGGTTTGACTCAAAATTTGGTGAATTTTGCAGAGGCAGTTGAGAAAGTAGAGGTAGAGGACTTTACGCAATTGGCTAAAGGGCTTGAGAATGCTTCCCCTCTTGAAGTTATGGACAAGGCCCTTGAGAAATTCGGCAACGACATTGCCATTGCTTTCAGGTGGTCCTCTCTCTCCAATTTTGTTTTCCCTTTACTACTTAATTTTGATGATTATTTGTAAAATTGATAATTGCAAAACTTAATGAGCAACATTCCCTAAGAATCATTTTTCCCATATATAATCCTTCACCAAAAATAAAAGTAAAAAATTTCCCAAACTTACATTAATGCATGTGCAATGCGGGGTCATGACGTAGATGTACTCATCTCAAAATAACTATGGCAATAGTTATTTGTCATCTAGATTTAGGTGGGATTGCTGATAAGATCTAGCACTTTAGCTGATAATAAATAACAATAGAGAATTTAAACTGAGTCACCTGTCGGCTATGTTGTAGTATTCACTTTCCTTGAGATGGTGGTTGTGATTTTCCAATATATTGTTACTGGAAATTAAGCTTTTATGATGTGTTGAGCTAATTGAGAGAAGTTTGCCTTAGTGTATGCCTTTTGATGATTGCTTAAAATGTGGCCTCGAATAGTAGCCATTTTATTTTCGTTAGTAACAAAAAAACTCTGTTTTGCAGTGGAGCTGAGGATGTTGCTTTGATTGAGTATGCACATTTAACTGGTAGGCCCTATAGGGTTTTCAGCTTGGATACTGGGAGGCTGAACCCCGAAACATATCAATTCTTTGACACTGTTGAGAAGCACTATGGTATCCGCATTGAATACATGTTTCCAGATGCTGTTGAAGTTCAGGCATTAGTAAGGAGCAAAGGGCTGTTCTCTTTCTACGAGGATGGGCACCAGGAGTGCTGCCGCGTGAGGAAGGTGAGACCTCTGAGGAGGGCCCTTAAGGGGCTACGTGCCTGGATCACTGGCCAAAGGAAAGATCAATCTCCAGGTACTAGGTCTGAAATTCCGGTTGTCCAGGTCGACCCTGTTTTTGAGGGACTGGATGGTGGGATTGGCAGCCTGGTGAAGTGGAACCCAGTAGCAAATGTTGAAGGTCGTGACATATGGGACTTCCTTCGTGCCATGAATGTGCCCGTGAATTCACTGCACTCGAAGGGGTACATCTCAATTGGTTGTGAGCCATGCACAAGGTCAGTCCTACCAGGGCAACATGAAAGAGAAGGAAGGTGGTGGTGGGAGGATGCCAAGGCTAAGGAATGTGGTCTTCACAAAGGCAACATTAAACAGGAAGAGGGAAACCAATCTAATGGCAATGGTAATGGGGCTGCACATTCAAATGGCACTGCCACCGAAACTGATATCTTTACTTCCCAAAATTTAGTTACCTTAAGCCGGACTGGAATAGAAAATTTGGCAAGGCTGGAGAACCGGCAAGAACCATGGATTGTAGTGCTCTATGCGCCATGGTGCCAATTCTGCCAGGCAATGGAAGGATCGTACATTGAGCTGGCTGACAAGTTGGCAGGGAGTGGTGTGAAAGTAGGAAAGTTCAGAGCAGATGGTGAGCAGAAGGAGTTTGCCCAGAATGAACTGCAGCTTGGAAGCTTCCCCACAATACTTTTCTTCCCCAAACACTCTTCTCGGCCAATCAAGTACCCATCAGAGAAGAGGGATGTTGATTCATTGATGGCTTTCATCAATGCCCTCCGGTAACTGGACTTTTGAAATGTTTAAAGAAAGTAGTCAAGGTATTAGAGAATCTAAGTCCCCAAGCTCCCATTCATCTCCATACCAAAAAGGTGAAGTCAACATTCGTTGGCAAACCAGCAGGATAAATTGCACTGATTTTGCCTAGAATCTGTGTTTTTGGAAATGTATTTAAGTTTCTCTATGAATATTTCTGAATCGTTAGGTACAGTGTATTCTCAACTTAGTCAAAGTTCCTTACGGGACATCGTAGGGCTTTTGAATTTTTTATTTTCCGTTTTGTTGTTGGTTAGAGATTGTGCACAATGAGATATCTGATTTTGGAAATGGGAAACGTATGTTTTATTGCATGTTTCCTGTATCAGATTGCTGGATGTACTTGCCAGTTTTCTTTCTCCTAGTTGCTTTATCTGTTCTCGTGACTGAAAATTTTGAATTTCTTAGAACATTTTTCCCCATTCTGCAGCATGGTATTTCCCAGAAATTCAACATGTCAATCTTGTGCAGAAGATACAGCTAAGCACCTGAGCTGTATATCGCCATCTCAAACAAAGTCCAAATGTAATGGTAAAGCGCTGGATAAACTTATTGTAATCATAGTATCTTCTAAAAAACATGTCTCTCCTCCAGTCCTGTTTCTTCAATTATTTAATCCATAAAAACACATTTTCAATAGCTGTCTGTCTGAAGACAGAGAAACTAGAAGATGCCAATAGTCTTGTCTTGTGCGCTCTAACCATTTTCATATTTTCATATATTTATATATGCATAGCTTTCCAAGTTACAGTTGAGAAAGAAAACCCAGAATCTGTTGGTTGAACAAGATTTACATTCCATTTCATTCGCAGTACGTATAAAGCTTAAGCTTTATCATAAAATCCCTTTTGTCAAAGATGCTCAACGGCAATGTCGGCAGCAAGGCATCAGAAGACATCAGATTAATGTTAGATAGTTTATGAACTTGTTTGAAATTATTTAGAATGTTCTCTAATGACGAATGCTGCATGCTATTTTAAGTAGAGATAAAAACACAAGAAAAATTTGTTTTGGTGACCCACCTGAGACCTCAGCTGTCTAAGCCCGTGATTCACTGGTGAACCGTAGATACTGCTGTGTCTGTATTATTTTGTTTTGTTTGCTACCCCCAACCCCAAAGTAACACACTAATTTTAACAGCACACCACTGCATTGTTCCATGTAATATTTTTTGTTCTTTTCCTTGGCCTGAATCAAATTCCAAGTGATGTAACCAAATGTCCAAATTGACAGAAGCCAGAAGGCCAGCCTGTAATTCAAAAAACCATTCCAAAGGTACAGACTACAAAGTTAAGTAAGAACCAAAACCCAACCCACGTTTTATGTTCTTTTTACTTTATTTATATTGTCTTCTCAACTCTCAACTCTCAACTCTCAACTGGCAACTGTACCCAACTCTAGAAAGTCCTTTTATTTTCAAGTATGTCCTTTTCTTATGAACTATTTGCCTTGAGGGCACCCAACTCAACTAATTAGGGAAAAGAATCAAAGAAAGTTGCAACTACTCTTTTTAAGTCTTTATAATTTATTGTCGGCACACAAGGCCATTTTAGTGAATTCCTTTCCTTCAAGCAACCACAGTGCCCTTGCTATCTCTACAAAATTTCAGAACTACTCTCTCCTCTGACTGACTCCGCTCTTCCATTTCATCACTGCCTTCTTTTTCTTTATTCACACACTGACATCTCTTGGGTCAACAACCAAAACCCAGAAGAAAGAAATAAACCACAAAAAGGAGGAAGCTTTGAGAGGATAATGCAAGGATCTGTAGCTGAACCAGAAACAGAGGATGAGGAAGCCAAGCTCAAGCTCCTCTCCAATGGCAATCACTAACCCCTCACTTTCAACCATCTACTTCTGCTTCTTCTTTATCTCCACTTTACTCTTCACAGCGTCTCAAGGTAATCACTTTAACCCATGCTTGCTTCAAAATGAAGAAAGCAAGCAACACCCTTTACTTACTCTTTCTAACATTTTGTTGATGGGTTTTCAGCTACCTCTTCTTCACCCATTTTGACAACCACAAAGCAGCAGCAAAATCAAGACCAAGACAAAGAGCCATTCGTGGGAGTGAACATAGGCACAGACGTTTCGAATCTTCTATCTCCCTCAGACCTCGTTTCGTTCCTCCAAGTCCAGCAGATCAACCACATACGCCTCTACGATGCCGACCCTGACATTCTCAAAGCCTTGGCCAAAACCAAGATCCGAGTCATCATCAGTGTCCCCAACAATCAGATTCTCGCCATTGGGTCCTCCAACACCACTGCTGCTTCTTGGGTCGGTCGAAACGTCGTCGCATACTACCCAGAAACGCTCATAACGGGCATTGCGGTTGGCGATGAGGTCCTGACCACAGTGCCCTCTTCAGCTCCTCTGCTTCTTCCAGCAATTCAGTCGCTTTACAGTGCTTTAGTGGCTGCAAATTTGCATACCCATGTCAAGATTTCTACTCCTCACGCCGCCTCGATAATTCTTGACCCGTTTCCACCATCTCAGGCTTTCTTCAACCAAAGCTGGACGCAAGTTGTGCTTCCATTGCTTCAGTTCTTGTCCAAGACAGGGTCGCCTCTGATGATGAATCTTTACCCTTACTATGTGTTTATGCAGAACAAAGGTGTGGTGCCTCTTGACAATGCCCTTTTCAAGCCTTTAACACCCTCCAAAGAAATGGTGGATCCCAATACTTTGCTTCACTATACCAATGTGTTAGATGCTATGATTGATGCTGCTTATTTTTCCATGAAGAACCTCAATATCACTGATGTTGTGGTTCTTGTTACTGAGAGTGGGTGGCCTTCAAAGGCTGATTCTAAAGAGCCTTTTGCTACTATTGACAATGCGGATACATACAATTCCAATCTTATTAAGCATGTTTTTGATCGTAGTGGCACCCCTTTGCACCCTGAGACCACTTCAAGTGTGTACATTTATGAATTGTTCAACGAAGATTTAAGGTCTCCGCCGGTATCCGAGGCCAATTGGGGCCTGTTTTATGGGGATTCGAGTGCGGTGTATTTGCTACATGTATCAGGAAGTGGGTCTTTTTTGGCTAATGATACAACAAACCAGACCTATTGCATTGCCATGGATGGAGTAGACTCAAAGACTTTGCAGGCGGCATTGGATTGGGCATGTGGACCAGGGCGATCCAATTGCTCAGAGATCCAGCCAGGGCAGGATTGTTACTCTCCTAATAATGTGAAAAGCCATGCTTCATATGCGTTTGATAGCTATTACCAGAAGGAAGGGAGGGCTGCTGGGTCTTGTGATTTCAAGGGTGTAGCCACCATTACCACCACAGACCCAAGTAAGTGCTACTTCTCCATTATGGTTCTAGCATGCTTGGATTTTTTTATTTGTGCCCTCTCATTCAATAATTTTCCTTTAGCCCAATAATGGTGGCAGAACACTTCAATAGATTCGAGACCAAGGCTAAGATTGCCTTCGTAAAGATGTCTCTTTGTTGTTGTAGTCTTGCAAACAAAATTGTACTAGAAATATATGTGACCTTTGATATGCTATATATTGCTTTGGGCCAAATGGGCTCCACATACTTTGTAATTTTGTGCACTTCTTCTTGGTAATTTTCTGTACTGAACAGCTCTTTTTCTTCTTCTTTTTCGGTGGGAATGTATTACAGGTCACGGTAGCTGTATATTTCCTGGAAGGTAAAGCTTGAGAGACTTGACTTACTTTTGTTGCCACATACTATATGCAATGTAAAAAGTAATAACCATTGTTGTTGGTCTGGGATACAATGAAGCTAGTTTGCATTGTTCTTACTTAACAAGGGATATTTTGTTTTGTTTTGAGTGCAGTAAGAAGGTGAGCAATAAAACAAGGCAGGTGGTGAACTCGACCCATTCAAGTAGTGGAGCAGACAGATTAAGATTCATTGCCTTGAGCAGCAACAGAATAAGTGCCATCAGTGGGATATTATCTGTATTTTTTCGTGTAATTTTCTCTACTTTGTTATTCATTCCTTTTGTGACTCCATGCTGAGGTAGAAATAAAATAAATTTTTTTCTAATGTACAAGTGTGTTTTGAATTTCCTGGTAAACAGTAATTTGCATAGGGTTGCTTGTTTTGTTTTTGTAGATGCTTTATTTGGTTGTCTGTTAGATTATGAAATACAGAGACACACAAAAAGAACAAAAGGAAAAAGGAAAAGGGGAAAAGTTGAATTTCATGTACTGACATTAATAGTTCTTCACACCATCCATCTGATTAGGTTAAATAATTGAAAACTAGATGGTGAGAGAGCTATCATCCTTTTCCCAACCAATGGCTGGCCATTCTGAGCTTAATGGGTGGTTGTTTGTTGTTGAGCCACCGACTGCAGTAGCTTTTTGTTAACTCACAGTAGTTTTCCAAAAGCAGGGGATCGAAAACGAAACAAATATACAGGACTGCTATTAAACAAAACGAAACAAAGTGAATATAAAAAATATATTTTTGCGGTGAGCGTGGATCGAACACGCGACCTTCAGATCTTCAGTCTGACGCTCTCCCAACTGAGCTATCCCCGCTGATGTTATTCTTTAAGCTTTATTTAGTTTTACTATAATACTTCCCTTGTAATTTTAATTAACTAGTGTCGTTGACTAATGAACGACTTCATTATTTGCGTCGTTTGACATTCTTTAAGTAGTCCGTACGGTAGTCCAGCACAGAATAGTTACAGAGGATATGTAAAGATCATGGAACCAGAAGAGTAGAACAACAAAAATACCAAAAAGCGAGCGCTAGTTTTCAAATTTGGGTTTTCGTTCCTAACAATGCCCTCCAAAAGTTTATGGCGATAAAGTTGTTCAGTACAGCAGCTTCGCTAACTTTCCCAAGTCATCTTCTCCACCGTCTCATAATAAACCCTAGAAAAACCTGTTATACTCTGACCGTACAAATGTCTTGGGCATGCAAAAAATGCACCTTTGTCAACCCCCCAACCCCATCTCAAAAACCCACTTGCCAAATCTGCTTATCACCATCATCATCATCACCACCCCCATCACCAGCATCTTCTTCTATTCCAAAATGGTCATGCAAGGCCTGCACTTTCTTGAACGCTTACAAGAACTCTAACTGTGAAGTCTGTGACACCAGGGCTTCAATTTTGTCCCTCTCGAGTTTTGAGGATTTGATCGATACGGGGCTTGATAGTGGAGACCTCGATTCTTCGGTAGGCTCTGTTTTCTTGCCCCTGCAGCGTTGCAAGAGGAAGAGGGTTGAAGACCCAGTTGAGGTTAATCAGGGTTCTTCCAGTTTCAATGTGGTTCGAGAGGTCAAGGCGTCCGATAAGCGGACGACTGTATCGGGTTCTTCCAATTTCAATGTGTCTGGAGGGGTCAAGGTGCCCGATAAGGGAATGAATGTGTCGGGTACGTTTAGATTCCATAATCTGCGTCTTTTTTTGGGTTTGATTTGTTTCGTGCTTGAACTGATAAAGGTGTGAACTTTTCTTCCTAATCGATTGCTAATTTTCTTTTCGCAAATTTTCTTCTTTGCTATTGAATATACATGGTTGATGGGTCGTTGTGTAATCTGTATGGGGGTAGCTTTATTCTGTGAATATAGGTGGAAGGAGCGTTAGTATACTGCTAAGAAAAGTGAGAGTAGACGCTTCAAGATTTGACCTTTTATCAATGACCCATTCCAATTACTCCAACAGCCATTATATTCTCATGCTGACCATTTTTTTTTTGAACAAAGGTCACTGGAAGTTGAGAACTACCATTTCTAAATGTAATGCATAGTATGTGTATATTCTCAAAGCCACCAACTTAGTACGAATCGCTAAATTCTTCTCCAACTTATCAGGTGGACCTGGTAGGCATAAACTCATTTTTGATTTGCATCTAAAATTCTTTTGAGTCTGCAATAGATTCCCCTTATCCTTTTCTTCATTTCAATTGAACTAAAGGAATTTAGATCTCAAGCTACCAATTTCAAGAAGAAGCAGCAAAACCCATTCGCAATAAACTACAGAGCAATTGATTTTGTGTAAGAAATGTTTTGTTGCTTTAATCATCAAGAAGAAAACAGAAGCTTTGGCGAGAGGGAGATGAGAGCACTAGGTAACTGAAAATTTCAAAATCCTTTAGCTTGTCTGTTGGAGCACCTGTTCTATTAGATTTACACCAAAATAGCTAAGCAGTAGTATCATATTTCGGAGATGCTGGAGATGGTCTTAAAGTTCTACTTCTTATGCCTGTATTGACTTGGAAGATTCTGTAGTTGAGTTAGTTATTATGTATTTTATTTCTTCAACTGTTCCTGGTTTGCACTCTGTGAACCGCATGGGGTTTCTCACTATGAATGAGTTAAATATTTACAGAGGGAACTAGTTTTGGGTCTTCTGGTGTGGGTTTGACGACATTGAAAATTCTGAGTTACAATGTCTGGTTCCGAGAAGATCTAGAAGTGCACAAGAGAATGAAAGCTCTTGGTGACCTTATCCAACAGCACTGCCCAGATCTCATTTGCTTTCAGGTTTCCTCACACTCTTAACTGGAAATATCATTATATTTAGCCTTTTACAACTTTTATCTGATGACCACTTTTGTCCTCCAGGAGGTCACCCCGAATATATATGACATCTTTCAGCAATCTAGCTGGTGGAAAATGTATCAAAACTCAGTTTCGAACCAGATGGCAGATTCAAGACCATACTTTTGCATGCAGGTGAATGTTTGATATCTCTTTTGTACTGGGATTTGTTTTCAAATGCGAGAGAATGGTATCTGCTTTTCTACGAGTTTCTTGCTTGTCTTGTTGTTAGAGAAAGTGTTTTGCTGATTTCATATTTTAGTAAGCATGATATCATCTGACAGATGAATTAATATGTAGTTAAGCAAATTGCGAGTGAAGTCCTTCAGCTGTAAACCCTTTGGATACTCTGCAATGGGGAGAGAACTTTGTGTTGCTGAAGTTGAAGTCCCGGGGGACAAACATTTGGTTGTTGCCACTAGCCATCTCGAAAGTCCTTGCCCCGGCCCTCCAAACTGGGATCAGATGTACAGTAAAGAACGTGTAGATCAGGCAAAGGAGGCCCTCAACCTTTTAAACAAGAACCAAAATGTGATTTTTTGTGGTGACATGAACTGGGATGACAAGTTGGATGGTCAATTTCCTTTACCCAACAAATGGATTGACGCTTGGGAAGAGTTAAGACCAGAGGAAAATGGATGGACATATGATACCAAGTCCAACATGATGTTGTCTGGCAACCGGAAACTGCAGAAGCGACTAGATCGATTTTTGTGTAGTCTGCATGATTTTAGAGTGAGTAAAATTGAAATGATTGGGATGGATGCAATACCAGGTCTATCTTATATTAAGGAAAAAAAAGTGAGGACGGAGATCAAGAAGCTGGAGCTCCCTGTTTTGCCTAGTGATCACTACGGCTTGCTTTTGACAATCTGTAGCCAGTGATGTCAGTTTGGTGACATAAATGATAGAGTTTACCGTGTGTGCAGCGACCTTTCTCTTGTGGCCGACTGGCAATCCTGCCATGCATTCCTTGCATGGTATTTTGAGTATAGATCGCATATGAATATGATATGGAAGTTGGATTGTTGCGTTTACATTTTGTATGAAATTTCGTGGATGAAATAGTTCACTTAAAATGCAACTCCCAAACTGAATGGCTTGTATTTTGTTTAGTATCTTCAGATTCTTGTTATGAACGATGACTTTCTTATATATTTTCTAATTAATTCCCCCATCTCGTAACCTAAAATGCTTATTACAACATAAATAATGGGGAGGAAACTGAAACACATGAAAGTGATAGAAAAAACATGTTTTCGTTACTAGAAATGGGTAATGTAGAAGATACACAACTTAAATAACATAAAAAGAATGAAATGATGAGGTTATGTGCTTCTTTTATTAACAAGGTTTCTGTATTATGAAGAACATCTTTGAGAAACACTCGCTTGCTGTAAAATGGTTTGAAACGCTTTTGTGTTTGATAGAGGCACCGTCATCAAGCCAATGTTGATAATTCAGATCTCTCTGCGGTTGCAGGAGCCTCCAGTCTTACATAGTCATATAGAACTCCACAGAGTGCATCACCACCCCTAGCTTGTGTAAGAAATATGGAGTTATCTCCCTTAACCAGCAATGATGAAGAAATATCACCACTGAAAAGCCGGTAGAGTCCATGAATTCCGTGTCGACAAACTGTGTTATCTGTACCCAAGTTCAAAACTTGAAACACCAGGTGCTCTATATCCATATCATTAACATGGGCCTGCAGCTCAGAAGTGAGGGTAAACTTGTCGAAATTAGTAAACTTAATGACATGTTTATGCATTTCTAATTATTGGGAATTCTAGCAATTACTAACTATTCAAGAAAAGTTCATGAACAAACACAAATGCAATTTGTTGAAAGAAACTATTCAGGACTTGTAGTGCTTTGGTTTTCCAAATCGGGTGAGAAGTTTTTCATTTTTATGGCTTTTGAAACAGTTCAATAGTTTTCTTTTTCTTGAACTTTTGCCATCCATACTTTCAGGTCCGAGCGGGTTGCTGAAGCAATTGCCAGTCTCAGCTTGTATGTGCCAGTAGTTACAGAGTTGAGGTTGAACTTGATTGTCCATGTTGTTGGAAGGTATTTAGTGTCCGCCCCCCTCCTGCAAAAGTCAAATTATTTAATTCAAGCACATACTTTATTTCATACAGTTAAATTTGAATGAAAGCATTTTGGTCTATGAAGATTTAGGCTGCTTTTATTGAATGATGGCAACGTTTCTGGTTTTGTATTGCAAATAATAAGATGAGCGCATTACCAATGTATGCATTATTCATGGCGTAAAGGAAAGAAGGAAAGACCTGTCTACATGAGCAAAGAACCAGTCATTTTTTGGATTACTGCTGCCTATTGTGAAGGTCTGGTCAAATTGAGGGTGTACATCAGTGTATCTGTCCCACAAGCCATATTGTCTAAACCTGTAATGTGAAGTGAACATCAAACAAAAAATAAGAGTTAAATTATTTTCATTTTTAGTGAAGGGATGAGTTTTCTTACTTTTCAGGGCTGTTAAGGAACAGCTTGTTGACATACATTGGGTTCACATCAGGAACATAGTAACCTATGGCTGTTCGATCAGGGAAGCCAATCTCCCAGAGAGTTGGACCATCTCTGGGGGGAACATAGGTCAGATTTCCAAGTTGTGTTTGTGATCCTGAGGAATTTTGGAAAACCAATGAAATATGACATTACATGATGAGTCCTAGTGAACCATAAGTTGATATGTTTAGCTAACTGTATCGCATGATTTGACATTGAACTGGAATCCTATAAGAATGGAAGATAGCCTCCTCATCCACAGAAATTTCTGCTGTAGAAAGTACCTGGGGAGATGGTGATATGTTCTTTGCCAAGGTAATCACCCAGGAAACCAGGGATCCAGCCATGAAGTCCATATACTCCAGGGATAACATTCTTGATGGTGAAGTTTCCGGTGTAATCTGTTTCTACCCAAAACTGATAGTCCTGCATAGAATTGAAATCTCAAATGTCAAATTGAGAAGGTTACTTGTGCCTCAAGCTTGTAGTCTGTTAGGAAGTCATAAGATTGGTTGTGCCAAGAACAAAAGTGGAAGATCAACATATGCATGTTTTGCAGGGTAAGAATGGTTAGTAATTACCTTGCTTTCTGTTTGCCAGGATCCTTCAGTTGTTGCAACTGATAGGCCAACATATGCATATTTAGCAGGAATGAGAGAACCAGAAATATACCTGGAGCCATGTACAAAACAAACATAAACAGTAATACTAGTTACCAAGAATCAGTTGTGCCATGGAAGGGTTTGGTTAAACAGAAATCCCCATTTGTTGGAACTAACCTGTCCTGGACGAATAATCTTCCTGAAACCGAACCACGCTCTTTAGCAGCAACATAGTAGGGTGATGAGACAAAATCATAAGGCCACGCTGTCTCTTCAAACAACCTCTAGGATGACCCAAGTACAAAATTTATCAGTAAGTCTGCATTTAAGGTTTTCAACAAACACAAAAGAGGAGGTCTAGTTTTACTGACGTTAAACATGGTTTGCTGGAAATGAATTAGTACCTGTTTTTTCGCATCTATCCATAAATTGTGTGCCTTTGATACATCTGGGGTTGAGTTAAGGTATACAAAGAAGGGGCCAAACACTTTAGTCCAAGTCTCTCCCACTTCAAAATGAGCTAATATATCTTCCCCAATATAATGGGTTCCATGAAGCATCTGTTGCGCCAGATAGAATTGCTTACATCATCCAGGTGAGTTTCTAAGATTTTGTAAATATATATATATAGATAGTTTTAGAGTGATAGACTTTTACAGCAAGGCAGGTCGGACCGGTGTGGACTGTGAGATTTTGCTTGGTAGGGCCTCCATTGCGAAACTCCTGGCTGGGAAAGATGACCCAAAATCCTATAATGGGGCCAGAACTTATCCATCCATGGACTCCACCATCTTTGTTGTCCATTGAATACTGATACTTATCGTCAACCTGCATCCAGGATCCAGCCTCGTAGAAATAGCAGAGTTTGAAATTTTATCGAAATTCAATGTGGCATACATGCATTGTGCAGAAACACACAAGAAAAGATTTCAGGTACACACCTCGCCTTTGAGATCAGGATTGATGGGATTTACTAGCAAAACTGATTCAGGTACAATTAGTTGTTTGCCTCTGCCTGGAAGCAGATCCTCAGGCATTGGCATTATCCTTTGTTTTTCATCTGTTATTGCCATGTAGTGGAACCTAACACAAGTTCAATCAATGTAAAAACATTGACAAGAACCAATTCACTTGGAAACTCAAAATAGGAAATAAAATGATTTTACTTCTCTCTTCGCAACTTATACACCATCCTTGTCTGAGCAAGATCAAAAGCAGGACATCCAGAAGGGCGCTCATATATTGCATAACTGTAGAAGCCTGAAACACCAGTCCTTAATATGTACCTGAAAAGTAATCATTTGATCATGAAAACCATAACAAATTAAACTATGACAATATCATAAAAGTGACAAGAAGAAGACTTATGTTAATAAAGTACAACCTTATATCTACACTTAGCGGCAATTTGACACCTTGAGCTGATGATGGATTATAGGTGTTCTTGAATGAAATCTCTAAGCTGTCATTGCTCTCATGGACAACGCTATATTCAGCTCCTTTCAGTCTGAAATGTACATAATTCAGTGTACACAATGTGTAGTTAGATTGTTTGACTTTTTCATATATAGGGTAAAAGGCAAGTACAAATCCAAACTATCGAAGATACTTCATCTCAGAGGAAAGAAAAAGCATACAAAGTGTATATGTCTTGACCTCCTGGCAAACTCCAGTTGATATCCCAATATCTGCAAATGAACACAGATGAGTGTTTCAAATGACAAAAGCCATGTTGTTATCTTATGATTCATGTATAAAATCTTGCCAAATTACCAACACTGAGCTTCTGTTAATTCTCACAGTTCAAATGGTTAGAACCATCTTATTTAAATTGGAGCATCATGAGAATACTGAGAATCAGAGATGCATGAAGGTTTTTACCCTCTGCTAGATTCATTTGACTTGATATCTAAAAGGTTGTCCATTCCTCCATAACTGATGCCAGTTAAGTACCCTTGAGGCTTCAGAATTGTAAGCTTTACCAACCCATTGTCCAGTATAACCTGACCAAAATACCCAAATTCAGACACAAAAATTAAAAAACAGAAAATGATGAGAGAGTAATATGCATCAACTTACATAGGAACCTTGGTTCCTCACTTTCAGTTTCTTCTTTGCCATAGCAGAAACAGACTAATTTCTTCACCTTTCCTCTTAATCTTTATAGAGTAGCAAGATTATAATGCAGAAAATGATGGCAAGTGCCATATTTTGAGCTATTGAAGCTCATTTGGTTGAGCCACAACCAGTCGTTGGTTACTATGGGATTTAATGTATATTATATAATAAGAATCGAATCAAAGTCTTTGAAACAAGAACAGCCTTCTCTAGATCATGTCACCAATGTGTCTACATAGTTGAAGCATAACATAGGACTGTGACAATGTCCATAAATGGAAATAAAAAACAAACAAATTCAACGAGGGTAGTTTTTTTTTTGGTAAATACCACAAGGTGTCCCTACACCTGAAGAGTGGGATTAATCCCCGCTCGGAATTCGGCTTGCCCCTAGCCACAAAATGCGTCCAACGAATTTCGAATCCCCCTATTGAGACACTAGATCGTTTAAGGTGACAATTTGCCAACCGCACCACACCTTGTGGTCAGCGAGGTTAGTTTTTGAACATGCATTAATCTACACAACTTCAGACAAATGCTTATGCTATCTCAAAAATATTACTGATGCTGCACTTGTGGCAAAATTTTAATAAAATTATTATTATGTTGAATCATTTGGTCCTCTTAAATTTTGATTTGTCTGATGCTGCTGAATCATCAAACCAGAGATTTTTAATTTCTCTCTCGTCTGCAAATGGGAATTTAATATCTTAAATGTGACGACTCACTCCTTGAAAGTAGAGTAAAACTGTGAAATAATCTGACCATCTGAGTGAAATAATATATTTTTAACGCTTTTTTTTTTTTGTCTTTAGGCTGCAGGTACAGAACTATATTATAAAATAAAATACAACTGCACGTGACAGGGGGTAAGTTGGTAAAAGTAACTGGCCAATTCCATTATGTTACCACAAGTTCCCTTGCACACCAAAAGTTACTGGTCAATCGGAAACCGTCAACAAGAGTTGGGCCTCACACCTTCATTTTGGGCCCACCTAAAACTCAACGGTTCATGATTGGACTATGAACATTCACATGCACCACTCCATTTCACGCAGTAGACTTGAAATCACTGATGACAGCTCACAAGAGCCATCATCTACTGTTCTCTTACTCGCATACAAAAATGAGCTTATGAGTTAAGCTCAGCTCACAAAAGCACCGCATTGATAGAAAGAGATAAATGGAGAAAGATTCATAGTTAGATTTGGTGAGAGAGAGATCCTTTTGGTTACCTCACCAAGTCTACTTTGAACTCTCTCTCTCTCTCTCTAGATCTAAATAAGAAACATTTTTAACTTGTTTTAGTTTGCTAGAACAGAAAATGAGAGAATGCAAGCTTCTTTCTTTTGCCATTGTTTTGGTTCTGTTTCTTGTTAATGGCGTTAATGGTGAAGACCCATATAGGTTCTTCACTTGGAAAATCACTTATGGTGACATTTATCCTCTTGGTGTTAAGCAACAGGTACTTTTGGCTTTTTTACTTCCATTTTTACTTCATTGCAGCTTTCAAAACTGTTCTTTACTAGTTGAGACAGAAAGCCATTATCTTTCAAGCAATTTTGCTGGTCTTGGGAGCAAGTGAAGTTCCTTTTTTTTTTTCTGAATAAAAACAACATCTGTGGAGTTTCTGATTAGTGGGTTGAATTTGAATAACTGTTGCAGGGGATCTTGATCAATGGGCAATTTCCAGGGCCTCAGATCGATGCTGTGACAAACGATAACTTGGTCATCAGCGTGTTCAATTACCTACGCGAACCATTCCTCATTTCTTGGTAAAATACTCTGTTTCTGTCTTCCAGTTTTTATTGTTTTTTTTTTTTTTAAAATATAGAAAATTGTGTTTGTTTTCTGAGAAATTGAAAGAAAGTAATTCTGTTCTGAATCTGGGGTAAAGCATATAATTCCAAAATGCTATTCTTTTTTTGTTTCCCTCCGTATTCTCAGCTACTAAACAGAGTAACGATAAAATGTTTTGTGTCGAAACTTAGAAAGTTTTGGCCTTTTTATCAGCCTCTACCAGATCTACGGCTGCAAAACTTGATTTTCATATAGAATAATCTTCCCCTTAATTGTTTCCTAATGACTAATATCTCCTTACATACATGCTAAGTAAGAAGAACTCATGCGTCTATTAAGCACGTGAATGAAGTTGGGGTCAGTTTAGGAGAATATGCTGCATATCCTTGATATTGATTATAAAGGGAATTTTTATTCATAAAAAGAAAACTCTTACAAAGTAACTAAGCAACTTTTACCCTTTAAGTCGCTTTTTGTCGGTTTGGGTTTGTTAAATCATGGTACGGACATTCATTTGAGGATATGACTTTGTTTGGAATGTTGTTTTTAATGTTAAAATCTCTGTTATTAAACCTCTTAAATGCAATCTATCGCCTTTATCTCAGAAAACCTATTGCAAGTTTGGCCATACCACACCACACTGCATGATAATAAAAAATTATGTATACTGGCCTCGTATTGTGAAATCTGATCCTTCACATGCTGCATCTCTTCCTGTCCACAGACAGACAGGACCACACCACAACTACATCATATTCTATAAATAAACAAGTGTTACGCAGACTTAGATAGTGAGCCCATCTGCGTTATATCCCTGTCCGGTTTATAACTAGATCAAACTTGAGTAATTACTTGAACCAAGTCCAGACATTTGTTAGTAAAAATGGGCACAAATCAAGTAAAATATCTCTTGATTTACCATTTTCGCAGAATTGCCATCTGCACGCATGTCAGCTGTTAAATGTAGAAAACACTGGCATTCGAAGAGTGCATTTACTGTGTAGCCCCACAAATCAAAGTAGATCTAACTTCACGTGCAGTCAGATCCTTAATTTATGACAAGCAAAACCAGCATTCAATCAGGTCTAACTTGGTGTAGTAGAGAGGTGGAGGGGGCCTCCACATTCAATGTGTTAGAAGGAGACTATTAGTTGAAACTACTAGTTTGTTGATTTTTGATCTGCCACATTGTAAATAATTTTCTGGTGGCTTCCTTTATGCATCCAACTTGAGTTTGATGATATAAAATTTTGGAGGGCAAAACCTTTTTGAAAGAATAAATACCAAAATCTGTCTTATGTTTATAATCAAGTGATGCATTAAGTTGCAACCTTTTAAGTGACACTATTGAGTTTCAATCTGACTGTTTCTTCTGCAGGGATGGTATACAGCAGAGAAGGAACTCATGGCAGGATGGAGTTTATGGCACAAACTGTCCAATCCTACCAGGGAAGAACTTCACTTACAACATCCAAGTCAAGGATCAGATTGGTAGCTTTTTCTACTTCCCGTCCTTTCTGTTCCACAAAGCAGCTGGAGGGTTTGGCGGCATCAGAATCTGGAGCCGTCCTAAGATTCCGGTTCCTTTCCCTAATCCTGCTGGAGACTTCACTGTGTTAGCTGGTGACTGGTATAAGACTAATCATTACGTAAGCAACTAAGAATTCTATTTTGTCACATAACATGTTTATATTTTGGTTTTATTAATACTCAAACTTTGTTCCTCATCATATATATATATTTATTATGTTCTCTTTTGGGAAATTTAGATACTGAGACGAAGCTACTTGGAGTTTGGTCGCAATCTTCCCTCCCCTGATGGGCTTCTCATCAATGGTCGTGGCTGGAATGGATACACATTTACTGTTGATCAAGGTATTCTAAAATGAACATCTCTTCTTCTTTGTATCCCTTCAACAAACAGAGCTCTTTATCTTTGAATTTATCAGCTACCATTTGGGTAGCTGTTTGTTTGTATGTGCTTATAACTAAAGGCATAATTGGCACCTCATTGTTTCAATAATTTGTGTGCAGGGAGGACATATAGGTTCAGGATATCAAATGTGGGGCTTACAACATCCATTAACTTCAGAATTCAGGGACACAAGTTGAAACTGGTTGAGGTAGAAGGGTCTCATACACTCCAGAACATCTATGACTCCCTTGACATCCATCTTGGACAGTCCTATTCTGTCCTGGTCACAGCTGATCAGCCTGTCCAGGACTACTACGTCGTTGTCTCTTCGCGCTTCACCCCTCGGGTACTCACCACAACAGCCGTTCTTCACTACAGCAATTCGCGCAAGGGAGTTTCAGGTCCTCTCCCTTGGGGTCCTAGCACACAGGTTGCTTGGTCCCTCAGCCAGGCAAGATCTATCCGGTACTTCAAATTCTCTGCTACATTATATCAACATAACTCATAAAGATGTCTTTACACATAGAATGCTTTTTAAAATCTGATTGAAATCCAAGTTTGATCATTTAGTTGCTGTTTGAACCAGCTGGAACTTGACAGCAAGTGGACCAAGGCCTAATCCCCAAGGCTCCTACCACTACGGATTGATCAAGCCAGCCCGGACAATCATGCTTGCAAACTCTGCTCCTTATATCAATGGGAAGCAGAGGTTTGCTGTCAATAGTGTCTCATATGTTCAGCCAGACACTCCTTTAAAACTCGCTGACTACTTTAACATTCCGGGGGTTTTCAGCGTTGGAAGCATCCCTACCAACCCCAACGGGGGAAGCGGCTACCTCCAGACCTCCGTCATGCACGCGAATTTCCGAGAGTACGTCGAGATTGTGTTCCAGAATTGGGAAGACACCGTGCAGTCATGGCACATTGATGGCTATTCATTCTTTGTCATGGGGTAAGATCATGCGTATAGTTCTAAAACCAGGCGTTAAAATTATTTCTTGGTCTTATATGCTTGAGTGATTTTGACATTAATTGGTGGGATAAAATCTGCAGGATGGATGGAGGACAGTGGACACCAGCAAGTAGAGTACGTTACAATTTGAGAGACACAGTTGCACGTAGCACAACTCAGGTATTGTGATTTTTGTAAGAAAATACTAATTGGTTGGATTGTTTTTATTTATTATTAAATGTTTGATTTTGGGCAGGTGTATCCGAGGTCATGGACTGCAATATACGTGGCACTGGACAATGTGGGAATGTGGAACGTGAGGTCTGAGAACTGGGCCAGGCAGTATTTGGGCCAGCAGTTCTATCTGAGAGTCTACTCTCCTGCACATTCATGGAGAGATGAATACCCAATTCCAAGAAATGCTCTGCTTTGTGGCAGGGCAAGAGGCCGCCGCACTAGGCCTCTCTGAAATCTCATACCATTCAACTATTGGATTCTATATATGCTTCAGTTGGGGTCAATTTTTGTCACGAGAGGGTGACATAGTTTTATCCTAACTTTAGGAGCATCCTTGTAATTGTAACAATTCGTTTCATTGGGAGCTCCTCTTGAGCTTCTAGAGTTTTTTTTCTTCCAATATTGTTATTGCTAGATGGGTTATCCACTTCAATAACTCCAACAGAGTAATCGAGTTTATCGTCCTAAATTGAGTTGATTCAATAAAGGTAAATGATAATAGCAGTTGTCCATACACTCGAAATTCTGTTTTCGATTTCTCTACTTCATTATGACCTATTAAAACAAATGAAAAGGTAACCGAAGACCGGCATAGACTGTAAAGGAACGGATGCCAGCGAGCGAGGCAGCATTGTTATGCTTTGTGCTTCCTGGCTGTATGACAAGTTTGGCTTTGCTACTTTCTCATTCATTCCATTCCACGTATAATTACTATATAAAATACCACAAGCTTTGCTTACGACGTCACACTCCTATGCTTCTTCTGCCAATGCATGCCACACAGACTCAAGACTCAGAGACAGAGACAGAGACAGAAGAAAGAGAGAATATTCTTCCAATTCAAAACCGCCTCTCCGACTTTGGATCTGTTACTGAAACGGCATGGGCATGGAGGCCACGTTCCGCTTATGTCATGAATTTGGTTTCAGCCATTTTGGCCTTGTCCACATGAATTAAATTAAATCAATTAATTAGGAAACTTCCATCCAAATTCCCATCCCACCAATATGAATGACGTTTTCATCCCCGACGTGTCTCTCAGCCTGCGATGCCCGACATGCGAAGCATGTCTACGTTTCAAAATCTGCATACACACACCTCCCTCCTCGTGCTCATTCATTGATTGTATGCATCGGAATTTGGAGAAATTATAGAATGATACGGATATAACTTCCCGTATGAACTGGGTTTGTTTCTTGCTTGCGTTTCAGTATTGTGATGAGAGAAGCGACTTTGAGTCATCCATTAGTTAATTGAATTGTATACGTGACTAATGAGGGAGGAGTGAAAAGTCTTTTCGGCTGGAATTAGGGAATGAGATTGACCGGTGAGGAGAGTGAGAGTGAGGAGTGAGCGAGAGGAGCAGGTTTGAAAATATATTTATTTGATTGGGTGGCAATGCAACTTGCAACTTGCAACTTTGCTTATTTTGGTATGTTTCCTTTAGGACATGCAACTTGCTCAGCTCATCATATAACGTACGTTTGCCTTTCCTTTGTTTTCTTGTCAAACCTATTTATTTATCTTAACAGTTATAACGTACGTTTGCTTTGCTGCTGATTCCCATACTATTTCACATCTATTGACCCCCAACAAAGATTTTTTTAAATATTTATATTATATTAATTAATAATTTTACATTGACTTGACCTCACTCTACTTTTTAATAATTCCTGTTTAATCTTTCTAATACAACATCTCCTTTTTTTTCACCCAATATAGCAGTAATAAAAGTCTATACTAATATAAATATAGCAGTAATATAAATATATATGGCTTGCGTTGGGTTTTTCACTTTTCACCTTTCATTTTCATCCAATCATGAAGGCTTTTTTGAACATAAAACCATACAACCTCTGCGCAGGACTTAAATTCTGTGGGGGTGGGTGGGGTGTGTCCCGAAGTTTTTTCTTTTTCCCAATTGAAACTCCAAGGACTAAAAATTAAGTATCCCTTTGAGCCTGAGAAAAAAAAAAAAAGCTGCCGCTAAAGGACACAATTCTCACCAACTGGTCATCTCTGTATTTATTCTCTTTCAATTTGTTGAGCCGCTGCAGTGCTGAGGCCTCATCTGATATATCATCACTCTCTCTCTCTCTCTCTCTCTCTCAAACAAGTCAGGCAATGAAGAGCTCTCTCAAGGGGTCTCCATCTTCCTCTGTTGACAATGGCGATGATGACGATCATCAAGCTGGACAGAGGTTGGTATTGTACCATCATTTGCTAGCTGCCGCTGATCATCATCAGAGAAACGGCCTGCAGAAAAAACCATCGCCGTCGTCCTCGTCAACTCCGGTGAGACCTTATGTTCGCTCCAAAATGCCTCGCCTTCGTTGGACACCTGATCTTCACCACTGTTTTGTGCATGCAGTCGAAAGGCTTGGCGGCGAACAAAGTAATTAAGCTCCATCTCTCTTAGTTAAATAATATATATATCATTCACATAATAATTAATATATGATTTATTGTTCTTAATTAAAATTACAGGAGCTACTCCAAAGATGGTCTTACAGATCATGAATGTGAAAGGCCTTACCATATCTCACGTTAAAAGCCATCTTCAGGTAATTAATCTGATGATTAATTAATTCAAATCCCCCCTTTTTTTTTGCCTTCTGCGATTTTTTGCTTTTTAATTATTTTTGTTTTTGTTCATTCTTTCTCACGTTGAGGTTTGTGACGGACAGATGTACAGGAGCATGAAGCATGAACAAGGCATACAAGGTACACATGTACAGAACATATTCTATTCGTGAACTCATGCACGCCCCCTTTGACTAATTTGAAAGAAAACTTTTGGTCCATGCTTTTGTAATTTTTCATCTTTTGAAAGAAGCTATAAGGATATTGTGTAATTCTTAAGCTCTGGCTAATAATAATTGAATGTTGAACATAATATTTTGTTGCAGCAGCGGCTATGGCAGCAAAGAAGAATGGTATGTTCCAGGCCTTGGAGCACCCAAACAACTCAAACTTATTGAAACCAATCAATAGAAATCAACCTCGTTATTTCCAAAACAACGATGGGATGAAAAACATGTACAACTGTGGACCCTGCCAAAGCAATAAAACTTGTTACATTGAACACCTTGATCTCAACACTACCAGCCCACTGCCAAAATGGTAATTCATTGCTGAATTAATTATAATTATTTATTTATCTCCCTCTATAATTTCCCTTAATTATACTTATGTGGTCTTAATTTTAACAGGAAAGATGAGACGAAGCAAGCCATGTGGATTGAGAAAAAAGAGGCGAGGGAGCAGAATCCAAATTCCTTCATCATATTCAAGGATCTACTCAAAAGATGCACTGATGCACAAGTACCACTCTCTCTCTCTCTCTCTCGCTCTCTCTCTCTCTCTCTCGTTCTCTCTCTCTCTCTCTCTCTCTCTCTCTCTCTCTCTATAGCTGCTATGTCTCTCTGGGCTCAAACAGCTATTTTATATATTTGTGCAAATATTCCATATATAATTATGTATGACTTTTCAGGAGGGCAATGATCAAGGAAAAGCTGTGTCGCTAGTGAGTGCAGGTTGCAAGAGCAATCATAAAGAATTTGAAGATTTATTATTATGTGAAGAAAGTGAAAGTAGCATGAGAGTAGATTCTAACAATTATGCAAGAATGTCTCTATCACTCAACTCGTCACCGAAAGCTTCTCATGAGCTGTTGAGGCTCAGCAAAGCTGCTGGGAATTCAGATATGAATGATGTCTCTCTTGAGCTTACTCTCAGTACTTAGACTATATATTCATGCACATAATCGATAGAGACAATGTGGAAACTTCAAAAAAAAGTGCCCTTTTTTTATTTTGCAATATTCTCCTATAATATCTAGTTATCTACATATGAACTACTTCCTGCACGAATCTATAAAATTAAACTCATACAATAACAATTAACAAATAACGCTCTCCAAAGTACAAGCGACAAAAAAAATGTAAATAGCGTGACATATAAAATACTATTATCAATTAACTTGGTCACATAAATGTCATGTGATTTTTCATCTAACTTTCGAGCAACGTGTGTGTGATATCATATATATGTAAGGAATATATTTTAAATTTTCTCTTGTGATGAAAAATGTGTGTGACTTGACTTTAGGAAGTAGTTCTCTCTTCTCTCTCAATACCAAGTCAGTTAGAGATGAGTTGACTTCATGCAAAAACAAAGCAATTAAGGGAATGTTTATGTTTCGTGATAAAACTAAAAATATAGGTTACTCATGTACATGAAGTGGGATATATACATCTTCCCTAATTTCAACCTACCATCTTCTCTACTCTTGTTCTTTCATCTATATATTGGAGCGTTTGTCCCGAAGAGCAAAATGTCCCAAATCGAATATCACAAATCTTTGGCTTAAGTATATTTTCTCACAGAAGAAGAAGAATATCTATTTATATATAGATTCCTGATGGCTAGCTCTACTAAGGTTTTGGTGTTTGTGCTTGTTGGTGCGCTTATATTCATCAGCGGCACTACATATGCCAGGATGGTTAATGAGGATGTGAGCAAAAAGGGTGGTGGTGCATTTAAGGAGGCAAAGACATATGCATTTTTCCATCACAAGTTTCCAGGTTATGGATATGGATTAGGTAAAGGCATAGGTTTTGGTGGTGACTTCGGTAGTGGAGGAGGCTATGGTGGTAATGTTGGTGGGTTTGGGAGTCAAAGTGGATCGGGTTCTGGTTCCGGTTCCGGTTCTAGTTCCGGTTCTGAATCTGGCACTGGCACTGGAGCTGGATCTGGATCTGATGCCAGAGCAGGAGCTGCAGCCGGGGCTGGGTCTGCAGTTGAAGGGCAAGGAGCTGGTGGTGGATCGCCTTGAGTGTTCTATATATGCATGCACTAATCTTTCCACCGGTTCTCAACTTGTGGCTGCAACCCATGTATTAATATATATATAGTAGCTAGCTAGCTAGCTATATAGTTACTTTGTACTATCATGTGGTCGATGTACCACTAGATCTATGGAATAATTAAAAGCTACCCAATTTAAATTTTCTCTTTTGATTTATTCTCCCTCTTTATTCTTATTATTATTAGTGGCAATACTTATTTGATATTGATTCTCGAGTAGAAATGGACGGTTACACAGTAAAGAATTTGTAGTTCAAATAATTCAGGATTATTGTCTCTGCACCGGAAGGAAGTTCTGTGTTTCAATTTCCGCTCTTCGCTTGTGTAAGAAATTGATGGGGAAATGGTCCATGGGACTCTATGAGCCCAACGTTGGATTGGATACAAGAGGAGAATAATATTGCACCGGGCTTTTTTGGACTGAACTGTAGTAGTGGGCTAACCACAATCCAGGGTCACGTTCAAAGATTCAAAATGAGATATTTTTTATTATTATCAGATCTAATATTCAGAAAAATAAAATGAAATAAATAAATAAACACCAACATATATTTGAGATCCAAAAACGTTGGGATGTGCTTATTCTTTCATCCCAAACTTAAGCCAAAACAAATCCCCTTCTCAACCACTACTCTCTTGCCATTGGTGTCCAGAATGTCCCTGCCCTCACCAACTTTGGTCGTTAAGCGATCACCTGTCCTCAGTTCCACAATATGGATACCTATGTACTCAATTCAAGGGCCAACAAAACAACTTCCTTGGTGCGTCCCGCTTTTACTACAGTTTCAGTCAACCTCGGACGAGATGAGCGGCATAGATACTGTCGTGTCTGACTCTGCCATCACAGCCGTTGATACATCAAATGCACAAGAAAGGATTCTGGGTCTGACTGAGACTGTGAAAGACTGAAACTTTTTTCCCTAAAAAAATTATTTCTTTTATTTTTGGGTAGAGCTAAAAGATTTCTAAGAGGAGTGAGAAATGAGAAAGCGACAGCATTTCATCAAAGAATAGAAGATTGGGGTGTTTTGTCAGGTAGTGGTATCACCACTCGCTAACGATGGGGTGTTGTTGTTTTGGTTGTCTCGAACTCGATTAGGAAGGGAAAGCCCTCCTCCACCCACTATATACCACCAACCTCTTTTTCTTTTCTTAAAATTTTATTAACATATCTGTCTCTGTATCTCGTACTTACACTCACATATATAAAAATCCCATCTTTTTTAAATCTGTTTTTCTGAGTTTGGAGATGCTCATTTGGGCTCTCAGATTTGCCTGTATTTGAAGAACAACAGATACCAGAGAAGACAACCCACGTCTCAGTATGTGAGTTTTCTCGTTCTCTCTCGTATGTGCAAATTGCATTTCATTGGGTTTGTTTTCCTGAGCATCTCTTTTTCTTTTTGTATTTTCGTTTTCCTTTCCAGATTAAATGATGTAAGATTAGGAGATCTGTGTGGTTGGCTTGCTTACTCTTTGATGGTTCTGAATGATTGAGATCCACATGGTGATAATGCTCTGTTTTATTGGAATGCGTTAAAACATGATTGTTCTTATAATCGAATCTGATTGATTCAGTAGCATTTTTCAGTGGTCTAAAATTTGTTAACTTGACGCGGTGGATTCTCAATTGTATAGTTTAATAGGGGTATTTAGCAGTGGTTTGTAAAGGGACCTGCTTGATCATCTCAATTGTGTTTTTATACCATTGGATGACTTTAGAGTCTATACATCTATATCTCATTTTGATGATAATGGTAGTGTCTCAATGCAACTCTATAAACCAGTCTGTATGAAGTGGGATGCAACATTTTTTATGGTTGATTATTGTTCTTGGAGAGATTTGAGGATGTAGCTTGAATGTTTAGTTCCCCATTTCTAAAAGCTCTTAGTGATAGGACAAGATATAGAAGTATATCATTTCTGTTGTTTGAGACCTATCTGTATTTTGTATCGTGGACCTAAAAATTCACTATGATTCTGTATATCAGATATTCTGCTAAGATGAGAGGAGCGGGTTTGTGGCAACTTGGCCAGTCAATCACCCGACGCGTTGCTCAGGGTGATAAGAAGGCTGTAGCGCACCGATACTTTGCCTCGGAAGCTGAGCTCAAAAAGACAGTTCTCTATGACTTCCATGTTGCTAATGGAGGAAAGATGGTGCCATTCGCTGGATGGGGCATGCCTATTCAGTATAAGGACTCAATCATGGACTCCACTCTAAACTGTAGGCAGAATGGTAGCCTGTTTGATGTCTCCCATATGTGTGGGCTGAGCCTAAAGGGGAAGGACTCCATTCCATTCCTTGAAAAGCTTGTCATTGCTGATGTTGCTGGACTTGCCCCTGGAACAGGGACCCTCACTGTCTTTACAAATGATAAGGGAGGGTCAATCGATGACTCTGTGATTACCAAGGTTACCGATGACCACATATACCTGGTGGTGAATGCTGGATGTAGGGATAAAGATCTTGCTCACATTGAAGAGCATATGAAGGCATTCAAGGCTAAAGGGGGCGATGTCTCATGGCACATCCATGATGAGAGATCTCTTCTAGCTCTCCAGGTCAATCCTTTTCTTTTGATTCTTATTATCTTTCTACTAAATCTAAATATTCCGTTGCCCATTTGCTAGAACCGATTGTTTGATTGCAAGTTTTGCATATTTGAAACTTGTCTGATTCAACTGCTGCTTCTTTTCTCTTACATCAAAGACCGATTTCAAAGAAGTTTAAGTTAAGTACGGTAATTAGAACTGTTGAACTCAATTGAAACTTACTTAGACTGATTTGGCCAATAATTCACCAGTTAAAACTGTTGCGCTTACAGTAGTGAAGCAGGCTGACAATTGGGCATGGTTTGATTTTGCTTAAATAGCTGATTAATATCTCTTATGGTTTGATTTTGCTCCAATAGCTGATTAATATCTCGTATAGTAACATGTATAATGAGGAAATTAATTATTCTGTGCAGGGACCTCTTGCGGCTCCAACTCTCCAACACTTGACGAAAGAGGATTTGAGCAAGTTGTATTTTGGAGAGTTCCGAATTTTGGATATCAATGGGGCGCACTGCTTTCTCACAAGGACTGGGTATGTTCTTCCATATGCATTCATGTGATGTGAATGCGATTACTAAGAAAATGATTGAAGATGATGAGTGAAGCAATTTAACTCTGTTTTATGCTTTTCTTTGGTGATATCTGAACAAAGCATCCAGGCCTCAGACTGCAAACTTTCATATCTGTTTTTTTTTTGTCAACAACTTTCTTATCTGTTTAGTTTACAAATTTGTTATTATTTCCGTTTTCATCAACTTGGCATTTCTACTATTTTATTGGAGTGAGCGATGAATGACATTTGATTGCGCTTTTCACTGAGCATTGTAGGTACACTGGTGAAGATGGATTTGAAATTTCAGTTCCTTCTGAACATGCAGTGGATCTTGCCAAAGCAATCTTGGAAAAATCTGAGGGGAAGGTGAGGCTGACAGGATTGGGTGCTCGTGATAGTCTCCGGCTAGAAGCTGGGTTGTGTTTGTATGGCAATGATATGGAGCAACACGTAACACCTGTGGAAGCTGGACTCACATGGGCTATAGGGAAGAGGAGAAGAGCAGAAGGTGGCTTTCTTGGTGCTGAGGTAATACTCAAACAACTTGAGGAAGGTCCTTCAATCCGGCGTGCTGGTTTCATCTCTTCAGGCCCACCTGCTAGAAGCCACAGCGAGATTCAAAATGAAAAAGGTGAAACCATTGGGGAAGTTACAAGTGGAGGATTTAGCCCCTGCCTGAAGAAAAATATAGCCATGGGGTACGTGAAATCTGGATCACACAAGGCTGGCACCAAAGTTAAGATTATTGTCCGAGGAAAGGCCTACGATGGAACGGTCACAAAAATGCCTTTCGTACCTACAAAATACTACAAGCCATCATAATCCTAGTGCGGTATTTCATCACTGGGATTTTCTAATGTTTCCCCTTTGATTTCTTGATAAAACTTGACTGTTTCTGTCAATGCTAATTTCCTTTCGCTACTTGCTCTGAATCTGGAATGGAATGGGATTTATCTTTTGTCTTGTGTTGTTTATGTTCCACCTCTTACCAACTTGGATGATCTTTACTGTTGATATTTACAGTTTCATAGCTTAAACCAACATGTGATTGACCATGTTATAATAATCGACTGGACAGATCAGTCTGACGTAAATTACAACCTAAAAAAAGACTGAAGATCGCATTTATTAGGGAGAATTAGATTGACCGCAATGTCCCCTTACCCCATTACGAGCGACTCCCAACTCGAGGGCCAAGTCCAACCATGCAATGGTAAGACATTGTCTCAGAGTCAACATTTCCGGTGAATCTAAGCCATCCAATCCAGACCAGTTTCTTGTTGTTTGGATGATAAAAATATACCAAAATGCTATAAACAACTTTATTTTGTTCAACTACTAAATTCACAACTCCCTCCTCTTAAACAAAGGACATAAATTATGTTTAAAAAGTCAATGACTCTCATAACACGGTTGTTTAAACACTTAACAAAGCTTAATTAGATAGATAAAAAAAACAAAAGACTAAATGTTTCTATGTCATGCATGACAGCAAATGATGCAGAAACAAAAAAATCAAACACATTCTTCTGCGAATATTGTAGTGTGAAAATTTTGTGTTAATATTAATTCTTCTATTTTACATGATTGTACAAAGAATCGATCGTTAAATTCTAAAAAGAACCAAAGAATCAGAGGAATTTTCCTATTTCTGTTTGTACAACATTTGATGAACTACTTAGAAAAGCTTGCAACCAAATTCATCTATTGATATTCCCTCGAGACGAGATGAAGCTGATTTTGATGCAAGTTCTCTAAGCTGATCCGAGCTTCTTCCCAATTGCATAGCAACCTTCATTTCAAACAACTCCCCATTTTCTCTTTTCTCCAAATCTTGTTCTTCAAGTGTGGCTTGAATTGTATCCTCCAATTTGTTGAAGAAGCCAGCGCAGTTCCTATACATCTCAAACACCATCCCAATTTGCCCACCATGCTGAAAAGCATTAACTGCGCTAGCCAATGACCCTGCAGCCACTGCCACTATGGCACTAGCTGACCCATGGCCCACAAAAGCAGAGCCAATGGCTGCAACCCCAGTTAGCAAAGGGCCTGAGATTGCCAAAATCTTGTTGATCTTCAACACCAAGCTCCCCAGTCTCTCATAGTCTTCTATGTCTTTCGTCTTCACCACTTCAATAATTTCCCTCATTTCCTCTTCAAGTTCAGCACTCCACCCATTAATCTTTCCCATCTGGGAGTTGGGTTTGCTTGGCTTTTGAGATTGAATATTTTTAGGCCACCAAACAGCTGGCTCAAATTTTTTAGGGAACTTTTCAAGCATGGCTCCAAGCAAAGGAAGTGGGTAAGCTTTGTCAAGTGCCAAGACCTTCTCCATAGTGTCCTTCACATCTTGTTCAGTTGGATCATGAAGAGCAAGCGTCGTTTGGATTTGGCTCTGGAGCTGCTTGAACAATCTTGTGGCATTGCGCTGCTCCTCAGCGAGCTGCGAAGGCTGGATCTTGTTCATCACAAGAAGCATTCCGGAGGCTGCAGAGAACAAAAGAGTGGAGGAGATGTTCAAGGCCAAAACGGACACTCCAGCACCGGCTGCAGTGCCTGCAATTCCGGCCATGAGTGAAGCTGAGAGAGTGATCATGTTGATGGAGTTGAGAAGAAGCGTGTTCCAGTTGTCGCGCTGCTCGTGAATGTTGTTGTGCATCTCAACTCTGTCTGCTACGGCTTCTAAGATTGCATAGAGCTGAGTTGTAGCAGCTGTAGGAGTTGCTGGAGTGGTAGAAGGGTTATTGTATGAATCATTATCAAGGATATGTTTTGGTTCCCTCAATTGAAGGCCCTCAAGAACTAGCTTTGTTGCTGTTTTTGGGACTGCGAAGCGGACTCTTGGGAGCTTGGGGACATGGATAGCAGCATTGATATTTGATCTCCTTGAAGAAGAACAGGATGAAGAAGAAAAAGAAGAAGAGAAAATGAGAGTTGAAGTTTGCAAGGACGCCATTTAACTTGTTGGGTTTTCTTGGATCTCTTTGGTTGTGAAGTAATTAGAGTATTGAAATCAGAGGGGATCTGAGTTTTTCTCTTTGGTGCCTTTGTTGTTGTTGTTGTTGTAGGAGGAGGAGGAGAGGATTTGAGATGGAAATAGAAGGTCCAATTTGGTGTTATTTATAGTGGGGAAGCACGGCTGAAACTGAAAGAAAGGAAGAGGTCAGATTTGGAAAATATTGACTGGCTTGAACGGGCAAAGAAGACTCAGCCCATTGGCTGACCTGCAGCCTGACCCATTCCCTTATTTTTAATTTTCTCTGTTCAAGATTTGGTCCCCTAAGCTTCACTCTCTCTCTCTCTCTCTCTCTCATGCAAACATGTAATAGCGATACCCTACGTTTGCTTGCGTGGTACTTCACCTTGTCAACAATTTAATAAGCTGCTAGCAACTTGCAATTTTTGTGACCTCCTATTTGATTGAAGTGGTCTCTTCACTGGGTTTTAAAGATGGACCGAGTTTTTTTTTTTTTTTTTTTCCAACTACTAGTTTTCAAACCTCAACATTATATTATAATCTTCTTAATGTTTGGTCTTTCATTTTTGGCACACTGGTCTCATTCCGATCCTTGTCACTTGAATCAATAGTGGGGTTGCTTCTATTAGTGCTTTAAAATATGTTGAAAGGAGATGCTCTTTTTTTAAAATAAAAATATATCATTTTCAAGACTCAATTTGTAAGGATCATCATATATCATTATAATATCACAATTATTTCACAAAAATACAAGTCACCAAATACCATGTTAACATCTTTTCATTGCCAGAAATAAATGAAGTTGATGACTAACCTAAAGCAGTAATGATTTTTGTTTTCTAGCATTGTATATTACTCACAAATCACACATAATATAACAAAACAAAATGTAATAAAATAGTAAACCAAATTGTGTAGGTCAAGCAAGTTTAGGCTTGCATACTTGAGTTCAGCAAATTTGTCGGGGTAGTGAGCTCTCCCAATTGCAGCTAAGTTCAAGTCTCATTTTTCGTAAATTAAATTAATTTAGAATAATTTAGATTGTTGCTTGTATTTTTTTAAAAAAATTGAAAAAAAATAAAAATGTTTAGGCTTGGTTTGACGCCATGAAGGTTTGAGCGTTTCCAATTCTGATCGGATTAAATTGACTTTTCAATTTTCCAGCTGAAAATCTTCAAACCCGTATGTCAACTTTACATTCGGAACCCATATGTCAACTTTACGCTCGGAACCCGTTCCTGAAAGGAAGAAAAGGTCTGCTTGCTTGTGATTGGTAAAACCGTAAAAGGAGAATATATGCGAAGTAACCCAAAAGATACTCTCTCCTGATAATTGGGCACTCCGCTCGGCACAGCCATGGAGGGATCCGTACAATACAAACAAAATCTCTGCCTGACAGTCTTGAGCTACAGTTAAATGCCTCATAGATATTTCACTCAAAACTATAAACTGAAAAGCGCAAACAGTTAGTTCCTCTCAAGAATTGGAAGACTGTGTAACAAGGAAAAGCATGGGGTCGATTGCAAAGAAGGGGTTGCAGCAGTACTTGCTTCAGCTTCAGCTTCATCCTCTCAGAACTAAGGTCAAATCCCATGTCTCTGTTAATCTCACTTCTGTTGTTTCAGTCCAATTTTGTGATGGGGTTACCTTGATTTCCTCTGTTTTCCGTTTAAACTCCTGCTCGCTTAGTTGCCCAGAAAGTTTAGGGAAGAAAGCCAAAAGAAAGGATTTTCTTTATAGTTTAAGGTTGTTTTCTCATCTGGGTTTTCGAAGATATTCTCTTTTAAACTCAATTATGACTGGTACTTGTGCTAATTTAGTCTCTCTATCCTAGCCATCAAATTCTGTTAATTGGGAATTTTTGGTGATATCTTCGTTTCTTTTTCGAACAGGCAATTACAGCTGGGGTTTTGTCAGCGATCAGTGACATAGTGTCTCAGAAGCTCACCGGCATCCAGAAACTTCAGTTAAGACGGCTGCTTCTCAAAGTGGTAAGGTCCCATTTTATTTTGGTTTCTTGGTTTTCCAATTACATAGAGGATTTGTCTGTGTTTTTCTTTCTTCTATATAATTGGATGTTAAGCAGTTGAGCTACATGAATGGAAAGATCCCAATTCCCTACTGTAGCCAAATGATGCTGTTTCTATTTGATCATTGCCACACACACACGCATTTCATTTAGCTAAACTCATAGCCATTGCTCAACCTTAATTAGAATAAGTTCTCAGCTAGATTTGGTCTGAAAGACCAACGTAACACTTATGAACATGATTACACTGGATGGCATTTCAATCAGGTGGATGCCTAAAACATCCCCCTGCATATCACACACACCCCTGACCTGGGTTTTTGGATTAAGGCATGCAGTTAAAGAAGATAATATCACTAACCCTGTTTACAAACTAATGTAGCAAACAGAAAATATCCCAGTAAAATGCAAAATATACAGCATGGTTGTCAGGGATGATGACTAAAACTCATTATGCAGTCATAATTACAATCATTATTGGGTGATATGTACGTTCTTGTTTTTCTGAGAAGATTCTGTAAGAAGTTTGGGTGGATCTTCAGGACTCTATTTGCTTGGCCCTAAAAGTATTAATGTGCTGAAGGAAAGAAGGTTTAATTTTTTTGCTATATATGCACACATGTCTATTGTTAATACGTCAATTCTGATGTGTACATGTAATATTACATGTGTTGTCCGTTATAACCTTGCATTTCTGCATGCAGCTTTTTGGAGCTGTTTATCTTGGACCATTTGGGCATTTCCTGCATTTAATACTTGATAAGATTTTCAAGGGGAAGAAGGATTCAAAAACAGTAGCCAAGAAGGTAAGGCTACTCTATTTGCCTTCAGACGCTCTGGCTTTTGGTTGAGAAATCCATGGTAAAAAGAAGTGACTTTCCCCAGCCATTGAAACCCCACATGGCTGCAGAAGTCCGAGTCATGGGTTCCTACACTTCATATTAATTATAGCCATCGTTATTTAAGTGCCATAAGTTCTGATCTCTTCCTCTTCTTAAACCAAAAAGGTTGTGCTCATAAAGAAGATTTTATTGGTCGTTCTAAAATTTCTAATCAAATTATTTCAGGTGCTGGTGGAACAGTTGACATCTTCTCCTTGGAATAACTTGCTTTTCATGCTTTACTATGGCTTGGTTGTGGAGGGTAAGTATATAATATGTCAAAACTTGTGATCATCAATTTTTTATGTTTGACATATTGGCATGTGAGGTAGTTGGAATGCAGTAGTTCCTCTCAGCCCTTAAATTTGATTAAGATCTAGAGATTATAATATTATTAGTCGAAAAAAAAAAAGAGATTATAATATTATTAGTCAAACAACTCTGAAATTTTCAAAGAAAGTCAGCCTAAAATAGGCCTGTTAGCATGTGGGACAGATATGAATGTAACAGCTTATGTGAACTCTTATTGTCTAAGAAAAGATGTGAAACGCAGGAAGACCCTGGATGCATGTAAAGAATAAAATTAAGAAGGACTACCCGTCAGTGCAATACACATCGTGGACGGTATAATTCTGTCTCCATTGTATTTTTTTATGCTAACACCTTATCAGGAAATATAACACAATTTAAACCTTGACGGATGAAAATGCAGTTTTGGCCTGTTCTGGGTTGGATAAATCACCAGTATGTCCCTCTCCATCTCCGTGTTGTCTTCCACAGCTTGGTCGCTTTTGGCTGGTACAAGCTATAAACTTAATCTCCTTTTTTCTCTATAATAATTAATATCCGTGTTGTTTTTTGGTTCCTGATAATATTTCCCGATTCGTTAACAAACTGGCTGGCCTTGTGCTTTTTTTCATTTTTCAGGGGAATTTTCCTAAACTTACAAGCAAGATCTGTGGCATTACCAAAGGCTAAGTGAAGCGACGTATGAAGTCTACATAAACCTGGATCCCTTTTTCATGTATGCTGGATCTTGTGAACGGTATTCGAAATGACTAAATGTGTGATCTGTGCTTATTATTTTTCGGTAAGCAAGTATGAATTGACATGCTACATTGCATTATATATTGTTGCAATGAACTGCAACGCTTCCAAATCTAAGCTGTAAATTGCTTACCCTGTTGTTGGCGTTGGAGACCACACTTGCATTGCAGTTTGCATGTGAACGCGACAGCTCAAAGCCTCAAAGCACAAAGCAGGGGTCATGACTCATATCATATAATAAACAACAAAGCTTTTGCTTATGTTGCAAATAAGCCATGAAAGACAGCGACTCATTCTCTAATAGAATTGCAACTTTGAATAGTCTATCCACCTTGTGTCATCTCTCCTTGAATTGATGGCTAAATATTACACCGACCGTGACCCGAATGCGTAATCAGATTCTGTCCCTGCTTTGCCCCAATGTCTTCTTTGCAAAACGAGTATCGGAGTATGGGATGTGTCTAAAATGAACTCTGGGATGACTTGCTAATTACACATTGTGTGCATCCCCAAGTCGATGCTTTAATGTAAGGCTTCGAAAGATTACCATAACAAATTATAGTAAAGTAGGATGTTCAAAGATTAAACGCTAAGAAGGATTCTGAAATATAATTCATCAACTGGTTATATAAGTTTGACTGATTTAGAAATAGTGTGGAATTGCCAATTGCAAATAAAGAAGAAGCCACCACTATGATGATGAAAAACACATCATCTTTGCACCAATAGAGAGCACATTAAGCACCCGTACATCACTTTACATGTATTTTAATTCATCCACGTGAGGCATTTGAATGAACCACAAGACCTTCACACCATAGGATGAGAAGGGAAATGCCACTAAGGCCTACTAGGCCATTGCTAAAATTGAGAAATCAATTAAAATGTAGACCAACAGTTTACGACAAATACTGGATTAGAATGAAGATTGCTTCGGATTCTTTGGAAATTAATTTTAAAAACCAAATATTCCTTCTGCCTAAGAAATTGGTTTTGTTTATTAAAAACCCACGTTCATAATATTTTATTTTAAAAAAAAATAGATAAACTAGATTAAACTATTATTTAAAATGAACAGTAAAATGGACTGACGATTTATTCTTGTTGTCCATGAAATATTTTTACAAAAGAAAAGTTAGGAGGAGGCACATTATTAATATCGGTGCCTCAGCCTTCCAAACTGAATATTGTGTCAAAGCTCAAACCCCAAGAGGAGAAGTGGTTGACCAAAAACAACAGATGAGAAGTGATCTAATAAGCCATGAGAGGTTGAGCATAATATTCAAACTATCAACAACCACCTCCGAAGTTTGACAGTTTGATCGAGCCAAAAAAAAATATGGCAACCTTTCAAGGTTCAAGCATCTTTTGTTTGATGGTTTCGCCTGATCAAATGCGTTTTCCTAAAGGAGGAGCAATTAAAGCCACCACCAATAATGCACCAAAATTCCAGGTGAGTCCAATTTCTCTTCCCAAGCTCCCATCCAGAAGTTTGGTTGACCACTTGGACATCACAAGTAATGGTTTCAAAATTCCAAGTAATAACAGTGCAAATCATTCTGATGATCCAATGGTTACTTCTAAGCTGTATGCTATCATGGAGGCTATTGCAGATAGAGTGGAGATGCATAAGAATATTGGAGCACAGCGTGACAATTGGAACCACCTCCTTTTGATGTCCATCAATGCAATTACTCTCGCTGCTGCAACCATGGCAGGAATTGCCGCCACCACTTACGCTGTTACAACCGGAGCACAAGCACCCTTCATGGCTCTCAAGCTCTCTTCCACTATACTTTATGTAGCAGCCACTGGAATGTTGGTGGTGATGAACAAAATCCAACCATCCCAACTTGCTGAAGAACAGAGATACGCAGCTAGATTGTTCAAGCAGCTTCATGCCCAGATTCAAACAACACTATCACTTCACAGTGAAAATACTATGGTGGATGTGAATGAAGCAATGGAGAAAGTCTTGGCATTGGACAAAGCCTACCCACTTCCTTTGTTGAGTGAAATGCTGGATAAATTCCCCAAAACTGTGGAACCAACAATCTGGTGGCCAAAACAAAATCACAGAAGAGCTCAAGGGGCTGAAGGAAAATTAATAGATGGAAATGGTTGGAGTCAAAAATTGGAAGAGGAAATGATAGAGGTAGTTGGGGTTTTGAAGAGCAAGGATGTGCCAGAATACTTGAAGTTGACTGAGAAGGCCTTAAAAATCAACAGAGTTATGGCCATCTCTGGCCCTATATTAACTGGCCTTGCAGCATTGGGGTCTGCTTTTGTGGGTTCTAGTGGTACTTACGGGGTGTGGGGTGTGATGGCAGGAGTTATTTGTGGAGCTTTAGCAAGTGTGGTGAACACATTAGAGCATGGTGGCCAAGTTGGAATGGTGGTTGAAATGTATAGAAGCAATGCTGGTTTCTTTAGGCTCATGCAAGAGACTATAGAATCAAATGTGAAAGAGAAACAAGTTGAGAGAAGAGAGAATGGGCAGGTGTTTGAAATGAAGGTGGCTTTGCAGCTGGGAAGGAGCCTATCAGAACTCAAGCATCTTGCTGTTTTCTCTGAAAAGTTTGCAAGCAAGCTATTCTAGTGTTAAACACGTTGGTTTCACTTTCTAATTTGTTTAGTTGTGTGATGTAATTTGTACATTATGTAACATTTAACTTTGCTCATGAACATCATCACCATGTCTCACTCGATTAACAATCAAATAAATTAGGTGGTGTTAGCTTGATATACATTGTTGGTCCATTCTCTGACAGCTTAAGTTTTTTGAGATTAGTGGTTGTCTAACATGAAATAAGAGTCTTCTATGTAAGTGGTCTTGAGCTCAATTCTTGTTCTCCACATCTTTGTTGGTTTGCAAGGTGTAGGTCGGAGCTACACCTATATGTTTGTCTCTCTTCTCCTCTTGTGCAGGATCGCCTTGCACGAAGAAACCGAGCTAGCCCGTATGGCATTTGATCGAAGGCTAAAAACCCATGATTGTAGGCCCAATACAGCCCACTATGCAATCAGAATGCTACATTTCAAAATTCCATTACTTGGTTATTAAAGTTCACTCTTATGCATTGCACAACTTTGTTAGATAAAAGATGGACAGGCGTGCAATGCAATATCAGCTCATAATTTGGAAATCTTTGCCTTCACCACCCATGTATATTTGCCACAAGTGGCAAGTGATATATAAACCTGTCACCATCAATCAACTCCCTTATATAAACTGCTTGCTTGTTAAGTAAAGGCCAAAAGGCATTTATGCTTTTTGCTGGCCAACTGCCATTGATGATTGATCTGGGTTATCGACACCAACTAACCAATCAGTAAAAAATGGTACAGTAAAGCAATATGAACAAGAGAGATTTGGATCTGTATCTATGGTTAACCTAACGTGATCTCCATGATGTCTCTCAGCCAGGGAAATTAATTTATATAAAGATATTAGTATTAGTATATGAACTTACTATTCTATCCTTATTTATGGTAAGAACTACTATTTGACCACCAATATAGTTGAAGGATTTATTTGCTCTCTTTCCTTTCATTTCATACCCTCCATCCTTCTTCAATAACAACTGAACCGACTTACGCTTCCTAAAGCTTTCAACTTTCACGCATATACTGGCATGCTCTGTTTACCCACTAAAACTACAAGTCTGGGAAGATGATTCAGCTAATGTTCGTAGTGATTTTGTCAGAGATGGCTCTGATACTGGCGTTTTTGTTTAGGACCCCATTTAGGAAGCTGGTAATATTGGGTGTGGATCAGATCAAGCGTGGCCGTGGACCCATTGTGGTCAAGACCGTGGCGGGAACGGTGCTTGTGGGCTTGATGACTAGCGTTTACAGCATAATTAAGATCAAGAATAGTCGGATCGACAAAGCTGCTATTGTTAGTCCCACCGATCAGGTCCTCATAGTCAAGCACCTGCTTGAAGCCACTCTCATGGGTAATTTTTCAATTTTTAATCTCTTTTTTTGGGTTCGATTACTTCAACTTTATGGTAAGTCTTACTTTTGTTTTGTGGCATTCTCTGATATTAATTTGAGTGTGGATTTCTTGAATGTACATTTGTTTGATTGTCGTTATTCCTTTATGATTTTTGATTGAAATGTGCTTGCTTTGATGGATTGGGGGAATGAGATGGCTGATCAAGATTGTAGCTTTGTGCCTTCAATATATTTAAATCACTGTTTCGGTAATGACACTAACTGGTAAGTGAAATTACCTATGTTTTCCGGATCTTGTTAAGTTGTTTCTAAAAAGCCATTTTCTTTTGCCTGTTTTACTCCCCAATAAATCTGATTCTAACCATTGAAGTGTTGGTGGCCTGAGTGTAAATTAAGTGGTATCAAATTCACGGGCTGTCCAAAACCATATGTGCACATAGAGAATTTCATGTTCCTCAGTACTTACTCACCACATGATCGGATAGAAAAACTTCAATTTGTTTAAATGCTCTATTACAGTTGTTGATATAGAGTTAGATCACCCATGGCACCATTTTTTTTGGCTGGAGATGAGATTTAAAGATCAGAGCTACTGGTGAATTTCACGTCTCGTTCATTTCTGTGTCAATTATGAGTAATGCCCGTAATGAGCCTCGGTACCTTGATACATCCCTTTAGAGCAAGAAATCAAACTCTTTTTTTCTTAATTAAAGTATTTTGTTAAAGAAAAGAGAAGGGTTTGAAAGGTAATATAAGTTATTCTATCTGGAAAGAGCATTGATATTGTAGACATCAATTCGATAGCATCAGCTCCGTTATTTTTTGTGTAGGTTGTGTTAGCATAGAATAGAAGTATATTATTTGCTGCAAGAGTCTTGCATTTTCTATCTTTGTTAAATGCATTTTTCAGTTTTCATTATGTCAATAGTAGTATGGTTAGATATTAAATGCAACCATGAAGGGAAAAAACAGAAAATATGTGCTTTGTCTTGTAGTTTTAAGAGGTAACTAATGTTTTGTGGATTGCATTGTGGTCATATTGTTACCATTGTTGTTCACTAGCTGTTCATTTAAGCGCAGAGTTTCATGTTTCATGATTTACTCTTGCTCACTGATAATCTTGTTAGGCATTAACCCATTTGTGTTGGCCACTTGCAGGATGCTCCCTATTTCTTGCTCTTATGATAGACAGACTACACCACTATATTAGAGAACTTCGTATACGAAGAAAGAGCATGGAAGCCATTAAGAAACAGAACAGAGGATCTGAGGATGGCAAAGCTAGCAGTTTGGATGAGATCAAAGCATTGGAGAATGAGATAGCTACATCGCGCACGAGACTCAAACAGCTTGAATCTGAAATTGAGACAAAGACAAAAGACGTTCATACTGCAGAATCCAATGTTCTTGCTCTAAGGAAACAATCAGAAGGGTTTCTTCTTGAGTATGATCGATTACTTGAGGAAAATCAAAACTTAAAGAACCAGTTAAAGTCATTGGACCGGAAAATGTCACGTTCAGGTAGTAAGAAAGATTCATAAGGGATTTTGCCCACCTTTTGAGATTTTTTGTTTGTTATTTATTTTTCATAGTGGTTGTTTGGGAGTGCTTTAAGATGGGTTTATTTGATTACATTTAAATTGTCATATATGCTAATTGCGGAGAAAATGGGATAGAAAAGAGAAGAACAAAAGAAAAAGAGAGAAGAGGTAGGCTTACTACTTTGTGTGATAAATGTAACTAGAAGTTGAGTATTGAAGTAGAATGGATCAATTATTCAATTTTGTCTTGAAAAGTTGTGATACATTTTGAACGTAATCACTTAATGATTGAGAATTCTTACCTCATTTTTTAATGTTTGATGTTTGATGTTTAATGATTTTGAATGACTTGTGTTGGGCAAACATGAGTTAGGCCAATTGGCTATGGCAGCGTGTCCATTTTTTTACACTTACTCAAGTTCAAACTTCCTCCTCGAACATTAGAGTGGTTTAGAATATCGCATTGTCCAAAAAAATAAACTAAAAACTAAAAACCGAAAAATGAGACAATTAAAGGCAACAATTTCTTTTGTTTCGATTAATCCATAAACGTTAACCATATAAATTGTCAAAAATAATGGCATGTGGTGTGACCATTGTATTGGATATAAGGATGCATATATATCTTGAGAAAAAGAAAAGGAAAAGGAAGAGCAAAAAAAATGCATATATATATATATATATATATATATATATCTTCACAAAAGAAAAGGAAGACTGTTGTTTAAAATAACAGAACTCTCATTGTCAACTTGAGGGTATGAAATGTCGATGCTGTTATGAATGTGATATGGAAAATGTGGTAAGCCTAGCATTACCCATAATAAATCTTCAATTTAAGAGTAAGATAGTAATTAACAGCTATTTATTACAAACTTTTTCAAATCTTGTTTATGAAAGGAAAAGGATGGGGAAACGGGATAGAGTTAGAGCTTATCACATCCAGATAGCAATAGGAATTATAATTAATAAGGGATTGGACTTTGAACACCTTTTGAATGTACATAATTTGTTGTATGAGTATCACGCGCTAGATATAATGCATCATGGGCAGTTTATAGATGGGATGGGATTTCTTTAGATGATACATGCAATTTTATTTCATTCAAATTACAAAATACCGCGATTGATTAATTTCCTTAAGTTGCTGTACAAACCACAACAACTTTCCCTTTCTTTTGGTTTTAGGTTGCGTTTCCCATCCCAAAAAGAAAAAGAACCCAAAACTCAAATCGGAAAGTTTATAAAGAACCACTAATAATATATGCAGGTTCATATTCTGTTTTGAAACTCCTTAGTTTCATAGGATTCCTAAGTCACCCTTAATTACTAATGCATCAAGGAAATTTCCCAAAAGGCCTAATCTGATACAGATATATAAACGCAATCCTATGTAGCTTTCAATTCATCAAAAACTAATCTAGTTTTTCAGATATATTCTCAACACTGAAAATATGAACATGTCCGCTATGGGGAGTAATAATGTTCCGTTGTTTTGGCTCATGGTTGTTAAGAGCATGCTGAGATTGTTCTGCTTTCTACACTATGTTAGGATGATTCAGAAGCCTTTATCGCATGTCGTCGGCTACTCCCAGTTCTTTGACTACTTCATTGATTTAATTCTTATTGGTAAGTGTTTTTTCTCTGCTCAATCGCCATATGTTGGTTTTAGTGGATAGTTTCATGTTCATTGAATTCTCTAATTAGTTGTGCGTGAATATTAAAGTCCCTAGTATAAACTAGCATGATATATATTTTAAGTATTTACGCTAAGATAACACATTTATTTCCGTAGAATGAATTGGCATGTTATTCATTGTGGGCTGGAACGTTGAGAAACGATGATATTAATATATAAACTGTTTGAAATTTCAAGTGATTTGTATTAATTTGAAAATTGAACCAGTCTAGGAAGCCTAATATGATTCTAAATATAGTCCACGCAGAGCTAGCTAGAACCAACCGGGAACTGCCCTTGCTTGGTTACTTAACAAATATCAAACACCCACCACTCCTTAGTCCACAACAGTTACAGTACCATACCTATAGGCAGGGCCTAGGAAATTTGCATCGTACTGTTGCATGTGTTGTAGGGCAATGTCTGATTTGTTTTTTTTCTTCTTTTTGTATTTGATAATGCTTTCTGATTTGAAAGTTAAAACATTTTCGTCAACTTGCAGGATTATGCATATTCCTTGATTTTGTGATGCACAAAGTATGTCAGGATATCAGAAAACTTCGGAGACAAACAAGGTTGGTGGCAAAACTGCGCAAAAGATTCTTAGAGAACGACAATGGTTTGCTTGGGGAAAAGGAAAACCAATTGCAGTTTTTGAGAAGAAAACTGAACAATGTAGAATATGAACTTTGGGTCAAAACCAAAGAGCTTGTTGTTGCAGAAGCTGATAGTTCTTCTCTAAGTAACTTATTTAATGAGTTACATAGTAAGCAAGGTATTGTAGTGCAGGAAAATCAAAGTCTGCAGAACGAGTTGAAATCATCAAAAATCAAACTTCAACAACTACAAAATGAACTTGATGAAATGACACATGAGGTTTTGGCTAGAAATAACTATGCTAGTGCGTTACAGAAAAGATTCGAAGAGGCTTTCCTCAACCACAGTCATTTATTTGCTGATAAAGAGAAGCAATTGCAATCATTGAGAACAAGGCTAGACCAACTAGAATTTGAACTTGAGAACAAAGAGAAAGAGGTTAATGTTGCAGAAGGCAATAATGATGTTCTAAGAAACCTATATGGAGGATTACTTGAGGAAAACCAAAGTTTGAAGAGCCAGTTGCAGTCATATGACAACAAGTTCAAACAGCTAGAATCTGAAATCGAGAAGAAGACAGAGTTTGATCAGGTTTGCGAATTGCAATTCTGGAAAGCAACGCTCAGCCAAGTAGAATATGAACTTAGGACAAAAACCGAAGAGCTTGATATTGCGGAAGCCAATATTACTTCTCTAGGTAACTTATTGAAAGAGTTACATACTGATAAAGATATTGTAGTGCAAGAAAACCAACAGTTACAATATAAACTTTACGAAAGGACACAAGAGTTTTTGGCTGAAAATAACTATGTTAGTGCTTTACAAAAAAGATCCGAAGAGGCTTCTCTAAACCACCATGGTATACTTGCAGAAAAAGAGAAACAATTGCAGTCGTTGAGAATCAAGCTGGATCAACTAGAATTTGAACTTGAGAACAAAGAGAAAGAGGTTTGTGTTGCAGAAGCTGATACTGATATTGTAAGGAAACTATTTGGAGAGTTACTCATTGAGCAAAGTGTTGTAGTTGAGGAAAACCAAAGCTTGAAGAGCCAGATGCAGTCATATGACAATAAGCTTAAACAACTAGAATATGAAGTCGAGACAGAGACAGAGGCCAATATTATTTATCTGAAGGAAGATTTAGAAGATGATATTCTTGAGTATGATCAGTTACTTGAGGAGACCAAGATCTTAAGAAGCCAATTAGAACGGGAGATTGTCACAGACTCACAAGATAGCCAGCAAGATTAATTAGGGGGTTGCAGACCTTTCAAGATGTTTTTTAGTTATTTACTTTTCATGGCAGTTGTTAGAGAGTTGTTGTTATTTACATTTTACTTTTGGAAGATGATTGTTTTTTTTTCTTTTCACATTTGAGTTCTTACGTCACTTTGGGAATTATATTTTTCACATTTTATCTCGTCTTTATATTTTCTTTGATCTTATATATGCAAGCGTTTCACAGATTCACTACACTGTTTGTATCACTTATTTTTCTTGAGTCACAACCATTTACAGGTGGCTATTGGGCATATCAAAAGCAAACCAAACAACTTTTTTGGCCGTCTTTGGAAATTTTGGTTAAACTTCTGGCAGGTGGGTGTCCAGAGACACATCTTGGGTGTACAAAAAACTAACCCTTTTTCAAAACAGACAACACTATGAAATGAAAGTATGATGGGGCATGTCTAGGCTGTGTGAAAGAATAAGAGAAGGAAAACAGTGTAGAATTTTAAGGAGCTGATCAATAAACAACCTTAATTCCTTGTTTACAAAATTTAGATCTCCACAAAAGAGATATTGGTTACATTTGGAGGCCGTCCAAGCCCTGCTCTTCTTCCTATGTCTAGCTGCCTCACTAGCGTCTAAACCCAACCCACCACCGCTAGTAGTTTTTGCATTTGTTTTTGTTGGCTGAGGCTCGTCGTCACAAATATCATTGGCTTCATATTCGTTCCAATGGAGCATCGTATCTGGATGTTCAATGTCGTTGCTTCTCACTGTGACCCAAGTATCTTCATCATCACAAGCCCAATTGGTCACTCCTGAAAACGACGCCGCTTTGCCGTCACTCAACTGTCGGATTCTTCCCCTAGCTGAGTTTGAGCAACCACTTTGATGGGTCGGTTCCCAAATGTGTTCCAAGTCCAAATCAAACTCCTCCTCCCACAAACCATGATCTAACACAGTTGTGGGACTGAGCAAATAATTGGGTGCCTCAAGTAAAAATCCATGCTTGAGAAGCTCACCAGCTGACCACCTCTCCATTGGGTCCCTCAACAAACACTTGGTGACGAAGTCCCTGCCTTGCTTCGACAGCGAGCTTGGTATCTCCGGCACTTCACCGGAAAACCCGATTCGGTACATGGCCGATACAGGGTCGGAAACACAAGGCCACGGAGCCCGCCCGGTGGCCATCTCGATCACCGTGCATCCCAGAGCCCACACATCGGCGGCGAGTCCCTGTTGCTCTCCCCGAGCCACCTCCGGCGCCATGTACACCGGTGTCCCCCCAATTGGCAACCCATGATCAAAATTTAAGCGCTTGGCGCAACCCAAGTCAGCGAGCTTCACTTTCGCCCCATTATTTGCGACCAAAACATTCTGACCCTTAATGTCGCAATGAGCAATTTGATTAGAGTGAAGGTGGTGCAGCCCAAGCAGAATTTGCCTCGTGTAGGATCTGATCGCGGCCTCGTTTAGACACCCGCCTTGCCTTCGAATTGCGTCGGAGAGTGTGCCTCCGGGTGCGTATTCGAGGAAGAGATTGTAAAAGACGGTGCCGTTCTCAGTGGAGGTGTTGCAGCCTTTGTATGATACAATTTGGGCAGAGCTTAATGTAGACAGAATTGTTTGCTCCATCTGAAGGGAGTGTGACTGTGAGAGCTTGGCTGACTTGACTGCGAAAACCTCACCGGAGCCATGAGACTTGGCAATGGAGACGGTGGCAGAGGAGCCATGGCCAATGGTTGGTCCCCTGGTCCAGTCCATTGGGAAGAATTTACAAGATAGGTAAAATGGTATGTGTTGATTTTGTTTGGTGGGAGGAGCTGAATTATATATATATGCAGAGGGCAGAGAAAGCAGAGAAGCCAGAGAGAGAGGCAGAGAACAACAAGAAGGGTGTGGTGGGTTTGTTTTGGTATGAGTTTGGCTTTTAAGTTGGGCTAATAATGTGAGAAGCTATGCGCTTTTTCTCCAGCCTTTCGGCTTTTGGACCAATGGACGGCCGCCGTCTCTCTACATGTCATGTGAGGCTTCCACGTGGCAAAAGGAGGGTGCAAATTGCAATGTTACTTACTATACTAGTTTGGCCGGCGGTTACTTAGCTTAGCTTAGCTAAGATAAGATTAGATTAGGTTAGCTTTAGGAAGGTATATGATTAAATATGATTAAAGTAAAATTCTATGCGTTTTGGTGTGCAAGTGGTGATGTAGATTGCGGTGTTAAAGTGCATTTTCAATGGGATCAACTATTGTATGAGATCAGAGCAACCAAACCAACCCAAGCCAAAGGCTTTGTGTGCATAGCATTAGAAATTAGAGAGTTGAGTGGAGAGTTGGGATAAACTTGGATAAAGCCGCAAACCAAACCCAACTCACATTCTCTCTCACACGACAACACCAACACCAACACCAACACCAACCAGTCTGGTCCGTTACAACTTCCAAACCAAGAGTCATTGTACGAAGTGAGTTGCAATTACAGTTACCCTTTTTTCTTTTTTTAATTTGGACGGTTCACGGCGGTTGTAAGTTTTGGACATACGCCTTTTGCGTGTGCAATATGATATGAAATGTGCGTGCACATTTATTTATGAGGAGTGTGTGAAGTGATGATTGATGCCTTGCGTTGCCTTCACCCTTGTGATTTTAGGTCCCTCCTTCTTCTTCCCTTCTAAGCAACCCAATCATTTTAAGGGCTGGCTGCCTTTCTTTTTTCACGTGCCACCTACGCATTCCTTTCTTTGCCTTCTTTTACCTCCTCTCCTTTTCTTGTCAGCTTTTCAGACCCCACATTGTGCTTCATGCTAGCAAGCAACAAAAAGTTTCCTAAACTTGTGTCACCCACCCGCCTTTAAGCTATTCGCTATTTATTTGTTTATTTTGATTAGAAATATTTACCTATTTCCTATTCATTGTCCAATTCTCTTTACTTCTCTCATAATGTTACCTATCAAAAGATGAGAGAGATAGAGAAAAATGAGTCAAAAAATGATTGGGTTTGAGGAGAACCAGTAAATAATGTCACTAGGCTTCCCCCTTGTCATTCAGATTCTGTCCTCATTTGGTTCTTAAATAATCTTGCAATCTCTTGCATTTGCTAATCTCTTCTGTACTTGACGACTCTTTGGCCATGGTTAAATTTGAAGAATATCGATAAGTTGTCTCTCTTTAGCAGCTCATGCCTTTCTTTAATGAACAACTCACTGCTCTCAAACTTATAACACCGAAGATTTCAAACACTTATATTACATTTAGGCTGGGGCCAACACCTCAACTTTCGAGTTTCAAATTACATAGAGATACACAGACAGCAAGTAAACAAGATGCGCAAACAACAACTAATTTAGACAAGGGCCCAGGGAAGAGGTTCTTTACGCTGCCTCTGCAAATCCAACTCTCATATTTCCAGAATCAAAGACGGTGTGGTAGCGACCCATGAAGATGTCTCCCAAGATCCTGCATTGCAGTGCCGCAGGTGAGAATCAAAACAAAAGTCTCACCATCTATAAAGCATGACAAACAATGACATGCGCTTTGAGGCAAAAAGACCAAGTGTTCAATTATATGATTATACCAGAGAGGTCCCCGGGGAGGAGGGATATCAATATTAGTGAAGCCACTTATGCACTGAGCTTGAGGACCCTCACCCACTTTAAGTATGTACTGCTCAAACAAACAGAAAATTCAGGCGTTAAAGTGCAAAGGTAGCCTTCACTGCAACTTTAAACATGCAAATCCACAGGCCAAGCATAACAATATGTCACAAAAATGTACATAAACTGTAGTCTTAAACCTTGGGGAACCTGATAGCATTACATAAAAGATCAGAAGGAATAGCAACCATATAGCTAAGGATAAGTTGGGATGCTGTCATACCTCGTTTGGGGTGAGCTCAAAAACTTTACCACCAATGGTGAAGGAAACACTAGGCATGGAAGAAAGCCTTCCACAGTCAACAGCAGATTGCCCCATTGGGCTTGGCATCCGTTCACAAAGCTGCAGAGGTATACTATTGTAAAGCCGGAAAGAGACACAATTCTAGTATAATTTTGATCAAGTATCATGCAACTACTTTACCTCATTGACGTAGTTCAAAATAAAATCTTGTGTCTGGTTCTGCTCAAGTTGGGTTTTCATCCAGATAACCGCCATCTCACAAGCAGAGCACGAAGCATCATGAAGAATGCCAGAAGATTTCCCGTTGCTCTTATCCACCACACTCTCAATGCCCATACTATAAAGACACAACAATGAACCAACAAGTTTATTACCCAAGGCAGCAACCAATTTCACATAATGACAGCAGTGACAGACATCACAGTTTTGTTCCCTAAAAACATAAAAAGTAAATATGGGGAATTCAAATAAAGCATTGAATAAAGAGCGCAAGACCAAATAAAAGAACATTTTTTATGCTGACCTAACACTACGAGTCCCATCAAAGGTGCACAATCCAATTTGGGAACAAACCTTGTCTGGTCGGGCCTGTTGGATAGATAAAGTATGCAAGGCAAAGTGAATTATGATCAGCTCCACTCATGACAAGATATAAGCATCTATAACTGAATTTTATTTCACAAGCAAAAAAAACAGTAATCTAGAATAGCAGTTACTTTTACCTCAGCCAAAAGCAGATTCATAATGGTTTGCCCATACTGTTGAGCAACTGCCTTGCATTCCTTGCTAACAACACCCTCGGCTCCAATGGCTTGATTTATCATGGTAATCACAGTCTTCAAGTGGAGAGGGAGAGAGAAATTAATCAAGACGAAAATCATTACTAGTGCAGTCACAAAACTATGCCCAAAAAAAAGTAGTTTTAAGTGCAGTGATAAAAACAAAAGAAGAAAAAAGGGCTCAGAATTCTCATTTTAAAGGTTTATAATGAAAAATTACAGGGCACAACCACTAAATAAATAAAGCATATATAAGAATTTCATGAAGACACTAAAATTTTCACATGCAGGGTCGTGGATTCAACAATAAAAATTCCCATAACCAATGCACCAAAAAGGGGAAAAGGAGAAAAGGAGAAAGAGAAAAAGAGATGGGGAAAAGAAAGAGAAGGAGAGCAAATAGACAGTTGCCACACAAACAGAAACTAGAAGAATATAATGGACAGAAGTACTTCATTAGATCTGTATATGCGGAGGAAGGTGATTAACACACGTATAACAGGGCCTAGTTGACAAGCGTGAGAACTTAATTCTTCAAGTACAAATCAAAACAACTTCATTTCTCATTTTATACTTCTATAAGAATATTCAGCCTGAGAAGTTAAAGGGTGAACAAGAACTAGCTAATCAAACAAGCTCAACAAAGTTATACAGGCGGAACATGCACCCACCAAAGAATGGATCAACAGAAAATCAAAGTAACAATTAAAAATTGGATTACATACTGTTGGACCTGCCAAAAGAGAAGTTCCCGAATCTGCAATGGCGAAACAGCCACCAGTACAATATCCTGAACAGCAGTATGATTAAGTCAGAAAAACAAGGGGCCATGTACATAACATTCAATGCACACGCTTTATACTGTATTGTTTGTCATTTTATTGAAGTACGCTGCTTTAGGCATCAAGAAGGTACATACCAGTTGGTTTACCACCGATGAGAACATCACCCATGTCAAACTACCAAAGGAGGGAAATGAGTAAGAAAATTGGGTCAAAATAAAGGTACCATAATATAAAGAGAAAAAAGAAAAGAAATTATCAGACTTCCACATTGGATATAATTGTTTCAGTACCAACCTGCCAGTAGCCTTTCTTCGTTACGGGAACATATGTATGCTTGCCCTTAAAGTGATTTGGATCAACTCCGCCAAACACAATTTCACCGCCTTCTTCTTCTTGTGCATTACGATTAAGCCAAAAGGAAAACAGTGGTTCCTTGATAAGACCTTGTTCAATCATGTTGTACCTAAAATAATATGTATCCCGTCTCAAACACTGAATACTGAATAATAAACTATTTATTTATTTGTTTCTGGAAAATACAAAAACTAATCAATCAAAATTATAGATACAAGTGTATACCACACTGGGACAGCCTTTCCAACCGAAATCTCTTGAAATCCAAGTCCTAATAAACCATCAAACTTGGCAGCCAAAAATGTGAGACCAGGCTCACTAGTTGCTTCGATAAAGTCCTGAAAATGTACAACCAGTAATGAGAATAGTTGAATCGAAACACTGGACTGGGAGAGAGGAGAGATAAGGTGAGAGGGGGGAGTTCGGAGTTATGATTGCCTGGTTTTCAACAACGATGTCCCCAACTTGAACATTGTCGTTACTAAAGAAACCTGAAATGGCACCAGTACCATACTGGATGGAAGCAGATGTCCCTGCACAGCAGCGGACAAATATTATACTATACAGTTAACCCAAAAACAGAAGTTGCAGCATTCACATGATAATTGTCCTGTCATACCCAGATAAAGTTGGATCTGCAGTTGTTTGTACCACAGTATCAAACAAAAAACTGTGTTTTTGAAATTAGGATTCTGCTGAACCATTAATCTGGATAAGATTGTTCTAAACCAAAGCCTTTGAATTAATGATGCAATCTATAAAACATATTTTTAGAAGCAGTTACGGGTGAGCACAGAAAACAAACCATTCTTCTTGTATGTACTCGATATGCCTGACTTGTAGTTGGCATGGAAGTAACATGCAACCTGCACCCAAATGAAAAGCCATGATCTTGTTGTCTCAGACCAAGTTCTTTACACATCCAATAAGTTTCACCTTTTTAAATTTACAGCAAAGTATAAATGTTAAAGCTCACCGAGAAATAACACTTGGATGATGGAACCCACAGATTAGCGCTTCCGGTGTCAAAAATCACAGTGAACGTCTGAGAGGGAGTACCAATAGCAATCTCACCATAGTACTGAGCATCCAAGTAGTTCTTTAGTGAGACAATATCAACATCCCCAGAGTCTTCAAGATTAGCAGAAAGATGGTATTTTCTCATAGAGGCTCTCAAAGCTTCTACATTCTTGGATTCCAGCTGTGCAGCAACCCGGTTGTTTGGGTCCAATTTCACCTTTTTGAGTCCAATCCTAAACAACCCATCATTGGGTGCAGAGGAAACTAGAGAAAGCAACAAGCTTGAAAGGAACAGAGGCAACACAACCGCTTTAAAAATGGTTCCCATATTGACCTATAAGTTCAACAAAAACCAATAAATGAAAAGTCTAATTCTGAAACACGAAAATAGTGTTCACATCATAGACAATTAGAAATACAGTATTTAAATATATGACATTTGAAAAGCAAACCTCAGCTTGATTCAGCTTCATCTGCCTTTAGACAAAGGTTACTAGCTTATGTAATATAATGCGAGGCCAGGCCACAGTCTTACTTTTTTTTTAAATAAATAAATAAATAAAAACATCATTTTGTTCGTTTTCTCATCAAAACCCCAAACTCACTAACCAACAATGATTTGAACTTTCAAAAAACTTACAAAGAAAACAAAACACTGAAATAGAAACATGCAACCATTGTCTTGATCAAACTCAAAACCACCATAAATTTCATGTCAACCAAAAAATACAATGCAGAAAAGATTAAACATACAAGTACCATTTTCTACCAAAAGACAAGAAACCGTTGCTCACTATGATGTTACCTAAAAGTGTAAGCATATAATCGGAAAATTTAAATCAAATGGAGAAAATGTATTCACCGGTTTAATTGTCGCAGGCTCGCGGCAGAAGAAGAGAAAGAGAGCGAGAGGAAAGCTGGTGAAGAAACACCAAAGAAAGTGTCTTTAAAACAAGAAAAACAGAGGACCTGTCACTGTTTTAGACCCAGTGGGGTCCAGCTAAGCTCACCCTATTTGTTGCGTATTGGTATCAAGGATGTTGATCTGACCCGTCCGTTATTGGCCTTTAACGGTCGATAACGTTTGGGCAAAGGCACGATGGTCTCGTTTCGGGGCATTTTACAAAATGAAGGGTGATTAAGGGTTAAGGGAATATCATCGGAGGGTGGGTGAGATAAGGATGGGTTCTGGCTATGCGCGAAGGAATCTCACCATAGTAGTGGCGTTACAACGGAATGCTTACGTGTCATGGGTTTAGAAATTTGGTTGCTTTAGCACGCGACACCTCCTCTTGCTTTCTTGCCTACTCGGCCAAGTTTGGGGTCCACACGCTGAGCTGTTTTGTTGGGTTACACATGAAATTTGTCCCCCTCTTTTTCTTTTTCTTTTTTGGTTTGCACATGAAATTTCACCATTAAAGGTGCTTATGAGGTTATGTTTGAGTAAGCACTTCTAAATGATCACTTGATAAGTATTTCAGTTTTTAATTTTAACGTGTTGTCGATAAAAACGCTTGTGAGCAGAAATGCTTTATACTCAAATGATGTAGATATACTATTAACTTGTTAGTTCGTAAACAACTTCCATTTGGATGTCTAATTAAAAAGACATGAATTTAATTATGGTGGGGGGAGGATTGGACAATTGAAATGATTAATATGTTCCCTACAAGCAAAGAGAATAGAGGCTTGGAACCTAAAGCTAGTGTAAGGCCAAGGGTGATTGCCGCTGAGATCAAGAAAGAAAGTGGTTCTCTCCAATCCAAGGCACGTCTGCTATTCTTTTAAATTTGTTCATTCTACTTTATCCTTTATCCTCCTTTGTTTGATGGATGACCACGTAAAAAAATTTCATTCTGCTCTCTCCCATAACAAACACAAAGCTTGACTTGTGTTCTTTTTTTCTTTCTATCTTTCTTTCATACAAGCGATATTCTATTTTATTTTAATGTAAATTACGTAAAAAGAGGTTCTGAATGTGCAAACTTGACTTCAGTTGAGGAGCCCTTTACTGATTTCGTTTGTGTTTTAAAGCCCACCGTTGGTTGAACTTGAGAGGGCCCAGATTTAGAGCTTGGGCTTCTTTGGCCAGATTCTGCCTAGCCCAGTCTATGAAGGTCTATCTTGTTGCTTTCGTCTTTCTTTGTGGCAGACAAGACTAATAGCTATTAGCTGAGTCCAGAAAGACCATTTTGGAAGCAAGACAGCTCGTTCTATATAATTTTATCACGCAACAAGAAGACTCTCTGTCAATGAATAAAATTATTTGTACAATATTTATTTTTAAATATTTGTATATATTTAAAAAATATAACCACGCGAATATACTATTTAAAAAGTGTATAATTTTTAAGCATTTTTGCGTGGCGCTATACTATATAAATTTTCTGTTTGACAAACCGAACAATGCCATTATGCCGGTAAGAATTCACATCAAGAAGAAAAAAACCCACAAGACTGGGGGTGAAGTAGCTCGTTGAAATCCACAAAAACACTAATCAGAACGTACAACTCCCAACAATGAGCTTTAATGATCAACTAACTCTCACATCAAGAAATAAAAGCACCAATTCCTTTGCGGAGAACACGTGAACACACTGAGCAGTTTGTACTGGAGTCTTCAATTTTCCTTGATAGCTGGTCCTGGCAATTCCTAATCCACTTTGTGCAAGTTGCAACACTAAACATCTTCTTTTAAATCTTGATATCCTTATCCAATTCTCTGCATTTCAATTATGGTCCAGGCAAATCAGCGAAAGTTGCTGATTCAACTCTCACAGGAGCAGTATCGCTTTTATGATTTTCCTAAATGTAACAAAATGGTGGTCAATATTCAGAGCTGAAATAAGGGGAGGACCCCATTTGGAGGCAATGGAGATATAGGAATTACCAAAACGACGCGAGGAAGCCCATATGAATTCAGCAATCACAGCAAGCCCCAATACGCCAAATTGAAGCGTATAGCCGCGCGGCTATACTAAATTATTAAAATATAATTATATTGTCCAAGGGGGCGGCTATACTCTTTCAATACATATTTTTAAATTTTCATTTTTATTTAAATATTATAGTCGTGCGGCTACACTATTTAAATATTCAAATATAATTAAAGAGTATAGCCTGGCGGCTATACTATTAAAATATTCAAATATAAATAAACTGTATAGCCGTACGGTTATACTATTAAAATATTAAAATATAATTAATGAGTCTAGCCAAGCGGCTGTACCACTAAAATATTCAAATATAATTATAGCGTATTACCGCACGGCTATACTATTAAATTATTGAAATAATTATATTTGAATATTTTAGTGGTACGGTCGGCTAGACTCATTAATTATATTTTAATATTTTAATAGTATAGCCGTCCGGCTATACAATTTATTTATAGCGTATTACCGCACGGCTATACTATTAAATTATTGAAATATAATTCGAGAGTATAGCCGCCCGGTGAACTATTAAATGTTGAAATATAATTAAGGAGTATAGCCGCGGCTTTACGACTTGAATATTCAAATATAATTAACCAGTTTAGCGCGCGGCTGTACCGTTAAAATATTCAAATATAATGATAGCGTGTAACCGACACGGCAATACTATTAAATTATTGAAATATAATTAAAGAGTATTAAATTATTCAAATATAATTAAAAAGTATAGCCGAATATAATTAAGGATTATAGCGCGCGGCCGTACTATTAGAATATTCAAATATAATTCACCAGGTATAGCGCGCGGCTGTACCGTTAAAATATTCAAATATAATGATAGCGTGTAACCGACACGGCAATACTATAAAATTATTCAAATATAATTAAAGAGTATAGCCGACCGGCTATACTATTAAAATATAATTTGAGCATATAGTCGCGCGACTTTACTATTAAAATATTCAAATATAATTAAAGCGTATAGCCGGTAGGCTGTACTATTAAAATATTCAAATATAATTTAAGAGTATAGCCGCGCGGCTATACTATTAAAATTTTGAATTTTTATCGAAAGCAGATTTAGAGTTTGGGCATCTTGGGCCAGACTCTAATGTCGTGGCTCTTTGTGTTCTTATGTTAACAGTGAAGCCTGGTCAAGTATATCAAGGTATTTCTTGTTGCCTTGCTCTTTGTGCTCTGTGTGTTCGTTCGTTGTGTATATTTGATCAGGCAACAAGAGGAGAAGACTCTCTGTCAATGAATTAACAAAATTATTTATTTATTAATATTTATGAAGAGATGATATTTCAAATATATGAATATGGTGGGTTTGATTTTGGGGATTTTATTGTATGTAATTTTCAAATATATATTTGATTTATTTATTAAAAAGCTGCCCCCAAAAAAAAAGTGAAGTGATTTATGATTTACTAACAAAGTGTGAAACCAAAAGATCCCAAAAGAAAATAACAATTTATCTTTGAACAGGAATATATAATATTCCAAAAAATAAGAATTTCTTTCCACAGCTACAGTGTGTGTGTTTTGAATTCATTGATTGGGTGGCTGCAGCCTTCGCAGCCTGCAGTAGGTTTGGTATTAAGGTCAAACCTTGAAAAACAGTCGTAAATATCAAAACTGCACGTTCGCATCGGATGTCATAAAAATCAAAGTCTTTCCCTTTCAATATGGATCTAGATTTCTTCAGCTGAAGAATAATAATGTAGACTCTACAAGTTACATGAGATGAGATGAGAGACAAGTCTTCCAAATTCCAACTGGTCACACACTCACATGCAAGCACGTGGATATCATAAAAGACTTGCAGTTCCGCCGCCACCACTACCACCGCCACCAATCAAACAATTGTATGAGATGAGAGTTTTTGTCCATCAATGGATAGAGTAGTCTTCAAAGAGTAAAAGATCCCCTCTTCCTCTTGTACGGCGGATGAGGTACGGTCGCTGCTGCTGCTGCTTCTGCTGGCCCACAACGCTCCACGTTACGTATGGCCGACCTTTTCTTTTTCTTTGTAATGTAATGAAAGGCAGTGACGTGATGTCAAACTCAGTGCCCAAAAAGTCAACAACGTATCCTATTGAATATTTGCAAGCAGAAGCAGCCCTCAATCCACGAAACTTACAACCAATCCAACTTGCCTTTTTCTTGTCTTTTCTTCGTTTTGTATGAATTTGACCTCCTCTCTAATTTATTCACACGTAGTTGCCTGGAAGTCTCTGCTAAGTCTATGGTACACCATTATACGTGTCAAATGGAAATGGCCGAATTCGTGGACTGGAGCCGTAGCCCTCGGCCTATCAAGTGAGAATATTCCACGTTATTATTCCCTCTCTCTCTCTCTTTTCTTTGTGGGTTTTCTTGTAAACAACGATTTCCCGTCTCTGTCTGTCTTGCTTGGTACGCTGTGGTCAATGTTTGTTAATTAATCATCATCAGTTTACACGGAAACTACATAGAAACCAAAATATGTATCTAGTACTTGTTTTCATTCATTGGAATAGTAAATAATACATATATGTAAACGAAGCTTCTCTGTTTTCGTGTGTATTTACTGAAAAATTTGAATCAAATTATTCAAAACAAAAATGAAAAAAAGAAAGAAAGAATGAAGTTGTGATCGATCTAACGACGATTCTAAACCCTCCCCAACAACAAGAAGAAAAGATATGAACATGTTATCTCGTTCTAGACCCCAAAAACAGAAGCAGAAACCTGACTGATACACGGCCAACACTAAAATAAAAATCAACAAATTAACAAAAAATAATAGTTCCCCCAAAATCCTAGTTAATGTCCTGGGAAGCCGCTCATTTTGCTGTTGCTGTTGTTGTTGTTGCCTCCATTGCTGTTGTTGGAGGTCGTCGAGGCGCTGTTGTTGTTGTTGTTGTTGTTCGGATGACCTCCACCGATGATGGAGGTGATGGCGGCCGCAAGAGCAGCAGTGAAAGTTGGGTCGGCAGTTATGGCAGCTGTAGCGGCACTCACAGTGTCAGCGAACGAGGCAGACTGAGTTTGATGCGGCAAATTTTGTTGCTGCTGTTGGGAATTAGACCCCATTAAATCCTGGGACAGCTGAAGCCCAGAAAACTTGGATTGGTTATAAAGAGCCTGTCCAAAAACTGGAGGCAGTTGTGGTTGTTGCGCTGGGAAAGGGACTTGAAATTGGGACTGTGGTCTTTGGAACTGTAATGGGGTGGTGGTGAGGTCCAATGTGACAGTAGGGAAAGGAGCAGAGGCTGAGATTGTTGCCACACTTGATGAGCATGGAAGAATTGCTCTGGCTAGCAAATTGTTTGGATTCATTATCCCGTCTGCGCTTGACATGGAGCCCGAAAGCAACATGCTTGCTGCTGCTGTTGTGGTTGATGCCATGGCCATTGCAGCTGGAGGCAGAGGGTGGTTATGGTTGCCTTCATATGTTGTGATCAATATGGTTCTGTCCTCAGCACAACGTTGTACCTATCAAATAATTGACATGTATATATGTATCAGTACTTTTAAATCTAACAATTTTTAATTAAATTTTCAAATTGATCATATCATTAAATTGAAACATACTTGTTTGCGAACAGGACAACCAACAGCCATGGTACACCTATAATATGCACGAGGACATGGGTTTCCTTTTGCCATCTTTTGTCCGTATTTTCGCCATTGACATCCATCAGTAATCTGCAATCAAACGATCAATCGCGATTAATTCAGCAAAGATGGAGACTATGAATTAATTTATTGCTGCCGAGTGAAGTTGAACCATCTTAATTAATTACTTACCATGGGAGCTTCTGATCTGGCTCGAACCGATACGCGGGCTTTCCTCATGGTGGCCTCGGTGGATTGATCAGTTGGCTTATTAGCTGCAGAGTTGAGCTTAGGAGCCTTGTTGGGCACCCAGCCTTGTGATTCAGATTCAGGACTCTCTTCCCTTCCAACCCTTTTACCATCCCTGAAATTGTTAGAGTTTTCGGGATCCAATGGACCAATCGGATGATCGTTTTTCTTCAGGTGATGATCTTTTGATGATGCAGCTTCATTAATGTTCTGAGGTGAAGCCGATCGGGTTCTGGCTTCTGATGAAGAATTGGAAACTTGGTCATCGGTCTCGGTTGTGGCCCTGGGGCCCAAGTTTAGAAACTGCCTTGGTACCAACCCTTGTTTCTTATCTTGATCAGACTTTGCTTCAACATTCTGATAATTAATTATACCAACAAAAAATAATAATATGTTAAGCTATTTGGCTCATATAGTTAATCGAGTTTTGATCATTAAGGCAAACGATATTGAATTATAGGTACCTGATCATGGTTTAATTGAGAGCTTTGATCAGCCGCGGCTGTGTGATTTTGCTGCTGCTGTTGTTGCATTACAGCTGCAACATGCATCTGCAGAGCACTGTAGTTGTTTGTCACCTGACCAAGCATTTCTTTCAGCCTCAGATTTTCAGAATTCATACGTTGGAGCTCCACTTGCAGCTGTGCCAGCTGATTATGATGATCAACCCAAAACTTTATATTATTAATTAATTAATTGGGTAATACTAATAATAATATCCTTAAATAGCATAATTAGCAAGCAACTAATAGAAAGTTGATCAACTTTAGTCTAAGAATAGGAAAATTCTGATCATGATCAATTTGCTTTCAGGTGGGTGTTCATCTCATTAATTACCTCATGATTCTTTGCTCTTTTGTTATCCACATCGGATGAAATCCCATCATCAACCATTGACTGATCACTTCCGGTGTTAGCAGTAACAAGGTGCAAGCCAGTCTATTTTTAGATTTTTTTTATAAAAAAAAGTAACAAGAAGAAGAAAAATAAGTACCACTGAAAATTAAATATCTTATACATGCAAGTAGTAGTATATATAAATTAATGAGAACTAATTATTTTCCATATATAACAAATAAAAAATAAATTACCAGAAAAGAAAACTCAAAACTGAAATTGTGGGGTGCTTACATTTACATCCAAGCCAGTCCAATTCTCCTTCTTGACGCTGATTGTACCGTTGGATTTCAAATCCTGATGATGATCATCAGCGGTAGTAGTATTGTGCTTATTCTTACGATCAGAAAAGAAGTCGACCTCGTCCACAACCACACGATTATTGTTGTCATGAATGGATGGCTGTGGAGCAGCCAGCTGGTCTTCCCTGCCGCCAAGCTTGACGGGGAATTCCATACCCGGAAACATCCTTTCTCCACCAAAAAAATTGCTTCTCTTGTTGTTGTTTTGATGATGATCAAGCTTAACAGCAGCCGGGGGCTTGTTGAGGAAGAAGCCGAAGGAGTCAGAATCAAGGGTGAGCCCCCATCCTTTGTCCATAAAATTATATAGTGTTTTGGGATGAACAGATGAAGAAGTTGATGCAGAAGAGCAACAAAGACAGATAAACTTGCAGAGAGAAAGACAGAAGAGATGAGAAGGGATAGGTTTTAAGAGAGTGAGAGAGGAGGGTTGGGGAAGAGGGCAGAGAGAGAGAGAGAGAGAGATGAGGGGTGTGTGTGGGTGAAGTCTGTGAAGTCTTTTACCGGTGCAATGTGTTCGCCTATAAAAAGGGTATGGACGTAGACCAAACTGAGAACAACTAGATTGGATTTCTGAGAAATTCGTGGGATTATTTATTTTCTTATTTATTGATTTTTCCTTCCACACTTGCGTCAGTTGGTGCGTCAGTCTGCCACCTGTCAATACGGGCCACCCCTTTTAAATCCATTGTGACCCGACCCACATGATAAGATTACACACAAACAAAGTGAAGCAAAAGTGGTGGATTTGAGTTAAGTTAGTTGATCAGGATAGGGACTTAGTCTTTAAACTAGTTGGTTAGGATAGTGAAGCTCGGCCTCTTGCATTCAAATTGAAATTTCTCTTTTTATAAATTAAATTAATTAAAATGAATTTAGGCTGTAGCTTGCTTGTATTAAAAATAATAATAAAGTAAAAGAGTGTTTTTGGGGTGGGGTTTCTTCCACATTTCGTCAAGAAAGAGTTTGACTCATTCTCATAAATCAAAGGAAAGTGTATGACACAACAAAGGAAAGAAAGAAAGATAAAAAGAAATGAATCCCACCGCCCCGAAGTGTGCGGCGCGTTCCACGTGAGGAAATAAGAAAAAAGAGCAAAAGGGGCCCAATTGGCCCAAGCCAAGTCAATGATTTTGACGGCCCGCCTCTCCCTCTCTCTTGCTATGACTGATGACCGGGTGAGGCAGTGGCCTAGTCTTCCCCTGACCCCACCTACCATGACATTACTCTCCACGTTTCAGATCTGTCCGGGAACTATGTTGACTGTTTACCTGTGGGACCGAGTCACTTGCTCAAGCTTTTTTTTATTTTAAACTTCTCAATTATTAATATTACTTACTGGAATAATTAATTATTTGTTTAAGTAAAAACATGTCATTTCCAATTGATTTTGTCTACTTTGTCTTCCTCGTCCCTTTCACACTCCAGGTAAATAATACATGACCACTGCTTCTTCATTCAATTATGTGATACGCAGAGTTTTGCTCAAAGTCCACAGATTTGATTTCCATATATTGAACCTTCAATAAACTAATAGCTTGATCCTAACATGCGGCGATTAATTAATTAATTACTTATCAACTCATTAAATAACCCATTTCTATTTTGTCACTTAGACCAAAGACTTATAAACAAGAGCTTAATTCTTTACCTGGGATTGGGAAGAAAGGAATGCATATTTACGTTACTATATCATCAATGTAATATTTGAATTTCACCGCGCGCGCGCGCTGTCAAGTTGGTTTGAGTTTAGAATTGCAGTCAATAATATTAGCATGATCATCAATAATATAATTGATATGATTCGATCAAAAAAAATTAGAGCCGCATAAGTACGGGTGATTAGTATTGTACCTAATCCCTTTACTTTTTGATGGTGTAGCGATTTTCAAAGAATTGTGACGTTGTTGTTGTGCCCTTTAATGCTAGTTTTGAAAATGGGAGAGGTTTTTCTGCATCGTGTACCCAACAAAGAAAAAACAAGGTTCGACCAGCTTCCTTTCGTTTACCTTGACTAATTGAGTTTTCTTTTGGAAAGAAACTTCAACATCCAACCTTTGAACGTCTCCTTTAGGCTTTTATATATTTTAGCATGGGAAAAGTGCAGTCGTCGTCTCCTCGGCTAAAACACTTTCCATGCACTTTCACTGTTCTCATCGATCAAATTCATGCATTTACATTATCATATATTATGGGTGGGAATCGGATGAGTGGACTAAGAATCCAACAAGTCGTGCACAATTTCTCTTTAATTTCGCATGGGTAGGTTTGTGAAACTGGAGGGAGACTCTCAACAAGTTTTAAACATACGGCGCCCAAAGAAATAAATAAAAGAGTGGTAACTTGGTACTTGGTAGGTAGGCACATATATTACGTACATTGGCAGCTTGGCTACCCAGCAGGTTTTAAACATGCTAGCTGTATTATAATTTTGTACATCCATGTCCATGTCCATGTCCATATCAAAAATTATTGCGAGAAATCAAGTTTAATAATAATTAGAACCAAAATGCAAAGAAGATTAGATTGTGAATATTATAGAAAAGAGGTAGCTGGCATTTCCAAATGTCAATAGCATTACATTAAACTAATTAATTCATTGTTTCACACCGATCAATAAACAATATCAACATAGAAGAAAAAGACAGAGTTGACTCAGATTTCCGTTGACCGTATGATACTTCCCACGTGGCTTACTTCATGACGTAGAAATTAGGTGTATGGTTAGGTTGGACAGCTAGGGTTTAAGGAAAAAACTGAAAATCATCAGAGACTATGGAGAAGGCACCGATGGAAACATTTCATTTCATTTCACACAGTATTGATTGGTAACGAATATCTGAATTTTCTTTTAGATGCTTCTTGCATGCGCATGCGCATGCAACAACTCAACCTTGATATTTCTTTGACAGCAACTTATAATTGGCGTGGCCTTCGCCACTTGGGTTTAATTTTCTTTGTTTACTAACGCGGGTTCAAACAGATTTCTCTCAAATTTCAAACCCTAATATGGCCGACAAATCTGTGACAATCACAGCTACATGTATATACTTTGAGATAATACAAACAAATTTGAATCATTAATTCTTAATTTATTTATACGGTGAAAATCCATCCTGATTTTAGAGTCGTCACTTGTCAGCTCAGCATCACATGCATAAGAAATTAAAATTGAAATTGAAATTGAAATTTCACCGAAAGGAAAATTAAAAAAAAACAAAAAGCTTCCCTGATTTGATGCTGGATGTCTATGCCCTGCATTAATTGATGATGCAAGTGACGTTATGAAACTTGAAGGAGAGAAACTCTTGTTGGGTTTTTCCTAATAAACTACGTTAACTTATTATAAGAGGTTGAGGTCAAGTTGATCATGAAATTTTAACTTGGAAAGAGACTCGCCTCCTTTTGGCCTTGTGCTTCCCTTAAGTGATAAAATGCTTTGTTTTGGGCTGCCATTATTGGTCCAGAAATTATCTTATCAACACTACGAAAAAGACTCGCATACAAAGATAAAGCTTACACGAAAACAAGATAAAAAAATATCATTATATTCAGTATCTAATTTGACGAAGAAAAAAAAAAAAAAAAAGAAAAGAAAAGTGCTGTAGTTTCTGGAGGCTGGAGGAGGTGATGAACAATATATTAATATGGGTGGTGTGAATAGAAATTGGGCAGTCCTGCCTGAACCCAAATTTCCAAAAGGAGCTGTGCTGGTTCTTCTACTTGTGCACGTTTGGACCTCCCTAATCAGGAAAAGATCGGGTGTACGTAGACTTGGGGTAGAAAATTGGGCAGATGACGGTGGACTGGGGCTACTTTTGAATAAATTTCTTCTCATCATCTTTTCTTATGATGATAAGAAAAGGAGGTGCCAATTGCCCAATCCCTATTCCCTACCCTAAGAAATAATTATATATTAATTTATGCATGCTTTTCTTTTCGCTTTCACACCAATTTTCTGGTATTGGTCTTAAATTTCAGGACCTACTTTTTGACTCCATTCTTCTTCATTAATTCCTACTTCAAGACAAGACCTTGTGTGTGTTCACTTAACTTATATGGATAAATCTTTTGCGTTAATTTCTACTCAAGTTTTTAAGGCAAAGTTTCCGGAGAATCTCATAGGCTAGAATAGATAGAATCTTTGGAGATGAAGTAATCTCAAACCATAACGATTTTGTATAGGAGATGAAGATGATGCACGCATGGTTTAATGGATACGCCATATCTTTACTAGTATCTATTTCCACTGCTTTTCAATGCCATTACTGATTGTCTGCCTAACACTTAGTCCACTCCATGATCCATCTTTTTATAAATGTGACGTGTACATGGCGGAACCAAGAATTTTTCAATCTGGTGGGGTAGCTAAAGTTATTATCTTAAAATCTAATGAGTTTTATTTTTTACTTCCAGTTTCTATAGTCTTTCTAGAAATAAAAGTATATATTAAATCATATAAATCACGTTAGTTCATAATTTCGTTGACTAATTTTTAATACGAACCTATGACTTCGAGTGCATGGCTAAATGCTAATTTCCAATAAGATTTAATATGAAACAAATACATACTAATGAAACCAAAAAACACATATTATAAAATGAAAAATATATTCAACAACATAATTGAAAGTGTGTCTATTTTTATTGATGTCTTGCAATTAAAATCATAAAGAATTGGACTTTTTTCGACTTGTAATTGAGGTTAATATATATTGGGCTATTTTAAAACAAGTCAAATATATAAGTTTCATTTTTTTAATCTCCAAAACTCCCCCTAGGCTACAGCCCACCTTAGTCATTAAGGTAGTTCCTAGGCTACAGCCCAAAACTCCAATATTGCATGATTCATTTCCATCTACCTATTTCAGCCTTTATACATAGAAATAACTAATTGAAAGTCGTACTAGAAGTGTATCCAAATGGAAAATGCTATAATTTATTGGCAGCTATTGTGAATAAAAAGATATATGGAGTATTTCTTTGTCAGCATTCTTATATTGTAAGAAAAGTGCACATCTTTTTTAGAGTTACACAGAGGGTCGCCCTTGACTTTTAAGTGGCCCATGGTAAAAATTAAAATGTAGACTTTTTCTTTGCAAACCTCCAAAATATTTTTTTCTTCCTCAAGCGCTAGTTCGAAACCAGGCAGTATCTAGTTCAGCCTACCCCCTCCCCCATCCATGTCATATCTTTAAAAAAAGAAGAAGGAAGTCCAGGAATGCGGTGAACCATCTACAAATAAAAAATGAAATCAGTAACTTAAAAAAATACAAAACAAAGAACAATCAAACTTGGTTAATTTTAGGAACTCTACTCTCCACCTGGTTTATGCAAATCTGTAATGATATAATAATAAGAAAAAAGGTCAGTATTGCACAACTTTTGATTGACTGTTTTAGAGAATTTACAAATCTGATTACGTTTTCAAATTATCATGCTTGTTTCCATCAGTCTCAAAGAAAAAAAATAAGGAGATATCGTTCGTGATTGAAGTAAGAAGCAAAAAGACTTGAATATATTCAAGAACATGGATAAATACTGAGAAATAATATAGATTGAAGATATTTTAGGACAATCGAGAAGAACATGTTGTTGTGAATTAACATACAAAAAAAAAGGTGTAATTACAATTTTGGTCACTGAGATTAGGGTCGAATTTAATTTTGGTCACTAAAATTTCAATTTTCCGATTTTAATCACTATATTTGCAACTATTAGCAAATCAGATCAAATTTTCAAATGTGATGATGTTAGTTAGGAATTTATATTCCGTCTATGGTTATGCTTTTATCTCACTCTTTCAATGACGTTAGTTAGGAATCAGGATGGGTGCCGCAAATCGTGAGGTGGACGAGTCTTGTAACAGAGCTGGTGTTCAGTCGGTTTGGGCTTTTCCTCCTTAAACTAACCTTCACATGGGCTTAAATATTAAGAAAAATACGATTTTAATCAAAGCCCACGCCCAACTATAAAAAATAAAATAAAATTCCAAGCCCAAAGGAAATGGATATGCCGACTCATCATTACTTGGTCTCCAATATGCTCATCTCTTCCCCCAGAAAGCAAAAGCAGCAAGCCACAAATGACAACAAATGACAAAGCAGCAGAAGAAGCATAACAAAGTAAAAGGAAAAAGCGAAAAGACATAATATTAAAGTGGAAAACTCACAGTCACTAATAAGACTTCACTTTATATCTATGCACTCATCTAATTATATTATACTTTGCTTGCTTACACTCCCAAATTCCAATTCTTTTGTTGGCAGTGGCTGTGGCACACCATCAATCACTAACCCTCTCTCATCTCATGTCTCCTCTAATGCCTACTCTCTTCACACGCAGAAAACTCATCACACCATATCAAAACAGCCCTTCCATATCAACTTCTATGACATTTACATTTGTCCTTCTCATTTTCCTCACCCTTCCATTTCTCACCCTCACAGCAACTCAAGCCAGCCTCTGCAGAACTTCTTGCGGCAACATTCCAATCAACTATCCTTTTGGAATTGACGATGGCTGCGGCAGTCCTTACTACAAAAACCTACTGGTCTGCTCCAGTTTGTCCAAACTCGAGCTCCGAACACCTTCTGGAAGATACCCTGTTAAGTCCATAAGCTACTCTGACCCTCACATTCTTGTCACCGATCCTTTCATGTGGAATTGCCAAGATGGTGACGATTTTAGAGCCACAAGGCCTTTTAGCCTCGACACCAGCACGCACTTATCACTCTCCTCTCAAAACGACTACCTTTTCTTCAACTGTAGTGAACAAAACGTCATCATTGAGCCAAAGCCCATCTTCTGCGAGAGGTTTCCAGAGAGGTGTGACTCGTCCTGTGACAGCTCCAGTTATCTTTGCAGGCACTTACCCGAGTGTGCCTTGGCATTGAGGACCAGTTCCTGCTGTTCTTATTATCCCAAAGCCACCGAGTCTCTGAGGCTGATGTTGAAATATTGTGCTAGTTATACAAGTGTGTATTGGAGGAACACTGGGGAAAACCAGCCTGATGATCAAGTCCCCGAATACGGGATTCGGGTCGATTTTGATATTCCGGTGACCACCCGTTGCCTTCAGTGTCAGGACACATCCAAAGGTGGCGGGATGTGTGGATTCGACACCTCAACGCAGAATTTCTTGTGCTTATGTGACCGGGGCAACGTGACTACTTATTGTAAAGGTAGTTATATAAGTTTGAGGCATCAATTTGTCTGACCTGCTTTTCCCTTCTCTTATAAGTCTATGATTTTTTTGATGATTTAATTACAATTGTGCAGATCATAGCATTTCTCAGCATAGGAGGAATAGTGTAATTGCAGGTAATTGATAATTCTCTGCAATATTTTTGTATTTGATATATGTTATTGAAGTTGAAGGAGCTAATAAGTTGCATATATATATATGTATATGTATATGTATGGTAACGGGTGCAGGGACTGTTACTGGAGTGTCGGTTGTAGGAGCCTTCGGAGTTGGGGCTGGAATTTGGTACTTGAAGAAAGTGAAAGCTAAAGCACCAGTGACATGTGGGGTTCAAAGCAATGAGAATAGGCTTTTCTAAAGACTATATTATAGTTCATCTTTTCTGATGATTTTGATATTTTAAATTTGCGCTTTTTGAACACCATCAACATGCTTGCTGTCTCTTAATTCTTTCCCCTGTTTATACGACAGCCAATGATACCACTGGAGAGGCACATCATCATGTTCCCTATATATTATTATTATTATTATTATAACTAATTACAAAAAAAGAGGAGGTTAATTAATTTCTTAATCTAGCTATAATATTTAACTAGTACCATCTCTCAATTGTGTATAGGAACACATTTGGATGACTTGCAGACGATTGATAATAGATCTATTTATATATATATATATATAGATCCATAGATACAACTTCAATTACACAAAACTTAAAGGTAGAAAAAGGTCTCTCTCTCTCTCTCTCTCTCTCTCTCTCTCTCTCTCTCTCTCTCTATATATATATATATATATATGGTACCGTACGTACGTAAAGCAAATTAACATGCTTTACCAACAAAGCAGCTCAGAGGACCTGCACTTGAAGTTAAAGCAGGAACCATGGATCCATCTAGGACCTTAAACGACTGAGTTTTAGAGTAAAGTGGGTAACAGCTTCCATATCCAGATTGAACAAAAAAAGCACCACTTTTGAACACATCCCTGGAAGATCTCCATTTCCAATTATTCCAACGTCCTCCAGACTCTCTCTTTGTAACCTGTTTTGCGTGAGCAGTATCAGGCGCTATGAAGTAGTTCGCTTCACTGAAAATGGTCGGGTTAGCGCTGCCTCCAACCGCGTACATCTTCCACCAGTGGCGGATCCAGGATTCATCAGCCATAGGGTCATAGTGTAAAAGTTGAAAAATATTTTTTAGACGAAATAGCATTGAAAAATTAAAGCCATAGCACTTTCATTCCTAATCCACCAACAACCAAAAAACTAATCAAAACACAAAACCCTAATCAATTAATCAAAAGAAAAGCCCTTATCGATTAATCAAAACACAAGCCTTAATCAATTAATTAAAATACTATCAATAAACCATTAATCAAAACACAAATCTCATATAATAAATCAAACAAATTTCAATAAACCATAATTTCAATTTCAATTGAATTAAAAACTTCATATACTATCATCAATCAATTATAAACTCTAATCTAAATAACAATATCAATCAATTAAAGGAGGAGAGCATAGCGTTTCTCATAATTATTTTACTGACTATCATAATGACTGAGTGAGAGAGGAAACAGTTTTTCCTTGTTCTTTGGTGGTCTTCCCTTATTACTTTGCAAATTATTTGTAAACAAAACACTCAAATACTCATTTGCGAGAAAAACCGTAAACATATCTTAGAGAGAGAAAGAAAGAGTGGACCTTGGATGTTGGTGGGCAAGAGGAGCTCTGTTTCTGGTCTTGAAGAACAGCCATTTGGCTCTCTAACTTTGTGGTTTGTGGTTATGGAGGAGAGGGAATGTGAAAGTTATTGGGAATTAATGCTGGAGTGCGGGTAAAAGGCTGGGTGAAGAAATTGTTTTTTTTTTAAACCTGGCTCAACGAATCCGTTTCAAGCTAGGTCGTTTAAAAAAATTTGAATGGGCCTGCACCAAAACGACATCGTTTTGGCCAGGCGCTTGAAAAAAAAAATAGAAACGCGCGCTGCGCCCAGGCAGGCACAGCAATAGCGCAAGGTCTTTCAGACCTTTCGTCAAACACATGGTGTGCCATTTAGGGTCGCACAGCAGCCATTCATGGGGTCGTCTAAGGACCTCCACTGCTAATTTTCCAGTCGGCATGGGGTCACCTGACCCCTCTTGTCCCTCCCTGTGCGTCCGCCCCGTCTTCCACTCGTCATATCTATTGTTGGCCACATGAGCATACCCAAACCTCACCCTGTTTTTTTTTTTTTTTTTTTTCACACAAGGAAAACAAGAACATAAGATATATATATATATATTCTTCTTTTATATTATAATAATTTGAATTCATTCTTAGAGTAGTTTAAAGTACCGCTTGCAAAAAAAAGAGTATATATAGTACTAAATAGCTAGCTCCCCCTCACCTTGGCATCCTTTCAATCAGGCCAGCCCCAAAACGGTTAAAGGCTATTGTGACTTTCATATCTTTATCTGCACTAAAATTATCATTGTGTCCAAGCAGCATCACCTGAAAAGCCACAACTTGGTTATTTTATATAGATCAAAATAATTTGTATTTAAGATAATTTGTGTATGGTTACCTTATCATGCTGAGAGAAGTAGTTGTTAGTGATGGTGACGGCAGTGGAAGCATGGGTGACATCAATGAGGCCATCGCTACTACGTGCTAGGAAGCAATGGTCAACCCAAACATGCGAAGAAGCAAAGATACTAATGGCATCTCCATCGCATCCTCGTCGGTGCCCTACATGTGTAGGGGTGCTCCTAACATTTCCACCCTTCCCTGGCTTACAATCATGAATACTTATTCCATGTATAATCACATGGCTAACGCCCTGAACCGTTATGCATGGTCCGTAGGCAATTTCCACTTTAGCTCCTCGACCATCTATGGTTTTAAAGCTGTTCATAATGAGCTCATTTTTTAGAGTGATCACCATGTCCTTGGCAAAGACGATCCACAGCGGCTGCGTTTGGATCACCCCGTAACGGAGTGAGCCAGGTTGAGGGTTTACAGGGTCATCGTATGAGGTGGTGACAACATAAGTATTCCCATATTTTCCTCCCACCGCGTCTTGGCCAAAGCCTACTGCGCAGTTGGCCAAAACGCGACGGTTAGTGGCCCAATTGGACTTGGAGCGCCAACATGAGTCTACTACGTTCATGGTGGTTTTTGGGGTGGTGGTGTAGTAGCCCGGTGAATAGGCTTGAGATGTTGGAGCAACGTAGTAAGTTAGAAAACATGAGAGCAATATGAGAGGGGATAAGGAGGCCATGGCTTAACTAATTAGTAATTATTATGGGGGTGATCAAGACAAGGAACACAATTAGGAGGATATATAGAGAGAAAATGAAATAGAATGGTTGATAATGAGAAGAGAAGATGGTGCACACGATTTAGGAGTGCTTTTGTTTCTGTTAATTTAGTTGATTGTTAAAATCTTATTTGGACTGCTACAAACGTGGTTGCACGAGCTAATTGGGTTGGTTGACTTTCAAATTCTATATATATATATGCTGCTCTGATCGATCATTAATGCCGACTATGTCTACCGAAATATACAATTTTATTTAGAAAAATCTATGGGATTATAATTTATATTGCAATGGGAAGGTGAGGAGAGAGAGAGAGAGAGAGAGAGAGAGAGAGAGAGAGAGAGAGAGAGAGAGAGAGAGAGAGAGAGAGAGAGAGCATATAAGATTTTGGGGTGTCTTAGGAGAAATATATATCTTATGTCGAGTCTCAACTCAAGGAAAAAAGACATTAAAAAAAAAAGATCAGATTACGGGGGGTAGAATTTCTCCACTCGTAGAGCGATTAGGGGTCAAATACAGAGACGCAAAATCATATCCTTAAATTTATCTAACCCATTCCAAGTTGTATACTTCGAGAAAAACATAAATGAATAAAGTAATACATAGCTGGACCAATGCGCACACATGCTATATGTCACGTGATCCTTATTGAGAAGAATTGTTGATCTGGGGATACATGATATTTCTATGCATAGTCGCACATCCCATTTTCGCAAGAGAAGTGCCTTCCTTGCGGTGGTTGCCATTGGAGCACTTGCCACAGTTTTGATTGTGTGTTCACACAATCTCTGAGCTGCTGCATCGCTTCCCAAAAGAACCACAGTTTTAAAGTCCATCCACCTCCACGTCATGTTGATCACTGTAGCCACGGATATCCGTTTGGTCCACAAAGTATTTTCGAGTATTATCACCATAAGCTTTAACTATCCTGTAAACATCCAATCCAGATTACTTCCATTCCTGATCACCTTCAAACTCTAAAGCTGAGTGAGTATTTAGGTTGCCTTGCCTGGATCAAGTTGTTGCAAGATGCCTGCAACCACCACCATCCTCATACTCATGTTGGCACTCATGACAATGATGACGGTGATAATGTTCCCATGTTCTTGGCATAAGGTTGGATGTTTACAAGATAGTTATTAATGCTTGTGGTTATAACACTCAAGAATACTTTGTGGACCAAATAGAAATCAGTGACTACAATGATCAACATGACCTTGGGCTATGATTTTGAGCCCCAACTAATTTGGTAAGATTTTAATTAACCTAATAAGAAAACACAATGAGAGAATATATTGAACAACTTCAATGTAATGTACAATCAAATAACCATAAGCCTTTTCGTTTACATTTAGTTTTTATTAACACGGTATAATTTATTTTATTTTATGGGGATGCATGTAATTAAAAAGATTATTATATGGGGACCCACCCAACTCTCATACGTAACTGCATGTATTACAGGGTAATCATTCTCTTTACTCTCTTACGTAGCCACCCTCTCATTCACAGAGATTTAGCCCAATTGGCGCTCAGCTGCAAGCCTGCAACCGCTCCACTCCGCCAATGCTAATAACTTTTTCTCCACTAATCGCCAAAGTTATTACTTAATGCATAACTGAACATTTCCACGCCTTATGTAATAATTAACAATTTATTTATTTTTTCAAATTTGGCATGATCCACCAATTTCGTTGCATGCCTTCTTCCCAAAGAATTTGTTTAGTTGGTACGCATGATCATCAACATTTTAATCACTATTTTTTTTTTAATCTAATGAAATTTAAGTTGACCCAAAAATTAATCACTAATTTTAATCAGGATGTCTTTATATTGGCATCACCTAATTAATTTAATATAATTTAATTATGAGTCGCCGCCCCCTTTGGGGTTGGTGGCTTCCTATTCCCATTCCCCATCCCTTCTGCTCCTCCCTCTTTCCTCTTGCTCTTTTTGGTTTTTCTTTTTTGCAGACTTGGTTGTGGCTGGCTCAGATTCCGTTGATTTTCATAGCAAAGCGTGTGGCAAAGATGGAGGTGAGAGTTAGAATGAGAAGCTTCAGATCTAGGGGTTTATTCCCTGTTGGATTTTCTGTATTCTCATGTGCTGTGGCAGACCATGATGCTCTTCTCTCTTCTTGACAAATCTGGTTGTCTCTGTCATGGATATGGATGGCTTTGGATGTGCATCGTTTGTAGAACAAAGTATTGCTGCTCCTTTAGTCTGTGTTGTTTGGTTTCTTAGATTTTATGTAGTTTGTTATTAAATTCTGGAAATTCTATGAGTTGTCTGGTTTTCTCTTGTAATTCCCAGAAATTCTGTTGAATTTGCTGGGTGGTCTAGTTTCTCTAGATGTAGTTTCTTAAAGCAAATTTGTAATATTCCATAATAAAATTACTAATTAGATGACATTCCCATTGGCAAAACCAACTATCATAATTTATTATTGGGACTTTTCAATACAAACCATATCAATGAATGAGTAGGCTGGAGAACTTCCATGGTTATTAAGCAAATTTTTATGCATAGTCGCACATTCCATTGTCACAAGAAGTGCCTTCCTTGCAGTGGTTGGAGCACTTGCCACAGTTTTGATTGTGAGACATTGGATTCACACAATGAGCGTTGCAGCATATCTCTGAGCTAATGCATCTCTTCCCACAAGAACCACAGTTGGATATGTCTGTCCTCAAATCCACACATTTTTTGCTGCAGCAATCTGGCCCTGCACTGCCTTCAGTGGCTCTACAAGCAAGAGGGTTTTGGTCGCATCCACCCCGAGCCGGAGACGACTGAGAGGCAAGGAACCGGCTTGTTGACGACCCTGGCCTGAAGAATGTTTCTCTTTGGTTTGGTACCGTTGCAGAGAGAGTAATGGCTAAAGCCATAATGAGCATGGCTATCATAAAGAAAACTTGGAGAGATTTCATCATCATGTAATATATACAGCTAGGCTTGCTAGTATACTTTGTGTGTGTATGAAGAAAAGAGATCAAAGTATATATGACTGCTTAATTAACTTGGATGAAGAAGCATGCAGGTTAGAAAGAGCTATAAATAGAGAGAGGGAGAAGAATCAATATTGAAGCCCTAGGGTTGATTATTGATAGAGGAATATTATTGCATGTGTTTTTTCTATATGAATAATAATATTGCATGGCCTAATTCATTCCAAGGGGCACAAAACGTTAACTCAGCAAACAAAGTTGGGCTTCCGAAGAATGTATACATTAATTATACTCGAATTAGGTGAATATGAACAAGAAACATGCATAAAACAACTTAGAGAGTGGAAACATGCAGGTTAGGCAAGCTGCTTATTTGCTTGGGCTCATGCATAATTTGCTGCTAATTAACACAAAGTCATGACTCTGGTCCAAGAAACCAAACTAACCATCATGATGCATGCGCTGATTAATTAAGTAGCTGAAGAATGTTGTTAGCCGGGGTGTCTCATTTCTTTAGTTTAAAGATTTGGAATATGCTGTTTTAGCAAGTATAATTATTATTTTTATTATTTTTTATTTAGCTTCTCCCATTTCTTTGCGAATAAAAAGTTGTCTCACTTGTCCCATTGTTCGGTTTTATCCGGGGCGCCAATAACGAACCCATAATGCCTTTTTCTTACAAACAAATTCATTTTTATGTGTTACCCAAAAAGAAAAGAAAAAAAGAAATCCTCTTTATGGCAAAATTAACAATTGAAATGTTAAATAAAGGATGCACACCTTGAATCAACCGCAACGAATGACAAAGAATCAGAGAAGAGGTAATTTTGTTCGTGTTGTAAACTGTTAAAATAATCTAGACCTCATTAGTAGTCGGCTGGTAAAAATTGTAATAGTTGGCTGTTAGTAGTTGTGGGTTGAATTAATGGTGTGGTAGAAGTTAGTTGAATTAACTATGTTTAGTTTTTAGTTGTGTTGTTTTAATGTATTAGGTCGGCAGTGGCTATTATATAAAGCCACCCCTTTCTCTTCATTTTGTATTAAGCAAGGAACATCATCATTCTCTAAAACAGTGTCCCACTACTTTCTTTCTTTTGATTATCACAAGAGAACAAGTTTCTTCTCTTACCTATTATTACTCCCACATAACCGTACCCACCACCAATAATATCATTCCTTTATTCCATCAAAGTGGTATCAGAGCTTGTCTCAGATCCATATGGCTTCAAACAACAACTTGTTGCAGCCCCAGCTTCCAAAGTTTACAGGGAAGAATTATAGTCAATGGAGCATCCAAATGAAGGTGTTGTATGCTGCTCAAGATTTGTGGGAGGTGGTTGAAAATGGCTTTGTGGAGCCAAATAATCAAGGAGACCTCACTCAACAACAACTCACAGAGCTGAAGGAGACACGTAAGAGGGACAAGAAGGCTTTATTCTTTATCTTTCAAGCAGTGGATGAAGCTATTTTTGAAAGAATCTCATCATGCACTACATCAAAACAGGCGTGGGACACTCTCTTTGCATCATATAAAGGAGAAGAAAAAGTGAAGATGGCCAGGTTGCAAACTCTAAGAGGTGAGTTTGATATGTTACGCATGAAGGAGTCAGAATCTGTTGAAGACTATTTCAATCGTGTCATTTCTCTAGTCAACCAACTGAGAATTAATGGAGAAAAAATTGAAGATCAGAGAGTTGCTGAAAAAATTCTTTGAAGTATGTCCCGAAAGTTTGAATATATTGTGGTGGCAATTGAAGAATCCAAAGATCTGTCTACTTTGTCTCTTGAGGTTTAATGGGTTCTCTTCAATCGCATGAGTTACGACTGAAGCAGTTTGACTCTGGCCCTGTTGAGCAAGCTTTTCAATCTCAAGTCTCATTCAGAGGAAGTTCTAGAAGAGGAGGAGGCAGCTTTGCTCGTGGACGAGGAAGAAATAATCAAGGACGTGGCTATGCAAATGACCAGAAAGAAACTAATGATGAAGGCTCTGACACGAGATTATGGTTATTCAAGAGGAAGAGGAGATTATGGTTATCCAAGAGGAAGACGGGATTATGGTTATCAAAGAGGAAGAGGAGATTATGGTTTTCCAAGAGGAAGAGGAGATTATGGTGGTTATTCAAGAGGAAGAGGAAGAGAACAAGGTTCCTCTCTTTCCAATATTCAGTGCTACAATTGTAAGCAGGTATGGGCACACCAAGTACACATGCAAAAACAAAACAAATGGAGGAGCCGAATCAAGCTTTGTGCATGAAAAAAATTCTGAAAGGGAAAATGATGTTGTGGTTTTACTTGCATGTGCAGCTGCCAAAGAAGGAAAAGTTTGTGCAGAAAAATGGTATCTTGACAGTGGATGTAGTAATCATATGACAGGAAACAAAAGTGCATTTGTCAATTTCAAGCATACCAACAACTCTGAAGTAAGGATTGGTGATGGTGGAAAGCTAGTGACCAAAGGATGTGGAGATATTCTTTTCTGTCCAAGTCTGGAGAACAAAAAAGAATCTCTGATGTGTTATATGTTCCAGATTTAAATTACAATCTCCTTAGTGTGGGGCAACTTCTTCGTAAAGGCCATAATATTCAGTTCAGGGAAGACCAGTGTGTAATTAGAGACAAGTACAACTCTCTAATTACAAAGGTGCAGATGTCAGGAGACAATATGTTTTTTCTCTGAACATAAAGTATGAATCTTTTGCTTGCTTAAGTGCACTTATCAAGGATTCCTCATGGTTGTGGCATCTACGCTATGGGCATTTGAGTTTCAGCACACTATCATTGATGGGGAGACAACATATGGTGCGTGGCCTACCAACTATACAACATCAAACACAAGTTTGTGAAGCATGTGTGCTGGGAAAACATCAGAGAAATTCGTTTCCTACAGGAAATTCTTGGAGAGCAACCCATCCTCTTGAGCTGGTGCACTCAGATGTATGCGGGCCCATGAACACAACATCAACAGGAGGTAACCGCTACTTTCTTACATTCATTGATGATTATAGCAGAAAGACATGGGTCTATTTTCTCAAATATAAATCAGAGGTGTTTGATTACTTTAAAGCTTTCAAAGCTTTGGCTGAGAAGCAAAGTGGATTTGCTTTGAAAACCTTGCGGTCTGATCAAGGTGGAGAATTCTCATCCAATGTGTTCGAAAATTTTCTAAAAGAAAATGGGATTAAGCATCAGTTTACAGCTCGGTACACCCCACAGCAAAATGGTGTGGCAGAGAGAAAAAATAGGACCATTATGGAATTGGCAAGAAGCATGTTGAAGGCAAAAGCAATGCCTAATCGTTTTTGGGCAGAAGCAGTGGCATGTGCTGTATATCTCTTGAACCGTGCATCATCCAATAGTGTGGAAGGCAAGACTCCTCAAGAAACCTGGAGTGGCCTCAAGCCATGTATTAGTCACTTAAGGATATTTGGCAGCATTGCTTATTCTCATATTCCTGATGAAACAAGGAGAAAATTGGATGACAAATCAGAAAAGTGCATTCTTGTTGGGTATAGTGAAAAGGCCAAGGCATATAAGTTGTTTAATCCATTGACTAACAAGATTATTGTTAGTCGTGATGTCAAGTTCAATGAAGAAGAAGCATGGAATTGGAGTGAAGCTGAAAATCAAAGTCCAATACTGTTGGACATTGGCCTTGAAAATCCAGATTTAACTCCACCAACAACTCCATCATCACAGGAATCTTCATCACAAGGGTCATCATCATCATCTTCTAGAGACAGCAGTGAGGAAGAAGAAATTTGCAGAGGACAAAGGAGATCAACAAGAGCTCATCAACCATCCACAAGGTACCCATCTAGTGATTATGTTTTGGTCACTAATGGTGGCACAAATTTTGCTCTATTTGTAGATGCAGACCCAATTATGTTCGAAGAGGCTTCAAAGGATGAAAAATGGGTGAAGGCTATGGATCAAGAAATTGATTCCATTAAGAAAAATGACACATGGGAGTTGGTTGATCTTCCTCAAGGAAAGAAGCCCATAGGAGTCAAATGGGTTTATAAGACCAAGTTGAATGCTCAAGGAGAAGTTGAGAAATACAAAGCTCGCTTGGTAGCTAAAGGCTACAAGCAAAATTATGGAATTGATTACAATGAAGTTTTTGCTCCAGTTGCACGCTTTGACACCATTCGAATGGTGTTAGCTCTTGCTGCCCAAAATTGTTGGAAAGTCTTTCAAATGGACGTTAAATCAGCGTTCTTGCAAGGTGTTTTAGAAGAAGAGGTATATGTTGCTCAACCTCCAGGTTATGTGCAGGGAAATGAAGAAACAAAAGTGTGTAGATTGAAGAAGGCTTTATATGGGTTGAAACAAGCTCCAAGAGCTTGGTACAGTTGGATTGATGCATTCTTCCAAGAGTATGGGTTTCACAAATGCCCATATGAGCATACTCTTTACACCAAGAAGAACTCTCAAGGTGAGATTTTGATTGTCTGTTTATATGTGGATGACTTAATATTTACTGGAAGTAATGCTCAAATGTGTGATGATTTCAAGATGATTATGTCACAAAGATTTGAAATGACAGACCTTGGTTTGCTTCATTTCTTTCTTGGAATTGAAGTCAAACAAAATGAGAATGGTATCTATATTTCTCAAAAGAAATATGCAAAGGAATTGTTGAAAAGGTTCAGGTTGGAAAATGCAAAGTCAATTGCTACTCCAATGGAGGTTGGTGTTAAGATAGGAAAGAATGATGGAAGCACAATGGTAAATCAAACTTTGTTTCGAAGTCTAGTGGGTGGCCTCTTGTATTTAACTACAACAAGGCCAGATCTTACATATGCAGTAAGCTTCCTCAGCCGTTTCATGGAGTCACCAAAAGATGTTCATTGGGAGCTTGGAAAGAGAATCCTAAGATATGTGGTTGGAACTATCAATTATGGTTTGCATTATTATCCTGTTCAGAATCTAAATTTGACTGGCTACAGTGATAGTGACTTGGGTGGAGATGTTGATACTTGCAAAAGCACATCTGGTTATGTCTTTAGCATTGGCTCAAGTGCGATTTCATGGTCCTCCAAAAAGCAATCTATAGTGGCACTTTCAACTACAGAGTCTGAGTATGTTGCTCTTGCATCAGCAGGTTGTCAAGCTAGGTGGCTGAAAAGTATTTTAGAAGAGATGGGTCAAGTTCAAGAAGGCCCTACAAAGCTGTTCTGCGACAACAAATCAGCTATTTGTCTTTCCAAAAATCCAATGTTTCACAGCAAGAGTAAGCATATCAAGATCAAGTTCCATTTTATCAGAGAGCTAATCAAAGACAAAGAAGTTGAGGTTCTATATTGCAAATCCCAAGACCAGCTAGCAGATTTGTTCACCAAACCATTGAAGAAGGACCTGCTCATCAAGATGAGGAAATTAATTGGCGTAAATGAAGTCTAGCTTAAGGGGGGATGTTAAAATAATCTAGACCTCATTAGTAGTCGGCTGGTAAAAATTGTAATAGTTGGCTGTTAGTAGTTGTGGGTTGAATTAATGGTGTGGTAGAAGTTAGTTGAATTAACTATGTTTAGTTTTTAGTTGTGTTGTTTTAATGTATTAGGTCGGCAGTGGCTATTATATAAAGCCACCCCTTTCTCTTCATTTTGTATTAAGCAAGGAACATCATCATTCTCTAAAACAGTGTCCCACTACTTTCTTTCTTTTGATTATCACAAGAGAACAAGTTTCTTCTCTTACCTATTATTACTCCCACATAACCGTACCCACCACCAATAATATCATTCCTTTATTCCATCATAAACCACATAAACGGTCTCAATTTCTTGAATGAGTTTTTACGGTTCAACTTGTATGTAATAGTACAAATACGAGGTCATTTGGCATTGGCATCAGTTTGTTTCCATGTTTTGGTTGTTAGAGATTTTTAAGTTTTGCATAACAATATATTAGATATCTCTTGGCCCCTCTACCCATTATCATTTAGTTTTAAATTATATGATTGAATGTTATCATGATAACAAAACATGTTATTTACACGTATTCCACACATAGGGTGCGACATGTAGAGAGTATTTTTTTCACATCGGGGAGTATAGTCCATCAAATTATGATGATCATCAATACCTAGCCCTTCATTGCAAAAATTCAAGCCTTAGTCTTAACCGATTTCAAGTATAGACAATTTTTCATTCATAATTATTTTGAGCAAGACATTGTCAAAAACATATATCTTAATTAGTCTCCAAAACAAATACATAAAACATTATTCCTTATTGCAATAATAATATATATAGCTGAATCTGCGATATTCCTTATTGTTATTGATGAGGAGAAGTTCCTCCGCGTCATTATGAATTTCTAAGCATTAGCTGCACATCCCAAACGCACATGAACCGCCTTTCTTGCAATGGTTGTCGCAGCCTCCACAGTGTGTCTTGTCAGACATTGGGTTCACAAGATGACCTTTGCAACATATCTGTGCGTGATGGCTTTTCACCCCACACACTTCCCACAGTTGAGTTTGTCTATCTTCAAATCAACACATTTGTTGTGGCAGCAATGTGCATGCGTGGCTTTACAGACCTTAGGGTTTTTGTCGCATGTCGCGGCCATGGCCCGATGAGAAGCAAGAAAGCGGCTTGTTCCTCTAAGAGAAGTTTTTTCTTGGCCTTGTGCGGCCATAACTGGGAGGTCGTCAAAGGTTTCATTTGCAACATTATTGTTGTCTTCCTCGACGACATCGTTGAAGAATGATTCTTCGAATTCGTATGATGCCGCTGAGAGAGTGTGGACGTACGGCTGATAGAGCCACCAGCATCGCTAGCGATTTCATGTTGGTCTAACTGAGTTGAATTAATTTGGTCGGTCGTGTATGTATGGAAGAAAAGAAATGAGGTAGAATGTGTAAAAGATTGTAGAGAGGCGTGAGGGCTGCCAGAGGTGATCAACGTGTGGGGAATATTTGCTTCTACTCTTGCACAAAAAATAAAATAAAAAAATCATAAGACTGAATCACCCCTCCCTCTTCCCCTTCCTAGCACACCACTGGTCGAGGTGGTCATTCATACAGAAACAATTAAATAAAGAGACTAATTGAGTAAATTTGGTTAAACAAATATCCAAAGAAGATTCATATTCCAATAACATTCTTTTTTTAATCAAATATCCAAAGAAGATTTATTAATCTCTTTTAAGACGTAACAAAAAATGTACTGAGATATTTTTCCCCTCTTAGATGAAAACACCAAGTACAATTAGCACAAAATCAAAGAGCACACAACCAATGTGTCTCTGAAGAAACATCAGCAGCATGGGTTGTGCTTGTTAGATCAAGCAGCAGCAGCGCCGGTAGCGCAAGCAAGAGGCTGTGGCACGCGATTAATTGTCGGCTTGACATTAGAACACACAGAGGTAATAGGGCCTTTGTTTCCAGTATACTTGAAATCAATGTCACTCAATTCCACATTCTCACATGGCATGCCTTGGGTGCATACAAGCTTCACAGCAACTGGGTCGGTACATGTGCCCTTGATGTTCTTGAAGCTAACATTGCTGATCTTAACTTTGGAAGGAACCTACACAAAACCATTCATTAATTGATTAATTTAAATCCCTTTAAAGATTCAGTAAATGATGACTTGATTACAAGGAACATATATATTATGTTAATAAATTGTTATAGATAGATACCCCTTTTTTGCATTCGTTCCATGGGCAGTACTCTTGGTCAATGAGGATCGGATTACCAACATTAACCATGGTAATATCCTCAAAGTGAATGTCCGAGGCAGTGCCATCTTTTGGGGAAGCAGGCCATGTTTTGATCCTCACACCATTCGTTGTATCAGTCAAGGTGCAGTTCTTAATGTTGATGCCGGACACGGGTTCTTCCTCTGGGTACCTTCCAAGGCTCCCGATGGCTATGCCGTGGCCTGGCCCACAATTAACGTTGGTCACAGTGATGTCCTTGGTACCGTCACCAATCGAAATACAATCATCCCCAGTTCCGATGGTTGTGTCAGTGATGTTGATCCCAGTTGAACGCCCGATGTGAATTCCATCAGTGTTAATGCTTTCCTTAGGTGCTGAGACGGTAAATCCTTTGATTTCAACCTTCTCGCACTTCAAAAGATTGACATGGAAATTTTTGCTATCTTTTGAAGTTACGTCCAAAATTTTGGAATTGGTGAGGAAGTGGAACCTCAAATTCTGCATATATTAAGAAAACAAATCAAACACAAATATGTTTATATTATCAGGCTGTGAATCTGGATCACGTATCATCAAGTCAAGAATTGATCAATGAGTGCAAGATTCGCAAATGCTCCAGTGTGACACAAGAAGATTTTCAAGTATATAAAACAACATGGTAGGATTAAATCATCTTACAATGTGTTTAGATTTGCATTGTCTATTTTTGTTGCAATCATTGTTTTTCCAAGACTGTGCTCCTTGGCCATCAAAAGTTCCACCACCTGACAAGGTGAGCCCGTCGACGTGGTCGAAACCAATCCAAGTGTCATCCTTTGGGAGCTGGCTGCCATCTACTGGAGCCTGCAATGTTCCTTGGACTTGGAACTCAATAGCAGCCTTGCAAGGACCTTTAAAAGTTGTTCCTACAAACTTGAATGTTTCCTTTGGAACAACAATTTTACTCGGTGTTGTTGATGCACATGCATCTGTCCAAGCCTTCTCTAAAGCCTAATTAACATTACACAAATTTAAAACTGTTAATGATTTAGTTTGGCAAACAATTGTAGAAACAAATTCTAATCAGAATCGAATATGAATACAAATGTTTTTGTTACCTGGGTAATATCAGAGTCTGGCTTTCCACCATATTTTGCACTTGTCACATCTAAGGCAGCAGGTTGAGCTTTAGTTGTGGATGCTAACAACAAGAACACGAACATTGGCAAGACATTTTTCAGTTTCAAACCCATCTTGAGACTTTGTTATTTCCTTTTTCTTTGGAGTATGATGAAACTCCATTGCTTTCAGCCCAATTTATACTCCCATCGGAAAGCTCATCACCGTTAATATTTATTTAGCCAATTAAGAAGTTGAATGTTGGTCAACCATCCTATAATTAGTAATTAATTAAGCTGCTCAGCTTTAGAACATGAATTACCTACAATGGCTCTTGGCTCAGTTTCCAATTTGGGCAAAAGGTTTTTTCTTCCAAGACTACGTCAAATTAGAAAGAAAAGATTTATGGCATGGATGACTTATAAACCAAAAGTACTAAACCAGTTATAATTGATTTTTCATAAACCAAAAACTGTTTCCGAACACACTAATCAAAGTAATAAATTCTTGACCATAATTTGTAGCAAAGCAGTCGTGACATGAGAAATAACTAAGGCATGGCTATCATAAAGAAAACTTGGAGAGACTTCATCATCATGTAATATATACAGCTAGGCTTCCTAGTATTAAGGCGGACGCACGTTGGGACAAGAGGGGTCTAACGACCCCTTGGAATGCCAGAAATTTGGCTATGGACTCCATGGACGACCCCTTGGACAGCTGCAGAGCGACCCCTTCTGTGCACACCAGGTGCTTGACGAAAGTCTCAGCCTGTCTGTGTCTTGTGTTGGTATACCATGGAATCAATAGACCATTTGTTTTTCAATTGTGCACTGATGCAAAAGCCAAACCAACTTTCGTGCTGCTCTTGTTTGTGAAATAATGGAAGAACGTCTCTTCGTTTAGTTAGGAGTGAGGGAGTGGCGAGGGAGGCTGGGAAGAAATAAACAAAGAGAGAAGAAAGGATAAAAAAAGAGGGCTTGGCTGGAAGAAGGAGGAAAATAATAAAGAAAGAGAGTGGGGAAATATTAAATAAAAAAGAAAGAAAAAGAGAATAGTAAAAATAATAAATAAATAAAAGAAGATGGATCTATCTTCTAGTCACTCTTTTTTTTTTTTTTCTACCCACTTTTGTAGTTATATTTATTTTGTTGTTGGCAATGGCATATTTGATTAAAACCATTTATAATCATAGGTTATCTTTTATCATGTTATATCACAATTGGAACTCAAAAAAATAGAGAATTTGAAAGAGAAAAAATAGATAAGAAAAAGAAAAACTCTCTAATATTTTTCTGAAACATTTATACTATGACCCCTTGGGTTACGGATCCTGGATCCGCCACTGCTAGTATACTTTGTGTGAGTATGAAGAAAAGAGATCAAAGTATATATGACTGCTTAATTAACTTGGATGAAGAAGCATGCAGGTTAGAAAGAGTTATAAATAGAGAGAGGGAGAAGAATCAATATTGAAGCCCTAGGGTTGATTATTGATAGAGGAATATTATTGCATGGCCTAATTCATTCCAAGGGGCACAAAACGTTAACTCAGCAAACAAAGTTGGGCTTCCGAAGAATATATTAATTATCCTCGAATTAGGTGAATATGAACAAGAAACATGCATAAAACAACTTAGAGAGAATGATTATTATTGATGAAGAAACATGCAGGTTAGGCAAGCTGCTTATTTGCTTGGGATCATGCATAATTTGCTGCTAATTAATTAACACAAAGTCATGACTCAGGAATTCGCGTTGCTATCATTAGTGAAAATAAATATATAATTACAGATCACAATCCATGATGGCATGATGCAAGAAACCAAACTAACCATGATGGCATGATGCATGCGCTGATTAATTAACTAGCTGAAGAATGTTGTTAGCAGGGATGTCTCATTTCTTTAGTTTAAAGATTTGGCTTATGCTGTTTTAGCAATTATAATTAAATCATTTTTTTAATCTTTTATTCCACTTGTCCCATTGTTCGGTTTTATCCGGGGCGCCAATAACAAACCCATAATGCCTTTTCTTACAAATAAATTCAGTTTTATGTGTTACCCAAAAAAGAACAAGAAAAAAAAATATTCTTATTTATGTAGATTTACGGTAGCGGACAGAAATTTAATCACGTGCACATTAAGAACAATAGAATTAAAATTATCACCCTAAAGCCACGATGTTTTTTTGTGTGCATTATTTGGCACCATGATGCCTAATTAAGAGTGTAAATTTGGAATGTTTGAACAAAATTAACAATTGAAATGTTAAATAAAGGATGCACACCTTGAATCAACCGCAACGATTGACAAAGAATCAGACTAGATCTATTAATTTGGTCTACCAGATTAAAGTGGGTAATTTTGTTCGTGTTGTAAACCACATAAATGGTCTTGACTTCTTGAATGACTTTTTAATTACAGTTCAACTTGTATGTAATAGTACAAATACGAGGTCATTTGGCTTTGGCATCAGTTTGTTTCCATGTTTTGGTTGTTAGAGATTTTTATCTTAAGTTTTGCATAACAATATATTAGATATCTCTTGCCCCCTCTACCCATTATCATTTAATTTTAAGTTATATGATTGAATGTTATCATGATAACAAAAGATATTATTTACACGTATTCCACACATAGGGGTGCGACGTGTAGAGAGTATTTTGTTCACATCGGGGAATATAGTCCATCAAATTATGATGATCATCAATACATAGGTCGTCAAAGGTTTCATTTGCAACATTATTGTTGTCTTCCTCGACGACGTCGTTGAAGAATGATTCTTCGAATTCGTATGATGCCACTGAGAGAGTGTGGACGGCTGATAGAGCCACCAGCATCTCTAGCACCAAGAAAAACTTGAGCGATTGTCAAAAGCAAGACATTGTCAAAAGCATATATCTTAATTAGTCTCCAAAACAAATACATAAAACATTATTCCTTATTGCAATAATAATACATATAGCTGAATCTGCGATATTCCTTATTGTTATTGATGAGAAGTTCCTCTGCGTCATTATGAATTTCTAAGCATAGCTGCACATCCCAAACGCACATGAACCGCCTTTCTTGCAATGGTTGTCGCAGCCTCCACAGTGTGTCTTGTCAGACATTGGGTTCACAAGATGACCTTCGCAACATATCTGTGCGTGATGGCTTTTCACCCCACACTTCCCACAGTTGAGTTTGTCTGTCTTCAAATCAACACATTTGTTGTGGCAGCAATGTGCATGCGTGGCTTTACAGAGCTTAGGGTTTTTGTCGCATGTCGCGGCCATGGCCCGATGAGAAGCTAGAAAGCGGCTTGTTCCTCTAAGAGAAGTTTTTTCTTGGCCTTGTGCGGCCATAACTGGGAGGTCGTCAAAGGTTTCATTTGCAACATTATTGTTGTCTTCCTCGACGACGTCGTTGAAGAATGATTCTTCGAATTCGTATGATGCCGCTGAGAGAGTGTGGACGGCTGATAGAGCCACCAGCATCTCTAGCACCAAGAAAAACTTGAGCGATTTCATGTTGGTCTAACTGAGTTTAATTAATTTGGTCAGTCGTGTATGTGTGGAAGAAACGGAATGAGGTAGAATGTGTAAAGATTGGACAGATGGAGAAGCATGCAGGGCTTGAAGAAGTATATGTAGAGAGGCGTGAGGGCTGACAGAGGTGGAATATTTACAAAACGTTAATTTATCAGTAAACAAACTTATGCTTCCGAAGAATATATTACGTATTCTAGAAATTAGGTGAATAAGAACAAAGAAATTAAAGCCTGCACAAATTATATAGGAAGATTCTTGGGCTTGTTTCCTAATTGTAATTGGGCTCGCATGTCAGAATAATAACAATTACTTACTGTTGTCCCAATGCACATTACAAAAACTCCAGACTAAACAAAAGCTGTTATCAATATCAATTCAGTATCATTTTGACCAACTTTTAATTTTATATATATATATATATTTGGCGTATGCTGTTTTCCTAAGCATGTTTTATGCATTGTTCGATTTTATAGACATGAGTCACCACCATACAAATTACAATTAAGATGCCAAAATGCCTTGCAACTAAATTCCTTGTACGTACAGTACGTACCAAACTGAAATGTATTATATAATAAAATAAATGTAATTGTTTTTATCTCGTTATAAAATATTATATATATCAGACACCGAAACTGCAATGTGATGATATATGCTTCAAATTAGATAAAAGAATATATATTTCGCGCTGATAATTGGTTCTGGAAGTGTTTAGAAAGTAGAATAGGTTTTCCAATATCAATAGGTTGATTGTTCTAAATTCTAATCAATCCATCACTGCCCTGGTTCTGGTTTGCTAGCGTATCACGAGCCCAACAACTCAATTTCAAGTTCTCCACTCTATAAATGCCAAATAAAGCTCAGAAAAAATCCAAAAAAAAAAAAACTCTAAAGGAACGGCTCCAGGAACACTTCCTCCTTTTCTCCCCCTTCTTCTTCTTCTCCAGCGAGCCTCTCTCTACAACTGTTTGATTCCATAGTGAGTGTCTTATATCTAAGGCCCTTAGATGAGACCCTATTTCTTACCCATTGGACCAAATTAGTTCATCGTTAAGATACAACTAAAAAAGAAATTCATCCAAATTCCTGCCACCCATAAGTATGTGCGCAAGTTGGAAGAACAAAAATAAAAAGCAAGTGGTTGAATCCTTGTGATATATTATATCGGACAAGTAAATAATAAGAACTCTTTTAATTAAGGGATCATAATATTGATGCTTCCTTACAATAAACAATTAATTGGCTAAGCCCATCGAATGGTGTACGGTTAGCTAGCCCTTATTCCTTGCACTCGCACACACACACGTACACTAATTCATAGCCTTATGAATTATTTTCATGTATATAGGATATAGCTAGCTTTGAGCAAAATAAAATAATAAAAGTATGGCTGCGCAATTAATATTGCAATATCCTTATTCCTTATCGATCCAGTAGCAGTGATCTATCTGGTGCGTCATGATAATTAGTGTTCATGCATAGCTGCACATTCCATACACACATGAAGTGCCTTTCTTGCACTTGTTGTTGCAGCGGCCGCAGTTTTCGTTGTCTGACAACGGATTCACACACTTACCTTCGCAGCAAATCTCTCCATATTTGCATTTCTTCCCACACTTGCCGCAGTTTGCTGTGTCTGTGTTTGTGTCCACACATTTCTTGTTGCAGCAATCCGGCCCTGCGCTGCCATACTCCAGACAAACCTTAGGGTTTTTGTCGCAAGTCACGGGAGGCGGCCTGGAGGCAAGGAAGCGGCTTCTTAAAGAAGTGCTTTTTCCAAACTGGTTTTTGGTTTCGTCATTTGCATCAGTATTGTTTTCCTCGTTGAAGAGTGATTCTTCTTCGTTTGGTATTGCAGAGAGTGTAGTGATGGCTGAACCTATTAGTATGGCAAGCATTAGAAAAACCTTGAAGCCTTTCATGATGTTTGTTTGGAGTGTACAAAAGCAGAGAGAGAGAGAGAGAGAGAGAGAGAGAGAGAGAGAGACCGAGAGAGATTTCTAAAGGTGCTTAGAAGATTTTGGGATGGAGAAGCATGTAGGCTCGGAAAAGTATAAATAGAGAAAAAGAATGTGAAGGCGGTCTAAAATTCGTATAAGATTTTAGGGTGGCGTAGGAGAAATATTTACTTTGTTAATTTGCGGGGCATAGAATTTCTCCACTCGTCGAGCGATTAGCGGTCGTAAGGTGAGAACATGGGAGTCTCAGTGAATCCCTTATCACTTTGTTAATTTGCTGTTTCGTTTGGAGACTTTTGGCCCCATTGTCAAACAAAAACTCCACACGTTGTAACACTAGCCGTTGTTTTTTATTTGACGATCGATATAAGCCGCGCTTCAAGGCTCGCGTCGAGGCAAAGCAGTGGCAAATCTCCTCAGGTGTTTCGCAGTTATCACGCTTTGCGCACGCTATGGTTTGTAAGGCGCTTATTCCTCACGAAGAAGAAGACCTGGCAGATTTGACGAAGCAATGCACACATGCAAAAGCATACACCTTGCTATTTTTCCAAAAACTGGCCCAAATACTCGATGGTTTGAAAATACAAAAGTACCTTTCAACTTAAGATACAATTAAAGAAGAAATTCATCCAAATTCCTCCCATCCATAAGTTGGAAATTCATCCTCTGATATATGTATCTTACAAGCACTACACCAAATTGGAGCTTATACGACTTGATATTTACGGCACGCTTTTTATTCGTGTGTTAATAATTGATGTTTACGGCATATGACAAAGCACACCTTAAAAAGATAGTAAAGTGTGTCGTAAAAAACTGATATTTACGTCATATGAAAACACGCCTGAAAAAGGTAATTTTTGTGTCTTTTAATGGCGTGATTGTATATACGCTGTGAATGCAAATTTTTTTAATATATATTATGGCATGACTGAGCACTTCGTAATATGTAAATTCATTTTTTTTTCCCGAAACCTTCCAATATATTTGCAATCCACTAAAAATATAAGTTTTTTTTTTAATTTTAAAATTTTTCTCTTTTATTTTTCATTCATACCTGACGTTCTCATCACTTCTCTCTCTCTCCATCTCTTTCTCTCACAATTTCTGGATTCTCTCTCACAGTTAATCAAGAGCTCTAGTTCCACTTTCCCGAGAAGCAAATTGCTTCGAAGCTGAAGTCTCAAGTGACATTCCAAAGGTGCGATTCTCTAAAGCCCTAACTCGTAATGCTTGATTATGAATTTTCTTATAGTTTAGATTTAGAATCATGTTCCCTACTGCATTCATGTGGTTAGGAGCTTCAATGTCTTTAATGACAGGACCCGCCCGAATTTCCTCGGAAACGGGGAGAGATCCCGTCTAAATATCCGGCATCCTACAGATGCCGGGCCCACTTACTAAAAACCGAGACTTTCTACCAAAATTTTGGCAGAGTCTCCCCTGTAAACATGACATATCCCAAAAATTTCAACCTGTTAAAACACAGTTATTTTACATCCCAACTGTAGGAATTTCAAAATATTTTTCCAAAGTTCATTTGAATATTAAATATGCATTTAATCAAATTAATCGCAGCGGAAGTCTAAGGTGGTTGTTTAAATTCAAAAACAAAACTTTCTTCCAAGTATCTTAAGCCATGAACATTGATATGTTTTTCATACATGAAAATTCAAGAGAAAGCATAAGATCTAATTACCCTTGAAGCAATTATATGAACCAATTTGTGTTTGGTCTTCTCTTGATGATTTCCTCTTTGTTGATCTCCTCTTTGATCTTTGATCTTTGTTCCTTGATCTTTCTCCTCCATGTGAGCCACAAAAGTATATGGCCTCTAAGTCTCCACACCAATGGAACATTGAGATGAGAAGAAGTATCTTGAGAATACTTGGATGCTAGTGCAAGATTCTCAAGATTGGTTTCAATCTAAACCACTTAGAAAGATGAAAGTGTTTCACTCTTGAAAACTTTCTTTTATCTATCTTTGATCTCCCAAACCCATTTGGTTGATGTTGGATTGTGTTTGTTGTTAATGAGCTTATGGAAACAATTCCCATACTCATTCACTTAACCATTTTCGGTCAAACCCTATTGGGCTTCCAAAATTGGGCCTTGTGACACTTAAACCATAATATTTATGTGTCTTAAGCCCTTGGGCTTGATACCCAACCATTTGGACTTTCCTTAACTATTACCGAGGCCCAAATACGTTTTTACACGTAGTAAATCATCCACATAAAATCAATCAAATTGATTTCCTCATTCTCATTTGTATTACTCAAAGTTAACCATTTAAGGTGTGCGATCCATTAGGTTCTAATTAGCAAGGCAGTGGGAAAATATTAGAACTCTTTCTAACCAACTGGAATTAAAACCCCTTTTTAATTCTTCCTTTATTTGGATCGATCACAATCAATCCTAGGACTTCCACAAGCCAAAAGTGACATCTAGCAATATATCAAGGCTACCAGGAGCTAACCAGAATAGATGAAGAACCTATTCAGTTGGAATTGCAATGCAATACGGTCATTCTCTTATACAATGTTTCAAATCATATTATTAGGGTACGGATTGTTTATGTCAAACACCTAATATGATTTATAACTTTATGTGATTCAAAAGAACATGATTAAGAACAACTTTCTAAATCAAGCTCAAAATACTTTGGCCAAAGATTTACTGAATCACATCTTGAAACATTCTCCTTCTTTATCGAAAGTAGAGATTCCTTATTGTACATTCACATGCCCCTATGATGAATTAAGAGATCCCAACAACACTTAAGACAAATCTTTTACGGCTTGCCTTTAAGAGCTATCAAAGATTAATAACGCATCACAGGACAACCATGATGCCTCAGGTCTAAGGACTAATTTGCATTAGTGCAACTATGAGTTCTCATTTGACATGTAGATAAATACTCCATATGAGAACTACGGTTGATCGCGTTCAGTGTACTCATTCACTAATGAGCACCCACATACTTGTATTAGTGTCAACTACACAAATGGTTTGAGACTAACCATCCTCCCAATTGAGCATACATAATATGTGCTAATCTTGACGGTTTATCAATGCCCATTTCATAACCTATGATTATGAATATTTTGGGATGCTACAGTTAGAGATTAAAGGTCTCCGAATCTAATCTTCTTTAGATTACTTTATCTCTTATTTAGCATACCTTGGACATTTGTTTCTTTACATGATGTAAAAGATAACAAATAAGTTTGCCCTTTATATATCATATATGAAATGTATTCTAAGGAGATTACATCAAATGTATTGGCTTTTAGGGCATATTTCTAACACCAACAGCCAGCATGCATTACACAATACATAGCGTTTACAAACTATGGCCTCCGGCCTCAAAAATCACATCCTAGCAGGGCAATAACAGAGCATCTAGCAGATTTCAAAAATTTACAAGTATGAAGGGAATTTAACGAATTTACAAGGTACCAAAGCTCTATGAAAGCTCAGAGTACCAAAGTTCACGGTTCAAGGGCACACGACACAACTCTCCTGCTCGTTCCAGTCAACTACGGCTGTGGGGCACAAAACAGAAAATTGTGAGTGGACAAAACAAAGTTTAGTTCAATTTAAATCAAAGTAATATAACTCCACCGTTAGAAAATCATGCATGAAACCAATGCATTAAATCCATCATAATCATATATATATATATAGTTTGCTCAAACCCGAGCTAAATCCGAAATCCAGTAAAACTTACAAATCAACCCATCCAACCCTTTCCATATAAAATCTCAAATCTAACTCTCCAAACACGTGCCCATCGGCACGACGAGACGAGCGGGGAAGTATCCTCGCTCAAAAACAAGAACAAATGTATAGGTATATATATAAGTATATAGTAGAGATATAGTATAGGTATACAACACACCTAATTGTACCGGGGAAACAATCCAACTGGGGATTGTTGACTAGTCCACATTTTACAGCCCTCAAACGATATATGGCTAGGGACGAGCCGTCCAACTGGGGGACTAACTCTCAGCCAGCGCACGTACGGATGAAGAATCAAGACCCGTACGTCTGGAAACTGTCATACGCGCGCAGACTACCCAATCAAGGGTCTACAACGACACCCCGTTAGGGCATGTCCCGGGTTCTGACATTTACAAGTATTTCATTTCCATAATCCATTCACAAATCCAGGGGGAGGTACACGGGGTAGTGCTTATAGCACTCCAAACTGACTTTCTATACTCACATATTTCCACATCTCATAAAATAACCCCGTACTTCCCACACATAACCCGCAAAAATAGGTAACAATTTCTCAAATATCAATCTTATGTACTCAAGATACTTAGAATGTCAAAACCCAGAAAATATACCAATTACTTTCTGAACATAATAGTTTCACTTTAAAGCACAAATTGACTTTCAAGCCGCCGCACGCGGGTGGCTTGATCAATATTCCGGTGGCCGGAAAATCTTAGAATTTTGGCTCCAAACTCCTAATCTAGGTAATACACCTAATTTGGAACCACTTTTCTTCTTGGGTGAAGGCCAGAAAATGGCCGGAAGTGGCCGGAAATTTCAACTGAAAACCGGCTGTAGCTAAACTTCGAAAGTTAACTTGTAAACTCTCAAAATTTCAGGAAACCTAACCAACAGGCAGCTAGAGCACGAAAAATAGATGAATTTTCATACCTCGTCCAATTCGGTGGAGAAACGAAGGAGAACGAACTGTTGCAAAATCTGTCAAAAACCAGAAAATTTTGCGTTCGTTTTCTGGTGGCTGCAACGGCGTTTCCGGGCTGCACAAGGTCGGGGGAGGATGCTGGGGTGGTGGTGCGTCGTTCTTGGCCGGAGCCAGGGGCTGGTGGTTGCCGGAGGTGGCGGCTGCGAGTTTTGCAAAGGGTGGAGGGAGGTATCGGGGGTCGGAGAGGGAGGGAGGGGGAGAGAGAGAGAGAGAGAGAGAGAGAGAGAAATGAGAAAATAGAAAAGAAAATCTGGTTTTAATAAAATTTAAGTTCCACTTATTTACAGTTTTGCCACTAAGCGTTTTTACCTCGTAACTTTTTCGTTACAAGTCCGAAATCGAGTCCACTACGTGTCTACGGACTCGGCTTAGTACGAGCTTCCTAAAAACACCACTTGCTGCCCCAATGTGAGAACCCGAAAAAAAAATATAATAATTATTTATCAATATGATTTTTTCTTATTTAAATATTTATTGTGAAGATTTATATGTTATTAAATCTTGAGTCTAGTATGAGATTATCTTTTTAGTTGAAAGATGACACCATTCTTGTTATCCATGTGTAGAGACTTAGAATTTGTTTTAATCAAACCATCATCCTCCCATTCTTCCCCCTTTCCCTCTTTCTTTCTCTTCAAAAAATATAATTTTTATTCTAAATTGGGATGAATTGTTCATCTATTGGAGGTGAGCCACCTAGTCTAAAGTTGGTGAGTCACCTAGCCTAAGATTCTTTCTTATTCTCTTCTTCTCATTCATTGTATTAATACCCTCTTCTAAATGGATGACTCACATTATTCCCTAATCTTTCTATCTTATCTTTTGGGTGATGTGTGTTGTGATTTCATTGGCCAAAATGGATGAGTCATATTATTCCCTTAATTTTATATCTTATCTTTTGGTGATTTAAAATATTGTTTATATAAATATTATTTGGGTGCATGCATAGCCTCACCTATAAATATCATGCTTCCTTACTTCAATCACTCATTCCAATCCTTTAAGATAGATTTCTACCATGAGAGAGAGAGAGAGAGAGAGAGAGAGAGAGAGAGAGAGAGAGAAGGAAGAAAAAGAAACAAGATGAAGAGCATGTGTGTTTGTCTTGCAATATTTCATACTTATCTTGGGTAGTGGGTTATGTAATGTGTTCTAAAATTTCTTATTTTGTGATAAATCATGGATTTATTCTATTTACAAATCTCTCTCTATTTTCAAGTCAAGCATGTCTAATTTGTGCAATATTATATATTATTTGGAGTTTTTGTGAAATATGTGTTATTCATGGAACATGAGAACTTCAGTGACAGGGTATTCCGAAGGATAAATGTGTACCAGACGGGGACATAGGGCAGTGAGGCCAATAGGGGTCACGTACTGGGTACAATTTGTGAAGGATAACCAAGATTTGAAGGAATGATGTGATATGATTTGGATTGTGTATATTTATATTATATTTTCTAGAGTGTGTAAAATGACATTGCTTGACTGGCATATTACATAATCTACTCATTGAGCGGTGGTTTGCTCATCCCTCACCTACTTTGTTTTTCAGATCAATTAGTGGGCAAAGCAAAGCTGAAACCAGAGAAGTTGGACTAGTTTAGAGTGTTAAACTTTTATTTATATCTTATAACCTTGTAAGATTATTATAATTTTTAAAAAAATATATAACGGTAATGTATTTTAATCAAATTTTCAATTCTTTTATTTATTCCTTTCAATTCACGCACCCTGATTCGGGAGTATTCTTTATTCTCAGAATCGGGTCGTGACACCCAAACTCTCTCCGGATAAAAATTGACCCTTTTTCCCCTACTTCAAAGGCAAAATTGGAAATTCCAAATTTTAATTAAATTAAATCCAATCTTAATATTATTTTGGGTAGGGATGTTACATTTAATTCTTGATTTATACCACTTCACACATTGATTTCTCGGTAGGATCGAACTAGTTTTCCCCGATTGTGTATACGTAAGTTTTGAGCGAATTTTGCTTCAAAACTGAGGAATTCAATTTCTAATAGTAACGCTTGGGTTTTGTGTAGTGATTGCTTAGGGAATCAGTGCCGGAGATATTAAGAAGCTTGAATACGTTGGGATCTACATATGCAATGGCTTGATGATGCATACGAAGAAGGTGAAACGAATTTAAACTCTAATTTCTTACACTGACCACGTTAAGGTCCGATTCTTGTGATATATATATGTATCTTACTTAAGTAACATCAACAAACAAATAAGAACTTTATTTATTTTGAGTAATAATAATTCATTATTCGTTACAATATAATAAGAGAAAATAATAATAAATTAATAAACAATTAATTGGCTAGCCCTTATTCTTGCACTTACACACACGTACACAAAAGGCCAGTTTGGCATTGCTTTAATGAAAATAATCGTTGTTAGATTTGCTGTGAGAGAAATCAGTTGTGAAGAAAGAATTTTGGTGTTCAGTAAAATTTTTGTTAAAAGTGTTGTTGGTATTGGTTTCCTCATAATCAAGAAAATGACGCGGCATAATCATTAAACCCGGCACCTCTTCAAAGCTGATTCCTACATAATCAGAAAATGAAAGCACCTCATTAGCTGCTTTTGTTGAAGTGAGTCTCCTAATTAATCAAGGAGATTTATTTTCTTGATTAATTAAGTGATTTACTTTCCTATTTTATATAGGTGTCAAATCATTGTATATGTAAGACCCGTGTCTTGGGAAAACAAGAACGGTGAGCAATCCCACATCGCTCGGGGAGGGAAAGGTGAAGTGCTTAAATGTGTGGGCACTTCTCTTCATATAACTAGGCCTTTTGGGAGCTCACTGGCTTCGGAGTCATAGGAACTCCGAAGTTAAGCGTGTTAGGGGCCAGACAATCCCAGGATGGGTGACCCACTGGGAAGTTGCTCGTGAGCTCCAGAAACAAAACCGTGAGGGCAGAGAGGGGGGCCCAAAGCGGACAATATCGTGCTAGGGGAGTCAGGTCCTGACAAATGGTATCAGAGCCGGACCCCAACAGGAAAATGCGCAGCGAGGACGCTGGGCCCCAAGGGAGGTGGATTGTAAGACCCGTGTCTTGGGGAAACAAGAACGGTGAGCAATCCCACATCGCTCGGGGGAGGGAAATATGAAGTGCTTACATGTGTGGGCACTTCTCTTCCTAGCACTAGGCCTTTCGGGAGCTCACTGGCTTCGGAGTTATAGGAACTCCGAAGTTAAGCGTGTTAGTGTTAGAAATGTGCCCTAAGAGCCAATACATTTGATGTAATCTCCTTAGAATACATTTCGTATATGATAAATAAAGGGCAATATTATTCTGTTATCTTTTATGTCACGTAAAGAAACAAAAGTTCAAGGTATACTAAATAAGAGATAAAGTAATCTAAAGAAGTTTAGATTCGGAGACCTTTAATCTCTAATTGTAGTATCCCAAAATGTTCCTAATGATAGGGTTATCAAATGGGCATTGATAAACCGTTAAGATTGGCACATACTATGTATGCTCAATAATGAGGATGGTTGGTCTCAAACCATTTGTGTAGTTGACACTAATACAAGTATGTGGGTGCTCATTAGTGAATGAGTACACTGAACGCGATCAATTGCAGTTCTCGTATGGAGTATCTATCTATATGTCAAACGAGAACTCATAGTTGCAATAATGCAAATTAGTCCTTAGACCTGAGGCATCATGGTTGTCTTGTGGTGCGTTATTGATCTTTGATAGCTCGCAAAGGCAAGTCGTAAAAGATTTTCCTTATGTGTTATTGGGATCTCTTAATTCATCATGGAGGCATGTGAATGCACAATAAGGAATCTCTACCTTTGAGAAGCAAAGGAGAATGTTTCAAGATATGATTCAGTGAATCTTCGGCCGAAGTACTTGAACATGATTAAGAAAGTAGTTTTTTTTTATTATGTTCTATTGAATCACATGATATTAATCATATTAGGGGGTTTGACATAATCAATCCGTACCCTAATAATATGATTGGAAACATTATATAAGAGAAAGACTGTATTGCATTGCAATTCCAACTGAATAGGTTCTTTATCTATACTAATTAGCTTGGGTAGCCATGATATATTGCTAGATGTCACTCTTGGCTTGTGGAAGTCCTAGGATTGATTGTGATCAATCCAAATAAAGGAAGAATTAAAAGGGGGTTTTAATTCCAGTTGGTTAGAAAGAGTTCTAATGTTTTCCCACTGCCTTGCTAAATTAGAACCTAATGGATCGCACACCTTAAATGGTTAACTTTGAGTAATACAAATGAGAATGAGGAAATCAATTTGATTGATTTGATGTGGATGATTTACTACGTGTAAAAATGTATTTGGGCCTCGGTAATAGTTAATGAGAAGCCCAAATGGTTGGGTATCAAGCCCAAGGACTTAAGACATCTAAATATTATGGTTTAAGTGTCATAAGGCCCATTTTGGAAGCCCAATGGGATTTGGCCGAAAATGCTTAAGTAGATGTGTATGGAAATTGTTTCCATAATCTCATTTACACACAAACACAATCCAACATCAACCAAATAGGTTTGGGAGATCAAAGAGAGATAATTGTGAGTTTTCAAGAGTGAAAATACTATCATCTTTCAAAGGGGTTTAGATTGAAACCAATCTTGAGGATCTTGCACTAGCATCCTTGTATTCTCAATATACTTCTTCTCATCTCAAGGTTCCATTGGTGTGGAGACTTAGAGGCCATATCCTTTTGTGGCTCACAAGGAGGAGAAAGATCAAAGAGGAGATCAACAAAGGGAAATCATCAAGAGAAGACCAAGAACACAACTTGGTTCATATTATAGCTTCAAGGGTAATGAGAACTTATCCTTTCTCTTGTACTTTCACTTTATGAAATCATATCAATGTTCATGGCTTAAGATACTTGGAGAAGTTTTGTTTTGAATTTAAACAACCACCATATTCTTCCGCTGTGATTAATTTGATTAATTGTATGTTTAATGTTCAAATCAACTTCTTGAAAATGTTTTAAAACCAACAGTTAGGGGCCAGAGCAATCCCAGGATGGGTGACCCATTGTGAAGTTGCTCTTGAGCTCCCATAAACAAAACCGTGAGGGTAGAGAGGGGGGCCTAAAGCGGACAATTTCATACAAGAGGAGTTGGGTCGTGACAGTATAATTAGGAGATACTTTCATAATCCATTACTGTATTTAATTCCTTGTAAAGCACTCATGTAAACTCTTATATATACTTCCTTATGGAGAAGAATATAAAAGCTAACCTAATATATTCAAAACCATTTTCATATTTTAGCATGGTATCAGTGCCAGGTTCTCTTGTAACATGTGCTTGCGTTCTTCTTGCAATTTAAGTGCTCTCCTCCGCTCCTCTTCAGAGCGGGGGGGGGGGGGAGAGTGAAAAAGGATATGTTTCTTTTTCCTATAGCTTATCTCTCTCAAATGTGTTGTCTTTGCCTTATCTCAAATTTCTCATATTCAAATCCAAAACCCTAAATCAAATTCCTCATATTTTTCCCCAAATCCAAATCTCTCAAATATAAAGTCCTCAAATCCTCTTATCAAAATCCCAAAACACGTACCCTCAAATCTTATACACATACCTCTCAAATCCAATTCCTACATCAAATTCCTCCAATCAAAATCCCTCACATTCTCATATCACATTTTACTTTCGCTGCGATGTCAGGAATCCCTACGATTCTCCCCCTTATTGCAGACTCAGAAGCATGCGGTCAATCCTGCTAACCCGGCTACCTGGACTTGTGCTTCTATCAACACCACCAAAGGTTTTACTTTTCATACGTCCTCTCAAAAATCCGCATGGATTATCGACTCGGGTGTTACGAATCACATGACATTTGATCCTGACTAACTTATTAATCGCAAATCGTCCACTCCGTCGGTGGTGTCTAATGCTAATGGTACCCCCCCCCTGTGGATCAGAAAGACTCGTGATAGAATTGAGTTTCAAGCCAGAAAAACCAATGGAGTTACATTGTGATAAGAAGTCAGCCATTGGTATTGCCCATAATCCAGTTCAACATGATCGAACCAAACATGTTGAGGTGGATAGATATTTTATCAAAGAAAAAATTGAGAAGAAGATTATCCGCTTACCATTCGTAAAATCAGAAGATCACTGGCAGATATCTTAACCAAAGCTGTTTGTGGCAGAGTATTTCATGATTCATTTACCAAGTTGGGCATTTGTGACATATATGCACCAACTTGAGGAGGAGTGTTGAAGTGAGTCTCCTAATTAACCAAGGAGATTTATTTTCTTGATTAATTAAGGGGCTTACTTTCCTATTTTATATAGTTGTCAAATCATTATATAATTAGGAGATACTTTCATAATCCTTTACTGTATCTAATTACTTGTAAAGCACTCATGTAAACTCTTATATATACCTCCTTATGAAGATGAATATAAAAACTAACCTAATATATTCAAACCCATATTCATATTTTAGCAGCTTTCCCTTATAGCTTTCTCTCACAGCAATTTTTAACAATAAGTGATTTTCTCAGGTTACCAAACAGGCTGGACTTCCCAATTTTTTAAAACATAACTTATCAACCTAAGTAAGTAATGCCAAATGGACACAAAGTCATGACACTGGAATTCACTTTGCTATCATTAGTGAAAATAAATATATAATTACATATCACAATCCCATATTCTTATTTCAAGGGTCCAAGAAACCAAACTAACCAAACTAACCAAGATGGCATGATGCATGCGCTGATTACTTAACTAGCTGAAGAATGTTGTTAGCAGGGATGTCTAATTTCTTTAGTTTAAAGATTTGGTATATGTTGTTTTAGCAACTATAATTAAATCATTTTTTTAAATCTTTTATTCCTCTTGTCCCATTGTTCGGTTTTATCCGGGCGCCAATAATGACTTTCTTACAAATAATTTCATTTTTATGTCTTACCCAAAAAAGAACAAGAAAAAAATTATCTCATTTATCTAGATTTATGGTAGCAGACAAATTTAATCACGTGCACATTGAGAACAATAGAACTAAAATTATCACCCTAAAGCCACGACGTTTTTTTTTTTTTTTTTTGGGTGCATTATTAAGAGTGTAAATTTGGAATGTTTGAACAAAATTAACAATTTTTAGGTGCATCATTTGCAACATTATTGTTGTCTTCCTCGACGACGTCGTTGAAGAATGATTCTTCGAATTCGTATGATGCCGCTGAGAGAGCGTGGACAGCTGATAGAGCCACCAGCATCGCTAGCACCAAGAAAAACTTGAGCGATTTCATGTTGGTCTAACTGAGTTTAATTAATTTGGTCTGGCAGGACCCGCCCCGAATTTCTCGAAACCCAGAGACGAATCCTGTGAATTCCCGACATCACCCGATGTCAGGCCCACTCACTGAAACTATATCCTTTTTCCCCAAAAGGAATTAAGGACACGATATTTCCTACCGAAATTTCGGCAGAGTCTCCCCTGTAAATTGAACATTTCCCAAATTTCAACCTGCATAAAATTCACTTTTTAATATCCCAACAGGCAGCATGCACAAGTTATCAACATGCAAACACATAATAGGCCCCCGGCCTTCAGATAATTCGAAACATAACCAACAATATTCTCGAGTCAATTACTACATAAACCATGTACTTAAAGTCTTCAAACAACTTTACAAACACCACAGAAATCATTAAACTTGATTCAAATCCAACAATCACATCGAACCACATTAGGAATCCAATCACATACGCAGAATCGAACAAACCTTTTAAACACATTAATACTTCGCGGCTGCACCTGGTGAGACCCCAGGCTGCCTACTTACCCTTGGACAAGGGATCAAGCCACACGTAGTTCTCATCTCAACGGTCACAACTCCGATAACAATCAATTATTTACAACAGAACCATCTATACATTTCAGATCTGACACAATTCCGAAATCCAATAAAAACACAATGAACACATTCTCAATTTTGTAACCATACCCTATCCACGGCGTATGTACATTAAACACATCATCAATTTCTTCCATTTATATCCATTCAATCCTACAACCATACCCTATTCAAGGCGTATGTTGCCGTACAACACTGCCCAAATCCAGGGCTTATACGTTCATACATGTACAGGCTCACAAAGCTCAAACCAGAATAATAAAAAACACATATACATATATGTAATATGTATAACAAGAAAAGAATAATTATATATTTATATATATACATAAACACATCCACATACACCCACCTCTCACCATCATCATGTACCAGGGGGAAACAATCCAACAGGGGATTGTTGACTAGCTCACAATTATCAGCCCTCAAACGGACTATGTGGCTAGGGACGAGCCGTCCAGCTGGGGGACTAAACTCAACCAGCCCGTACGGACGAAGAATCAAGACCCGTACGTCTGAAAACAGCCCTACGCGCGCAGACTACCCAATTAAGGGCCTACAGCGACAACCCGTTAAGGTATGCCCCGGGTTCCGTCATATCCAGACCATATCCATAATTTTCATGTATCAGTATCCAAGGGGAGGTACATGTGATGTTGCACATCATGTCCTGGGGGAAACAATCCAACAGGGGATTGTTGACTAGCTCACAATTATCAGCCCTCAAACGGACTATGTGGTTAGGGACAAGCCGTCCAACTGGGGGACTAACTCTCAGCCAGCACGTACGGACGAAGAATCAAGACCCGTACGCCCTGAAACAGTCCTACGCGCAGACTACCCAATTAAGGGTCTCAGCGACATCCCGTTAAGGCATGCCCCGGGTTCTGTCATATCCAGACCATTTCCACAATTTCCATAAATCCATTTCCATGTATCCCAGTGTCCATATCCACTGTTTCCAAATATCATTATCCAATGAGGAGGTACGTATGATGGTGGAGTTCGTAATCCTTATATAAATATTATATAAATAATATTCCCATCCTTAGTTCAATTTTCCCAAAACAAAATACATATTCATAGTAGACAAATAACTCTCAAACATAAAACCCATAACCGGGGAAGTACCTAAGATAGTGTTTTCTCAAATATTATATATATAAACTCCAAGACCCTCGAACATATCAAATCCACAAATATATCACAAATACTTTACAAAATAATAATCTCGACTATTAAATATAAAGTGCATTACAATAAACCATTTAATTTATATGCATAACATTTCCATCTTAAAACCATGCCATTTATTTGAAAGCAATACCCATTCTTTTCCTAATAATCATAACCGAGTCCCAAGACTCACTTTCACAACTCTACGAATCGAGTATCCCATAATTATTCATTTCATAATTTCAATTATCAAATATTATTCAAGAATCCCATAGGATATTATAAACAAGCTCATACTCCCAATATAATCCAAATAACTCAAATAACAATTAACACTCGTTTATAAGGTCATCCTAATACTTTTTGAAGTGTGAAACTACCTCGGAAGACTCACGGTCAACCGAGAGTCAAACTTTCTAAATTTGGTCAACCGGGCCCGCGGGCCCTACGACCTCCATTTTACGATCCGAACATCTCTAAGGGTTCCACAAGGTTTAGTAAACCTATCCTTCAAGTTTGGTCCGAATCGGACGGTCGGATCACTCACGTTCGCACGTTCGCACGATCGGAACGTTCGCACGATCGGTCGGATCACTCTGCCCGGACTGCCCACGCGCCGCCCCACGCGCCGCCGCGCGTGGGTGGCTTGATCAATATTCCGGCGGCCGGAAAAACTTAGTATTTTGGTTCCAAACTCCTATCCTAGGTAATACACCTAATTTGGAACCACTTTTCTTCTTTTGTGAAGGCCAAAAAATGGCCGGAAGTGGCCGGAAATGCCAACTGAAAATCGGCTGAAGCTAAAGTTCAAAATTTAACATGTAAATTCTCAAAATTTCAGGAAACCCAACCAACAGGCAGCTAGAGCACGAAAAATAGATGAATTTTCATACCTCACTCGTCCAATTCGGTGGAGAAACGAAGGAGAACGGAGGTGTTGAAGTTTCTGAAAATTTCAGAAAATTTCCAGCAGCTTTGCTGCGTTTTCCGGCGGTCTCGACGGCGGCTTCCGGCTGGGGATGGGCTGGGGTTCGAAGGCGAGGTCCGGCCGGTCCTTTTAGCTCCGGTCTCGTGCGCTGCCGTGGCCGGTGGCCTGAGTTCAGAGAGAGGAAGGGAAGTTGGTCTGCGGAGAGGGAGAGAGGACGCACGGGAGAGAGAGAGAGAGAAGGAAGAAGAAGAAAAGGAGAAAAATATAAAAACTCCGGGTACTGTAGCACGTACTGTTGCTACAGTATAATTTAAAAAAAAAATCCATTTATGTCCCTTTTGTTTTCAGACTTTTCCTCCTTCGTTACAAATCGGAATTGGGCATGCCGCATATCTACGAATTCGATATCGACGAGCTCTACGCAACGGTACAACCGGAAGTCCCAAATTCCTTCCCGAACTTAAAATGACCTTTTTGCCCCCTTTTTTTATATTAAATAATATTTTAAATTTTTCCAAAAACCTTAATTAATTCAAATCATTTTATTTTATTGTTTACTCCAATTTATTTCCTCTTTATTTAATTATTTTACTTCTTTTTAGGACCGGGATGTTACATGGTCAGTCGTGTATGTGTGGAAGAAAAGGAATGAGGTAGAATGTGTAAAGATTGGACAGATGGAGAAGCATGCAGGGCTTGAAGAAGTATATGTAGAGAGGCGTGAGGGCTGACAGAGGTGGAATATTTACAAAACGTTAATTTATCAGTAAACAAACTTATGCTTCCGAAGAATATATTACGTATTCTAGAAATTAGGTGAATAAGAACAAAGAATTTAAAGCCTGCCCAAATTATATAGGAAGATTCTTGGGCTTGTTTCCTAATTGTAATTGGGCTCGCATGTCAGAATAATTACAATTACTTACTGTTGTCCCAATGCACATTACAAAAACTCCAGACTAAACAAAAGTTGTTATCAATATCAATTCAGTATCATTTTGACCAACTTTTAATTATATACATATATATTTGGCGTATGCTGTTTTCCTAAGCATGTTTTATGAGCTATATATATATATAGCTACACTTTTCGCATTGTTCGATTTTATAGCCATGAGTCACCACCATACAAATTACAATTAAGATGCCAAAATGCCTTGCAACTAAATTCCTTATACGTCACTACTACAAAAATGGAAATAGACGACGGTAATTCACCGTCGTGTATTTGGTTTTTCAACCGTCGTAAAATCGAGCGACGTCTTTTCATACATAAAACCACGACGGTAAATCCCCGTCGTCTATTATTTGTAAAGACGACGGTTTTTTATATAAAAAAGGTCGTCTATTATTAAGTAAAGACGACGGTTTTTTATAAAAAAGGTCGTCTATTATATGTAAAGACGACGGTTTTTTTATAAAAGGGGTCGTCTATTATATGTAAAGACAACGGTTTTTTTTATAAATAGGGTCGTGTATTATATGTAAAGACGACGGTTTTTTTATAAAAAGAGTCGTCTATTATATGTAAAGACGACGGTTTTTTTATAAAAGGGTCGTCTATTATATGTAAAGGCGACGGTTTTTTTTTTATAAAAAAGGTCGTCTATTATATGTAAAGACGACCCTTTTTTATATGAAAATGGTCGTCTATTATGAATTAAAGACGACCCTTTTTTATATAAAAAGGGTCGTCTATTATATATAAAGACGACGGTTTTTTATAAAAATGGTCGTCTATTATTAAGTAAAGAATTATGTTTTATTATATCCAAAGACGTCGGTTTTGTTAAAAAGCCATCATCTATTAAATGTGAAGACGACGATTTCTTGAAATATTGTCGTCTATTAACTCTAAGACAATGATTTTTTAGTAAAACCGTCGTTGATTGTATATAAAAAGACGTTATGGTGTTAAAAGAGGTCATTGATAATATATACAGATGACGGTTTTTCCAATAAAACCATCGTTTTATTATCTTTAGTTTTTTGAAGAGTCAATAGTTATTACATAGTCAACCAATCTTTATTCTATTACATACATACTTCCTACCTATAATTAGAAATAACGGAGCTCACAAATTCTACTAATTTGATTTTAACTTCATCAATTTGTTCTTGGGCTGACTTAGCTCTGCCTTCTTGCACATTTTCCAAGTTGTTGGTGTCGGAAAAGGAAAGACCTGCACGAAAGAGACCCCAATACTCTTAAACATAAACTTGTTTAGCAGTAACCTAACCTTAGCAAAAAGATCTATGCAGCTCTAGAATGACATCAGAACACAATTGGCATAATTGGCAAAGTACCTGTTCTTGTGGTGGCACCATAACAAATGAAAAATCAGAGATTCAGAAAATTAACAATGAAATTCCAAAATAATTAAAGTAAACAACAAAAACAAAAAGTATTTTGGACCTGATGATGTTGTCCCAAAAACAAACGGATCTAGTGAGGGATGGGTTTGTTTTGCCTCATCTTCTTCGTCAGCTTCTTCTTGATTACGAAGGCCTTGTGGGACGGCTGTGCATATTTATAAAAAACCCAAATGAGAAACTCACTTAAATCCCACAAAATTAGCACAATACATGAACAAACACATATATATAGACCGATTTCCACAAGTCTTTCTAGATCGAGTCGCTGAGTTTGATGAGCGAGTTGAGTGCCTGAGAGCGAGATCTTCTTTGAAGAAAGTGAAGGTCGAGATCTTTCAAATCAAACCTTTCAACCAGCTTTGATTCTCAAATCCAGAACCTCCCTCTACATCTTATGGATCTGCGAAGACCTCAATCTCTCAACTCCTTCATTGATATCGATTTTTTGATGATTTTGTAGAGAGTTTCATGAGGGTGTTTTAGAGAGTGCAGGAGGGTTTCAAGGAGGGAGATATAAGGTTTTCAGAGACGGGGGAAAATCTGAAAATTTGTCGAGCGCGAATTCACTTAAGTAGCCTTTTTTTAGCGTGTTTTAAAAGACGACGCTTGTTAATGAGAGATAATGTTTTCAAAGACGGGTGAAAATTTGTAGAGCGCGAATTCACTTAAGCGGCCATTTTTTCGCGTGTTTTAAAAGACGACCCTTTTTATAAAAAACCGTCGTCTTTACTTAATAATAGACGACCCTTTTTATAAAAAAACCGTCGTCTTTACATATAATAGACGACCCTTTTATAAAAAACCGTCGTCTTTACATATAATAGACGACCCTTTCATAAAAAAACCGTCGTCTTTACATATAATAGACGACCCTTTTTATATAAAAAACGTCGTCTTTACATATAATAGACGACCATTTTATAAAAAAAACCGTCGTCTTTACATATAATAGACGACCTTTTATTTATTTGTACTTTCATTAAATACAACATAAGATTTTGTGGTATCCACTAGTGTAATTGAAGATCAAATTGAGTCATTGTATTCATATAGGGTCAAGGAGTGTAGCTGTAAAAAATCATCAAAATCAAAGTTGAAATAGCCGTTAAATCTTGATTTTTCGTTTATAACCGTCGAAATGTTTTGTCCCGTTACTTGATCTTTGATTTATGTTTTTTCCCAATTTTTGGCATATATGATCACGATGTGTAAACAAACAAGTTTGACGGCTGGATCGTTGAAACTAGTTTCGTAGAATGCGTATGCCATCAAAACAATATATTCACTAACAATTAAGAGTTTATTTATACTTTCATTAAACATAACATAAGATTTTGTGGTATCCACTAGTGTAAATATTTTAAATTGACGATCGAATGCAGTCATTGTATTCATATAGGGTCAAGGAGTGTAGCTGTAAAAAATCATCAAAATCAGAGTTGAAACAACCGTTAAATCTTGTTTTTTAAAAACCGTTATCTTTACTTCACAATAGATGACCTTTTTTAAAAACAAACCGTCATCTTTACATATAATAGACGACCATTTAAAAAAAAAACCGTCATCTTTACTTCATAATAGACGACCCTTTTCATATAAAAAGGGTCGTCTTTACTTAATAATAGACGACCCTTTTTATAAAAAAAAACCGTCGTCTTTACATATAATAGACGACCCTTTTAAAAAGGGTTGTCTTTACTTCATAATAGACGACTCTTTTCATATAAAAAGGGTCGTCTTTACTTAATAATAGACAACCCTTTTTATAAAAAAACGGTCGTCTTTACATAATAGACGATCCTTTTTATATGAAAAGGGTTGTCTTTAATTCATAATAGACGACCATTTTCATATAACAAGGGTCGTCTTTACTTAATAATAAACGACCCTTTTTATATAAAAAAAACCGTCGTCTTTGCATATAATAGACGACCATTTTTATAAAAAAAACCGTCGTCTTTACATATAATAGACGACACTTTTTATAAAAAACCGTCGTCTTTACTTAATAATAGACGACCCTTTTTATAAAAAAATCATCGTCTTTACATATAATAGACGACCCTTTTATAAAAAAACCGTCGTCTTTACATATAATAGATGACCCTTTTTATAAAAAACCGTCGTCTTTACATATAATAGACGACCCTTTTATAAAAAAACCGTCGTCTTTACATATAATAGACGGTAGTTCTTTCAAAACAACCATGTCTTTACCAATAAAAGGACACTTGATTTTTAAAAGACGACGCTTGTCATACCTGCTGTCGTTGTTTTTTGGTTCAGATTTTAACCCTGAAGAAAAGCTTTTTAATAAGACGAAGCATTTTTATTTGTGTGCGTCGTTATAAAAAATTCTCAACAGTATCTCCATTTTTTGGTTGTTTAAGTCACTTATCCACGACGGTTTTTTGTTACCGTCGTCTTTTTAAAAACAACGACGGTTTTTTGTTCTTCCGTCGTCTTTTTCTTGATCGTCTTTTGCCCTTTTTGTAGTAGTGCGTCCAGTACGTACCAAACTGAAATGTATTATATAATACAATAAATGTAATTGTTTTTATCTCGTTATAAAATATTGTATACATCAGACTCCGACTGCAATGTGATGATATATGCTTCAAATTAGATAAAAGAATATATATTTCGCGCTGATAATTGGTTCTGGAAGTGTTTAGAAATTAGAATAGGTTTTCCAATATCAATAGGTTGATTGTTCTAAATTCTAATCAATCCATCACTGCCCTGGTTATGGTTTGCTGGCGTATCACGAGCCCAACAACTCAATTTCAAGTTCTCCATGCCAAATAAAGCTCAGAAAAAAAAGATAAAGGAAAAAAGAACTCTAAAGGAACGGTTCCAGGAACACTTCCTCCTTTTCTCTCCCCTCTTCTTCTTCTCCAGCGAGCCTCTCTCTACAACTGTTTGATTCCATAGTGAGTGTCTTATCTAAGTTCCTTAGATGAGACCCTATTTCTTACCCGTTGGACCAAATTAGTTCGTCGTTAAAATACAACTAAAAAAGAAATTCATCCAAATTCCTGCCACCCATAAGTATGTGCGCAAGTTGGAAGAACAAAAATAAAAAGGAAGAGGTTGAATCCTTGTGATATATTACATCTGACAAGTAAATAATAAGAACTCTTTTCATTAAGGGATCATAATATTGATGATTCCTTACAATAAACAATTAATTGGCTAAGCCCATCGAATGGTGTACGGTTAGCGAGCCCTTACTCCTTGCACTCGCACACACACACGTACACTAATTCATAGCCTTATGAATTATTTTCATGTATATAGGATATAGCTAGCTTTGAGCAAAATAAAATAATAAAAGTATGGCTGCGCAATTAATATTGCAATATCCTTATTCCTTATCGATCCAGTAGCAGTGATCTATCTGGTGCGTCATGATAATTAGTGTTCATGCATAGCTGCACATTCCATACACACATGAAGTGCCTTTCTTGCACTTGTTGTTGCAGCGGCCGCAGTTTTCGTTGTCTGACAACGGATTCACACACTTACCTTCGCAGCAAATCTCTGCATAATTGCATTTCTTCCCACACTTGCCGTAGTTTGCTGTGTCTGTGTTTGTGTCCACACATTTCTTGTTGCAGCAATCCGGCCCTGCGCTGCCATACTCCAGACAAACCTTAGGGTTTTTGTCGCAAGTCACGGGAGGCGGCCTGGAGGCAAGGAAGCGGCTTCTTAGAGAAGTGCTTTTTCCAAACTGGTTTTTGGTTTCGTCATTTGCATCAGTATTGTTTTCCTCGTTGAAGAGTGATTCTTCTTCGTTTGGTATTGCAGAGAGTGTAGTGATGGCTGAACCTATTAGTATGGCAAGCATTAGAAAAACCTTGAAGCCTTTCATGATGTTTGTTTGGAGTGTACAAAAGCAGAGAGAGAGAGAGAGAGAGAGAGAGAGAGAGAGACCGAGAGAGATTTCTAAAGGTGCTTAGAAGATTTTGGGATGGAGAAGCATGTAGGCTCGGAAAAGTATAAATAGAGAAAAAGAATGTGAAGGCGGTCTAAAATTCGTATAAGATTTTAGGGTGGCGTAGGAGAAATATTTACTTTGTTAATTTGCGGGGCATAGAATTTCTCCACTCGTCGAGCGATTAGCGGTCGTAAGGTGAGAACATGGGAGTCTCAGTGAATCCCTTATCACTTTGTTAATTTGCTGTTTCGTTTGGAGACTTTTGGCCCCATTGTCAAACAAAAACTCCACACGTTGTAACACTAGCCGTTGTTTTTTATTTGACGATCGATATAAGCCGCGCTTCAAGGCTCGCGTCGAGGCAAAGCAGTGGCAAATCTCCTCAGGTGTTTCGCAGTTATCACGCTTTGCGCACGCTATGGTTAGAAGACCTGGCAGATTTGACGAAGCAATGCACACATGCAAAAGCATACCTTGCTATTTTTCCAAAAACTGGCCCAAATACTCGATGGTTTGAAAATAACAAAAGTACCTTTCAACTTAAGATACAATTAAAGAAGAAATTCATCCAAATTCCTCCCATCCATAAGTTGGAAATTCATCCTGTGATATATGTATCTTACAAGCACTACAACAAATTAGAGCTTATACGACTTGATATTTACGGCACGCTTTTTATTCGTGTGTTAATAATTGATGTTTACGGCATATGACAAAACACACCTTAAAAAGATAGTAAAGTGTGTCATAAATAACTGATATTTACGGCATATGACAAAACACACCTTAAAAAGATAGTAAAGTGTGTCATAAATAACTAATATTTACGGCATATGAAAACATGGCTTAAAAAGGTAATTTTTGTGTCTTTTAATGACGTGATTGTATATACGCCAGAAAAGAAATTTTTTAAAATATATATTGTGGCGTGTGACTGAGCACTTCGTAATTTGCAAATTCATTTTTTTTTCCCAAAGTGAATATCCGAGGCAGTGCCATCTTTTGGGGAAGCAGGCCATGTTTTGATCCTCACACCATTTGTTGTATCAGTCAAGGTGCAGTTCTTAACGTTGATGCCGGATACGGGTTCTTCCTCTGGGTACCTTCCAAGGCTGCCGATGGCTATGCCGTGGCCTGGCCCACAATTAACGTTGGTCACAGTGATGTCCTTGGTACCGTCACCGATCGAAATACAATCATCCCCAGTTCCGATGGTTGTGTCAGTGATGTTGATCCCAGTTGAACGCCCAATGTGATTTCCATCAGTGTTAATGCTTTCCTTAGGTGCTGAGACGATAAATCCTTTGATTTCAACCTTCTCGCACTTCAAAAGATTGACGTGGAAATTTTTGCTATCTTTTGAAGTTACATCCAAAATTTTGGAATTGGTGAGGAAGTGAAACCTCAAATTCTGCACACACTGCGCTGAGTTTAAATTGTTTAATTTTTGAAAGTTCAAGTCGCGATATTATAACCATTTAAAGCTCCGAATTGAACGAAAATATCTTACCAAAAATATCGATAAAATGAGTTTAAATTGTTTAATTTTTGAAAGTTCAAGTCGCGATATTATAACCATTTAAAACTCCGAATTGAACGAAAATATCTTACCGAAAGAAAATATCGATAAAATGACGATATATACCTGCATGTTTCTTCATCAATAATAATCATTCTCTCTAAGTTGTTTTATGCATGTTTCTTGTTCGAACCTCTCCCAACTCCGAATTTTTGCAGCCACTTAACCACCACGCTGCTCATGACTTCGTGATTACAAACTATGGAATCTGGTATATATAATATTGTGACTTGAACTTTCAAAAATTAAACAATTTAAACTCAGCGCACAGTGGGTTTCGAACCTCTTCCAACTCCGAATTTTTGCAGCCACTTAACCATCTCGCTGCTCATGACTTTGTGAATATAAACTATGGAATCTAGTATATATAATACTTGGGTGGCATGTTAACAATTACATGCAAAACTATTTTGGGGATTTATCATTCGATAACTACTCTTCACAATACACTTACTCTACACATAGAGATGATGAAGATAGTGAACAATTTGAATCTCATAGGAACTCTATGTGGTACTAAGTCACTTATGTATCTTATCATGCAATGTATAAAATGTAAAATATTGTAGTAAATCATTATATATATTATTGTGGTGTGTTTAATCTTTTTTCATTAATTACTACATATTTTCTACACTCACGATGTTTGTCAGCTCGCTATGTAATCAACTTAAATTAGTTAAATCCATCATGCAATGCATTTCCTTCCAATTTTTTTGTGATAAACTAATAGATAATTGACTAAATAAGCATCCTCCAAAGTTTCAATAAAAACTTCCAAGTTTTTCTTACAATTTCCATGGTTTTTATTCAATTTTTTTCAATATCAATAATATCCCGATATTTCCATTGAAATTTCCGTATTTTTGGACTACCGATATTTCCGATATCATCGATATTTTAGACCATGCTAATTAACACAAAGTCATGACTCTGGAATTCGCGTTGCTATCATTAGTGAAAATAAATATATAATTACATATCACAATCCCATGTTCTTATTTCAAGTGTCCAAGAAACCAAACTAACCAAACTAACCAAACTAACCATGATGGCATGATGCATGCGCTGATTACTTAACTAGCTGAAGAATGTTGTTAGCAGGGATGTCTCATTTCTTTAGTTTAAAGATTTGGCATATGCTGTTTTAGCAGCTATAATTAAATCTTTTTTTTAATCTTTTATTCCACTCCCATTGTTCGGTTTTATCCGGGGCGCCAATAACAAACCCATAATGCCTTTTCTTACAAATAAATTAATTTTTATGTGTTACCCAAAAAAGAACAAGAAAAAAATAATCTTATTTTATGTAGATTTATGGTAGCAGACAAAAATTTAATCATGTGCACATTGAGAACAATAGAACTAAAATCATCACCCTAAAGCCACGACGTTTTTTGTGTGTGCATTATTTGGCACCATGATGCCTCATTAAGAGTGTAAATTTGGAATGTTTGAACAAAATTAACAATTGAACTGTTAAATAAAGGATGCACACCTTGAATCAACGGGAACGATTGACAAAGAATCAGACTAGATCTATTAGGGTTACGTGATGAGAAACAACTATGGTGGAAGTGTGTGAAAACATTATAATCAAGTAAATACCAAACATCAGATAATGATGACTAGTCAACCACCAACAACACAACCCCAGAAAAATTACAGATATGCAAACCAGATTTTGTTCACCCAGAAACCCACCATTGGGAAAAGCTGGAGGTCATCAACCGACTAGGCAATCACTAAGTAGAAAAAGATTCTTACAAAGGAATACAAGCAAGCTCAAGCAAAACCTAGATCTATTTAGGAAGATGAGCTATACCTCCTTTGTGCAATCTTCTTCTCCAACTTAGTAAAACTTGAAGCTCAGTTCTTCATGACAATGGCAGCTCCTTCTCCAGCTCGTTCATCCCATAGCACTAGCTTGCAAACTCCAACTCAAACCGAAACCAAAATTTGGATTCAAAGGAGAATGACCAATTTATTCAAGAAACCATACTCTTGAAGAAATCAATCTTGAATCTGACCTAGATATTAATGAGAGAGTGTTTTAATTAGCTATACGCAGATTTTCATTTTTCAAATGCAGTTTTCAAAAAGAAACAATTTGGAAAACTCAAAGATGAAAAATATAAAGATGGCTCTTGAGGAAGAAGCAAAAGTTTACAAAGAAACTTTCCAAAAACTTGCCTACAAAAGTGACGGCTCCCAAATGAATAATTGGTTTCCTTTTACACCAAAATTCCTAGATTAGAATCGTATAATGGCAGCTCAGAATTTGCAGAATAAGACAAAAACATATGGGTAGGATCCAGCTGGAACAGTGAGCTGGAATTCCTCCTGAGGCAGAGGTTGACTAGTCATAATCTTCAGAAGTTGGAAAATGCAATGCAAAATTTACCTTTGTCAATTTACTTGAACCTCCATAGGATAGTTGATAGTTAAGAATACCTAGAGAAGCTATTCTTAATCTAAACTTGAGCTTGATAAAAACAATAAAAATCCTATTACAAAATTGTCAAGGGAAGCCAAAAGAAATACTCAATATTCATACATTAAGAATGACTCACTTACCAAGTTGGGCATTTGGGACGTATATGCACCAACTTGATGAGGAGTGTTGAAGTGAGTCTCCTAATTAATCAAGGAGATTTATTTTCTTGATTAATTAAGGGACTTACTTTCCTATTTTATATAGTTGTCAAATCATTGTATAATTAGGAGATACTTTCCTAATCCTTTACTGTATCTAATTCCTTGTAAAGCACTAATGTAAACTCTTATACATACCTCATTATGGAGAAGAATATAAAAACTAACCTAATATATTCAAACCCATATTCATATTTTAGCAGCTTTCCCCTATAACTTTCTCTCACAGAAATTTTTAATAATAAGTGATTTTCTCACAGTTTAGCAAATAGGCTGACTTCCCGAATTTTTTTAAAAATAACTTATCACCCTAAATAAGCAATGTCAAACGGGCACAAAGTCATGACTCTGGAATTTGCGTTGCTATCATTAGTGAAAATAAATATATAATTACATATCACAATCCCATATTCTTATTTCAAGGGTCCAAGAAACCAAACTAACCATGATGGCATGATGCATGGGCTGATTACTTAACTAGCTGAAGAATGTTGTTAGCAGGGATGTCTCATTTCTTTAGTTTAAAGATTTGGCATATGCTGTATTAGCAACTATAATTAAATCATTTTTTTTATCCTTTATTCCACTTGTCCCATTGTTCGGTTTTATCCGGGGAGCCAATAATGACTTTTCTTACAAATAAATTCATTTTCATTTGTTACCCAAAAAAGGGAAAAAAAAATTATCTTATTTATGTAGATTTACGGTAGCAGACAGAAATTTAATCACGCGCACATTGAGCACAATAGAACTAAAATTATCACCCTAAAGCCACGGCGTTTTTGTGTGTGCATTATTTGGCACCATGATGCCTCATTAAGAGTGTAAATTTGGAATGTTTGAAATAAATTGACAATTGAAATGTTAAATAAAGGATGCACACCTTGAATCAACCGCAACGATTGGACAGATGGAGAAGCATGCAGGGCTTGAAGAAGTATATATGTAGTGTAGAGAGGCGTGAGGGCTGACAGAGGTGGAATATTTACAAAACGTTAATTTATCAGTAAACAAACTTATGCTTCCGAAGAATATATTACGTATTCTAGAAATTAGGTGAATAAGAACAAAGAAATTAAAGCCTGCACAAATTATATAGGAAGATTCTTGGGCTTGTTTCCTAATTGTAATTGGGCTCGCATGTCAGAATAATAACAATTACTTACTGTTGTCCCAATGCACATTACAAAAACTCCAGACTAAACAAAAGTTGTTATCAATATCAATTCAGTATCATTTTGACCAACTTTTAATTATATATATATATATATATATATATATATATATTTGGCGTATGCTGTTTTCCTAAGCATGTTTTATGCATTGTTCGATTTTATAGACATGAGTCACCACCATACAAATTACAATTAAGATGCCAAAATGCCTTGCAACTAAATTCCTTGTACGTACAGTACGTACCAAACTGAAATGTATTATATAATAAAATAAATGTAATTGTTTTTATCTCGTTATAAAATATTATATATATCAGACACCAACTGCAATGTGATGATATATGCTTCAAATTAGATAAAAGAATATATTTTGTGTTGAATCATTGTGATATATTACATCTGACAAGTAAATAATAAGAACTCTTTTCATTAAGGGATCATAATATTGATGAATTATTCCTTGCACTCGCACACACACACGTACACTAATTCATAGCCTTATGAATTATTTTCATGTATATAGGATATAGCTAGCTTTGAGAAAAATAAAATAATAAAAGTATGGCTGCGCAATTAATATTGAAATATCCTTATTCCTTATCGATCCAGTAGCAGTGATCTATCTGGTGCGTCATGATAATTAGTGTTCATGCATAGCTGCACATTCCATACACACATGAAGTGCCTTTCTTGCACTTGTTGTTGCAGCTGCCGCAGTTTTCCTTGTCTGACATCGGATTCACACACTTACCTTCGCAGCAAATCTCTCCATATTTGCATTTCTTCCCACACTTGCCGCAGTTTGCTGTGTCTGTGTTTGTGTCCACACATTTGTGGTTGCAGCATTCCCGCCCTGCGCTGCCATATGCGTGACAAACGTTAGGGTTTTTGTCGCAACGAACGGGAGGCGGCCTGGAGGCAAGGAAGCGGCTTCTTAGAGAAGTGCTTTTTCCAAACTGGTTTTTGGTTTCGTCATTTGCATCAGTATTGTTTTCCTCGTTGAAGAGTGATTCTTCTTCGTTTGGTATTGCAGAGAGTGTAGTGATGGCTGAACCTATTAGTATGGCAAGCATTAGAAAAACCTTGAAGCCTTTCATGATGTTTGTTTGGAGTGTACAAAAGCAGAGAGAGAGAGAGAGAGAGAGACCGAGAGAGATTTCTAAAGGTGCTTAGAAGATTTTGGGATGGAGAAGCATGTAGGCTCGGAAAAGTATAAATAGAGAAAAAGAATGTGAAGGCGGTCTAAAATTCGTATAAGATTTTAGGGTGGCGTAGGAGAAATATTTACTTTGTTAATTTGCGGGGCATAGAATTTCTCCACTCGTCGAGCGATTAGCGGTCGTAAGGTGAGAACATGGGAGTCTCAGTGAATCCCTTATCACTTTGTTAATTTGCTGTTTCGTTTGGAGACTTTTGGCCCCATTGTCAAACAAAAACTCCACACGTTGTAACACTAGCCGTTGTTTTTTATTTGACGATCGATATAAGCCGCGCTTCAAGGCTCGCGTCGAGGCAAAGCAGTGGCAAATCTCCTCAGGTGTTTCGCAGTTATCACGCTTTGCGCACGCTATGGTTAGAAGACCTGGCAGATTTGACGAAGCAATGCACACATGCAAAAGCATACACCTTGCTATTTTTCCAAAAACTGGCCCAAATACTCGATGGTTTGAAAATAACAAAAGTACCTTTCAACTTAAGATACAATTGAAGAAGAAATTCATCCAAATTCCTCGCATCCATAAGTTGGAAATTCATCCTGTGATATATGTATCTTACAAGCACTACACCAAATTGGAGCTTATACGACTTGATATTTACGGCACGCTTTTTATTCGTGTGTTAATAATTGATGTTTACGGCATATGACAAAACACACCTTAAAAAGATAGTAAAGTGTGTCATAAATAACTGATATTTACGGCATATGAAAACATGGCTTAAAAAGGTAATTTTTGTGTCTTTTAATGACGTGATTGTATATACGCCATGAAAGAAATTTTTTAAAATATATATTGTGGCGTGTGACTGAGCACTTCGTAATTTGCAAATTCATTTTTTTTTTCCCGAAACACTCCAATACATTTGCAATCCACTAAAACTATAAGTTTTTTTTTTAAAAAAAAAAATCGCTCTTTTATTTTTCATTCATACCTGAACGTTCTCATCACTTCTCTCTCTCTCTCTCCATCTCTTTCTCTCACAGTTAATCAAGAGCTCCAGTACCTCTTTCCCGAGAAGACTCCTGCTTGAGCCGTATTGCTTCGAAGCTGAATTCTCAGTGACATTCCAAAGGTGCGATTCTCTAAAGCCCTAACTCCTAATGCTCGATTATGAATTTTCTTATAGTTTGGATTTAGAATCATGTTCTCTACTACATTCATGTGGTTAGGAGCCTCATTGTCCTTAATTCTAGATTTATTCCACTTCGCACATTGATTTCTCGATGAGATCGAACGAGTTTTCCCCAATTCTGTATACGTAAGTTTTGAGTGAATTTTGCTTAAAAGCTGAAGAATCAAATTTCTAATAGTAACACTTGGGTTTTGTGTAGTGATGGCTTAGGGAATCAATGCCAGAGATATTAAGAAGCTTGAATACGCTGGGATCTACACATGCAATGGCTTGATGATGCATACGAAGACCGTGAAACGAATTTAAACTCTAATTTCTTACACTGAGCATGTTAAGGTCTGATTCCTGTGATATATATATATATATATATGTATCTTACTTAAGTAACATCAACAAACAAATAAGAACTTTATTTATTTTGAGTAATAATAATTCATTATTCGTTACAATATAATAAGAGAAAATAATAATAAATTAATAAACAATTAATTGGCTAGCCGTTATTCTTGCACTTACACACACGTACACAAAAGGCTAGTTTGACATTGCTGTTCAATGAAAATAATCGCTGTCAATTTGCTGTGAGAGAATCAGCTGTGAAGAAAGCAGTTTGGCGTTTAGTAAACTTTTTGTTAAAAGTATGGTTGGTATTGATTTCCTCATAATTAGAAAATGATTGCGGCATAATCGTTAAACCTGGCACCTCTTCAAAGCTGATTCCTACATAATCAAAAAATGAAAGCACCTCATTAGCTGCTTTTGTTGAAGTGAGTCTCCTAATTAATCAAGGAGATTTATTTCCTTGATTAATTAAGGGATTTATTTTCCTATTTTATATAGTTGTCAAATCATTATATAATTAGGAGATACTTTCTGAATCCTTTACTGTATCTAATTCCTTGTAAAGCACTCATGTAAACTCTTATATATACTTCCTTGTGGAGAAGAATATAAAAACTAACCTAATATATTCAAAACCGTATTCATAGTTTAGCATGGTATCAGACCCAAGTTCTCTTGTAACCTGTGCTTGTGTTCTTCTTGCAATTTAAGTGCTCTCCTCCCATCCTCTTCAAGGGGGGGAGGGGAGTGAAAAAGGATCTTTTTCCCTTTCCTATAGCTTATCTCTCTCAAATGTATTGTCTTTGCCTTATCTCAAATTTCTCATATTCAAATCCAAAACCCTAAATCAAATTCCTCATATTTTCCCCCAAATCCAAATCCCTCAAATCCAAAGTCCTCAAATCCTCTTATCAAAATCCCTAAACATGTACCCTCAAATCTTATACACATACCTCTCAAATCCAATTCCTACATCGAATTCCTCAAATCAAGTTCCTCCAATCAAAATCCCTCACATTCTCATATCACATTTTACTTCCGTTGCAATGTCAAGAATCCATACGATTCTCCCCCTTATTGCAGACTCAGAGAAGCATGCGGTCAATCCTGCCAACCCGGCTACTCGGACTTGTGCTTCTATCAACACCACCAAAGGTTCTACTTTTCATACGTCCTCCCAAAAATCCGCATGGATTATCGACTCGGGTGTTACGAATCACATGACATTTGATCCTGACTAACTTATTAATCGCAAATCATCCACTCCGTCGGTGGTGTCTAATGCTAATGGTACCCCTCCCTTGTGGATCAGAAGACTCATGATAGAATTGGGTTTCAAGCCAGAAAAGCCAATGGAGTTACATTGTGATAACAAGCCAGCCATTGATATTGCCCATTGTCACGCCCCAACCCACGGGTTTACGTAATTTTGGATTAAGACGTGATTCACACCTTAATTATAGAATTTAATAAAAACTGTAACTAAAATGTGAAGAAATATTTAAATAAATAAAGTAAATATTTCACATAGAATATTCGAAACAACAACATCTGAAAGCTTGAAAATAGTTATATTATTTTACAAGCCAGAACTCCTAAAGAGTTTACTAAAAAAAAGTAACTCATTATTTGTCCACAAGCTATGTACACAGTACACTCTTATAAATATGCCAAAATCATCACAAGCTTTAAATTTCAGGTTCGGTACCTGCAAAATCTATTAGGGGTGAGCGAAACCACAGCTCAGTAGGGACATAAACTTTTTTACATGAAATTGATATAATTAAATTAAATGACAAATAATTACACATCCAAATATCAAATTATTAATAATGCATGAATGCTCTTCATCTAATCCCGTTAATTCATATAACTGGACAGCAGACCTGCACGTCCCATACCATGCTTATACCACTTGGTCCCGGATGCCCATTTATATGAACTAACACCCATTTCAACCGTCCCATAATTCCCCTTTTGTTAGTCATCTTGCCTAACTCCCTTTCGCCAGTTTCGAATCACCCAATAAAAACCATGTGCACTGTGGGATCCCTAGACCTGGTACCTGCCAAGAGTTAGACTTAACTACACAAAAGACTATATCCATTACCCTCTTTTCCATCATTATTATCTCCAACCAACATCTCCAACTAATTTCCATGACATGATATCATTATACATTTCACATATCCATATATCCCACAACAATGTAGCTATTCAAAATATCACCAATGTACCAACATTGATCACCACTTGCTTTCTCTTCTTTTCTATCTCTCTTTCTCACTTTAATTTTTTTCTCTTCTCTTCTATCTCACTCTCTTCGTTTCAAGTTCTTTTCTTTTGTCAAGCACAACTATGCCTGAAAACAAATAGTTATGACCCTATTTATACTAAGGAGATGGCGGCAACTCTCCTAAGCTTTCGTTGGCTGCATGTTGGCTTGCTTGAACTATAGATAACTATCTCTACAATTACAACAGCTCATGGATATCTATTTCTACAATTACAACAGCTCAAGGTAAAGTTTGCTTAGTCACAAAGACACTTGTAAGCCTTAGTGTTCTGCAAGCAATGTATTAAAAATCGAAATTATCGCCGATATTTCGGCGATAATTTGGTTTTTTTCAGGTCGCGATAAACTGGGAACAAACCATTATGTTTTCGTCATAATATCGAGAGTATCGCCGACATTATCGGCGAAATATTGAGTTCGATAGTATTGCGCGCCTTCAACACAAAAACCGCTGTAATATCTCAATATTATCGATAATATCGATAATATCGAGATTCTCGCGACAGTTGAGAGAGCTCTCCGAGCACAGAGTTAGAGTTGGCGTCGTTGGCTCGCGGTGGTTGGCGAAAGAGAGAGGCGCGGTGGCTGATCGAACTGAGAGTGAGAGGATCGAAGTAGAGAAAACAAAAGGCAGATGGTTCCTGCTGCTGGGTTTGGGTTTGGTTTTGGTGACGGTCCGCCATGGATGATATGATCGAGAGAGAAGTGAAACTAGTGAGAGAGAGATGCGGGAGTGATTGGCTTGGGGGCATGGCTGGAAAATCTGAAGCAAGTTGCTGTTGCTGTTGGCTCTGTTTTGAAAGCTCTGCAAAATTTGAGCTCAAGAAAAAAAGAGAGAGAAGAGAATGATGAGAGTGTCGGCACAAAGGAGAGAGAGGCAAGAAGAAAAAAAAAAAAAAAAAAGAGAGGTAGAGGAAAGATGGGAGTGACGGCTTAGTTAAGAAAGTAAGGTTAGGTTTTTCTTTTGGGGTTCTTTAACCCCCTTCTCTCATAAAAAAAAAAAAAAGAAAGTAGGGTTATTATTATTAATTGAATTTGGGTTATTAATTAGGTTATTTGGCATTTGGACTGCTGGCATATTAAGCCTTTTGTTTTTCTGTTTTTGTTAGAAATGTTATATAAATAGTAGTTTATGATTTTTTTTATGTAACTTTTATTTATTAAATCTTATTTCATCTTTAAAAAAAAATTATGAACATTTTAAAGGAAATAGTAGTATAGTAGATAAAAGAATCTTGAAAAGAAAATAAAATGTGTCCAGTCACAATTGATATGTAGTTTATAATCACAAATAACCATTCCTTTTGTTGTGAATTTCTTTTGTTTGGGGCCTAGATGTGGGGTGTACAGAAACAAATCACCATTCCTTTTGTTGTGAATTTCTTTTGATTATGGTGTGTTTAATCTTTTTTCATTAATTATTATATATTTTCTACACTCACAGTGTTTGTCCGCTCGCTATATAATCAACTTAAATCAGTTAAATCTATCATGTAATGCATTTCCTTCCAATTTTTTTATGATAAACTAATAGATAATTGCCTAAATAAACATCCTACAAAGTTTCAATAAAAATTTCCAAGTTTTTCTTACAATTTCCGTGGTTTTTATTCAATTTTTATCGATATCGATAATATCCCGATATTTCCATCGAAATTTCCATGTTTTTGGCCTACCGATATTTCCGATACAACCGATATTTAAGACCTTGGCTGCAAGTAAGTGTAAATATCTAAGTTAATTCTTTAATATGCAAGGAGAAGTAAAGTTGCCAACTACAATTAAACATATATATGCAACCATTTATAATTATTCAAGGAAACGTTATAGAAAACGTTATAGCAAACTATTTATAGTAAACCAAATGAACATATATTTACTAAATACAAATAATTATTAGAATAGTATTGTAACGTAAAATAATTCATATATATATACTAAGTACAATTATTTATTTAGAGTAGTATTGTAAAAACAATATATATATATATATTTAAAAATGTTTAATCTTCTTTAAAAACTTTTTAAGAATATAGATTCTCACACCCATAATCCAGTTCAACATGATTGTACCAAAAATATTGAGGTGGATAGACATTTTACCAAAGAAAAAATTAAGAAGAAGATTATCCGCCTACCATTCGTAAAATCAGGAAGATCAACTGCAGATATCTTAACCAAAACTGTTTGTGGCAAAGTATGTCATGACTCACTTACCAAGTTGGGCATTTGTGACGTATATGCACCAACTTAAGGAGGAGTGTTGAAGTGAGTCTCCTAATTAATTAAGGAGATTTATTTTCTTGATTAATTAAGGGACTTACTTTCCTATTTTATATAGTTGTCAAATCATTGTATAATTATGAGATACTTTCCTAATCCTTTACTGTATGTAATTCTTTGTAAAGCACTCATGTAAACTCTTATATATACCTCTTTATGGAGAAGAATATAAAAACTAACCCAATATATTCAAACCCATATTCATATTTTAGCAGTTTTCCCTTATAGCTTTCTCTTACAATAATTTTTAACAATAAGTGAATTTCTCACAGTTTACCAAACAGGCTGGACTTCCTAAATTTTTTTAAAAATAACTTATCACCCTAAATAAGCAATGCCAAACGGGCACAAAGTCATGACTCTGGAAGTCACGTTGCTATCATTAGTGAAAATAAATATATAATTACATATCACAATCCCATATTCTTATTTCAAGGGTCCAAGAAACCAAAATAACCATGATGTCATGATGCATGCGCTAATTACTTAACTAGCTGAAGAATGTTGTTAGCAGGGATGTCTCATTTCTTTAGTTTAAAGATTTGGCATATGCTGTTTTAGCAACTATAATTAAATCTTTTTTTTATCTTTTATTCCACTTGTCCCATTGTTCGGTTTTATCTGGGGCGCCAATAATGACTTTTCTTACAAATAAATTCATTTTTATTTGTTACCCAAAAAAGAACAAGAAAAAAAAAATCTTATTTATGTAGATTTACAGTAGCAGACAGAAATTTAATCACCTGCACATTGAGAACAATAGAACTAAAATTATCACCCTAAACCCACGACGTTTTGTGTGTGCATTATTCGGCACCATGATGCCAAATTAAGAGTGTAAATTTGGAATGTTTGAACAAAATTAACAATTGAAATGTTAAATAAAGGATGCACACCTTGAATCAACCGCAACGATTGACAAAGAATCAAACTAGATCTGTTGATTTGGTCTACCAGAGAAGAGGTAATTTTGTTCGTGTTGTAAACCACATAAATGGTCTCAACTTCTTGAATGAGTTTTTACAGTTCAACTTGTATGTAATAGTACAAATACGAGGTCATTCGGCATTGGCATCAGTTTGTTTCCATGTTTTGGTTGTTAGAGACTTTTATCTTAAGTTTTGCACAACAATATATTAGATATCTCTTGTCCCCTCTACCCATTATCATTTACTTTTAAGTTATATGATTGAATGTTATCATGATAACAAAACATGTTATTTACACGTATTCCACACAAATGTTATCATGATAACAAAACATGTTATTTACACGTATTCCACACATAGGGGTGCGACGTGTAGAGAGTATTTTGTTCACTTCAGGGAATATAGTCCATCAAATTATGATGATCATCAATACCTAGCCCTTCGTTGAAAAAATTCAAGCCTTAGTCTTAACCCATTTCTAGTATAGATAATTTTTCATTGATAATTATTTTGAGCAAGACATTGTCAAAAACATATATCTTAATTAGTCTCCAAAACAAATACATAAAACATTATTCCTTATTGCAATAATAATATATATAGCTGAATCTGCGATATTCCTTATTGTTATTGATGAGGAGAAGTTGCTCTGCGTCATTATGAATTTCTAAGCATAGCTGTACATCCCAAACGCACATGAACCGCCTTTCTTGCAATGGTTGTCGCAGCCTCCACAGTGTGTCTTGTCAGACATTGGGTTCACAAGATGACCTTCGCAACATATCTGCGTGATGGCTTTTCACCCCACACTTCCCACAGTTGAGTTTGTCCGTCTTCAAATCAACACATTTGTTGTGGCAGCAATGTGCATGCGTGGCTTTACAGAGCTTAGGGTTTTTGTCGCATGTCGCAGCCATGGCCCGATGAGAAGCTAGAAAGCGGCTTGTTCCTCTAAGAGAAGTTTTTTCTTGGCCTTGTGCGTGCGGCCATAACTGGGAGGTCGTCAAAGGTTTCATTTGCAACATTATTGTTGTCTTCCTCGACGACATCGTTGAAGAATGATTCTTCAAATTCGTATGATGCCGCTTAGAGAGTGTGGATGTCCTATAGAGCCACCAGCATCGCTAGCACCAAGAAAAACTTGAGCGATTTCATGTTGGTCTAACTGAGTTGAATTAATTTGGTCGGTCGTGTATGTATGGAAGAAAAGAAATGAGTTAGAATGGGTAAAGATTGGACAGATGGAGAAGCATGCAGGGCTTGAAGAAGTATATGTAGAGAGGCGTGAGGGCTGACAGAGGTGGAATATTTTCAAAGGGCCGTACAAAAAAAATATTTGCTTCTACTCTTGCACCCAAAAAAAATAATCATAAGACTGAATCACCCCTCCCTCTTCCCCTTCCTAGCACACCACTGGTCGAGGTGGTCATTCATACAGAAACAATTAAATAAAGAGGCTAATTGAGTAAATTTGGTTAAACAAATATCCAAAGAAGATTCATATTCCAATAACATTCTTTTTTAATCAAATATCCAAAGAAGATTTATTAATCTCTTTTAAGATGTAACAAAAAATGTACTGAGATATTTTCCCCCTCTTAGATGAAAACACCAAGTACAATTAGCACAAAATCAAAGAGCACACAACCAATGTGTCTGAAGAAACATCAGCAGCATGGGTTGTGCTTGTTAGATCAAGCAGCAGCAGCGCCGGTAGCGCAAGCAAGAGGCTGTGGCACGCGATTAATTGTCGGCTTGACATTAGAACACACAGAGGTAATAGGGCCTTTGTTTCCAGTGTACTTGAAATCAATGTCACTCAATTCCACATTCTCACATGGCATGCCTTGGGTGCATACAAGCTTCACAGCAACTGGGTCGGTACATGTGCCCTTGATGTTCTTGAAGCTAACATTGCTGATCTTAACTTTGGAAGGAACCTACACAAAATCATTCATTAATTCATTAATTTAAATCCTTTTAAAGATTAAGTAAATGATGACTTGATTAACAAGGAACATATATATGATGTGAATAAATTGTTATAGATAGATACCCCTTTTTTGCATTCGTTCCATGGGCAGTACTCTTGGTCAATGAGGATAGGGTTACCAACATTAACCATGGTAATATCCTCAAAGTGAATATCCGAGGCAGTGCCATCTTTTGGGGAAGCAGGCCATGTTTTGATTCTCACACCATTCGTTGTATCAGTCAAGGTGCAGTTCTTAATGTTGATGCCGGACACGGGTTCTTCCTCTGGGTACCTTCCAAGACTCCCGATGGCTATGCCGTGGCCTGGCCCACAATTAACGTTGGTCACAGTGATGTCCTTGGTACCGTCACCGATCGAAATACAATCATCCCCAGTTCCGATGGTTGTGTCAGTGATGTTGATCCCAGTTGAACGCCCGATGTGAATTCCATCAGTGTTAATGCTTTCCTTAGGTGCTGAGACGGTAAATCCTTTGATTTCAACCTTCTCGCACTTTAAAAGATTGACGTGGAAATTTTTGCTATCTTTTGAAGTTACATCCAAAATTTTGGAATTGGTGAGGAAGTGGAACCTCAAATTCTGCATATATTAAGAAAACAAATCAAACACAAATAAGTTTATATTGTCAGGCTGTGAATTTGGATCACGTATCATCAAGTCAAGAATTGATCAATGAGCGCAAGATTCGCAAATGCTCCTGTGTGACACAAGAAGATTTTCAAGTATAAAAAACAACATGGTAGGATTAAATCATCTTACAATGTGTTTAGATTTGCATTGTCTATTTTTGTTGCAATCATTGTTTTTCCAAGACTGTGCTCCTTGGCCATCAAAAGTTCCACCACCTGACAAGGTGAGCCCGTCGACGTGGTCAAAACCAATCCAAGTGTCATCCTTTGGGAGCTGGCTGCCATCTACTGGAGCCTGCAATGTTCCTTGGACCTGGAACTCAATAGCAGCCTTGCAAGGACCTTTAAAAGTTGTTCCTACAAACTTGAATGTTCCCTTTGGAACAACAATTTTACTCGGTGTTGTTGATGCACATGCATCTGTCCAAGCCTTCTCTAAAGCCTAATTAACATTACACAAATTTTAAATTGTTAATGATTTAGTTTGGCAAACAATTGTAGAAACAAATTCTAATCAGAATCGAATATGAATAGAAATGTTTTTGTTACCTGGGTAATATCAGAGTCTGGTTTTCCACCATATTTTGCACTTGTCACATCTAAGGCAGCAGGTTGAGCTTTAGCTATGGATGCTAACAACAAGAACACGAACATTGGCAAGACATTTTTCAGTTTCAAACCCATCTTGAGACTTTGTTATTTCCTTTTTCTTTGGTTGGCAAGACATTTTTCAGTTTCAAACCCATCTTGAGACTTTGTTATTTCCTTTTTCTTTGGAGTATGATGAAATTACATTGCTTTCAGCCCAATTTATACTCCCATCGGCAAGCTCATCACCGTTAATATTTATTTGGCCAATTAAGAAGTTGAATGTTGGTCAACCATCCTATAATTAGTAATTAATTAAGCTGCTCAGCTTTAGAACATGAATTACCTACAATGGCTCTTGGCTCAGTTTCCAATTTGGGCAAAAGATTTTTTCTTCCAAGACTATGTCAAATTAGAAAGAAAAGATTTATGACATGGATGACTTATAAACCAAAAGTACTAAACCAGTTATAATCCAATTTGGTGCAAAGATTAACAAAAAAAACACACACATACAATTGATTTTTCATAAACCAAAAACTGTTTCCGAACGCACTAGTCAAAGTAATAAATTCTTGACCATAATCTGTAACAAAGCAGTTGTGACATGAGAAATAAGTATTGGAAATTTGTTTTATATTCACATTGAAAAGTTAAGGGACCTAGCATGGGTTTATAAGGAGTGAGTGAGGGTCTTATCTAAGGCATGGCTATCATAAAGAAAACTTGGAGAGATTTCGTCATCATGTAATATATACAGCTAGGCTTGCTAGTATACTTTGTGTGTGTATGAAGAAAAGAGATCAAAGTATATATGACTGCTTAATTGACTTGGATGAAGAAGCATGCAGGTTAGAAAGAGCTATAAATAGAGAGAGGGAGAAGAATCAATACTGCTTATTTGCTTGGGCTCATGCATAAATTTGCTGCTAATTAACACAAAGTCATGACTCTGGAATTCGCGTTGCTATCATTAGTGAAAATAAATATATAATTACAGATCACAATCCATGATGGCATGATGCAAGAAACCAAACTAACCATGATGGCATGATGCATGCGCTGATTAATTAACTAGCTGAAGAATGTTGTTAGCAGGGATGTCTCATTTCTTTAGTTTAAAGATTTGGCTTATGCTGTTTTAGCAATTATAATTAAATCATTTTTTTAATCTTTTATTCCACTTGTCCCATTGTTCGGTTTTATCCGGGGCGCCAATAACAAACCCATAATGCCTTTTCTTACAAATAAATTCAGTTTTATGTGTTACCCAAAAAAGAACAAGAAAAAAAAATATTCTTATTTATGTAGATTTACGGTAGCGGACAGAAATTTAATCACGTGCACATTAAGAACAATAGAACTAAAATTATCACCCTAAAGCCACGATGTTTTTTTGTGTGCATTATTTGGCACCATGATGCCTAATTAAGAGTGTAAATTTGGAATGTTTGAACAAAATTAACAATTGAAATGTTAAATAAAGGATGCACACCTTGAATTAACCGCAACGATTGACAAAGAATCAGACTAGATCAATTAATTTGCTCTACCAGAGAATGAGGTAGAATGTGTAAAGATTGGACAGATGGAGAAGCATGCAGGGCTTGAAGAAGTATATATGTAGTGTAGAGAGGCGTGAGGGCTGACAGAGGTGGAATATTTACAAAACGTTAATTTATCAGTAAACAAACTTATGCTTCCGAAGAATATATTACGTATTCTAGAAATTAGGTGAATAAGAACAAAGAAATTAAAGCCTGCACAAATTATATAGGAAGATTCTTGGGCTTGTTTCCTAATTGTAATTGGGCTCGCATGTCAGAATAATAACAATTACTTACTGTTGTCCCAATGCACATTACAAAAACTCCAGACTAAACAAAAGTTGTTATCAATATCAATTCAGTATCATTTTGACCAACTTTTAATTATATATATAAATATATATTTGGCGTATGCTGTTTTCCTAAGCATGTTTTATGCATTGTTCGATTTTATAGACATGAGTCACCACCATACAAATTACAATTAAGATGCCAAAATGCCTTGCAACTAAATTCCTTGTACGTACAGTACGTACCAAACTGAAATGTATTATATAATAAAATAAATGTAATTGTTTTTATCTCGTTATAAAATATTATATATATCAGACACCAACTGCAATGTGATGATATATGCTTCAAATTAGATAAAAGAATATATTTTCGTGTTGAATCATTGTGATATATTACATCTGACAAGTAAATAATAAGAACTCTTTTCATTAAGGGATCATAATATTGATGAATTATTCCTTGCACTCGCACACACACACGTACACTAATTCATAGCCTTATGAATTATTTTCATGTATATAGGATATAGCTAGCTTTGAGAAAAATAAAATAATAAAAGTATGGCTGCGCAATTAATATTGCAATATCCTTATTCCTTATCGATCCAGTAGCAGTGATCTATCTGGTGCGTCATGATAATTAGTGTTCATGCATAGCTGCACATTCCATACACACATGAAGTGCCTTTCTTGCACTTGTTGTTGCAGCGGCCGCAGTTTTCGTTGTCTGACAACGGATTCACACACTTACCTTCGCAGCAAATCTCTCCATATTTGCATTTCTTCCCACACTTGCCGCAGTTTGCTGTGTCTGTGTTTGTGTCCACACATTTCTTGTTGCAGCAATCCGGCCCTGCGCTGCCATACTCCAGAAAAACCTTAGGGTTTTTGTCGCAAGTCACGGGAGGCGGCCTGGAGGCAAGGAAGCGGCTTCTTAGAGAAGTGCTTTTTCCAAACTGGTTTTTGGTTTCGTCATTTGCATCAGTATTGTTTTCCTCGTTGAAGAGTGATTCTTCTTCGTTTGGTATTGCAGAGAGTGTAGTGATGGCTGAACCTATTAGTATGGCAAGCATTAGAAAAACCTTGAAGCCTTTCATGATGTTTGTTTGGAGTGTACAAAAGCAGAGAGAGAGAGAGAGAGAGAGACCGAGAGAGATTTCTAAAGGTGCTTAGAAGATTTTGGGATGGAGAAGCATGTAGGCTCGGAAAAGTATAAATAGAGAAAAAGAATGTGAAGGCGGTCTAAAATTCGTATAAGATTTTAGGGTGGCGTAGGAGAAATATTTACTTTGTTAATTTGCGGGGCATAGAATTTCTCCACTCGTCGAGCGATTAGCGGTCGTAAGGTGAGAACATGGGAGTCTCAGTGAATCCCTTATCACTTTGTTAATTTGCTGTTTCGTTTGGAGACTTTTGGCCCCATTGTCAAACAAAAACTCCACACGTTGTAACACTAGCCGTTGTTTTTTATTTGACGATCGATATAAGCCGCGCTTCAAGGCTCGCGTCGAGGCAAAGCAGTGGCAAATCTCCTCAGGTGTTTCGCAGTTATCACGCTTTGCGCACGCTATGGTTTGTAAGGCGCTTATTCCTCACGAAGAAGAAGACCTGGCAGATTTGACGAAGCAATGCACACATGCAAAAGCATACACCTTGCTATTTTTCCAAAAACTGGCCCAAATACTCGATGGTTTGAAAATACAAAAGTACCTTTCAACTTAAGATACAATTAAAGAAGAAATTCATCCAAATTCCTCCCATCCATAAGTTGGAAATTCATCCTCTGATATATGTATCTTACAAGCACTACACCAAATTGGAGCTTATACGACTTGATATTTACGGCACGCTTTTTATTCGTGTGTTAATAATTGATGTTTACGGCATATGACAAAGCACACCTTAAAAAGATAGTAAAGTGTGTCGTAAAAAACTGATATTTACGTCATATGAAAACACGCCTGAAAAAGGTAATTTTTGTGTCTTTTAATGGCGTGATTGTATATACGCTGTGAATGCAAATTTTTTTAATATATATTATGGCATGACTGAGCACTTCGTAATATGTAAATTCATATTTTTTTCCCGAAACCTTCCAATATATTTGCAATCCACTAAAAATATAAGTTTTTTTTTTAATTTTAAAATTTTTCTCTTTTATTTTTCATTCATACCTGACGTTCTCATCACTTCTCTCTCTCTCCATCTCTTTCTCTCACAATTTCTGGATTCTCTCTCACAGTTAATCAAGAGCTCCAGTTCCACTTTCCCGAGAAGCAAATTGCTTCGAAGCTGAAGTCTCAAGTGACATTCCAAAGGTGCGATTCTCTAAAGCCCTAACTCGTAATGCTTGATTATGAATTTTCTTATAGTTTAGATTTAGAATCATGTTCCCTACTGCATTCATGTGGTTAGGAGCTTCAGTGTCTTTAATGGACAGGACCCGCCCCGAATTTCCTCGGAAACGGGAGAGTCCCGTCTAAATATCCGGCATCCTACAGATGCCGGGCCCACTACTAAAAACCGAGACTTTCTACCAAAATTTTGGCAGATCTCCCCTGGAAACAGGACATATCCCAAAAATTTGAAGGTGTGTGAAGTCATGGTTGACTAAGTTGCAGGCTATGCTTCATATATATGTAAGAAATTTGAATTTGAAGGAATCTTATGTCGGCATGTGTTGGCATACATGAAAATGAAACAAATTGAGTATTTGCCAAATAAATATATATTAAAGAGTTGGCATGACTGCTAAATTTTAAAGTGCTGTTAAATGAACCCTAAAATTAACTGAGTACACCCTACTGCTAAACTAATTATTGAATTACTAATTTACCATAATATAAAATAACTAAAAAGAATATATTGAATTGTGAAATAGATGTAATTTTAATAAGTACACCATATACAACATATTCAACTATAATCAAATGTAAGCGAAAAACCGTACTTCCAAAAACCTTAGTATTAACTCCAACAATTTGTTTCATCGTTATTTAGTAATTTATTGAAGCAAACAAGTTTTATGTATGCTTCAACATGTCGAGAGAGTCATCCGAAGATTTTTTATTCTTGATTTTTTTTGGTTTAGGTTGAAATAAACTTACCGATAACAAATTTTCTCCCTTCCCCTCTTCCTCCTCCCCTACCTCCTTTTACACGGAAAATTTATCACGACGTCACATATAGATCACATCATTACATTCATTCTCCACATCTTTTTTTTAATCTTTTATTCCACTTGTCCCATTGTTCGGTGGAGTGCCAATAACAAACCCATAATGCCTTTTCTTACAAATAAATTCATTTTTATGTGTTACCCAAAAAAGAACAAGAAAACAAATAATCTTATTTTATGTAGATTTATGGTAGCAGACAGAAATTTAATCACGTGCACATTGAGAACAATAGAACTAAAATTATCACCCTAAAGCCACGACGTTTTTGTGTGTGCATTATTTGGCACCATGATGCCTAATTAAGAGTGTAAATTTGGAATGTTTGAACAAAATTAACAATTGAAATGTTAAATAAAGGATGCACACCTTGAATTAACCGCAACGATTGACAAAGAATCAGACTAGATCAATTAATTTGCTCTACCAGAGAATGAGGTAGAATGTGTAAAGATTGGACAGATGGAGAAGCATGCAGGGCTTGAAGAAGATATATATGTAGTGTAGAGAGGCGTGAGGGCTGACAGAGGTGGAATATTTACAAAACGTTAATTTATCAGTAAACAAACTTATGCTTCCGAAGAATATATTACGTATTCTAGAAATTAGGTGAATAAGAACAAAGAAATTAAAGCCTGCACAAATTATATAGGAAGATTCTTGGGCTTGTTTCCTAATTGTAATTGGGCTCGCATGTCAGAATAATAACAATTACTTACTGTTGTCCCAATGCACATTACAAAAACTCCAGACTAAACAAAAGTTGTTATCAATATCAATTCAGTATCATTTTGACCAACTTTTAATTATATATATATATATATATATATTTGGCGTATGCTGTTTTCCTAAGCATGTTTTATGCATTGTTCGATTTTATAGACATGAGTCACCACCATACAAATTACAATTAAGATGCCAAAATGCCTTGCAACTAAATTCCTTGTACGTACAGTACGTACCAAACTGAAATGTATTATATAATAAAATAAATGTAATTGTTTTTATCTCGTTATAAAATATTATATATATCAGACACCGACTGCAATGTGATGATATATGCTTCAAATTAGATAAAAGAATATATATTTCGCGCTGATAATTGGTTCTGGAAGTGTTTAGAAATTAGAATAGGTTTTCCAATATCAATAGGTTGATTGTTCTAAATTCTAATCAATCCATCACTGCCCTAGTTCTGGTTTGCTAGCGTATTACAAGCCCAACAACTCAATTTCAAGTTCATTTAAATTCCTGCCACCCATAAGTATGCGCGCAAGTTGGAAGAACAAAAATAAAAAGCAAGTGGTTGAATCCTTGTGATATATTTGTTCGGTTCATTTTTACACATGATTTTGTTGTGAATTAATGACTAACTCACTGCCCTTGAAGATCTTGTTGTTGATGGACTTTGGACAAAGAACTCAATGATGGATGAAACTTACGCACACACATACAGAAATTAACCAAGCACAAATGACACAAGTGTTTATAGAGGTTCAGCAATTTGCCTACATCCTCTTTGGTGATCACCTTGAGAAATTTCACTAATGAAGATAGGTTACAACTTTGGTTTACAAAAGGAAACCCCCTTAGAACACTACCCTCACAATCAGTTTCTCTCATACCCTTGCTCAACACCTTGATACACTTAGAGAACTCTCTTGCTCTCCCCTTGGCTATCTTGACAAAACTGAAAACTCCAACTCTAACACCAGCTTCAGCCACTTCTTAGTATTCAACTTGTTTTCTTCTCCTCTTGTGTTATCTTACTTCACTCCATTACTTACACAAGCCAATGGACAAGAGATAAGATATCACCTTGTCCTCCACGTTCCTTCCTTTAGTCACCACTTTAGACTAAAGGTCAGATCAAGTAAGTAATAAACTCCCACTCAGCCACCTCCCACTTACACCAGAAAATGGAGAGGGAATTCTTTGAAGTAAATAAACCAATATGGCAATAAGTGCTCTCCCAACTATCCAGCATGTAGTCAACCCTTCTTTACCTCAGAAGTGACCCATTAGGCCTCTGAAATCTTGTGGAAAGCGATAGCCATCGAAAACACAGTTGAAAACACGTAAGAAAAAACGTCACAGGCACGCTGGACGACCGGTCGCCAGGAGCTGGCGACCGGTCGCTTTTGAAGCAGAATGCTCCAATTTGATTCTCTGACAAAACGACCGGTCGTAAATGGCGTGCGACCGGTCGCTTGCTCTATCGACGACCGGTCGCAAGGAGATAGCGACCGGTCGCTCGTCGACTTCCCTACAGACTTCGTTTTCTGTGTAAAACGACCGGTCGCAAATGTCCAGCGACCGGTCGCTTTTAGGCAGATTCAAAATCTTCCTTTCAGCGCCAAAACAATCTTGTATCTTTAGGTGAGCCATTTTTCCAACAGATTTTTCATGTTATTCATCTTTTATTTTGAGTTAGTTCTTGACATTTTATAGCTTTTTACTTCCTTTTTGTGTTTTCTTAGATTTTACCTTGGTTAGATTGAAAATGAGCTAAAAGTGCATTATTTGTTATAAATTCTGTTTTTGTTCATTTTCGTAGGTCAACTTCTTGGCCTGGGATCAACATTCTCTGGTGCTCGGATGAGGTCATGATCTTCATGAGACTTGTTCCAATGGATGTTAACTACAACATATCCAAATTTGAGCTCCATTGGACAAGTATTGCCCATCCAACCGATCCAGCATGTTACCACAGCTCTGAAATCCGAATTTGGCCAGCTTTTACCTCCTTTGTGTTATCTTGATTTTCTTGTTACCATAACTCTTGGTAACAAGAAGTTACCTTAGCTTTGAGATATTTTCTGAAGCAATTGGCATCTTTGTGAGGACAAAGCTTCATCATGGCAAGGGGACAATGGGCTAAGGCTTTATCAAAGGTGGTAGTTTTATATTAAAAGGAAAAAGCTGGAAAGGAGGAGAGAGGGAAGAGAAGTCAAAGAGCAATCTGATTTGGGGGAGCTTTGCAACGGGAGAGAAAATTCATTCCATCATTCTACACATTGAGAGCAGATTTTGGAGTTTTTGGAGCTTGGAGAAAGCCAAGGTGCAGCCAAGAAAAGTGGAGAAGAAGACTTCCACCATTGATGATCTTGAAGCTTTAATCATTTTCTGAAAATCTGTAAACTCTTTCTAATTTCATTTTGAGTTTGTATTTGAAATAAGTATGAGCAACTAAACTCCATAGCTAGGGCTTAGGTTGAAGCCCTAAACATGATTACCTTATTGTTTTGATGCTTGAGTGTATGAATTTCTGGATATTGTTGATGAATTCCAATTCACCAAATTAATCTATCCTTGATGTGTGTTCTTCTTTGATTGATCACCTTTGAAAGCATGCTTCTTGAGATTGTTTGGGTTATGTGTATCTTCATGTTATCCTAAGCAATAAATGGATGAAGTAAGAATCATCCATGTGAATTGGTTTCTTGAATACCTAATGTAAACACCATGCTATTAGGATTCTTGTGATGTTCATATTCTCTTTGAACTTAATGGGTTCTCCTTGTAATTGAATCGAAGTACGAACCATACCTAGGTTCGGTTATGGGGAGGGCACAAGTATTGTAGCACGAACCATGCACTTTACGTATATTAGAGAGAATCAATGCGTCTTGAGCCACGACCCATGGTCTTGATTGCGAACATTTTCATCAACACGTTTAGAGTTCATCACTTGAGTATTCATGAACATAGGTAGAATTGTTTAGGGTGGATTCCGAAACCCTAGTGTTTGTTACATTTTAATTTCACATCTTGATAATTCATCTCTGCCATTCTCATTTAAATTCGAAGTCCATTTACTTACATGCAATAGAAATAGATCACTTGAACCAAATCAACCCCCCCCCCCCCCCCCAAAAAAAAATGTGTGTGTGAGTTGCGTGTTCGACACGTTATGTGTCTTTGTTACTGAATTTTATTTGTTTCCGTAATTGTTTTGGACTTTTGGTCCATATTGTGTTCTTGCATTTTCTGTGCTGAATCCAACCGTATAAAGAACGTGAATTTTGGACGTACGGTTGGAAAGTTATAGGTCGAAAACTGAACAGAGGTCGGAATTGAAAAAAAGAGAAAAACGATTCTGTGAAGAAACGACCGGTCGCTAGTGTCTCAACGACCGGTCGATCAACACACAATTCTCAAATTTCGATTCTGTGTAAAACGACCGGTCGTTTTTAACCAACTACCGGTCGCTAGTCACTGTTCACGACCGGTCGCTCGTCATATAATTCTCACATTTCGATTCTGCTCGAAAACGACCGGTCGCTCAGCATCCAACGACCGGTCGCTGGTACTGTTCACAGCACATATTTTATTTAGTTTTTTTTTAGTTTTGTTTGTTTCTTTTACATTCCTTTACTCATTTTTAGTTTCCATTTTGCATTTGTTCTTTTGTAGTGTGTTAAATAAGTGTTCTCTTTGTACTCGAATTAGAACTTATAGGAAACCGACAAGTTCTTCGTGGGATCAACTCCGTACTTGTATAATCTATACCTCAATAGACTCGTGCACTTGCGGGTATTTTTAATTGGTTGTTTGCACATTAATTTGTGTCCTCTTAGGAATGCAACAATGTTATATCGGACAAGTAAATAATAAGAACTCTTTTAATTAAGGGATCATAATATTGATGCTTCCTTACAATAAACAATTAATTGGCTAAGCCCATCGAATGGTGTACGGTTAGCTAGCCCTTATTCCTTGCACTCGCACACACACACGTACACTAATTCATAGCCTTATGAATTATTTTCATGTATATAGGATATAGCTAGCTTTGAGCAAAATAAAATAATAAAAGTATGGCTGCGCAATTAATATTGCAATATCCTTATTCCTTATCGATCCAGTAGCAGTGATCCATCTGGTGCGTCATGATAATTAGTGTTCATGCATAGCTGCACATTCCATACACACATGAAGTGCCTTTCTTGCACTTGTTGTTGCAGCGGCCGCAGTTTTCGTTGTCTGACAACGGATTCACACACTTACCTTCGCAGCAAATCTCTGCATAATTGCATTTCTTCCCACACTTGCCGCAGTTTGCTGTGTCTGTGTTTGTGTCCACACATTTCTTGTTGCAGCAATCCGGCCCTGCGCTGCCATACTCCAGACAAACCTTAGGGTTTTTGTCGCAAGTCACGGGAGGCGGCCTGGAGGCAAGGAAGCGGCTTCTTAGAGAAGTGCTTTTTCCAAACTGGTTTTTGGTTTCGTCATTTGCATCAGTATTGTTTTCCTCGTTGAAGAGTGATTCTTCTTCGTTTGGTATTGCAGAGAGTGTAGTGATGGCTGAACCTATTAGTATGGCAAGCATTAGAAAAACCTTGAAGCCTTTCATGATGTTTGTTTGGAGTGTACAAAAGCAGAGAGAGAGAGAGAGAGAGAGAGAGACCGAGAGAGATTTCTAAAGGTGCTTAGAAGATTTTGGGATGGAGAAGCATGTAGGCTCGGAAAAGTATAAATAGAGAAAAAGAATGTGAAGGCGGTCTAAAATTCGTATAAGATTTTAGGGTGGCGTAGGAGAAATATTTACTTTGTTAATTTGCGGGGCATAGAATTTCTCCACTCGTCGAGCGATTAGCGGTCGTAAGGTGAGAACATGGGAGTCTCAGTGAATCCCTTATCACTTTGTTAATTTGCTGTTTCGTTTGGAGACTTTTGGCCCCATTGTCAAACAAAAACTCCACACGTTGTAACACTAGCCGTTGTTTTTTATTTGACGATCGATATAAGCCGCGCTTCAAGGCTCGCGTCGAGGCAAAGCAGTGGCAAATCTCCTCAGGTGTTTCGCAGTTATCACGCTTTGCGCACGCTATGGTTTGTAAGGCGCTTATTCCTCACGAAGAAGAAGACCTGGCAGATTTGACGAAGCAATGCACACATGCAAAAGCATACACCTTGCTATTTTTCCAAAAACTGGCCCAAATACTCGATGGTTTGAAAATACAAAAGTACCTTTCAACTTAAGATACAATTAAAGAAGAAATTCATCCAAATTCCTCCCATCCATAAGTTGGAAATTCATCCTCTGATATATGTATCTTACAAGCACTACACCAAATTGGAGCTTATACGACTTGATATTTACGGCACGCTTTTTATTCGTGTGTTAATAATTGATGTTTACGGCATATGACAAAGCACACCTTAAAAAGATAGTAAAGTGTGTCGTAAAAAACTGATATTTACGTCATATGAAAACACGCCTGAAAAAGGTAATTTTTGTGTCTTTTAATGGCGTGATTGTATATACGCTGTGAATGCAAATTTTTTTAATATATATTATGGCATGACTGAGCACTTCGTAATATGTAAATTCATATTTTTTTCCCGAAACCTTCCAATATATTTGCAATCCACTAAAAATATAAGTTTTTTTTTTAATTTTAAAATTTTTCTCTTTTATTTTTCATTCATACCTGACGTTCTCATCACTTCTCTCTCTCTCCATCTCTTTCTCTCACAATTTCTGGATTCTCTCTCACAGTTAATCAAGAGCTCCAGTTCCACTTTCCCGAGAAGCAAATTGCTTCGAAGCTGAAGTCTCAAGTGACATTCCAAAGGTGCGATTCTCTAAAGCCCTAACTCGTAATGCTTGATTATGAATTTTCTTATAGTTTAGATTTAGAATCATGTTCCCTACTGCATTCATGTGGTTAGGAGCTTCAGTGTCTTTAATGACAGGACCCGCCCCGAATTTCCTCGGAAACGGGACAGATCCCGTCTAAATATCCGGCATCCTACAGATGCCGGGCCCACTTACTAAAAACCGAGACTTTCTACCAAAATTTTGGCAGAGTCTCCCCTGGAAACAGGACATATCCCAAAAATTTGAAGGTGTGTGAAGTCATGGTTGACTAAGTTGCAGGCTATGCTTCATATATATGTAAGAAATTTGAATTTGAAGGAATCTTATGTCGGCATGTGTTGGCATACATGAAAATGAAACAAATTGAGTATTTGCCAAATAAATATATATTAAAGAGTTGGCATGACTGCTAAATTTTAAAGTGCTGTTAAATGAACCCTAAAATTAACCGAGTACACCCTCCTGCTAAACTAATTATTGAATTACTAATTTACCATAATATAAAATAACTAAAAAGAATATATTGAATTGTGAAATAGATGTAATTTTAATAAGTACACCATATACAACATATTCAACTATAATCAAATGTAAGCGAAAAACCGTACTTCCAAAAACCTTAGTATTAACTCCAACAATTTGTTTCATCGTTATTTAGTAATTTATTGAAGCAAACAAGTTTTATGTATGCTTCAACATGTCGAGAGAGTCATCCGAAGATTTTTTATTCTTGATTTTTTTTGGTTTAGGTTGAAATAAACTTACCGATAACAAATTTTCTCCCTTCCCCTCTTCCTCCTCCCCTACCTCCTTTTACACGGAAAATTTATCACGACGTCACATATAGATCACATCATTACATTCATTCTCCACATCTTTTTTTTAATCTTTTATTCCACTTGTCCCATTGTTCGGTGGAGTGCCAATAACAAACCCATAATGCCTTTTCTTACAAATAAATTCATTTTTATGTGTTACCCAAAAAAGAACAAGAAAACAAATAATCTTATTTTATGTAGATTTATGGTAGCAGACAGAAATTTAATCACGTGCACATTGAGAACAATAGAACTAAAATTATCACCCTAAAGCCACGACGTTTTTGTGTGTGCATTATTTGGCACCATGATGCCTAATTAAGAGTGTAAATTTGGAATGTTTGAACAAAATTAACAATTGAAATGTTAAATAAAGGATGCACACCTTGAATTAACCGCAACGATTGACAAAGAATCAGACTAGATCAATTAATTTGCTCTACCAGAGAATGAGGTAGAATGTGTAAAGATTGGACAGATGGAGAAGCATGCAGGGCTTGAAGAAGTATATATGTAGTGTAGAGAGGCGTGAGGGCTGACAGAGGTGGAATATTTACAAAACGTTAATTTATCAGTAAACAAACTTATGCTTCCGAAGAATATATTACGTATTCTAGAAATTAGGTGAATAAGAACAAAGAAATTAAAGCCTGCACAAATTATATAGGAAGATTCTTGGGCTTGTTTCCTAATTGTAATTGGGCTCGCATGTCAGAATAATAACAATTACTTACTGTTGTCCCAATGCACATTACAAAAACTCCAGACTAAACAAAAGTTGTTATCAATATCAATTCAGTATCATTTTGACCAACTTTTAATTATATATATATATATATATATATTTGGCGTATGCTGTTTTCCTAAGCATGTTTTATGCATTGTTCGATTTTATAGACATGAGTCACCACCATACAAATTACAATTAAGATGCCAAAATGCCTTGCAACTAAATTCCTTGTACGTACAGTACGTACCAAACTGAAATGTATTATATAATAAAATAAATGTAATTGTTTTTATCTCGTTATAAAATATTATATATATCAGACACCGACTGCAATGTGATGATATATGCTTCAAATTAGATAAAAGAATATATATTTCGCGCTGATAATTGGTTCTGGAAGTGTTTAGAAATTAGAATAGGTTTTCCAATATCAATAGGTTGATTGTTCTAAATTCTAATCAATCCATCACTGCCCTAGTTCTGGTTTGCTAGCGTATTACAAGCCCAACAACTCAATTTCAAGTTCATTTAAATTCCTGCCACCCATAAGTATGCGCGCAAGTTGGAAGAACAAAAATAAAAAGCAAGTGGTTGAATCCTTGTGATATATTTGTTCGGTTCATTTTTACACATGATTTTGTTGTGAATTAATGACTAACTCACTGCCCTTGAAGATCTTGTTGTTGATGGACTTTGGACAAAGAACTCAATGATGGATGAAACTTACGCACACACATACAGAAATTAACCAAGCACAAATGACACAAGTGTTTATAGAGGTTCAGCAATTTGCCTACATCCTCTTTGGTGATCACCTTGAGAAATTTCACTAATGAAGATAGGTTACAACTTTGGTTTACAAAAGGAAACCCCCTTAGAACACTACCCTCACAATCAGTTTCTCTCACACCCTTGCTCAACACCTTGATACACTTAGAGAACTCTCTTGCTCTCCCCTTGGCTATCTTGACAAAACTGAAAACTCCAACTCTAACACCAGCTTCAGCCACTTCTTAGTATTCAACTTGTTTTCTTCTCCTCTTGTGTTATCTTACTTCACTCCATTACTTACACAAGCCAATGGACAAGAGATAAGATATCACCTTGTCCTCCACGTTCCTTCCTTTAGTCACCACTTTAGACTAAAGGTCAGATCAAGTAAGTAATAAACTCCCACTCAGCCACCTCCCACTTACACCAGAAAATGGAGAGGGAATTCTTTGAAGTAAATAAACCAATATGGCAATAAGTGCTCTCCCAACTATCCAGCATGTAGTCAACCCTTCTTTACCTCAGAAGTGACCCATTAGGCCTCTGAAATCTTGTGGAAAGCGATAGCCATCGAAAACACAGTTGAAAACACGTAAGAAAAAACGTCACAGGCACGCTGGACGACCGTCGCCAGGAGCTGGCGACCGGTCGCTTTGAGCAGAATGCTCCAATTTGATTCTGTGACAAAACGACCGGTCGTAAATGGCGTGCGACCGGTCGCTTGCTCTATCGACGACCGGTCGCAAGGAGATAGCGACCGGTCGCTCGTCGACTTCCTACAGACTTCGTTTCTGTGTAAAACGACCGGTCGCAAATGTCCAGCGACCGGTCGCTTTTAGGCAGATTCAAAATCTTCCTTTCAGCTGCCAAAACAATCTTGTATCTTTAGGTGAGCCATTTTTCCAACAGATTTTTCATGTTATTCATCTTTTATTTTGAGTTAGTTCTTGACATTTTATAGCTTTTTACTTCCTTTTTGTGTTTTCTTAGATTTTACCTTGGTTAGATTGAAAATGAGCTAAAAGTGCATTATTTGTTATAAATTCTGTTTTTGTTCATTTTCGTAGGTCAACTTCTTGGCCTGGGATCAACATTCTCTGGTGCTCGGATGAGGTCATGATCTTCATGAGACTTGTTCCAATGGATGTTAACTACAACATATCCAAATTTGAGCTCCATTGGACAAGTATTGCCCACCCAACCGATCCAGCATGTTACCACAGCTCTGAAATCCGAATTTGGCCAGCTTTTACCTCCTTTGTGTTATCTTGATTTTCTTGTTACCATAACTCTTGGTAACAAGAAGTTACCTTAGCTTTGAGATATTTTCTGAAGCAATTGGCATCTTTGTGAGGACAAAGCTTCATCATGGCAAGGGGACAATGGGCTAAGGCTTTATCAAAGGTGGTAGTTTTATATTAAAAGGAAAAAGCTGGAAAGGAGGAGAGAGGGAAGAGAAGTCAAAGAGCAATCTGATTTGGGGGAGCTTTGCAACGGGAGAGAAAATTCATTCCATCATTCTACACATTGAGAGCAGATTTTGGAGTTTTTGGAGCTTGGAGAAAGCCAAGGTGCAGCCAAGAAAAGTGGAGAAGAAGACTTCCACCATTGATGATCTTGAAGCTTTAATCATTTTCTGAAAATCTGTAAACTCTTTCTAATTTCATTTTGAGTTTGTATTTGAAATAAGTATGAGCAACTAAACTCCATAGCTAGGGCTTAGGTTGAAGCCCTAAACATGATTACCTTATTGTTTTGATGCTTGAGTGTATGAATTTCTGGATATTGTTGATGAATTCCAATTCACCAAATTAATCTATCCTTGATGTGTGTTCTTCTTTGATTGATCACCTTTGAAAGCATGCTTCTTGAGATTGTTTGGGTTATGTGTATCTTCATGTTATCCTAAGCAATAAATGGATGAAGTAAGAATCATCCATGTGAATTGGTTTCTTGAATACCTAATGTAAACACCATGCTATTAGGATTCTTGTGATGTTCATATTCTCTTTGAACTTAATGGGTTCTCCTTGTAATTGAATCGAAGTACGAACCATACCTAGGTTCGGTTATGGGGAGGGCACAAGTATTGTAGCACGAACCATGCACTTTACGTATATTAGAGAGAATCAATGCGTCTTGAGCCACGACCCATGGTCTTGATTGCGAACATTTTCATCAACACGTTTAGAGTTCATCACTTGAGTATTCATGAACATAGGTAGAATTGTTTAGGGTGGATTCCGAAACCCTAGTGTTTGTTACATTTTAATTTCACATCTTGATAATTCATCTCTGCCATTCTCATTTAAATTCGAAGTCCATTTACTTACATGCAATAGAAATAGATCACTTGAACCAAATCAACCCCCCCCCCAAAAAAAAATGTGTGTGTGAGTTGCGTGTTCGACACGTTATGTGTCTTTGTTACTGAATTTTATTTGTTTCCGTAATTGTTTTGGACTTTTGGTCCATATTGTGTTCTTGCATTTTCTGTGCTGAATCCAACCGTATAAAGAACGTGAATTTTGGACGTACGGTTGGAAAGTTATAGGTCGAAAACTGAACAGAGGTCGGAATTGAAAAGACAGAAAAAACGATTCTGTGAAGAAACGACCGGTCGCTAGTGTCTCAACGACCGGTCGATCAACACACAATTCTCAAATTTCGATTCTGTGTAAAAACGACCGGTCGTTTTTAACCAACTACCGGTCGCTAGTCACTGTTCACGACCGGTCGCTCGTCATATAATTCTCACATTTCGATTCTGCTCGAAAACGACCGGTCGCTCAGCATCCAACGACCGGTCGCTGGTACCTGTTCACAGCACATATTTTATTTAGTTTTTTTTTAGTTTTGTTTGTTTCTTTTACATTCCTTTACTCATTTTTAGTTTCCATTTTGCATTTGTTCTTTTGTAGTGTGTTAAATAAGTGTTCTCTTTGTACTCGAATTAGAACTTATAGGAAACCGACAAGTTCTTCGTGGGATTGAACTCGTACTTGTATAATCTATACCTCAATAGACTCGTGCACTTGCGGGTATTTTTAATTGGTTGTTTGCACATTAATTTGTGTCCTCTTAGGAATGCAACAATGTTATATCGGACAAGTAAATAATAAGAACTCTTTTAATTAAGGGATCATAATATTGATGCTTCCTTACAATAAACAATTAATTGGCTAAGCCCATCGAATGGTGTACGGTTAGCTAGCCCTTATTCCTTGCACTCGCACACACACACGTACACTAATTCATAGCCTTATGAATTATTTTCATGTATATAGGATATAGCTAGCTTTGAGCAAAATAAAATAATAAAAGTATGGCTGCGCAATTAATATTGCAATATCCTTATTCCTTATCGATCCAGTAGCAGTGATCCATCTGGTGCGTCATGATAATTAGTGTTCATGCATAGCTGCACATTCCATACACACATGAAGTGCCTTTCTTGCACTTGTTGTTGCAGCGGCCGCAGTTTTCGTTGTCTGACAACGGATTCACACACTTACCTTCGCAGCAAATCTCTGCATAATTGCATTTCTTCCCACACTTGCCGCAGTTTGCTGTGTCTGTGTTTGTGTCCACACATTTCTTGTTGCAGCAATCCGGCCCTGCGCTGCCATACTCCAGACAAACCTTAGGGTTTTTGTCGCAAGTCACGGGAGGCGGCCTGGAGGCAAGGAAGCGGCTTCTTAGAGAAGTGCTTTTTCCAAACTGGTTTTTGGTTTCGTCATTTGCATCAGTATTGTTTTCCTCGTTGAAGAGTGATTCTTCTTCGTTTGGTATTGCAGAGAGTGTAGTGATGGCTGAACCTATTAGTATGGCAAGCATTAGAAAAACCTTGAAGCCTTTCATGATGTTTGTTTGGAGTGTACAAAAGCAGAGAGAGAGAGAGAGAGAGAGAGAGACCGAGAGAGATTTCTAAAGGTGCTTAGAAGATTTTGGGATGGAGAAGCATGTAGGCTCGGAAAAGTATAAATAGAGAAAAAGAATGTGAAGGCGGTCTAAAATTCGTATAAGATTTTAGGGTGGCGTAGGAGAAATATTTACTTTGTTAATTTGCGGGGCATAGAATTTCTCCACTCGTCGAGCGATTAGCGGTCGTAAGGTGAGAACATGGGAGTCTCAGTGAATCCCTTATCACTTTGTTAATTTGCTGTTTCGTTTGGAGACTTTTGGCCCCATTGTCAAACAAAAACTCCACACGTTGTAACACTAGCCGTTGTTTTTTATTTGACGATCGATATAAGCCGCGCTTCAAGGCTCGCGTCGAGGCAAAGCAGTGGCAAATCTCCTCAGGTGTTTCGCAGTTATCACGCTTTGCGCACGCTATGGTTTGTAAGGCGCTTATTCCTCACGAAGAAGAAGACCTGGCAGATTTGACGAAGCAATGCACACATGCAAAAGCATACACCTTGCTATTTTTCCAAAAACTGGCCCAAATACTCGATGGTTTGAAAATACAAAAGTACCTTTCAACTTAAGATACAATTAAAGAAGAAATTCATCCAAATTCCTCCCATCCATAAGTTGGAAATTCATCCTCTGATATATGTATCTTACAAGCACTACACCAAATTGGAGCTTATACGACTTGATATTTACGGCACGCTTTTTATTCGTGTGTTAATAATTGATGTTTACGGCATATGACAAAGCACACCTTAAAAAGATAGTAAAGTGTGTCGTAAAAAACTGATATTTACGTCATATGAAAACACGCCTGAAAAAGGTAATTTTTGTGTCTTTTAATGGCGTGATTGTATATACGCTGTGAATGCAAATTTTTTTAATATATATTATGGCATGACTGAGCACTTCGTAATATGTAAATTCATATTTTTTTCCCGAAACCTTCCAATATATTTGCAATCCACTAAAAATATAAGTTTTTTTTTTAATTTTAAAATTTTTCTCTTTTATTTTTCATTCATACCTGACGTTCTCATCACTTCTCTCTCTCTCCATCTCTTTCTCTCACAATTTCTGGATTCTCTCTCACAGTTAATCAAGAGCTCCAGTTCCACTTTCCCGAGAAGCAAATTGCTTCGAAGCTGAAGTCTAAGTGACATTCCAAAGGTGCGATTCTCTAAAGCCCTAACTCGTAATGCTTGATTATGAATTTTCTTATAGTTTAGATTTAGAATCATGTTCCCTACTGCATTCATGTGGTTAGGAGCTTCAGTGTCTTTAATGACAGGACCCGCCCGAATTTCCTCGGAAAAGGGACAGATCCCGTCTAAATATCCGGCATCCTACAGATGCCGGGCCCACTTACTAAAAACCGAGACTTTCTACCAAAATTTTGGCAGAGTCTCCCCTGGAAACAGGACATATCCCAAAAATTTGAAGGTGTGTGAAGTCATGGTTGACTAAGTTGCAGGCTATGCTTCATATATATGTAAGAAATTTGAATTTGAAGGAATCTTATGTCGGCATGTGTTGGCATACATGAAAATGAAACAAATTGAGTATTTGCCAAATAAATATATATTAAAGAGTTGGCATGACTGCTAAATTTTAAAGTGCTGTTAAATGAACCCTAAAATTAACTGAGTACACCCTCCTGCTAAACTAATTATTGAATTACTAATTTACCATAATATAAAATAACTAAAAAGAATATATTGAATTGTGAAATAGATGTAATTTTAATAAGTACACCATATACAACATATTCAACTATAATCAAATGTAAGCGAAAAACCGTACTTCCAAAAACCTTAGTATTAACTCCAACAATTTGTTTCATCGTTATTTAGTAATTTATTGAAGCAAACAAGTTTTATGTATGCTTCAACATGTCGAGAGAGTCATCCGAAGATTTTTTATTCTTGATTTTTTTTGGTTTAGGTTGAAATAAACTTACCGATAACAAATTTTCTCCCTTCCCCTCTTCCTCCTCCCCTACCTCCTTTTACACGGAAAATTTATCACGACGTCACATATAGATCACATCATTACATTCATTCTCCACATCTTTTTTTTAATCTTTTATTCCACTTGTCCCATTGTTCGGTGGAGTGCCAATAACAAACCCATAATGCCTTTTCTTACAAATAAATTCATTTTTATGTGTTACCCAAAAAAGAACAAGAAAACAAATAATCTTATTTTATGTAGATTTATGGTAGCAGACAGAAATTTAATCACGTGCACATTGAGAACAATAGAACTAAAATTATCACCCTAAAGCCACGACGTTTTTGTGTGTGCATTATTTGGCACCATGATGCCTAATTAAGAGTGTAAATTTGGAATGTTTGAACAAAATTAACAATTGAAATGTTAAATAAAGGATGCACACCTTGAATTAACCGCAACGATTGACAAAGAATCAGACTAGATCAATTAATTTGCTCTACCAGAGAATGAGGTAGAATGTGTAAAGATTGGACAGATGGAGAAGCATGCAGGGCTTGAAGAAGTATATATGTAGTGTAGAGAGGCGTGAGGGCTGACAGAGGTGGAATATTTACAAAACGTTAATTTATCAGTAAACAAACTTATGCTTCCGAAGAATATATTACGTATTCTAGAAATTAGGTGAATAAGAACAAAGAAATTAAAGCCTGCACAAATTATATAGGAAGATTCTTGGGCTTGTTTCCTAATTGTAATTGGGCTCGCATGTCAGAATAATAACAATTACTTACTGTTGTCCCAATGCACATTACAAAAACTCCAGACTAAACAAAAGTTGTTATCAATATCAATTCAGTATCATTTTGACCAACTTTTAATTATATATATATATATATATATATATATATATATTTGGCGTATGCTGTTTTCCTAAGCATGTTTTATGCATTGTTCGATTTTATAGACATGAGTCACCACCATACAAATTACAATTAAGATGCCAAAATGCCTTGCAACTAAATTCCTTGTACGTACAGTACGTACCAAACTGAAATGTATTATATAATAAAATAAATGTAATTGTTTTTATCTCGTTATAAAATATTATATATATCAGACACCGAACTGCAATGTGATGATATATGCTTCAAATTAGATAAAAGAATATATATTTCGCGCTGATAATTGGTTCTGGAAGTGTTTAGAAATTAGAATAGGTTTTCCAATATCAATAGGTTGATTGTTCTAAATTCTAATCAATCCATCACTGCCCTAGTTCTGGTTTGCTAGCGTATTACAAGCCCAACAACTCAATTTCAAGTTCATTTAAATTCCTGCCACCCATAAGTATGCGCGCAAGTTGGAAGAACAAAAATAAAAAGCAAGTGGTTGAATCCTTGTGATATATTTGTTCGGTTCATTTTTACACATGATTTTGTTGTGAATTAATGACTAACTCACTGCCCTTGAAGATCTTGTTGTTGATGGACTTTGGACAAAGAACTCAATGATGGATGAAACTTACGCACACACATACAGAAATTAACCAAGCACAAATGACACAAGTGTTTATAGAGGTTCAGCAATTTGCCTACATCCTCTTTGGTGATCACCTTGAGAAATTTCACTAATGAAGATAGGTTACAACTTTGGTTTACAAAAGGAAACCCCCTTAGAACACTACCCTCACAATCAGTTTCTCTCACACCCTTGCTCAACACCTTGATACACTTAGAGAACTCTCTTGCTCTCCCCTTGGCTATCTTGACAAAACTGAAAACTCCAACTCTAACACCAGCTTCAGCCACTTCTTAGTATTCAACTTGTTTTCTTCTCCTCTTGTGTTATCTTACTTCACTCCATTACTTACACAAGCCAATGGACAAGAGATAAGATATCACCTTGTCCTCCACGTTCCTTCCTTTAGTCACCACTTTAGACTAAAGGTCAGATCAAGTAAGTAATAAACTCCCACTCAGCCACCTCCCACTTACACCAGAAAATGGAGAGGGAATTCTTTGAAGTAAATAAACCAATATGGCAATAAGTGCTCTCCCAACTATCCAGCATGTAGTCAACCCTTCTTTACCTCAGAAGTGACCCATTAGGCCTCTGAAATCTTGTGGAAAGCGATAGCCATCGAAAACACAGTTGAAAACACGTAAGAAAAAACGTCACAGGCACGACTGGACGACCGGTCGCCAGGAGCTGGCGACCGGTCGCTTGAAGCAGAATGCTGCAATTTGATTCTCTGACAAAACGACCGGTCGTAAATGGCGTGCGACCGGTCGCTTGCTCTATCGACGACCGGTCGCAAGGAGATAGCGACCGGTCGCTCGTCGACTTCCTACAGACTTCGTTTCTGTGTAAAACGACCGGTCGCAAATGTCCAGCGACCGGTCGCTTTTAGGCAGATTCAAAATCTTCCTTTCAGCGCCAAAACAATCTTGTATCTTTAGGTGAGCCATTTTTCCAACAGATTTTTCATGTTATTCATCTTTTATTTTGAGTTAGTTCTTGACATTTTATAGCTTTTTACTTCCTTTTTGTGTTTTCTTAGATTTTACCTTGGTTAGATTGAAAATGAGCTAAAAGTGCATTATTTGTTATAAATTCTGTTTTTGTTCATTTTCGTAGGTCAACTTCTTGGCCTGGGATCAACATTCTCTGGTGCTCGGATGAGGTCATGATCTTCATGAGACTTGTTCCAATGGATGTTAACTACAACATATCCAAATTTGAGCTCCATTGGACAAGTATTGCCCATCCAACCGATCCAGCATGTTACCACAGCTCTGAAATCCGAATTTGGCCAGCTTTTACCTCCTTTGTGTTATCTTGATTTTCTTGTTACCATAACTCTTGGTAACAAGAAGTTACCTTAGCTTTGAGATATTTTCTGAAGCAATTGGCATCTTTGTGAGGACAAAGCTTCATCATGGCAAGGGGACAATGGGCTAAGGCTTTATCAAAGGTGGTAGTTTTATATTAAAAGGAAAAAGCTGGAAAGGAGGAGAGAGGGAAGAGAAGTCAAAGAGCAATCTGATTTGGGGGAGCTTTGCAACGGGAGAGAAAATTCATTCCATCATTCTACACATTGAGAGCAGATTTTGGAGTTTTTGGAGCTTGGAGAAAGCCAAGGTGCAGCCAAGAAAAGTGGAGAAGAAGACTTCCACCATTGATGATCTTGAAGCTTTAATCATTTTCTGAAAATCTGTAAACTCTTTCTAATTTCATTTTGAGTTTGTATTTGAAATAAGTATGAGCAACTAAACTCCATAGCTAGGGCTTAGGTTGAAGCCCTAAACATGATTACCTTATTGTTTTGATGCTTGAGTGTATGAATTTCTGGATATTGTTGATGAATTCCAATTCACCAAATTAATCTATCCTTGATGTGTGTTCTTCTTTGATTGATCACCTTTGAAAGCATGCTTCTTGAGATTGTTTGGGTTATGTGTATCTTCATGTTATCCTAAGCAATAAATGGATGAAGTAAGAATCATCCATGTGAATTGGTTTCTTGAATACCTAATGTAAACACCATGCTATTAGGATTCTTGTGATGTTCATATTCTCTTTGAACTTAATGGGTTCTCCTTGTAATTGAATCGAAGTACGAACCATACCTAGGTTCGGTTATGGGGAGGGCACAAGTATTGTAGCACGAACCATGCACTTTACGTATATTAGAGAGAATCAATGCGTCTTGAGCCACGACCCATGGTCTTGATTGCGAACATTTTCATCAACACGTTTAGAGTTCATCACTTGAGTATTCATGAACATAGGTAGAATTGTTTAGGGTGGATTCCGAAACCCTAGTGTTTGTTACATTTTAATTTCACATCTTGATAATTCATCTCTGCCATTCTCATTTAAATTCGAAGTCCATTTACTTACATGCAATAGAAATAGATCACTTGAACCAAATCAACCCCCGCCCCCAAAAAAAATGTGTGTGTGAGTTGCGTGTTCGACACGTTATGTGTCTTTGTTACTGAATTTTATTTGTTTCCGTAATTGTTTTGGACTTTTGGTCCATATTGTGTTCTTGCATTTTCTGTGCTGAATCCAACCGTATAAAGAACGTGAATTTTGGACGTACGGTTGGAAAGTTATAGGTCGAAAACTGAACAGAGGTCGGAATTGAAAAAACAGAGAAAAACGATTCTGTGAAAGAAACGACCGGTCGCTAGTGTCTCAACGACCGGTCAATCAACACACAATTCTCAAATTTCGATTCTGTGTAAAACGACCGGTCGTTTTTAACCAACTACCGGTCGCTAGTCACTGTTCACGACCGGTCGCTCGTCATATAATTCTCACATTTCGATTCCGCTCGAAAACGACCGGTCGCTCAGCATCCAACGACCGGTCGCTGGTACTGTTCACAGCACATATTTTATTTAGTTTTTTTTTAGTTTTGTTTGTTTCTTTTACATTCCTTTACTCATTTTTAGTTTCCATTTTGCATTTGTTCTTTTGTAGTGTGTTAAATAAGTGTTCTCTTTGTACTCGAATTAGAACTTATAGGAAACCGACAAGTTCTTCGTGGGATCGAACTCCGTACTTGTATAATCTATACCTCAATAGACTCGTGCACTTGCGGGTATTTTTAATTGGTTGTTTGCACATTAATTTGTGTCCTCTTAGGAATGCAACAATGTTATATCGGACAAGTAAATAATAAGAACTCTTTTAATTAAGGGATCATAATATTGATGCTTCCTTACAATAAACAATTAATTGGCTAAGCCCATCGAATGGTGTACGGTTAGCTAGCCCTTATTCCTTGCACTCGCACACACACACGTACACTAATTCATAGCCTTATGAATTATTTTCATGTATATAGGATATAGCTAGCTTTGAGCAAAATAAAATAATAAAAGTATGGCTGCGCAATTAATATTGCAATATCCTTATTCCTTATCGATCCAGTAGCAGTGATCCATCTGGTGCGTCATGATAATTAGTGTTCATGCATAGCTGCACATTCCATACACACATGAAGTGCCTTTCTTGCACTTGTTGTTGCAGCGGCCGCAGTTTTCGTTGTCTGACAACGGATTCACACACTTACCTTCGCAGCAAATCTCTGCATAATTGCATTTCTTCCCACACTTGCCGCAGTTTGCTGTGTCTGTGTTTGTGTCCACACATTTGTGGTTGCAGCATTCCGGCCCTGCGCTGCCATATGCGTGACAAACGTTAGGGTTTTTGTCGCAACGTAACGGGAGGCGGCCTGGAGGCAAGGAAGCGGCTTCTTAGAGAAGTGCTTTTTCCAAACTGGTTTTTGGTTTCGTCATTTGCATCAGTATTGTTTTCCTCGTTGAAGAGTGATTCTTCTTCGTTTGGTATTGCAGAGAGTGTAGTGATGGCTGAACCTATTAGTATGGCAAGCATTAGAAAAACCTTGAAGCCTTTCATGATGTTTGTTTGGAGTGTACAAAAGCAGAGAGAGAGAGAGAGAGAGAGACCGAGAGAGATTTCTAAAGGTGCTTAGAAGATTTTGGGATGGAGAAGCATGTAGGCTCGGAAAAGTATAAATAGAGAAAAAGAATGTGAAGGCGGTCTAAAATTCGTATAAGATTTTAGGGTGGCGTAGGAGAAATATTTACTTTGTTAATTTGCGGGGCATAGAATTTCTCCACTCGTCGAGCGATTAGCGGTCGTAAGGTGAGAACATGGGAGTCTCAGTGAATCCCTTATCACTTTGTTAATTTGCTGTTTCGTTTGGAGACTTTTGGCCCCATTGTCAAACAAAAACTCCACACGTTGTAACACTAGCCGTTGTTTTTTATTTGACGATCGATATAAGCCGCGCTTCAAGGCTCGCGTCGAGGCAAAGCAGTGGCAAATCTCCTCAGGTGTTTCGCAGTTATCACGCTTTGCGCACGCTATGGTTTGTAAGGCGCTTATTCCTCACGAAGAAGAAGACCTGGCAGATTTGACGAAGCAATGCACACATGCAAAAGCATACACCTTGCTATTTTTCCAAAAACTGGCCCAAATACTCGATGGTTTGAAAATAACAAAAGTACCTTTCAACTTAAGATACAATTGAAGAAGAAATTCATCCAAATTCCTCGCATCCATAAGTTGGAAATTCATCCTGTGATATATGTATCTTACAAGCACTACACCAAATTGGAGCTTATACGACTTGATATTTACGGCACACTTTTTATTCGTGTGTTAATAATTGATGTTTACGGCATATGACAAAGCACACCTTAAAAAGATAGTAAAGTGTGTCGTTAATAATTGATATTTACGGCATATAAAAACATGGCTTAAAAAGGTAATTTTTGTGTCTTTTAATGGCGTGATTGTATATATGCTGTGAATGCAAATTTTTTTAATATATATTATGGCGTGCGACTGAGCACTTCGTAATTTGTAAATTCAATTTTTTTTTTCCCGAAACCCTCCAATATATTTGCAATCCACTAAAAATATAAGTTTTTTTTATAAAAAAAAAAATTCGCTCTTTTATTTTTCATTCATACCTGAGCGTTCTCATCACTTCTCTCTCTCTCCATCTCTTTCTCTCACAATTTCTGGATTCTCTCTCACAGTTAATCAAGAGCTCCAGTTCCACTTTCCCGAGAAGACTATTGCTTGACCCGTATTGCTTCGAAGCTGAATTCTCAATGACTTTCCAAATGTGTGATTCTCTAAAGCCCTAACTCCTAATGCTTGATTATGAATTTTCTTATAGTTTAGATTTAGAATCATGTTCCCTACTGCATTCATGTGGTTAGGAGCCTCATTGTCTTTAATTCTTGATTTGTACCACTTCGCACATTGATTTCTCGGTGAGATCGAACTAGTTTTCCCCAATTCTGTATACGTAAGTTTTGAGCGAATTTTGCTTCAAAATTGAGGAATTAAATTTCTAACAGTAACGCTTGGGTTTTGTGTAGTGATTGCTTAGGGAATCAATGCCGGAGATATTAAGAAGCTTGAATACGCTGGGATCTACACATGCAATGGCTTGATGATGCATATGAAGAAGGTGAAACGAATTGAAACTCTAATTTCTTACACTGAGCATGTGTTAAGGTCCGATCCCTCTGATACATGTATCTTACTTAAGTAACATCAACAAACAAATAAGAACTTTATTTATTTTGAGTAATAATATTTCATTATTCCTTACAATATAATAAGAGAAAATAATAATAAATTAATAAACAATTAATTGGATAGCCCTTATTCTTGCACTTACACACACGTACACAAATTCATAGATAGAGCCTAGCTACTATTTTCAGGTATATATAGCTGAGCTTAATAAAACAAATAAAATTATCAAAGTGTAGCTGCACAATTAATAATTATATTGCAATATCCTCCTTATCAATCGAGTAGCAGTGATCTGTTGCGTTCATGCATAGCTGCACATCCCATACGCACATAAGCTGCCTTTCTTGCACTTGTTGTTGCAGCCGCCGCAGTTTTTCTTGTCCGACCTCGGATTCACACACTTACCTTTGCAGCATATCTCTGCGTACTTGCATTTCCTCCCACACTTGCCACAGTTAGCTGTGTCTATGTTCCTGTCCACACATTTCTTCTTGCAGCAATCTGGCCCTGCGCTGCCTGACGCCCGACAAACCTTAGGATATCTGTCGCAAGTCATCGCAGGCGGCCGGGAGGCAAGGAAGCGGCTTCTTCCCCTCAGAGAAGTACTTTTTTCCAACTGGCTTTTGGTTTCGTCATTTGCATCATTATTGTTTTCCTCGTTGAAGAATGATTCTTCTTCGTCTGGTATCGCAGAAAGAGTAGTGATGGCTGAAGCCATTAGCATGGCAAGCATTAGGAAAAGCATGAAGGATTTCATGATGATGTTTCGTTGCTGTTGGTGTGTATGGTATGTGGTATGTATAAAAGCAGGAGAGAGAGAGAGAGAGAGAGAGAGAGAGAAAGAAAGATTTCAAAAGGTTCGTAGAGGATGGTGAAGCTTTGAATGTTTTGGATGGAGAAGCATGTAGGCTTTGGAGAAAGTATTTATAGAGAAGAAGAATGTGAAGGCGGTGTAATTCGTATACGGATGAGTATTGATGTGCTTAATGGATTGGTCTAATTCAAAGGGCTACGAGCCTACGAAACTTTTAAGTAAACGAAGTTCGGCTTTCAAAGAAACATACACTCCAAATTAGTTAGGCGGAATATGAACTTATGAGGAAGAAGAAGAAACAAAATTAAGTTACTCATAGATCATACTAGTTAGGCAGCTACAGCTGCTTCTCAAACATGGATCCATAGTATATGTTGGGAATTAGCTACCTCAGCTAAAGCCGAAGCCCGCCTTCTGGTTCCAGGGTCCAAGAACTGGAGAAACCGTTACAGAAGCACTTGGACCCTATTTGTTGACTTTCTTCATACTTTAGGAAATCATATAATTGACCAATATGTATCAAGAAGTTCAAGGAGGCACGTACGCCGCATAGGTTGATTACTCATTTTATCACATGGTATCATGATATATAACTTTGGCACGTACGACAATATTTACGTTAGTTTGTTAATTTTTGTCTTTACTTTCTAAAATCCTTTAATACACTTTTAGGTCATTTTCATGTAATTGAAAAGCCTATATGTATATATTATATACTTTTCCTTATACATATAATATAGAAAGAAACTAAAGTCGTAGTGGGAAGCGACTATGTTCAGTAAAGAGGCAACAACTGGTAACTGGATACTGTGTACCTTCCCTTACCACTTGAAAATGTTTAGGTGACTACGTTCCCGCTTCATATAGCCGGGCGGCTGTACTATTTAATAAATAAAATTTAGAAAATAATTGCAGTATAACCGCCCGGCTATACTATTTATTAGAAAACTTTTTTTTAAAAGTTGAAGTACAGCCACGCAGCTATACGATTTTTTATATTATATTAAAAAGTATAGCCCCACGGCTATACTATTTATTCAAAAAATAATTTAAAAACTGAAGTATAGCCGCACGCACGGCTATACTAATTTTATTTTATTAGCGGCTAGACTATTTATTTTAAAATAAAAATAAAAAAACTGATGTATAGCCGCCCGGCTATACTATTTAATTATAATAATATTTTATAAGTGCTGCTAAACGAAATCTAAAATTAACTGCGTACACCCTATGATCTATGTATACCGTAATATTTAAATTTAAATGTAAAATTAACTAAATACACCCTATTTAACTATCAAAAATACCCCTGGTACACCCTAATACAGACTATCTCTCCAAAAAAAAACCAACAACATTCATCGTTCTCCCCACAATCCCTTTTTCTCTATACTTTGATTCTCAAAGTTTTTAACTGTACAATCTGAACAATATTGTTTTTTATATATCCTAAATCTAATTAATGATACAAAAACGTTCAACAGAATTCTTTGATATTGATCCTAAATCAAATAATAAGTAATACTAAGTAACGGAATCATTCTTTTTAAAATACTCAATTTTGCAGCTTTGGGGTTTTAAATTTTTTTTCCCATGAAACACAGTATTTCATGTCGTATGATTTTATTTTTCTCTTTCTGGTTTTTTAAAACAATTTTTTTTCTTCTGAATCCAATATCTAAAACCAAAAAACAACTCTGATTGCCTTCTTAGCCATGGTTTTTTTAGTTTGAGTTTTCATGTGGTTGTATTTATCTAGCCGTGTATTGTATATGAAAATTCTTTGACCAACTTGGTGCTGTGTACCTTCCCTCACCACATGAAAATGTTTCTACGGCATTGCGACTTTAAATTTGCAGCAAATTATATTGCCATATATTTAGCAATAATTAAACAATTGAGTCGCACTTTTCAAATCACTAGCTAGATTGTAGAACAAGGATTACTATACCATTTATTACTCTTGAATAATATGACATTTGTTTGACATAATTAAAATCAGAACAGTACTAGTTGAAACACGTGTACATAATTAAAGTTCATTCCCACCTAATATCTTTAATTAAGATGCAATTAACCATTAACACAAGTGGGTTTTGTGTCCCCACCTCCCCCCACATCGTTTTCGATTCCTTTGTTTCTTAACAGTTAATTATCTTCCAGCTTTTCCTATTTTCCCCATGTTTTTGTTGTGGCGTTTTACGATTATTGGTTGTATCACTCAAATCCACACATTTTATCTAAAATCTACATGTTTATCAGGTATAGTAGAGTATACTACTTATGTGTTAGGTACATTATGTTATATTTACCTAGTAATTAGGTACATTATTTTATATTTACCTAGTATTTAGGTAAATTATCTTATATTCACCTAATAATTAGGTATATTATATCATATATATTTACCTAGTAGTTAGGTAAATATTTGTTGGGAAGATATCATCAATAATTCTCCTATTTTCATTGTTTTATATGATCTTCTTTTATATCATGGCGGCAATAGAAGGATTCAAAATTCAAAATATGAAATCTATTTAGAAGGAAAGAATTGATACATTAATTTGGATTTTCAATTAATATTCTTTCCTTATTTACTTCAAAGGGTAAAATTGAAGCATGAAAAAATTAATAAAAATCAATGGACCCAAATTTACAGCAAAAAATGTGTGGACTAAACCCAATAACGGCTAGGAATTTTAGACTTAGATCGAAGAATCCCTATATAATTTTGCCCGACATTTCCCATTTGATGGAAGATTTCTGATGGGCCGGAAAGACAGAAAAGTAAATATATATATATATATGGTATTTTGAAACCATTATAATTGCAATGATTTCACAATATTAAATGCTTTAATTCATTTTATAAAGTATTAAGTGTAATTCTTCTTTCTCTTTGGTGTTATTTGTAAGCTGTCATACTGTGTGACAGAACAAATATGTATGTATACAAGTACGTATAGTGTGAAATCATGCATAATTGCACATCCCATAAACACAGTACTCTCCCTTCTTGCACTGCTGATTGCACCCACCACAATGCCTCTTGTCAAATGATGCATTGACGCACTTTCCCCTGCAGCAAATCTCAGTGTACTTGCATCTGTAGCCACAAAATCCACAGTTGTATCGATCCGTCTTCACGTTAACACATTTCTTCTTACAGCAGTCTGGCCCTGGACTGTTCCTCAAACGACAAACCCTAGGAAACTTGTTGCAAGTATAATCGGCCTGTTGCACATTCTTCTGATAAAGAAAACGGCTCACTCCTCTTAAAGAAGTAGTTGTTTCTCCTTCGTCTGGTATTTCAGGCAATGTTGCTTCAGGACTCTGCATTGCCACGTCCTCATTGTAATCTTTGTCCAAATTTGCAGCTGCAACAATGGCTATCATTGCTAGGAGTGTACTGAAGATGTTCATCAACTTCATGGCCATGACTAAATTAGAAATTGATGATATTTTTCTCTCTTTTCCTGTAGGGAGAGGATATTTTTGTAGGAGAGGAGTGTAGACTAGAGTTTCAATAGGATATGGGATTTTATAGAAACAATGGGGGGAGAGTTGACAATTGGAAACTTAATGTACAAGTTTTGCTTTATTTGTGTGGTTGTAGTGATGGTCTAAATTCATTAGGCTACTTGTAAATTACTCAATATCTTCTCTGAAGAAATCATTTGATTGGCAACAAAGAAAAGTTGGCCTCCTCCAGTGATTCTGTATCCCAATCATAAGTCTGAGAAAAAAAAAAAAAATATATATATATATATATATATATATAAACAAAGAAAGTTACCCTTTCCCTCACTTTCACATCATTGATAAATTTTTGTGATATTTTAACCCCATGATTGAAATTTGAATAGTAAATAAGAAAGGAGGGGACAGGGGAAATAAAGATGGGAATAAAAATCTGATTGTCCTACTTCCATTAAAACAAGTCACACATTGATTCCCCTATTTGGTAAGGAAAGCACATATTCTCAACACCCAATTCACTACTTAAGAAAATATTTCAGGCTTCAACATTAATGAGCAACAATTTTGTACCCTGAGCATATATACCTACAATATTTCTACTTCTAGTGTACAAATTTGCTGTTTTCTTTTTCTTTTTTGGGTGAAACCTTTGGATTTATCTCTCTCTCAAACAATTTTGCTTGAGAGAGAGATATAATGAATTACCAAAGCCTGATTATCCTGAGTTTAATTTTTCCTCTGCATTCTGTCAAAGCCAAAACTTCAAGCTGCAATTACCAGGGAAACACTAATCAGCTGGTTGACTTGCAGAAACAACTTCATGTTTGGGAAACTTACTCCAGTGCAGAAGAGATGAAACCCCAATTGCAGGTTGCTTCCATTCAGAACCCTACAGTGATCACAACACATCTAAGAACATGGAGGGGTCAAAACCCCTCTCGTTTTCAGCATTACCTAAGAAATGTATGTAAGATATATATATTTGTTAAAAACTTTCTTCTTCTTTTTTGTTGATAATTAGAAGATTAATTAATTAAAGTGCGTAATTAAGTTTAATGACAGACGCATGGGGTTCTGAATATCTTCGGATGGGGAACTTTGTTGCCAATCGGAGCAATAACCGCAAGGTACTTCAGAAAATTTCCCTTCAAGTGCAGCGAATGGTATTCGGTGCACATAACGTGTCAGAGCGGTGGATACATTGTAGGCACCGTTGGATGGTGTAGTGGCATGTTTCTTGGGAATTCTTCAAAGCAACAAAGCAACAAAACACATCGTGTTCTTGGGATCATTATATTTACTTTCGCCACCATTCAAGTAAGTCAAACTCATCCTCTTGGCACCAAACAGGAAAAGAAAAAAGTCAAATTCTTGTTTTCATTTTTTTTTTTTACATACAAGCGATATTAGGAAATAATGAATAGAACCTAGGACGTCAAGTGCAAGGGTAAATATTATTTTCATTTTAAGTCATTTGTGTAATAATTTTTTTTTTAAAATGGTTGTTCGTTCAGATGCTTGCCATGTTTTGGCGACCTAAGGGAGAAAATGGGTTTCCCAAGTACGTGAAGATATGCCATCATCTTCTTGGCTATGCTCTGATTGCTCTAACCATAGCAAACATATTTGAAGGAATAAACAATCGAGCTCATGCTGCAAAGTGGAAATGGACTTATGTTGGAATACTTTGTGTTTTAGGTGTTACTGCTCTAGGATTGGAAATTTTTAAATGGATTAAGCGTGCAATGATGCGTGAGGCAGTGAAATTGAACAGCAATATGTATACGTCTCCTTGAACGCCCTACCCATTATCATTTCTTTTTTTTTTTTCCTACAATTGTTTCATTATTTTTCCTCAATGTGACTAGTAAGGGATACACTAAATTCTCACACCTACAATAATAATTTGATTATTGTTTTTCGTTTTTGTTATCAATTCAAACTTGAGACATCATTCGACTATTGTTGCATTAATCCTTTACTGGATTTATATTTAAACAAAAATCAAAAGCAAGGATACCCACACACACACACAAAATTTAATAAATAAATAAAAAAGGTCATAAACATCAAACCTGAGCCATAAACTTCAGCCTGAAGCCTTACATTCTATAGCCCAGGAACCTAGATTTTGGGCTCCTGCCGAAGCCATCAAACTATCTGGTTTGGGCCTTATCAAAACACTCCAAATGTGACGTTTCGCACTGCAGTTGAATACGGCGACGTTCGCCGGCCAGTAATGGCAAACGTGAGTTTTTAAGCTCCAGTGCACAAAATGCAATGGGATTGTATCGTAAGCCAACAATCTGGAGAAGGCGGAGAGAGAAAACGAAGTGAAAGGAGAGGAGCAACCAGCCATGGCCAGCTCTGCCGCAATCGACGGAGTCGCCGCCGCGGCGCTCCGTTCCGTGATGCAGCGCGTCCAGCTGGCAGCCCAAAAATCGGGACGTGTAGCCCACGAGATCCGAGTGGTGGCAGTGAGCAAGACGAAGCCAGTCTCTGTGCTCCGCCAAGTGTACGACGCCGGCCATCGCTGTTTCGGCGAAAACTACGTCCAAGAACTCGTCGAGAAAGCTCCTCAGGTTGCTTTCTTCTGCTTCTCTATCTCTCTCTTGAGTTTCGACAAACTGATTTGTGTTGAAATAAATGAAAATGGTTAAATTTTTGGTGATTGATTTGGGCCCTGCAGCTTCCGGAAGATATTGAGTGGCATTTTATTGGGAATTTGCAGAGCAACAAAGTAAAGCCCCTTCTAAGTATGATTCTTTTTCTTTTTCAAATATGTTTGTTGTGCTTCAGTGTCATATCTTAAGCCTTTAACCCATTTGTAGAAAGCAATAAGCGTTTTTGTTTTGTTTTTTTCGAATTGTGCAGCTGGTGTACCCAACCTTGCAATGGTAGAGAGTGTGGATGATGAGAAGGTAGACACTTATTCTAGTAACAGCATTTTCTGTGTAAAGTTAGTTTTGGGTGATGGGTATCGAGAAAATCAATGTTATTTTGTAACAATTATGTAATTCTAGTCAAGATTGTACCTTGTCTTAGTTCCCCTTTGGATTTCTGATGGAAATTGAATTCACTGGTCCTGTGTTGTATACAATATTTGCTGTGGGGTAATTCAAGAATGGTGGCCATGGTTAATTACCTGTAATTAGGGAAGCTCATACTTTTCTTATAGATAATCATGTTCAGCTGTTCTTAAACTGAGCAGCTTGGTTGGTTTTCAGTTTACTCCACCTTGTATGTTTTGCAGATTGCAAATCGTCTTGATACTGTAGTTGCTAGCATTGGCAGAAAGCCTTTGAAAGTCTTGCTCCAAGTGAATACCAGTGGAGAAGAATGTAAGTCTACTAGATATGAGCAACCCTTTTCTTAGATACAGTGGGAGATGCTTGCTTGAGGAGTATGGTGGTTTGCATTTGCGTTGTTATTGGATGAATTTTTTTCATTCATTTTGTTCATTATCAAATGTTAGTCAACAATCCATGGGGCTTCCATAAGTTAGTCATTTATTCTTAATATTTTCTAGATAATATCTGATCTCTGTAAAATACCATTGTAGCAAAATCTGGTGTTGAGCCCTCTGGATGTGTGGAGCTCGCAAAGCATGTCAGTTTGGGCTGTCCAAACCTTGAGTTTTGTGGTCTAATGACAATTGGGATGCTGGATTATACATCTACACCAGAAAACTTTAAGGTGATGCTCCAACATACTACATGTAAATCTTTCTCAAAATTTCAGCACCTTTGGTTTCTTGGCAAATCTCAAACCAAACCGTTTGTTGTCAGACTTTAGCGAACTGCAGAACTGAGGTGTGCAAGGCACTTGGAATACCAGAAGAGCAATGTGAACTTTCAATGGGCATGTCTGCAGACTTCGAGCTAGCTGTAAGGACCAATCTTACGCTATCGTAATCTGTTTCACAATAAGAAGAGGGGAAAGGGGAAGGGGGTGATTGGTTTGGGGTATCTTGGTGCTGGGTTTTTATAACTTATAAACTGTCATCTTTTGTGCAACCTTATATGTTAAAGAAAAATTTATTGATCCTAGCACCAGTGAAGTTTTTTCACTTAGTTAAAACTTACGCATGTGTTAAATTGCTCGACTAATGGAGAAATTTGATGGTTTTGCAGATCGAATTGGGCAGCACAAATGTGAGAATTGGATCTACAATATTTGGGGCGAGAGAATATCCAAAGAAACAATCAAATTAGCCGGACAAACTTGATTTATTTTCTTGTAATTTTATGCACTGATTTTGGCAAATTGTAGTCTATGCCATTTTGGGTATGTAATTCAAACTGTATCTTGTAACTTGAACAGATAAGTGAACTTGAATAAATAATTTACATGAGCATGACTAGAACTTCTGCACACTTGTTAGCTGCAGTATGCCAATTCAATGTTTGGTCCATCAATCTGAATTCTGAACTGAATTTTAGACACCATGCTCTGCCCAGTGAACAAAACTGCACGACACTAGTGAGATCATTTACAAACAGATTTTTGCTCCAAGTGCCCGAGAATACTTTTTTAACATATTTCTGAACTTAGTTAATCTGATATTTATTTTCTATTTTCTATTTAATATTAATAAATATGAAAAATCGTTCTTGCTTCTCGGTAATCTTCTTTGTTGGCGACCCCCACCCTCCGTTGTCAATAATCAGTAGCATGAGTTATGATGAAGAAGCTAAACAGCTCTTTCTTAAACCCCCTGAGACCACCACCTCAGCCTTCACCAACTGCCACGACCCAAACTTTCAACGCCATCATCAACCGCCTCTCATCCCAAGGCTCTCACCAAGAAGTCCTTGTCACATACTCCTCTATGCTCAAAGCCAACACCCCTCCGGACACCTATACCTTTCCTAATCTCCTCAAAGCTTGCACCTTCTTAAACCTCTTCCCCTTTGGCCTCTCGTTCCACCAATGTATTGTCGTTAATGGGTTCTCGTTGGATGCTTACATTGCTTCTTCTCTGATCAACTTCTATGCCAAATTTGGACATGCCCAAAATGCCCGCAAAGTTTTTGACGTAATGCCTGAGAGAAATGTTGTTCCTTGGACTTCCATTATCGGATGCTATTCGCGTGCCGGAAGTGTTGGCATTGCGTTTGATATGTTCTGTGACATGCGGCGTGAAGGAATTCAGCCCAGTTCGGTTACTTTGCTAAGCTTGCTCTCCGGAGTTACCGAGCTTACTTATTTGCAGTGTTTGCATGGTTGTGCAGTACTATATGGCTTTGAGTCTGATATTACTTTACTGAATTCCATATTGAATGTGTATGGTAAGTGTGGAAGAGTTGAAGATGCTAGGGACTTGTTTGAATATATGGATGGAAGAGACATAGTTTCGTGGAATTCCTTGATTTCAGGCTATTCCCAGACTGGAAATATCAGAGAAGTATTTCAGATTTTGCGAAAGATGAGGGTTGAAGGTATTCTGCCAGATAAACAGACATACGCTTCTGCTGTGTCTGTGGCTGCCACACAGAGTGATCTTAAATTGGGAAAGTCTGTGCACGGCCAGATTTTAAGAACTGGATTTGAATTGGATTCCCACGTCGAAACAGCGCTTATAGTTATGTACTTGAAGTGCAGCAACATTGATATTGCCGTTCAGATATTTGAAAGGACTGCAAATAAGGATGTGGTTCTGTGGACGGCCATGATCTCAGGGCTTGTGCAAAATGATTCTGCAGACAGGGCACTACACGTTTTCGGTCAGATGCTACAATCGAGAACAGAGCCATCTAGTGCTACCATAGCTAGTGCTCTTGCAGCTTGTGCGCAACTGGGTTCTCTTGATCTGGGAACCTCAATTCACGGTTATGTGTTGAGGCAAGGAATGAGACTGGATATCCCTGCCCAAAACTCCCTTGTTAGCATGTATGCAAAGTGTGCACGTTTGGAGCAAAGTCGTGCCGTTTTTGAAAGGATAGGCAAAAGAGATTTGGTTTCTTGGAATGCTATAGTTGCTGGATATGCACAAAACGGTCATTTACGCGAGGCTCTGGTTCTTTTCTCTGAGATGAGGGCAACCCTTCAGAAGCCCGATTCATTAACCGTGGTCTCCCTCCTCCAAGCTTGTGCTTCTCTTGGGGCACTTCATCAAGGAAAGTGGATTCACAACTTTACCATGAGAAGTTGCCTTAGACCATGCATCTTGATAGACACAGCTCTGGTTGACATGTACTCGAAATGCGGTGACTTAGACAGAGCTCACAAGTGCTTTGTTGAGATGTCAAACCAGGATCTGGTCTCATGGAGCACAATTATTTCTGGTTATGGCTGCCATGGAAAAGCAGAGACTGCATTGAGGATGTATTCAGAGTTTCTGCACACTGGAATGAAACCAAATCATGTCATTTTCCTCTCAATTCTTTCTGCTTGCAGCCACAATGGACTTGTCGATACGGGTTTGAGCATATACCAGTCAATGACTGAAGATTTTGGCATTGCACCGAGCCTGGAACACCGTGCTTGTGTCGTAGATCTTCTCAGTCGAGCCGGAAGGGTTGAAGAGGCCTATGACTTCTACAAGAGGGTGTTTCCAGAGCCTGCAGTTGATGTCTTGGGCATACTCCTCGATGCTTGTCGAACCAAGGGCAATGAGGAACTAGGGAACATTATCGCAGAAGAGATTTTCACGCTGAGACCTGTGGATGCTGGAAACTACGTGCAACTGGCACATAGCTATGCTTCAATGAACAGATGGGATGGCGTTGGTGAGGCATGGACCCAAATGAGGTCTCTTGGCTTGAAAAAACTCCCTGGCTGGAGTTTTATCGAATTGCATGGGACTGTCACTACATTCTTTACGGATCACAATACAAATCCTCAATATGACGATATGGTGTCAATATTGAAAATGTTGAGCTGGGAAATGAGTAAATCGAGTATAGACTATATAAACCAGACAGTTGATTGCTAAATTTTGAGAAGACCTCTCTTCAATTCTTACTGCAGTATTAGTGAGAGAATTCTAAACTTGCACGCACATTATTTGTAGACCATAGAGTTTTGATCAGTGTAACAATCTACACCTAACGATACACGGGGAAATGAGCCACTTTCAGCTTAGGCAGTGCCGAAAGGGGGTCTAATTTTGCGCGATGTTTCGAAATTGTACGAAGACAACGACAAACGAAAAATACAAAGATAATCTTAAAACGGGCCCAAGTAAATGATGCAATCTTTTCAAGCAGACCAAAAATGTCTGAAGTTCCAAGTTATTCAACTCGCCTGGAGGGTACAAAGAGAATATTTTAATCGTTATATGCGTCTCGGGTACCGTCGTGAGAAGACAAGATGATGATGTTCCGATTTCAACATTATATAGAACGCAGCAAGTCTGACTGGAACAAGCATATACCATCGGATATTTCCTACCTTCTCTGCGATAACTGACGACTCATCATCTTTGAAAAACGTTGAACAGCTGCATCTCTACAACCTTTATAGTGTGTTTAGTATCAAAATCTATCGTGTGAGTGTGAGTATAATATATCTGTAAACCTCTGGTGGGCTTCTTACTTGCTCAAATTATAGTTTCAGTGTCGGCTAACAGTTAGTGAGCAGCGGCAAGAACTCGCAAGTATAGGATCATGGTGGTGGATCTAATAATGAAGAGGTATCAAATTGACCAACTACTCCCTCGCCAAGAAGGCGCATGGCAGCCCCCTGGGAGAATTTCCTTGCGAATAAAAAACAGGGAACATATGTCGAATTTACACGACACCACTCTGTCCGGTATTCTGTCTCATAGTATACATGGTTGATATCCTGTCAAAATAGGCAGGCACAAGTCAAAACAATGAAACAGGAAGGAAAACAAGCCAAGAAAATATTTTAAAAAATTAATAACACCTTTATTTCCTTTATTTTCTGAGGGGCTGCATTCGCGTGGGTGAAAGTCATAGGATGCCAGCCCTTACTCTCTGTTTTAGTTGCAGAGTTGTTCCACAGTGTATAGGTTAATGTCCTTCGCTCAAGTTCGTCTTCACGCTCACTCATCTAACAAAGAAATTCATAGAACAGGTAAAAACAAGGATCCCAATCAGAAACTCTCGAACTAGTGATAACTAATTCATAAAAAGCCATTACAACAGAGCAGTCAATTATAATAAATAAATAAATAAATAATAACAAAGGGGGAGAAAGATACAAAACAACAACAAAAATTAAAAAATCTTACCGTAAGCAGTGTCTGCACATAGTGTTCATCTGGGATACAGTTGTGTTGCTTCTGAAGTTTCTGCATTTCGAATTTAAGCCAAATCAGAACCTATTATCTCTCACTTGTACGAGAAAAACTACATACTTTTAGACGTTATGCCCTGAGCCTATGCACGCTTACAATGTTCAGCTTCCCCTTTCTGGCATCCAGAGGTGGGCGACGCTGCAAAGTAAGAAGCAGTGAAGTTACTTCTTTGTTGCTATAGACAAATTAAGGGGATGTAGTTCTATTATCAATGACTCTTCAGAGAATAGATAGAAATTTTGAAATATGTTACAAAACACAGAAAAACTCAAGACATACAATGATTGATTACGTACCTTGCAAAATTTCCTGAACGCTGGTAGTACAACTTCATCATCCACAAGGACTTCAGCATGGCTTCGAACCAAAGCAATCCACTGAGATTCCCCAATCAAATTCAAGTCAGAGCATAATCATGCATACATATTACATAGTACTACCATCCCTACCAACCACAGATGCAGAGGAATAATCATAACGATGGCGACAGTAATGATAATATCTAAGCACGTGAACCAGTGTTAAAGACTACAGACTTGACTTAACAAACAAGAATGTTGGATCTGTAACCCCAAAAGAGGAAGTTGTGGCCTTTGAATGTCCTTCAGAGAATTCAAAAAAAAGAATTTTTTTCACACAAAACGTTTAAAATATATTTTTCTTTTGTTTTACAAGTAAGGCAAGGTTTAGTGCAAATAAAGATAAAGGCAGTCAATAGATTATCACCTGGGATCCTTTTCGCCATTTTTGTTTTGGTATGTTAGGTGACATTTTCGGGTTGTAGCGGCCCTCCTTTACATCAAGAAAGCTACAAAATAAACAAACTGCATAAATAACTTACTCAGAAACATTCAGAATGCCTTTTCAATTCATATCCATTCAATAACTTACTAAAAATATAATTGAAAATTTCCTAACTGGTGTGTCTACAAATTATCCATGATTGGCACCTCAAAATTGAAATCCCCTGCATCTACCTGTCCACAAAGCTCCTTGGAGAAGCCATCAAATAGTTGTATATATAGCTGAAGTTGTACAAAGGAACACAACTGCAGTACAAAAAGTAATAACTTAGGTAAGTAGCACACCATTAATACTCCTTTTCTTCAGAAGAAAACACGGTCATACTATAACCTACCTTCTTTTCGGTAATCATCCTATAACCTAGTGCTTATACACTCATTAATATTAGACAGTAAGAATATTAACCTGTCAGAGAGGAGTACAAATCGTTGATTCGCTGGATCCTGAAGAGCTGCTGCGAACAACAACCTCTCCGCTTCGATCATACTTGATTCTCCCCAACCCACCTGCAATATATGACCACAAGTTTGCATTCTATGTAAGTAGGGAATAATACCATATGGAAAACAACACGTGATATTGAAGCAAATAATTCCTTTGAATTCAATTTGGATCATTCCCCTTACAAACTTTTTCTCAAAATATTTCCGCTATAGAATATTATAATTTATAAGACAACAATCACCACATAACAGAGTTGAATACCAACTCTTTAAACTGCCTTAATCTTCTCCTTAAGTTCCCTTCAGCAAACATTCAGCAAACAGGGAATATAAAGAACTTAAGGGAAAAAAACAGACTGCGATATAGGCATTCATAGGGTGTTAGAATGACATTACTAAAAAAATAACGGAAGTTCCTGAACTTTTTAATACTTTTCTGTTTCATTTTTTTTTTTTCTTTCGTTTTCTTAGCAACCAATATAAGTTAAATGAATAACTACCTGGATGCTATTCGTCAATTGGCGGCCGTAAAAGAAATATGATCTCGTCGTCGACTCGTCGAAAGAAAAACCAGGCGCCGAATGAATATAAATCGAAAAATTCAGCATGTCAGCATTCTGCCAAAATTACAGGAATTCTCCTTCACTTTCCCGAGAAAGTCCCAGAAAATAGAAACGGAAAACGATAAATTTATAAAAGTAAAGAGACTAAACCTCGAAGAAGCTGCCCCAGAGAAAATCGAGGGGGAGGCCACGGCGGGCGAGAAAAAGAAAGGCGATCTTGGGAGGGCCGCTAAAGTTGTTGCCCTGGCGAGAAATTCGAGATCTTGCGATAGATAATGAAGAAGGAGAGGAGTAGAGGTCAGGTTGCGAGTGAAGCTTGAAGAAGGCCAAGACGCAGAGAGTGATCGAGAGGATGACCACCAGCTTCCAGCTGAACCTGAGTACGTGGCGCGCCGGGATTGGTGGTGACTTCTTCGTCATCATCATCGTCTTTCCTTGAATTAATTGAAAAATACGTGAACTTTATCAGAGAGAGTACATTGAAAGTTAGATTTTGAAGGAGGAAGAAGGAGGAGCATTTGAAACGAGAGAGATAGAGAGAGAGAGGACTGAGAATTTGGAGGTTTCTTTCTTTTGTGGAGGTCGGAGAGAGAGAGGGTGGACTGACTAACTAGGGAAGGACTCTGGAGAAAGACAAACTTGGTCGTCGTTTGTTTCCGTTTTCGTGGGCTCTCTTCTGTTGTAGTTTGAAATTTGCGGGCCGTGATCTGGGCCGTGCCAGGTGGTAGTCAGTCGTATGAGGGAGGGAGGGTGGGTCCCACGAGAGACGGGACTCTAATGGACTCTGCTTTAATTAAACGGCACCGCCTTTTTTTTTTTTTTTGTTACAAAAACGGCACCGCCTTTGCTTTGCCACATGGTGTGATGACGTTTTTCTTCCCTCTTTTTTCTCTTCTTTTCCTTTTCGCTTTTATGGAAGTTGCCAAGAGAGGAGATGATAGTGCTTACCATGAATGGAGTATGTTGAAGAATTTTCTTTTTTTCTTAGACTCGCCATTTAAAAATGAGAGGGGCTCATCATGATTTTTTTAAATTATTAATTATGGATATTTTTTTAAAACATCGAAAAGAAATTATTAACAGCAATCGAAGATTCGAACTCTGAATTTATTTAAACATCGAAAAGAAAAGTAGTACTAGAAGTGCTAATAGACCCAAGTTTGTTAAATTGTTCATGAGGGTTGCTGCATAGTATTATCTTTTAGAGCATCCAATAAATTCACACAAAGAAACCTTTCAAAATGTCCAGATGAAGATTTGAAACCCCATTGCTTTCTCAGTACTTGTTGCCTCAGGCTCAACCACCACATATTCAACTTGCATTCGATTAAATTGTCACGACTAATCAATCAGATGGGTTGGGAGAAGTCCGAGTCAAAAACTCAAAAGCTTGTTGGTCTGTTCACCGTTGAGCTACCAAATCGTGACAGAATCAAACTATATTATGAATAATTATAAATCACCAGCTTTACATTACAAGAAGAACATCAATGTATATACAATAATGAAGAAAACGATCCCCAATATACCATTCTCATACGAATACAAGAGGCATACAGAGAGGTGTAGACTTTGAAGGCGAGACTCACCCCTTTTTCTGATCATAACTGTGGTTTGCGGGTTACTCGTCTTCTGTCTCCATGATTGGCATATAATTCTTCCGCTTACTTGCATGATTTTCATTGGTAAGCAAGGCAAATAAAGTCGGAGCTGTTTCTTTATGGAGTCATCAGACCAGACCTCATCAATGCCAAAATGGGAATGAAGGGATTATCGGACTGTCGCCTTGACGTTTTGAAGGTCCAGGATAATATTCAGGATCTTTCCAGGGACAAAAATCCTCTTTTTAATCACCTTCCCATTCAGATATTTGGAGAGTTTCTCATCTCTTGATGCCAGTTGGAAAGCATTCTCCTCTGAACAGGTCTCTTCAACCTGGATTGTACCCCTTGTCTTGCCATTGATCTGAACTGGTAGGACAATAGTAGATTCCTTCAAAAACGCAGGATCCGCCTGCTCATAGGAAGAAATCAACAAGTGGTCACCATCTACCATTCAGCGTTCCTCAAGTTTGGAAACAAGAAAGAGAATGCTTTCCTTAGTTATATCATTATGGTTATGACACCATAGTACTCAGTGATGATATGTTAGAGAGAGGAATTCACACCTTAGGAAAAGGCTCATATGCCAACGATTTGGAGTGTCCCAAGCGAAACCAAAGTTCCTCAGCCATATGAGGTGCATACGGTGATAGCAACAAAACAAATGCTTCAATAATCATTCTTGGATGTTTTTTCCACTGAAAGATAAATGAAACAATTACTCAGTTAATGTGTCATGTTTAACTATCTCCAAAAGATGATACGTATGTGTTTCAAATGGCTTCAAGGACCTTATAAGCCACATTAAGGAACTCCATCATTGCAGATATTCCAGTGTTAAATCTTGTCGCTTCTATTTCCTCTGTTACCTGCAATTGTGGGGGAAAATGAAAAGAAAAAAAGAAGAATTCATTGGTTAAAAGGTGCATACTTAAACTGACATAAAGGTGCATGCTTCTGATTTTTGGACACAGTCATTCTAACGTAAGTTTTCATGATTCATTCTGTTCATCTATTATGTGTTTCAAACGATGACCACTATCCATGTCAGATTATGACGTCAAGAACACATGGTGGCATATGAAGTCTCAAACTGCAGTTCAACTTAACAAATTCTCAAGTAAAGAAACAAGTTACCTTCTAACAACACAACTTATAGAAAAAGACGAGCAAGGAAAAAATAGGAAATATAATTTATAGAAGACAAAGTCCCAGAATTTGAGATCTGACCTTTGCAATGCATTTATGGAGAGAACGAAGTTGCTCCAAAGTAGGATCTTCATCAGTCACTAATGTTCCATCCTTGAATGTACCATCTGATAATGGTGAACCAACAATTAGCCTCCAGGTTCTTCCCAAAAATCGATGGACACCTTCAATACCACTTGTATTCCAGGTTTTTGAATCTCTAGAAGCAAAATTTAGTAACAAGAAAGATAATTTAAGAATAGAGTAAATCTTTGTCAAAATAATTTAATTCCTTAGAAATGCAAAGATATCGCTAGACAGTGTGGACACATTAGTGGAAAGATAGGCCAAACAAAACAGTTAATAAGATAAAAATGCAACTACCTAAGTGGCCCCATGAACATTTCATATAAACGTAGAGAATCTGCCCCGTATTCAGAAACAACGTCATCAGGATTGACTACATTTCCCCTGCTTTTACTCATTTTATGAGAACGTGCAATCAGACAAATGTTTGGATTGTCTTTCATTACGAAAGAATCCCCAGATTTCATGACCTACAGAAGGAAAAATTATGTCAAGAGAAAATAAAAAGCGGAAGAGGAAAACGGAATACCAAACTAAAGGTTCTTTCTTCCATTAACCCTATCAAAACAGAATCAATATAGAAGTAAAAAACTATCCAGAGGGATCCAAGAAACAAACCTTTTCCTCTGGTATTAGTTCTTGATGATATTCAACTGATGTTCCAGAGTCTGCAGAGATAAAATTCCCATCAGAGTCCTTGTAAGCAATATATTGAACCTGCAGAGCAAAGTATTAGAAACATTTGTTGGCAAAAATTACTCTTCAGTATACAAAACAACTTTTCTTACTTCGCCAAGAATAATTCCCTGGTTTATGACACACTTGAACGGTTCTTTGGTGGACACGATGCCAATGTCATAAAGAACCTGAAATAAAAATGTCCAAAGAATTAGTTAAAAAACATGAGAATGAATATTGGACAACGAATCCAGTCAAGCGTTCTTTTTTCTTCTCTTTTTAATACCCTTTGCATTATTAATTTTAGGTAGTCCTTGGGCATAATGACAATAGATGTCACTATTGCACAAAAATGTGCAATTTCATATTGATGAATCCTATCTACTTGTATTTCTCAAAATGAAGAACATGACAGATTTAAGTCACAGACCTTGTGCCAGAACCTTGAATAAAGTAAATGGAGAACAGCATGTTCAGCACCGCCAACATACACATCAACTGGGCTCCAATACCTGCAGATCAAGAGGAGTTTTATAAAACATGAATAAAAGGTGAAATTCACATAATATCAAAACTGTAATCACTATCTGTTTTTATTTTTTTTTAATGAAGAAAATATAATGCGAAATGAAGCATGCACAGAGAAAGACTTTACTTACATTTCTTTTGTCTTCGCCACCACTTCTTTTGAATTTTTTGGGTCCATAAATCTCAAATAGTACCTGACATGGTCAAAAAAAGAGTATAGCATCTAAAACCTAAAACAAACTTTCCAACATTTCATATCTGCCTTAACTAACAGAAATCAACTATTGAAGGTATTGAACAGATTACCAGCAAGAACCAGCCCACTGGGGCATGGTGCTTGTCTCTCGTCGAGCAGGTTTTCCAGATAAAGGGTCCTTAGTTTTGACCTGAAAATAAGTTTCAATGGTGTACATATATAAATACAGAGGGCAACAAAATCATCAGGAATACTTGCAAGAAAAAGTTATGCAGTTCACCAAAGAATAATAAAACCACAAATCTAAAGTTGCATGAACTCATCCACAAACAGACTAAACAGTAGACAAAACAAAGAAAGGACAGAAGAGGGAAAACATACCCAAGAAACTGATTTTGATAGCGGTGGTTCTCCTGTTCCAGTGGGAGAAAAATCATCCAGTTCTGGTAGGGTAAGGGGCAGTTCAGTTTCAAGTAGGGGAACAGTCTCACCATTATCATCCAAAAAAACTACTGGGATAGGTTCCCCCCAATAACGTTGCCGAGCAAAAAGCCAATCCCTCAACTTATAGTTCACCTGAAAAAGACAAGTTTGAGGAAAAGAACAGATCATATCATATGCATAGAGCAAGTGGGCATACTCCGAATTTCTAATTACATAAGCTTCCGTGCTCTGAAAAATCACCTTTTTCTTCCCATTTGCAGTTTTATCAGCCCATTCGATGACTTTGGAAGCAGCTTCTTTGCTGGACAAGCCATTAATGTCCAGCCCCACTGTTGAATTTGAAGAATTTACAACAGTGCCTTCACCTGAATAGGCCTTTCCAGAACCACTGAGATTTTTATCATCCGGCATCACAACCCAACGAATTGGGATGTCAAATTTTGATGCAAACTCTAAGTCACGAGTGTCGTGTGCAGGTACAGCCATAATTGCCCCCGTTCCATAACTGCGTAAGGAACAAACTCACATGTTAAGTTATATCGCAATTTAATGAAACATATTTGCTAACAGGAGCACTAATCAACACACACAATTCCCATTTTACACATCATACCAAGGTAGATGTCACAACTCCAGCATGCACGAATCTTCCAAATGAAAAATACTGGTAAAGAATGTAGGAAATGAGCATAAGCCAAACAAACCTCCCCAAGACATAGTCCGCAACCCATATAGGGATAGCTTCACCACTAACTGGATTTTTAGCATAGCAACCGCTGAAGACCCCGGTTTTTTCCTTCTGAAGCTCAGTCCTCTCCAGGTCACTCTTTCTGGAAGCAAGATCTGTGTACTCCTCCACCTGTCCTGAATATTGTTGGCCCTCTAATTACCCATCATAAGAAACCTTTGAGAAAACTGGGGATGAAACAATTGAACGTACACTTTTTCTCTGGGCTGTTGATACTAACGATGACAACAAGGGATGCTCCGGTGCCACAACTAAATAGCTGGAAGCAAACAGCCAAAAAAACTAATATAAATTCAGGGACACTGTGTCAAAGATTCTCTTTACAAGTGAATCTAGCATAATAAATTCACGAACAACACAGGAATATGGTGTATGATTATTACGTTGCTCCAAAGATGGTGTCAGGTCTGGTAGTATAGATTGTAATCTTTGTGTCTCTTTCCTGTCCATCACTGCTAAGAATAGGAAAATCCATCTCAGCACCTTCCGACCTCCCAATCCAGTTTCTTTGCATTTCTTTTATGCTTTCAGGCCAGTCAAGGTCATCTAAATCTTCAAGTAGACGATCAGCATATGCAGTAATCTTGAGCATCCATTGCTTCATTGGCTGCTCGGCAATAAACAATGACACTGTAAAATTATAAAATCATCCGAAATTTGGAATTAAGCCTAGAAGATTATAACTTAGATGGCTTGTAAAATGAAAGTACATAAAGCTGGTATAAACCTTTCTTATAACTGGATGACCCCCACGCTCGCTCACACCATCTACCACCTCTTCATTTGCCAGGACAGTGCCAAGTGCAGGGCACCAATTAACTGGCACTTCAGCCTGAATGCAACAAAAATAGAGTATCCTATCTGTTTTATGGTGAAAACTGATGGAAACTATCTACAGCCAATATCACATTTATACCTGATACGCCAATCCTCTCTTTAATAGCTGAAGAAATATCCACTGGGTCCATCTATAATATTCTGGTTCCATTGTAGAAATTTCACGATCCCAATCATATGAGAATCCCAATGATTTAAGCTGCAAAGCAATTGCAAAATTTCAACAAATAGAGAACAAATAATACAATGCACCAAAACCAAGAGAGCAACAAAGCTATTTTCAAACAGGGATAGCTACCATGACTAAAATTGACAAGCATTTACAACTCTTGAGGAAAGAACAAATGTACAGGGCCAACCCCCTTAATTCATCAGCTTTATGCTATCTAATAACCTGATATACCAGCCTATCAGCCATTAGATTGAAGCAACAAGTTCATTTTAAAATGTAACTTCTAACGGGGTCTTACATGGAATCGTGACCATAATGCTCAATATAGATATATAGCGTTCTGTAGTCTATCTTATGTCACAATTAACCAAGTTTCTTCATTTACTGACTTGTCACACATCCAGCGAAAGAATGAAAAGTATATGACCTGGGAGCGAAACCGATCAATGTTCTTCAAGGTTGTGATCTTTGGGTGAGTTCCTGTCTGTCAAACACATACAAGGCATCCGAATTAGTAATTTAACTGTTCAAACCCGCTGCAGTAATTCAAATATTTTTAAGCCGTAGAAAAAGCACTGAAAAACAAACCTCGATTGCATATTGCTCTGCTGGCAATCCAAATGCATCCCATCCCATTGGGTGTAATACATTGTAACCTTGCATACGTTTAAGCCTAGCGAGAATGTCTGTGGCGGTATATCCAAGTGGATGGCCAACATGTAACCCAGCTCCACTGCAAAAATCCATAAAAATTAGCATAAAAGTCGCAGACTTTCTGTTCCTACACGACCACAATTGCCATAAGAAGAAAGAAAAAAGAAAGCATTTAACGGTCCAAAATCGATTTGGTAAAACCGGGCCTTCACCTTTTTTACTTTCATAATCACCCAGCACGCTAAATAAATTAAAGAAAGAAAAGCAGAGGTTTTGTGAGAAATAGAGAGACCTGGGATAAGGGAACATATCAAGGACATAGTATTTGGGCTTGGAGGTATCAATTTCATCGGGGGTTCGAAAAGTTTGATTTTCCTCCCAATAACGCTGCCATTTGAGCTCGATTTCGTGGGAAGGGTAGGGCCTCTTCACCGTCACTTGCTGCTTGGGCTTCGGCTCTGCCGCGCCATTGGCTTCCTCAGCCACTGAGCTTCTTATCACGCCACTTTTTCTACCAAAGACACTGCTTGTAGAGCCGTTATGGTACAATCTCAAAGAGAAACTGCTGTTTCTGATTCTCTTGGATTGAATTGGGTGCGAAGGAAATAGAAATGAGCCATAGCGTAAGGGAGGTGGTGGAAGTGCTTGAAGCTGGAGATGTAGTTGCGCGTGACCAGAACTCATTTCGCATTAAGCTGAAATAGAAGAAGAAGAGAAGAGTGGGAGTGGCTGAGAGTGAGAACAATGGATGAGATAACGTGCTGCAACCGTTATTGGCGCTCGTTTTGCTTTGTTGGGTTTTCTAGGGGTTTTGGGCTGAACCACGAAGAAAACTAGCCCAGTATAAATTGACTAGAATGGACCACAGCCCACTGTAATTGGGCAAATTGACGGGAGCTGCTGCAATGAAGAGCTTAGAGTCAAAATTCTACCTGTGAGGGTGTCATATATGGATTCAACTTTCATATTACTCATAAGATCATTTCATTAAACTTAATCACAAGATCATTTCATTAAACTTAAGCAAAATTACTACTCATATGAAGGTCCACATTTATGGTTTATATATGACACTTTCACCATATAACTACTCGCTAAAAGTGAGGAGTTGTTTGGGGTTCATTTAAAATGTTTTAAGTCTAATAATTTATTTATTAAAAAAAAATTATGGTAGGATTGGACCCCTCAAACAACCCCCTCACTCTAAGCTCCTCATTATAGCATTTTAGCAAATTGACCATGAATGAGCTCCCAACTCAATGTAATTGGGTTTCTAAAGTCATTCTATAGTGAGGGCCTTATATAAGGCCTTTAGATATATGACACTTTCACCATCTAACTATTTGCTAAAATTAAAAAAAAATTATGGTAGGATTGGACCCCTCAAACAACCCCCTCACTCTAAGCTCCTCATTATAGCATTTTAGCAAATTGACCATGAATGAACCCCCAACTCAATGTAATTGGGTTTCTAGAGTCATTCTATAGTGAGGGCCTTATATAAGGCCTTTAGATGAGGTCATATCTCGTATTTGATCGAACGATTAAGAGATAGAGCCCTCAGTATAGTATTATTGTGGGTTTCTAACGTTGTCATGTGTAACGATGTGGGTTAGGCTAGTTGGTGAAGGCAATCAACCTCTTGCACTCAAGTTTGAATCCTTAGTCCTGTATAGTAGATTTATTTATGATAGTTTAAACTATTGCTAATATAATAAAAATAAAAATATTACATGGAAGGCAAAATTCTGGTATTTTTGTAACTCAATTTTTTTTTTTTTGGCATAATCATCTTACTTTCTTACAAGTTTTAGAGGCAGATTTGATTGTCATTACTTACTAATTGTAAGTTTTTAGTGAAGTTTTGAATATTGGGACTCTCTGTGTGAAGGAGGAAGGATTGTATCGTGATCACAACAATTACAATTGATAGGAAAGTTCAAAACTTTGTTGGTTGAGGACACGGCAATCTTACGTGGGATTTGGATGCACTTTTGAAATATTGGATTAATATATAGCTAATGAATGGCCATGATTCATTCAACTTCTTTAATTGGATTCTAAAGTAAGGGCAAATTTATCATTTCACATACACTATGAAACCCTAGATCTAACTATAAAAAAGACTCTGTATCCTACCATTTTGTTTGGTCTTTCTTGAAGATGGGTTCTCTTGGCATTTCAAGGTTTCAATGCTCTCAAGCAATTCATCTTTTGGTCTTGATTGGTTTCAGCAATTGGTGCTTTCAAACAAGGTATGCTTAGGCATGCATACTGATATGAAGATCTGTAGAGCAAAAAACTATACTCCACACAATGATTCATGGTTGATTTCTAATAGAAGAGTTTGCCAATTATTGCCTCGAAACATGGTGGATTGCTTGTGGAGGGCCTGAGATCTCCCAAAGTATAAAAAGATGTTTTCATTGTTTGAGAAAGGTTGCTATTCATGGGCTGCTGGTAATTATGGGTAAGGAACCTGCACAATAGGAGAATCTTCTTTCGTGGAAGCAATTTTTCTCTTAAACTTTGTTATTTATTAGTTTATAATTATCTATTGTTTATGATTCATGTTAAAAAGGGAAGAAGTAAGAATTCTTTTTTCAAACCCATTTTCTAATAGAAAAATCTCAAATAATATATATGTATTTTTTTTAACTTTTAATATAATATAAACTACTTGAAAGTAGATTCGAACTCGAGTGCAGAACAAACAGGGACATCAGCTCTAACCAATTTAGTTAAGTTCATATATGCAAATAACATACATTTTAAAATTAGCTTCTTCCACTACTTCATGCAAGTAAAAATTATTTTTCCAATACGAAGTAGCCATCTAATTCTAATTGAATAAGTAAACAAAGTCTTTGGTGTGTTTTTAAGTGGTGATCATGAGTTCAAACCCCTGTGTTTTCCCATCCCATTCTAACTTTGGCAAAAATAGATGAGCAAGATGGACTCTAACTGCAAAGATTATGATGCTAATCAAATATATGATTTATTTTTTTAATGATCGTTTTTTTTTTACAGGGATAGAGTTGAAGGGGAATTTTAAAAAAACAATTAATCAGATGGGCCCTAATATCATGATTTGTGCCATATTAAGGTATATACTGGTGTGCATCCAAAAATTTATAGATGTGTAGGTGTTTATGTGTTTGATGCATGCAAGTTGTTTTTAAAAGTTTTGAGAAAATTTGGAAAATATATGATCGAGTTTGTCATTTTATTTGTAAATGATAAGACATAATATTTTACTTAGGGCATGTTTGGGAGTGTTTTTGCAATGGCTAAAAGCGCTTCCTGATAAATTCTAACTGCATTTGGTAGAACAATTCAAAATTTCTTGCGAGTCATAAATTTCTTTTTGGATAGATGCTTATGAGCAAAAGTACTTCATGTAGAAGCACTCACATAAGATTTTTCATTAACAACTTAAGGCTCGTTTGAGAGTGATTATGGATTGATCAATAATCACTTTTATGGAGAATCATTTATCCAAATAATCACTTTTAGTGATGTTATGAAGAATCACATGGGATATGTTTCTCTCTAGAATTACTTCACTTTTAGTGATTTTCTGGAGAAGCATGTGAGAGGTGCTTTTAGGGGCGGAGCCAACATGGGACCAATGTGGTCCTAGGCCCCCACTCCATTTTTACCTATTCTATTTGTATATTATATATGATATATGATATTATAATATATTAAATTAGTTTTAGGATATTTACCTTTAAAAATATATATATTATGTTCATTTTGTCCACAAATTAACCATAAAATTTCTTGATCTCCCTTAAATCTTCTAGGTTAGGTTATGATATTTGCACTAAAAACTCCTAAAGTTTTAACATTTCTTTCTCTTTTTCTTCCTCTTTTATTTTCCTCATTTTTTATGTATGAGTTGGGTACCTAAATATTGTGGTTTATGAACTCTCTCTTTTTCCTATTTCTTTTCTATGTTGGAATATAAATTATTAATTTTAAGTGTTTAATAGTGTAGATGATGAAATTAGTATTTAACCAATTTAAAATATGAAATTCATGATTATTATGAAGAGAGACATGTTTTATTTTATGAAGGGCCCCTCTAATGTAAAATCCTAGCTCCGCTATTAGTATTGGGTGCTTCTTCCCATAAATAATTCTAACCTATTTAGAATCACTCACAAACGAGCCCTTAGATGTGCTTGGATTTGAGAGTGATTTTAGCCCAAAGTGTTTTTGGTTAATTGAAAAAAACTCATTTATTTTTTGTAGTTTTTGATAAAAATAGATAGAAGTGCTTTTTGCAGGGTTAAAAAACCATTTAACCCAAAAAACACTTTAGTCTTCATGGAAAAGTAAGGTCCATGAAAAAACGTTTGCAGATGAAAATGTGGTTTCATTTGAGCGAGGTCTTTGTAAGACCCACTATATATTGTAGTTTAATTGTCCAAATCGTCAGTTTTATAGGTACCCATGTAAAGATCATTTGAGTGAAAAAAAAATCACCAAAATCAAAAACAAAATCATTTGTTTAAAGGTGGTAACTATTTCCCTAACAAGATCTAGAATAGTGAAAAAGGGCATTGACTTGTAGAATAGTGGTCTTCCAGTTTCGAACCTCTGGCACATTGGTAGTGTATGTGAAAAACATCTTCCCCTTATAGCTTAAACTACCGCTTGTATTAAAAAATGTGGTAATTCTAGTGTTTCTAGGAAGCACTCTGTTGGTCTATTTTCCTTGATAGATCTAATTTATTTATTTATTTTGTAGAGATGATCCACTTAAAAATAGACGATTCAGATCATCGAAGTTGAACTTCATTAGGTGTTCTTCAATCAAGACATCATTATGGAATACTGAGCAAAATAAGTACCAAAAATAAAAAACACTTCATATGGTTCTCGCGAAACACTAAAAAGTTCTTTTCCTTAACTCACAATGCGTACATATGTTTTGCTTATTTTCGTTGCGTGGATATTAGCTTAGTTTCATTTCATTTTAATTTTGATTGTATCCGATTCTAACGTTCATGCTAGAAAGCGAACACTAGTTGGTCTACTACTTTTGCCTTTAAGCTCAAATATCTGTTGGAAACATTTATACCGAGACAAGGACAATGGGTTCATCCAGGGTAAAGATGTTGGCCTTAAATCAAGTATAATTGGCTTCAATTCATTTGGAGTGCAAAGAGAACCCCAACGAACTTTTCGACTTTACAAAAATGTTGCTGAGCAAAAATTTACAGAAGCCAACATCAGTATTATGAGAAAATACAATTGCATAGTTGTCAGGTTGGGGTAGTTAGCTCCTAACGCTCAAACTTGAGTTGATACCAAGGCTTCCAAATCTTTAAGGGCTTCGTCGACTGCATAAAGTATCATTTTCTTTATCTGTTCCACCAAGAAGATGAATGACCAAACAAGTTTAGGAGAAGAAATAAAATGAAACAAAATTGCTTACAGTTAAACAGAGTAGTTACCTCAAGTTTGTCTTCTCTAGCTCTATGGTTCTTCGGAAGTTGTCTGAACTCCTCGGTCAAACGGAGGCACTCGTGGACATTTTCAGGAGATACGAAGTCTGCTGCTACTTTTGTACAAGACTGCAGGATGAAAACATAATATTTTAGAGGAACTGTTAAACAAGACAAAATCTTTGGAAAGAGGACTCGTGAAGATAACTAATGATATAGGACCTTGAGATTCCTGACTTGGTGTGGACAGCCGGCTGGGATAAATACTGCCTCTCCAAGTTTTTGTAGAAATGTCCATGGTTCAACACCAAATTCCTCCTTCAGCTTCTCTTTGTGCTCCAATGTTAAATAAAAAGATTGGTCATGAATTGGATGAATGACCTGAACACACAAAAATAAGGACATAAAAATAAATTAATATATATATACAGCACCCTTTAAGCTCAATTTGGTTAGACAAAAACTGAGGATAGATACATACCCGTTCAACTAGTGAACAATAGGTGTGCCTAAATTCCTTATAATGTTTCATCAGGTATGCCTCTAATTTAGGAACATCCTCTCTCCGGAAGATGTCCCACAAAGCACCACCAGTTTCCTCTGCCACTTCAGTGGAGGAAGAACCTGATGTAATGGGCTCATCTAACTCATCTTCATCTTCATCTTCATCTTCTGGTACTTTCAATTCTACATTAATTTCGGGAGAGAGAGTGTTTTCAAGGGCTTCTCTATCCTGTGTCTGTTGACCAGGTTGTCCACCGTCCTTAAGAGAATTCATCCAATCCATAAGCTCTCTTTCATCTTGGGCCCTATGTAATTTGTTCAACCTTGAAATTGCAGATTGCTGCTCATCACTTAGCTGTACTTCTGATGTGTGTGTCAAAATATTCACCTACACAAATGAAAAACATGTCAAAATATCGGCATAAACCTTTTTTCTTTGGGTTGCTGCAAAGTGAACCAATATCCAGGGAAAGACATTACAGTACAAGAAAGAATAAATAAAAAGAGAGTAGTAATGGTTTAAAGTCATACTGCATCGGACATGTCGCAATGAAGTTTAGTTACAGAGTCCCCTCTTCCAAGCTCTTCCATAAGCCCATAAGCAATATATGTTTTTGGGCCCATGTCTGGTTTCAAAACACCTGGTGGCAACTTAACAGCAAGGTTGAGAATACCAGCTCGAGGATCCGTGTACTCTTGAAATGGCAAGGCACTGATAAATTCATCACAATGGCGGGGCAAAAGGTCCTCAAACTTATCAGAAGGGGGCCAATCCTTCAGCTTAAGCATCTCTGGCCATAAATTATTATACATTCTCCCTTCGGTGTATCCTTTAAAAAATTCACCAGTATTGATTTCCACCTGAAAAAGTTCACAAATCAGCATTAGAAGTGCATAGGTAGGGAAAACCAAGTCAAAAGAGAAAAGAAAAGACTTGAGAAAAAAGTGTGGGAGGGAGACAGAAGACTTTAAAACCAAACTCCTGGCAGCCACAGGTCCAGGCAGGAACAAGATTGTGAAGAGTGAAAATATATGGAATAAAAATATAAAAGTTAACCCACATAACAAATCAGATTGGTGTACCACACTATAAAACAAGTAGATTTGAAAAGGAACTTATAGATATTCAAACAAATGCAATGCCAAATAATTTATTTTTTTGCAAGAAAGTTAAAACAGTGCATAGAGTAATAACTGGTAAGAGAACCTCACCTCACAACCCGCCAGGCAATCGATGGTCTTCACTTCTGAAAACTGTGAGGTACTAGCTGTATCCATATTTTCACTTAAAGCACGCCACATGACCATTGGCTCCCAGCTCAATCCATTTGCCTGTTCAAGCACATTTCTGACAATAACTGGTTCACCATTAACCCAATGCTCTTTGAAGCGCAAAAGCCCTTCCTCTTTCAGAGTGTCCCTTGAATCTGGACAAAATAAGAAGTTGTCACAAGAATCCTCTCTAGAAGCTGCTTTTAGTAACGTATCCTTTCTTGTTTCAGCACAATGCTTGAAAGTAGAATGTTCTGTTCGGAAAATCTCTAATAAATGTTTTGCTTTGACTTCTAAATTTGAGATCCAGTCAGGTGGAAGGATTCGCTTAAGATCCAACATGCAATCACCACATCCACCCATTTCTTTCGGAGCACAAGTAACAGTCGCATCATCGTTTGCCTTCCACTCAGTCAAAGGCTCAATATGGTCCTCTGAAGCTTCTAAGGGACAACAGTCAGGTGATGGGTCTCCACCATGGATGTAATCATAACCCCTACTCCTATATTGAAATTTCACTTCTCCACGGTCTAGGAGGCATCCCTGGCGAATTTCTCGGCAACAACTTAGACAAAGTTCATAAGAACATTTTGGGCAGCTTCGATGTAGATCAATGATTGAAGTTGCACAATGGTTGCTATTCCAAGCATAAAAAGAAACATTTAGACAGTGACCAAACAATCATATTGTATTAATGTCTAGTAAAGTACAGATGCTTACCAATAGACACGCTCATCATTGAAACAAAGGGTCTGTGGTATTTCAAATTCGGAAGGTGAAAGTCCTGCCAGAACAGTTTTTGTCAGTGTCTAAAACTTCAAAATAAATTGAAACCAAAGCCGAAAATATTCAATATTGAACCTCGAATATTAGCTTCAATCTCTATCTCTTGAACTTGTTCTTGAGAAATTTGCTTTAAAAATGGAAGCAGCTTGGAAATTAAACACTCCAGATGCTGAGCCCTCTCACGATCACTTATATCCCTCTTTGGTGTCTAAAGTTCCCAACAAAAGAAAAAAGACACGTCAATGGTAATTTTTATCAGAGGGAGCAACGGATAGAAAACAATCTGTGTAATAATAGGGAAACTAACCTCAATCACCCCAGTTGAGTGCAGGCACGCATTACAGTTGCAATTTCTGCGGCAAAATGGGCAAAGATCCTTCACTTCCTTTACTTTCATGTGAGGATACCTATAAGAACAATAGAAAGAAACCATGATACAATTAAAATGACTATTGCAAATTCAAAAAAAAAAAAAGGAATCTGTATAAAATACATACCATTGCTTGATACAGCGGACGCAATAGGAGTTCTTTTTACACTTGGAGCAGGAAACTATGGTTTTCTTCTCCTCTTTCATACAATGATGACACTTCAAATAAACTTCTCTATTATCCTGCTATAAGAAGGAAATACAAAATTTTATTAAATAAATAAAATAAAATACAACTCCAGGGGGCATGAATGAATAGAGATATAATACCTCCGTATATTTCGAAGTGCATGATGAACCAGATGAAGATGGTGGTGAAGAAGATGAAATTTTGCTAGTAGTATTCCTTAACTTATATTTTACTCTTTCATCCTTTGAGGAACCTCTTCCCATCACTTCACAGTCAACACTTCTCCTTTTCCGCGTTCGTGCCTTAATCAAAAACATAATTTCTTCATCTTCTTCCAATTCATCCATTGAAAACTCATTTTCACAACTTTCTACCACATTTGAGGAGGCACTTCGCTTTTTTGAAATCCTTTTGCCATTTGAGGATCCTTCTTCCTTTCCATGATGCAGGAAATTTGAACGTTTTCTCTTAGGTGTACGGATCTTGTTATCATTATACTGCCCCAGCCTTCCTTGTTCCACTATCAAAACTTCCATTCTCACTTGCCTATTAAACAAAAGAGATTCTTAGGTACTGTAGTAGTATTCAAAATTAACAGTCTATAATAGCTTGTGCAGATTAACATAATCAACACATCCACATGTCAATTGTGTTCACATAATGAAAAACAATGTCAATTGCACCATGCAACATTGTATTTGTATAATTTCCAATATGTTTTGATTTGAGTCAATGCAGAACAAAGACCTCAGTTGACTTAAGTCAACCCACAATTCAGGTTAATTCAATCCCATCATCCCATAAACCCTTGATTCAAACTCATCCCATATAGCCATGATTCAATCAATCCCATCCCAGAAGACCCTGATCCAATCCCACCCCAGCATGACAATTTTCTTCTTCTGTTTTTTCCTTGATCAAACAGGACACTGCATTGATGAAGGCCGCAGCCAACAGCAGTACAAGGGAAACAAAGATAGCTAGGGAGGGAGCCCGTCCCTGGACAAAACATGCATGCATTAGGGCCGACAATTTTCTTCTTCAGATAACAGGATTTTATTTTATTTTCTATTTTAAGTGCCCAAAAATAAAAATCAAAGAAAAGGAAAAAGACAGTATCGGAGAAGAACAAGTATTCGGATAAAGAACAAGAATTCCAATAAACCGGCGAGAGGCGAATTCGAACGGGACTGACCTACGAGATGACAGAAAATCCTGAGCCAAATATTCAGCTCAAACTGGTTTTGAGAGGCGTTGATTGTTGAAGCTATCGAATTTCTTAAAATTTGGGGTTTGTGAATGACAGACGGATCCGCAAGCTCGAACAAGGAGAAACGCCAAACAGAGAATGCGAAAGATGGGGAGGTAAATTTTGACGAATATTTATAGAAAGTTAAGCGTTTCCTGAAATGCCTAGGAAAGAGGTGAGTACCCGTGTGCGCTTGGGGGAAAACCAAATTTTTCCTGCGTGCGTCTGGTTCTATTCCTTTATTGCCCCTTTAAGCAAATTCGACAATCCCTTATTTTGATTCGTACATTAATTGTATTTGTCATGTTTGCCTTTTTTGTTTACGGGAGATTTGGGAACAGAAATAAATTGTTTTTCTATATTTGATAAGTTCAGTCATGGAAAATGGTTATATGTTACGTAGGAAAATAGGGGAGAAATTGTTACTCACTTTCCCACTTGGGCTTCATTTTCCCTTCTTATGAGAAAGTTTGGGAAATAAGCCAACACATTTTTCATGATCATTTTGTCCCCCTTGGCAATTTAGAATTACAATATAGCATTAAATGTATTATTTTTTTATTTGATTCTACATAGGTATAATTGAAAAATTAAACAAATTTTGTTTTACATTCCTACGCAAACCAAACATGGGAAAGGAAATAAAGTGGTATTTCCTGGTTACTTTTCAAGCATTACCAAACATGGGAAAGACATGAGAAATTATTTCCTATCAAATATTTTCCGTGAACTAAACGAGACATAATTTGTTTTATTTCCTGTTTAGCCCTTATTCTTCTTTTAGTTTGTAAATTCATGTACTTACTAAAAATAAAGAATAAAGGAACAAATTTCATTTACGCGAATGCTAATTACCTTCACCTCTTGCCTACTTAAAAGGGGACAGCAAGATTGAGGAGGAAACAAATTTCATTTACGAGAATGCCAACTACCTTCCTTCACCTCTTGCCTTCTTTGAAGGGGAATGCAAGATTGAGGAGGAAGCAGGGAGCACGGGGGAATTCAAGAATGCAACTTTTTGTTTTTTTGGGTAAGCATAAGTGAACAAGGCAGGCAACAATGCTACTAACATCAAGTCCTACTAACATCAACTACCTTCCTTCACCTCTTGCCTTCTTAAAAGGGGACAGCAAGATTGAGGAGGAAACAAATTTCATTTACGAGAATGCCAACTACCTTCCTTCACCTCTTGCCTTCTTTGAAGGGGAATGCAAGATTGAGGAGGAAGCAGGGAGCACGGGGGAATTCAAGAATGCAACTTTTTGTTTTTTTGGGTAAGCATAAGTGAACAAGGCAGGCAACAATGCTACTAACATCAAGTCCTGCTTGGTTACAATGGTAAAGAGGACAAGGTTCACTGTATTATGCTTTTTAAGTACATCCGTCCATTTACAAACCAATTCAAAATCAGAATTCCTTGCATAATTACACGATTTGTCAACAGAAACAAGAAAAGAAGAAATGGAAGCTGAATCATAAACCACTTCAAAATCACATAATTACACAATTCCATTGCCCTTTCCATCCTCTTCTGGTTTGCTTCTTCCTTTGGACAATGAATAACAAAAACTCAAGCTGGCATGGCTCACCAGAGCCTATGCTCAGCTCTCTTCTCTCTCTCTCTAGCCTTCCCATATGCCTCACTATCGGCTCATTTAATTTACAGTCCAACTATCTTCTTCCACTTGTGCAACATTGTAAAGGTCAAATTTACACCTAAAATGTAATTTTCCGACTAGCAATTTAAGGCTGTGCATAGTCTTCAACAACATCAGGCAGAGATGGTGAGGATCCACCTGTCATTCTGCTAGGCACTGGGGTGTTCCTCCGAGAATGCCGTTTTGTGGGCACAATCACGCTCTCATTTTCACCCTTGTCAATCGACTCATTGTCTTCATCGTCATCACAATCTCTAAAAACTGGATGGACATATGCGCTCTGAAGATAGCCTTTCAAATTCAAGTTTGGTTCTTTTGCACGTTCCAGAGTATCTTTCATCATTGCTTCCTAAACCCAGAAAAACAAATAATTAAACGTTGATGATAATTGTCATTAGTAAATCTGAGAGAGAGAGAGAGAGAGAGAGAGAGAGATCATGCGCATAGTATAAAAACCAACTTCAAGAGGCAATAAGTTTTTACACTCGCTTAAAGAAGAAACAAGTGAAATTACCTGTAATGGATATGTCACAAATGCAGGTTCGAAACGACCTTTGCAATACCTATAGAACCATATGGTCAGCACTGGAAGTGCAATGAGAAACGGTGTTGAGAGAGCAGCTCTTTTTGTACTCAACAATCCAAAAAGGAGGAGTTGTGAGATAATCAATGCAGAGACAACACGACCATGGACATCAGGCCAGAATGCTGCAGCGCTTTCATACTCCTGGTTATAAACATTTATGATCTGCATGCAGAGAATAAAAAGCATATGGGTTAAAGAAAGTGATATCTCCCACACACAAAAAATAGATAAATGTAATCCTTCGTCTGTGAAATTTTATAATCAATATACCAACTCTTTACCTGATGACGGAAAACAACATAAGCCAGGCCAAAGAAGATAATTATGAAGGGAAGTAAGGCTGGTGTCACTGTAGCATACACAAGGCCTAGTAAGAAATAGAACTGTATACGAGGCTCTCCAGTGTTGAAACCAATACTTCCTGGATCCATTGCCTCCTCCCTATCCTTATCAGTCTTAACCAGGAAGAAATTCTTCAAATGGAATATTATCAGTGGTTTCAACATCAAAATCTCTGCAGCTATACCAGCCCATCCATCAACCATTATATATGTCATAAAGAAAGTTGCTTTCATTGGGATTGCAACACCAATTGTTTTTGGAATCCTGCAGAAAGAAAAAAGAAAAAAAACTTAATTTTCATGATCTGAATCATGCCAGAAAGAAAGAAAATAACTGACAATAATATCCTTATTTATTAAGTCAACTGTTAAAAAGCACTTAATGTAATAAGTGCAAAATTGGAACTTTGATAAGCGTTGACTTGGGTTCTCCCTATATGTACTATAGATTTAGGAATTTTTGATACAGTTTGAATTGTAAACACAATATCTCTACCTGAAAACCACCTCAACACCAGGTTTTCTACACAAATTTTAGAATAAGATTTCTCCTAGTCAGAAAGGCTCAATGAATTACCTTAATCCTCTATGGTTTAACACAGAACTGTAATTTCAAAACTGCCTTGGATGGAAGATGCATATCTTGTTTAAAAGCGACAACTTTTTATGGATTATTTTAGAATAACTTATCCATTAAAGCCATAACACCCGAAGCCACACAAATCAATTTATAACCCCTTGCACACAAAAACACAGCTATTTATAGAGCATCAGCATACAAACGAATCCAGACATGCAAATATGATCGCATAGCCAAAATAAGAGACACTGAACAGTATATTGAAACAAATTATCTTGAAGAACTACGTACTCAGTTGCTGATTGGTGAATGAAAGAATTTAGCTGTTCAAACGCTGTTCCAATAACAATGCTCCCAAGGAATACATTCACAAAAATGAAGAGATAGTATCTAGATGCGGCTCTCCTTTCAAGAGAAGACTTAGACGTAAATCCCTCAAATTTAGCCATGATCATCAATATGGTTGGCAGAAAGATTAGAAACAACTTCAGTGCAATCCCAGGTAGAAAACCTGCAACGACTGACTTAATGAACTTCCTGCATATTAATCAGGTGATATGGTAATTAGAAAAGGAAGCCAGATAAGAAGTCAAAAAGTACAAGGCTAAGATAACTCACATTTCTACAATGGGTTTTAGGAATGGAGCTGCTTTCTCGATTCCCTCAAGGCTTGCAAAAGATTGTACAAATGCAATCGGGATCATGAAAAAGAAGGTGAGAAAAAAGAATGCAACACCCATAATTAGCCTCTTAACTGAGAGTGAAACATATGGAATTGCCAGGTTTGGCCAATATACATCACGTGGCTCTGGAGCCCATTCGGTTAACCAAATAGTTGGATCTCTGGATTGCTGAGTTTGTGCACAAACAGCAGCACCCCATCGAGTTTTAAAGGAAACAAAGGCAGCTGGCATGATAGACTTGGAATCATTTGCAACCCTCTCCTTTTCTTCAGCTATCTGAGAAAGAAAAAAATAATGGATTCAAATCAACCAAGACCACGGGAATTAGAAATTTGACTAAGAACTCAAGGACCGGTACTTACATCATTTGACAATTTCTCAATCTCAGTTTCATAATATTCAATTGCATCAACTTTATTTCCCCAAAGCCCAAGAAAACCAGTCTGTGAGTAACACAAGCACAAGCCAGGTAGGTTAACACATAAATTAATTAGTAATTCTAAACACTGGAATCATAGTAGCTCCTAAATATGAGTGCATTTTAAGTACCTTCATTAAGGGCCTTGTTGAATTTTTACTTCTAGAAACTTTATTCCGATAGTAGACAAGCCAGTTCTGCATCTTTTTCTTCTTCTTTACCAACTTCGCAAGTTTATTGGCATTGTATACCACCTGCATGTAATATTTAACATGGATTAAATTATATAATATACTTCTTTAAATAGAAATAATTGGAGAAGCATGTGCAGTTAACGATTAATTAAATGGAGATGTTTCACAAGTCTATACTATTCAGGCAAGTAGAGATAAGTATCTATATTACATAATCACTGACTAACTATTCAATAAAAAGTTTTCTATGCCATTCTTGATGCAAATAAATTTATAGAAAGTACACATAGACTGCACGGTTGGCTTTGACTCAAAAAAATTTATTTCCCTTCACGTAAGAATATCAGAAGTCTATTATTAACACTAAGCTACATTTTATACTGTGTAATAATGTGTGTTCTGCTTTTTTACGGAACAAACCTGATGTGTAAGATAGTGATCTGGATGGTTGACCAGAAAAAAGTGTTCCACAAGCTCACTTGTAGATTCGTCTGCGTCTGGTGGAACATTTCTAACAAGGACCTGAGAAAAAACATATTCATAAGATACAAAGTTGTTTTATCCTCTCTTTTTCTCTTCTCCAGGGTAGATAATGAAAAAGAGTTGTTTGCATTCATGTAGCATTTCAAAATTATCACATCAAATAAGCCCAAATGATTACCTCTAGCTACCATTCTTATCACAAAAGGAAAAACGCTATAGAAGTAAACACTGATCATTTTAACAGATTTCAAGAAAGGAAACCAAACCAAAGCCACCAAATAACCTCCAATGTTTGAAACAGAAAGTACCACGGTAAATTGATCAATAAGTCATATGTTTTATTTAACTATCCAATAACATGAACTAATATACTGAGGCATGGAGTCAATCTCACTGTAAATTGATCTGGTCGGCGCTGCTCTGTTGCAAGAAAATGCAACCGCATTTTGGCAACAGTCTCATACTCCTTCAGCAACACATAGCACGTCCAAAAGGTAAAGATATAAGCCATCACTATATGACTCCAGAATCTGTCAAATACAATCACATTATTATTGCACTTATATATTGATAAAAAAGATGAGTACACTTGACCAGAATCAAATTTAGAATGATAGATAATCCCCAGCTGAATTAGATGTCAATAACACAAATGACAACATTGATCAAATAAGAATGCACAATCAAAATTACAGAATTTTTAATTTGAGAAAATAGAATCACGTGATTAGTGCACTTACTTTACGTTAATACGAAAAATGAGTATACTAACAAGAACAAAATTTACATGTTGATATCCTCTTCTAAAAAAAAGTATTGTCCAATTAACTAAAAGTTTCTAAAAGCAACAGAGTACAGATCAAATAAGAATAAAGAAACAAAACAATACAAATCCATATGCATGACAGAACTTTTTATGTTTCTAAGTATCCAAAAGGGGCATGTGCTGTACAAAAATGGTAAAGTTACCAAGAGAGTAAAATTCATGAATATTTAGGAATGAAAATTTAAGATTAATAAGCAAGAAAGGAGGATTTCTAATGTGGGAAATTAGAGTTGCAAGATTATCACACTTAACTTATGTTAATAAGAAAGATGAGAACACTTAACCAGAATTAATTTGTAATGACTGATAAATAATAGCACCAGATATAGATAGAATAAGACTAAAAAAACAAATAATACAAATAAATGCTAACGTGAGATTATTTATTATGTTTCCCAATATCCAAAAAAAAAAAACAAGTGTCATCAATATCTAGAAAGAATACAAGTCATTATTTGTAAGGTAATGCTAGGCTTACCACATTTTTCGTACCACCTCTCTAATACAGGTGGGCCACCTCTATTAGAGAGGTGGTATGAATGTGGTATGAAAAATGTGGTAAGCCTAGTATTTTCCTTATTTGTAAGCAAGAGAAAAGGGTGGGTAGAAAGAATAAGTGTCAAAAATACCTTTGTGATTTATCTGGGACATTTGAAATTGAGAGCTTATCAATGTCACTGGAAGTAACATTGGCTAGCTTTGCTAGATCCAAAGTGCTATTTGTCCAGTTGACTGGTACCAAAACAGCCCATGCAAGGAATGCTATAGGAACAAAGATTTTAAGCCTACAAGAATATACGAAGAATAGAATTATCAACACAAGCTAACGCATTATACTTAAAAGGGGAAAAGTAAAGCAGATAACAGTGTGGAAATATAAACTTTGAAGGGTGGGTGTGAGAGTTCAATTAAAACAGAAAACAGAAAACACTGAACTTGAATTCACAATGAGAGCTGTGAGTTTGCAATCATAGTTATTCAGGATTGGATTTAGTAAGGTTGCTCATGAATGCCTGCCTTTTTCTTGCACTAAAAGCACAACAAGTTTATGTGATAGGGAAGCAATGAAGCAAATAAGAAAGACAAGTGGAAGGTAATATTAATTTTTAATCACTGAAAAGCCTAGAATAAGCAGCATAATGCCATCATTAAGAGCAGAACATGGCAGTTCAAATATACAAGAAGAAAGTAGGTACATGCTGAAAGAAAAGAGAAGGAAATAGGGGAAAAATATTGCAGCCTACCCTATCAAATATATCCGTAAGTAAACCGCAGAATCCAATCCTGCATGATCAATAAGCTCTGGTTCCGGCATCTTCAATGCAGCTGGCATCCAGTTCAAAAACCTTATGTATGACCTAAAGTCCAGATTGACAAACTTGCGCACAAATGCACCAGAATGTGTGGGACTCTCCCTTAGTCCCTTAAAATACCATTTTGGAAAGTACACCCTATCATTGAAGGGTTGAAGCCTAAGAATGGCAAATACTACAAAGAAAAGGAATGCGCTAAGAATATTGATGGCTGCTCCAACCCCTAAATCTCCAAGTGTAGCCATTTATATCCTCCAGAAACAAAAATGCAATAGCCTGTAAAATGAGAATGAACATCTACATTAGCGGAATAATATCCACATTATGTAAACCATTACTAACAATATCTAACAAAGGAAACTACAAACACTGGTATTACTTCCAATCAAACGCAATTTTTTTACAACCACAAATGTATTCGACCACTGGCAGCTCATAAAATTTTTCCTTTGTTCACAGAAAAGTAATGAATTCTAAAGTCTTAAACAATCACAAATAACACAACCATGAGATACATGGTATCTGAAGCTTTACACCATACTTGTTTCTAGGAAATTATTAAAAACCAGTTCAACCTCACGTAATTTCAATATGATTACCAATAGACACACCAAGGCACAAAGTTAAACAAACAAATTTCTTTTCTTTTTTAACAAAAAGAACATGAGATTTGAAGCTCAATAAAATAGTTAATAAACCTGAGAGCTAACTTCACAATTTGGCCAACAGAAAACCCTAGAAGTAAAACAAAGATGGAAGGAGAGAGACAAAGAAATGCAAACCTGGGATTACGGATCGGTAAGTTGAATTAGGGAGTGTTGGAATTGCTTCAAATTCCCATAAAAGAAAGCAAGATATTCCTCCCACGCCCTCTGCAGGAAACCCAGAACTCACGCTACTCTAACTGTGCCTCCCACTACGCAAGTTTGCAACTTTTAATCAGAACCACTGAGAAACAGATGAGTGGGAATAAAATAACTACAAGAACGATCCCTTTCCAGACAGACACAGGAAAAATATCAATATACCAAACAGTGGAATTCGTTTTCGTGGAAAAGAGCATTTACAGAGAGAAGCTTGGAATTTGGGATAAACGGTGGTTATGATGGATGGGTGAGAGGAAGGAGGTGGTTTGAGTTTTGTTGGCTTCCTTCTTACTCTGTCGTTGTGCTTGCTGGATGCAGTCAAGATTAGTCGTAATTAACTACGTCGTTTGGCCTTCGATGTCGGTAAGGTGCCAAGTGGGACGTCCAACGGCTACTTTTTTTGTGAGTGTCCGGACTCTACGATGGCAACAGGTGTTTTTTCAGGCGCGGTTGTGGAACGTGGAGGGCACGGACCAATTGGATTGAGCAGTTGGTGAGGCTGTACGACCCCGACAACAGTTGAGTCGTTGGAGATAAATGATTATTTTATTTAATTTGTTTTGTTTTGTTTTCGGAAACGTAAAGAGACCCAGTGATGTGTTGTGTTGTGGCCGCGTGAATAGAGCGTCTGCTACGTGGGCTGTGATGGTTAAAGTGGAGACAGCTCGGACATAGTTGGATAAGGCCAGCGGCAACTGATTGACTAGTATTACAAGGCTGTGATTCTTGGGTGTAACAAGAAATGGACGTCTGGAATTTGCTTTAACAAGGGCCCAACAAATGTCACACTCGCACACACCAGCCAAAATGATATTTTTGAGGTCATGCTCGCAGATGTGGTTGGTTGTTGGTAAATATCAATGATCATGACATTTGATTTTGGAGCTTTAGAATAATGCAGTTTGTGTTTTTCTTCCCACTTGGGTTGTCATTACCGATTTGGTAATCGGAAGTAAAGTAATGTTGTTTTGCGAAATTAGTTACCATGTTGTTAATCTGAAATACGCGTTACATATCATTTCTTTTAATAACCAAATTTCGCAAATGATTAAAGTTATAAAATTGAAATTTTGTAGTTACACAAGGTATTGAGCTAATTAGATTTATGAGCATGTCATTTTCGACGTGGACAATTAACCAAAAATTGCACACGTATTATTCTAGAGAATTATTATATAAAATGAAAAAGTTCCAGTGGAATTATTACTTTTCAAAACACGGAGATTAGCATGTCAATGACGACGATTAGATATGGCGCACTAGCATCAATCGATGTGATTTTTTAATGTTCCAACTTTTGGGCTGATTAGTGGAGGACACTATTGGTTTGTAATATATTTAAGCTGAAATCTGTCTTGGTTTTTTGGTCATCCATTTGACATTTAGGTGAGCTCAGAATTAGACAAATGGAGCATTTCTAGTGCAGGCGAAGACTAACTAGAAAACGTGCTGTTTGCCGACTCCATCAAAATATTCCAATTTCAGGACAAAAAGATAAGGATTATACGAGAGCCCAACAAAGTAAATTTTCTTGTTTTGGGTCGGTCCAAGAAAACATGCGCAGAAAATGCAAAGTCCAATAGTGCAGCAGAGAGAGGGAAAGCAAACAAATGTTGACATTTATACTGGAATGGAACAAGTTGATATATATGATGTAATATACAATGTCGTTTTTTCTATATTATTCTGCTGCCCATTTTTTCCTAGTGAAAACAAGATAATAAAATCATCTTTGCGCAATGCTTATTTACAGATGATTGCAGATGATTTGACAGACAATCCAAAAGCAGGGAAGTTAGGACTTCGTTCTCTGGAGATCACTTGTCTCGGCATGTCATCTAATACTTACGTTGCTTTGCTACCTCCCTGACATTAGATTGACTAGATCAGCTTGGCTTTCATAAAATGAACCAACATCCCAGTCCTCATTTGAAGATGAAAGTGTCATTAGTGCAACCACAATGGATCTCATGCTTGGCCTCAGTTGAGGGTTTTCTTGTGTGCAAGCCTTGGCAAGTTGTGCCATCTGCAACCACAACAGAAGACATCATAGCTTTTGTCTTATGAAATAAGATTACTAACTAGAGAACACATCTGCATTCTGGAAGGAAATCTTACCTTACAGACTGAATCAAGTGGGCAATCATCACCGAGCCTAGGGTCAACGATTTTCCCAAGATCTTCTTTCGGATCTGGCTGACTTAGAATGTTTTCAAACTGCATCACATTAAGTACAGTTTTGATCAGTTAAGGGCTGATGGAAACCGTTTTGGGAGTTTTACTTCTTGGTGAAGTAATAGTAGAGGCAAGGAAGGAAAAAACTTACCAAAGCAACTAGTCCCTTTGATTCAGCAACATATTCATTTGTCCTAACAACAGCTTCCTTGGCAGATATCAGTTCAAAAAGAACAACACCAAAAGCATAAACATCTATCTTGGGAGAAACATCACCATATTGAGCATACCTGTTCACAAATGCTTTATTCAGAGCCAAATACAATTGAAAAAAATGTAAATTTTCAAGATGTAACTTATTTGTGCATGGTTCAGATTATCAAGATGAACATGTAAGAACTCTATTTGAGTTCACATCCGTTTAGGAATCCAACTTGATCAGGGATACAAGGGAGAGATAAGCTGGATATACACGGATAAGTTTGATAGAGTTGGAGCTCTATCTCACTTGTGAAATATCTATTATATTAGGCTATGGACTCTTAAGGTGATAAGGATAAGCCTTGAGGAATCCTTTATGGGCTAGGAACCTCAAGGCACTCACCATATAAAACTAAGGCTTCGGTCCCCACTCTCAGGCACTAAAAAACAGACTCACATTCCTACCCATACAGGAGAGAAATCAGAGTGCATTGAGAGAGGAAGACCAAGGCCAGTTCGTGGGTTTTTTCTGCTGTTGCTGTGCTTGCTGTAAATGGCTTCTCAAGGTTAGTGCTTATAGATTACATGTGATATAGAACTTACATGTGGTATCAGAGCCAGTCATATGCATCTATAGGTCTAAAAAGGGGATAAAATTGAGAAGTAAAATTGAGACGCATGCATATTTGTTCTGTGTTGATTTAAATTGTTTCAGGCTTGCATATTAATAAATCAATCTTACCTTTTGTTTCAAGATCCTGGACTATGATTGTGTTGTTTGTTGTTTCAAAATTTTGATAGTAGTATGCTTAGGATAAAAGAGATCAGATCTGGTTTTCCTTAATAAAATATGTTATGATTCCGCATAAAGAATAACATCCCATAAAGTGTTGCCATGTTTTGATAGAGAACAATTTGTTATTGCTTAATCCACAGATGAGTATTAATTGATTGTTATATAATCTCAAAATACCAATGGCGACATTGTGTCATAGGGTACAACAATTGTTTTTCTCTGCTTACAAGTGTGAATTCCAATTGTTTGTGCTCTATGATAGAACAAGAGGGTTCATTAGCTGTTGTGATCGATCAAGCATTACTGTCCACAGGACAGTAAATTGTTTTGATAAAGGAAAATCACACAGTTCATGTTGCTGGACTTGTGAAGGAAATTAAAGGCATTTTGATATACTGTCCACAGATGTGTGTCATATGTGCATAAAGTTTTTGGGGTAAAGATTAATTGTATTGCAAAATTCTATGTTTTCAGTTGTGAATCCCTCTGCTTTCAATTCAATTGAACCACTGACTGGTAGCAATTTTAAGAAGTGGAAAAGAGACTTAGAGATAGTTCTAGGTCTTCTAGATCACGACTTAGCACTGAGAGAAGAGAAACCTGAGGTCACTGCCAATAGCAATGCTGAGCAGAAGCAGAAATTTCGAGAAGTGGGAGAAGGCAAATAGGATATGCCTACTTGTCATGAAGAAATCCATGACAGAAACTATTTGTGGAGGCATCACTGGAATCTGAGAATGCTAAGGAGTTTTTGGAGGCTATAGGACTGAAGTTTAAAGAATCAGAGAAGGCAGAAACTGGTACCTTGATGACCAAACTTGCAACCATGAAGTATGATGGTGTCGTAGACATGAGGATTTATCTTTTGAGCATGATAGAGGTTGCAAGCAAGCTGAAAGCTCTTGAGATCCCTATAGCTGACCCTTTTCTAGTTCACCTTGCACTGAACTCACTTCCCTCTCAGTCTTGCCCAACTAAAGGTGATCTACAATGCTCAAAAGGACAAATGGAGCCTCAATGAATTGATTTCAATTTGTGTTCAAGAGGAGGGAAGAATGAAGAAGGAGAAAGAAGTGAACACAGTCCATCTCACAACCAATGCTCCAAAAAGGCACCATCTTAAGCCAAACTCATCCTGCTGCCAATAAGGCCAACTCTCCACCCAAAGGTTCCAATGCTCTAGCTGTTAACAAAACCAATGTTTTTAAGTGCTATTTCTGTGAAAGGGCAGGTCACCTTAAGAGGGAATGTCATAAGTATAAGCGTTGGGTAGAGAAAAAGAAGGCTAAAGGTAAATCAAATTTCGTTTCAGTTTGTTTTGAGTCTAGTTCTGTCAATATACCTTCTAATTCTTGGTGGATTGATACTGGTTCATCAATCCACATTGCCAATTCTTTGCAGGACTTTATAAGCCAGAGCAAACCAAGTAGAGATCATGACCATGTCTTCGTAGGAAATGGCAAGAAGATGGAGGTTCTTCCCTAGGATCAGTCCAACTTCAACTAGTTTCAGGATTTTCTTTAGTTTTAAAAGATGTTGCTTTTGTACCTTCCATGAGAAGGAATTTGATTTCAGTTTCTAGATTGGTTAGGGAGAAATTTATTTTTGTTTTTTCTGAGGTAGGATTCAATTTGAATTTTAATAAAAGTGAAGTTGGCAATGGTGTTTTAGTTGATGGTCTCTTTAAGTTAAACTTTTCCAGTTCAAACAATGTTTTTGCCATTGATTCCATAGGTCAAAAACGATCTCAAAACAATGAAAATTCAGCAAGGCTATGGCATAAAAGGCTAGGCCATGTGTCTAAGAAAAGAATGCAATACCTTGTGAAAGAACAAATCCTTCCTCCCTTAGATTTTTCAGATTTTGAAGAGTGCATTGAATGCATTAAAGGAAAAATGACTAACTCAAGAAAATTAGGTTCCAATCGAAGTCAAAATCTTCTTGAAATTATTCATACTGATATCTGTGGCCCATTCCCAGTCCCAACCATAGAAGGCCATAAGTATTTCATCACCTTCATTGATGATTTCTCTAGGTTTTGTTACATCTATCTAATCCAGAACAAGTCTAGTGCCTTTGAGGTTTTTAAAATCTTTAAAATTGAAGTAGAAAATCAATTAGATTTAAAGATTAAAGTTTTAAGGTCAGATAGGGGTGGAGAGTATTATGGCAAGTATGATGAGCAAGGCAGACATCTTTCACCATTGGCACGATTTCTACAAGATTGTGGAATTATTGCTCAATACACAAACCCTGGAACACCTCAAGAGAATGGAGTTTCAGAGAGAAGAAATAGAACTTTAAAGGACATGGTGAGAAGCATGATTTTCAACACTGATCTTCCAAAAATTTTGTGGGGTGATGCAATCAAGACAGCAAACTACATTCTAAATAGATGTCCAAGCAAGTCAGTTCCTAAGACTCCTTTCGAGTTGTGGAATAAGAGAAAACCTAGCCTTAATCACTTACATGTTTGGGGTTGTAGAGCTGAAGCCAAAGTTTATAATCCTGAACTTGCTAAACTTGATCCAAAAAACGGTGAGCTGCAGATTTATTGGTTATGCTGAGAGATCAAAAGGTTTTCGATTCTACTGTCCTAATTATGTGAATAGAATTATGGAGACAGGCAAGGCAAGGTTTATAGAGCATGATGACAATGAAGGAGTTAATAAAGACTTTGTCTTTGAAGAAGAAGGAAAGATAGGAACTGAACCTTAAGTGTCACAGATCAAGTGTTGCCTTTACCATTAAATCAGATGTTTTCTTAGATTAATGCACCAACTGAACCTGTGATTCATGATCAAGATATGGAGGTTTTGAATGGGGAAGAGAATGAACCTGAGTTAGCTGAGAATCAACAGGTGCCACAACAAGAGGTGAGAAGGTCTACAAGGGATAGAAGACCAACTGTGCTACCAGATTTTGTATATTTGAATGAAGCTGATTTTGGCGGTATTGAATTTGAGGACCCTTCAAATTATAAACATGCTATGTCTAGTGAATACTCTGCGAAGTGGTTTGAGGCTATGCAATCTGAGTTGGAATCCATGCAAAGTAACAATGTGTGGGAGCTAGTTGAGCCAAGACAAGGAATCAAACCTATTGGTTGCAAGTGGGTGTTCAAAACCAAGAAAGACTCTAAGGGCAACATTGAGAGACATAAAGCAAGGTTAGTGGCCAAGGGTTTCACACAACAAGAAGGAGTAGACTACAATGAAACTTTCTCACCAGTTTCAACCAAGGATGCTTTTAGGATCATAATGGCACTTGTGGCTCATTTTGATTTGTTTTTACATCAAATGGATGTGAAAACAGCCTTTCTAAATGGAGATTTGAGTGAAGACATTTTCATGCAACAACCTGAGGGTTTTATAGAAGAAGGCAGTGAGCATTTGGTATGTAAATTGAAGAAATCAATTTATGGTTTGAAGCAAGCATTTAGACAATGGTATCTCAAGTTTGACAAGATCATTACTTCAAATGGTTTTGTTGAAAACAGATTAGATGAGTGCATATACTTAAAATTCAGTGGGAGTAAATTTATTTTTCTAGTCCTTTATGTAGATGACATCTTGCTGGCTAGTAGTGATGAAAGTCTTTTACATGAGACTAAGAGTTTTCTTTCAATAAGTTTTGAGATGAAGGACCTTGGAGAAGCATCATATGTATTAGGAATCGAAATCCACAGAGATAGAGAAAAGGGGCTGCTAGGTTTGTCTCAAAAGGCATATATTGAGAAGGTGTTGAAGAAATTTAACATGCTTCAAAGTAATGGAGCTGAGGTTCCAGTTTCAAAGGGAGACAAACTAAGCAAAGATGATTGTCCAAGGAATGACGTAGAAAGGGCAGAAATGAAGGACAAACCATATGCTTCTGTAGTAGGAAGTATCATGTATGCACAGGTGTGCACACGACCTGATCTAGCATTTTCCATTAGTGTATTAGGCAGGTATCAATCTGATCCGGGCATTGCACATTGGAAGGCTGCAAAGAAAGTGTTGAGATATATGCAAAGAACAAAAGGACATATGTTAGTCTACAAAAGAACAGATAGCTTGGAGTTGGTTGGTTACACAGATTCAGATTTTGCAGGATGCAAAGACACTTCTCAATCAACTACCAGTTTTGTGTTCATGATGGGAGGAGGTGCAGTAGCTTGGAAGAGTGCAAAACAACCATCTATAGCTACATCTACTATGTTTGCTGAGTACTTGGCTTGTTATGAAGCTACTTCACATGCTATGTGGTTGAAAATTTTCATAAAAGACCTAAAAGTAGTTGACTCTATAGAGAAGCCTATTCAGCTGTTTTGTGACAATAAAGGAGCGGTGTTCTTTTGCAAGAACAATAAAAGGTCTGCTGGACTCAAGCACATGAAAGTGAAGTATTTGCTAGTAAGAGAGAAGGTTCGAGAAGGCTTAACCACTGTTGATTATATCAACACTACAGAAATGATAGCAGATCCCTTAAATAAAGCAATTCCAAACAATGCTTTTCATAGGCATGTGACCAATATGGGATTGCTGTCCAGTTTGAAGATTCTTTGGTCTAGTGGGAGTTGATGACTTGTTCTCGTTTCAGCTATTTTGTTTAAGTTTTCTGTTTGTTGTTTGAGCTATTGTTTTGTCTTGACTTCTAGTTAAATTATTCTGGAACATTTTAGATTCTTAAATGAATATTGATTCAATTTCATTGATTTTGCAATATGATTACAGTTTACAATTCAAGTTGTAAAATTATTTAAGCTACAGGTAAGATCATATGTATAAACATATTGATCATAAAGAGGACCATTCGTATGATGAATGAATAACTTCAAAGTTTTGATTATTCATCATGTGATGCTGAACATAGCTTGTTGGTACTCTATGTATATGTTACTGCTTGCTGTGATTATAGGTGGATGATACCATGAAATGGTTATCGTGTCTATAGTCCTTTGAGTTGGTAATATTTGACAGTGAGTTTGATATAGATATTGTTATCAAGCTGTCTTTCCAAATTGTGCACATAAGGTTATGATCCTTGATCTTTAAAGAAGAGTTTTAAATGGATGTTTCACTCAAGTGGGAGAATGTAAGAACTCTATTTGAGTTCACATCCGTTTAGGAATCCAACTTGATCAGGGATACAAGGGAGAGATAAGCTGGATATACACGGATAAGTTTGATAGAGTTGGAGCTCTATCTCACTTGTGAAATATCTATTATATTAGGCTATGGACTCTTAAGGTGATAAGGATAAGCCTTGAGGAATCCTTTATGGGCTAGGAACCTCAAGGCACTCACCATATAAAACTAAGGCTTCGGTTCCCACTCTCAGGCACTGAAAACAGACTCACATTCCTACCCATACAGGAGAGAAATCAGAGTGCATTGAGAGAGGAAGACCAAGGCCAGTTCGTGGGTTTTTTCTGCTGTTGCTGTGCTTGCTGTAAATGGCTTCTCAAGGTTAGTGCTTATAGATTACATGTGATATAGAACTTACAGAACATGCTAATATTCACAGCTGTGAACAAGGTTATAGTAATGAATGAGCAGATGAAATAAAACTTGGAAACTAATTGCGTACTCTGGAGGCATGTATCCGAATGTACCCACAAGACGTGTCTGCAATGAAGCACTTCCATATTCAGACAGTTTTGTTAGCCCAAAATCTGCAACCTGCACGGAAGTTTAATTTTACATATGCATTATACAGAAAAATTGCAGAGCCTACAATAAGAGTAAAGGCCTTTTTACAACCTTTGCACGGAAGTTTTTGTCTATTAAGATGTTCGCCGACTTGATGTCATGATGAATGTAGACTGGAACAGTATGTTCATGGATGTATTCAAGTCCTCTAGCTGAATCCAAGGCTATTTGCATCCTGGTTGACCAAGGCAATGGATCTAGACCTGAGAGCAAAAGCTGTGAAATCAGAAAGCGGCCAGGAAGTTAGATACCCTATAAGCAGATGCATTATCTCTCTCACCTGAAGAGCCACGCAAATGTTGACTCAAGTTACCATTCTCAATGTACTCATAGACTAGAAATAAGGAGTCCTCAACGCAATATCCTATCAAGCGCACCTGCATAAAGTTAAAACATTAATGCATGCTAGAAGATACTGATCAATCCACTTTATGGAACTACTTACTGAGTAGAAAAATAAACTTTGTGACAATAAATTTACAGACAGGTTTACGTTGATTAGAATTCTTGCCCAACAAAAGTTCCTAAAATTTATCTAAGCCCTTACAGATTGATATATTATACTCTGAGTAAATTCTCTTGCTCGATCCACGTTAGCTAAAGGCCTCAGATAGAAAACCAATTAATTGCAAAGTTACTATAAAAAATATACAGAAAATTTCCAGTGTCATGATGCTGTCATAGGGAAAGCAGAATACCAGGTTTAAGTGATGAACATGTGTTAGAACTTTCAGTTCAGCAAGGAACTCTTTTGATGCCTGCATATCCATCCTTTTAATTGCTGCTTTCTGCTTGATGGGAAGAGAAAAGAGTCAGGCATTGGACTTTGCGCACAAGTGTCAAGTCAGATGACAAGTACTTGAAAGTTACATCTTCACTGATCGGTTCAAGAAATTTTCCTCATATTTAAAGACCAGGATTTGGTATTGATCATCATACACGTAAAACAGACTAAATAGTTATATGATTGTGAAGCTCATAAGAAACTTTGTGGATGGAACATAGACGCAAGAACACAAACCTCGCCTCTGAGTTCTGCATAGTAAACAGCTCCAAATCCACCTTGGCCAATCTTATTAGCAATGTTAAAGTCACTAGTAGCCTTGGCAAGCTCTTCATATGAGAACTCCACCGATTTATCCACAGTTATACCTGTAAGGCCCGGAGAAGAAGCACCAACTAGAGCAACCGATTCCAAAGTTTTCTCTGAACTATGTCCGGAAACTAAACATGACAAAAAACTATCAATTACTGAAGTGAGACAATCATATGAAATTTTCCATTTGAAATACATGTATCGCAAAAATCTTTGGTATCTCTGGGAATAAGCCAGCTGCTACAAATTATTTCTAAAATATCCATGTGATTGCCTAGATGTGTTTGTCTCATTGATCATTCAAGTAGCTAACTCATACCTACTATTACTCAGAAACTTACTCTTATCAAATAATTTTCTCAATTTAAACTTATATTTCTCTTAGGATTATTTTTTAACTGACAAATAACAAAAATAAAATGAGAGACAATTCATTGAATTGGAAGGATTACCATGTACATGTTGAATATATCGGTCTTCAGATGCTGCTGAAAGAAACGGTGCCTCAACTACCTTCCTTTTATAATGCCAAGCATACAGAAGAAGTGCCAAAATTAGAGCTGCAGAAACTCCTGCAACACATATGCCAGCTATAGCTCCACCTGAAATACCTGCTTAAATGCCATCACAATGGAAGGCACAAGACATCATCAATGCCCATTTTGAAGTTTTATGTTTGACATTGAACACACTACAGAGATAGAGATATCATTGAAGCAGTAATCAGACGAGCTCGTACCACCTGCTCTGCAAAGAAGGACAAAAGGGAATGAGATGCAAATTTCTAGATAACATCAAAAGAAAAGTCTATATTAAGTGATCAATTAATGTAATGTGATATAGTTTACCTTAACTTCAATGGTGGAAAACTCCCATTTTGATCTGCGAAAAAGAAAGCCAAAATTTTGTGAGAAAAGCAGCAAACAGTCTCTGTCACTCCTGGTAAGGGAGAGAAACTAACAAAAGTATTTTCTCAAATTCATAAATATCCAAGGAAGGAGCAGCCTTTGCCTTGGGTTTGAAGGCAAGGCTGGGCTGGCTTTCTCACAGTAATGGGCCTCAGAGTTAAGGTATGAGTGGATATAAAGTATTCTAGCCAAGAACATAAAATAATGTGTAGCTGTGCTTCTTTGGCCTCATATGATTACTATAATAATCCACCCACCATAAAGTTAATCAAGCCCCCACATGATTGATTAGCAACTTTCCTATTTCATTCACAGTAAATGCACATAATAATATTCACGTCGACGGTCCTTGTCGTGTTTTTTTTTTTCAAGACTGGGACAAACATCCACAAATGCAACGGTGTTATTTGTCATTTTATTTCCAGCAATTATCAGATGAACCCTGAATTATTCTCGAATTATTGTTTGAGCTCTGTCTGATTAGCCGCTCACAAATGGAATATGCTAAGCACAGCAGGTAATTTTATATTTCTATTTCCTTTTCAGGCTAATGTAAAATATAGAAAAACTGTTGAAGACTATAGAGACCATAGGCACCGTGTTGAATATGCCAAGCTTATAAATCTCCATATGTTCTCTATGAATGAGACTAAATACCCAGCAAAAGACAAAGAATTAAACCAAATACAATATTTGTATATTATATTGCCAGTCAGTCACTTCATAATTCTCATCATGGGTTTGAGAGAAAATAATTAAGAAAAATATATATAAATCTACTTCTCTGAGTTTTAATCTCCTGCAAAAGAAGCACTACAACAAACTAGCTAGTGATCATTGTTTTATCTAATTTTCAATGGTTGCATTATAATATGGAATAGTATTATTATTAAATAATAATAATGCATGCTAAGTTGCTAACCTCTTGCCGGCACAAAGACTAAACCATTCCCTGAACTAAAATTAGACCCTCGGTTGTACGTCACCAGCAGCCCTGCCGGGACACCAGTCTCCGCCGCCACGTAGGACAAGTCCTCGCCGGGACGGAGAGGGTATGTCTCAAAAAGCCCATAATCCTTGGAGACATGTCGATTGCCGCAGGAGCAGTTGACTGTTACATTGATTGGAACTTTATCTGGTATCTGAGTTGGCGCATAAACGTTCACCCTACTCAGCCATTCCGCTGTGGTGAGATTGGCAAAAGCATTCTCAGAAATGGTATTATAGGTGTCACCATGCTGGGTTATGTAGGTGAAGGTATGGCCCAAAAAATCACCATTTAAGCAGTCACAAGAAAAAGGTACTTTGATTCGGGTACCATTATAATCTCGCAATACTTGACGGTTGTATTGGAGAATTTCAGGAACTTGCTGGCCAAAGATGTTGCTGATATACGTGAGATCTGCACCTTCCCACACATGGTATGAGGCTAAGGCAAAGTTGCAGCCAGTTTTGCATTTGGCTTTGGCTTTGAAGGACAGAAGGAGAAAAACATGGAAGGCCAAGAACTTAATATGCATGTTTCCCTCTGCAAGAATGATCATTTTGTGAAAAGACAGAGAAAGAGTATGGAAGAAGCAAAAGCAATAGGTTCAGAGAAAGTATTGCATTATTATAAAGTCTAGACTTGGTTGGTTGATCATAGATTAATTTTGTTGTTATTAAAAATACAGAGGTGACAGCGTCCTGTTTTATCCTTGTCGTCATCTTTTGCTTATGATTCGTTCAATCACGAACTACTCTAGCAATTTGGTTCTAAAGAGGAATTTTTTTGGCTTCAAGTACAGGGCAAGAGAATAGCAACATTCATTTTCAAACTATATTGTAAACAAACGGGGCAGGCGGCCCAAATTCCAATGGGTTGAATTGAAGTTGTTCGGATCTACTGAATTAGATATTGGAGCTCCAGAAACAGCTGGTGGGTTCCACAAATGGATATCTTCTCAAAACTCCCCCTTGCTTTCAAGGTAAGATCATAGATATTTTTGGGACAGTTTGGACTTGGACTTGTGGAGCTTGAAGATTTTCTTTTTCTTTTACTGGGAAAAAAATATTTGGACTGAATCCAAACATAAGCTCTGTTTCATTTCAGAAATCCCAGTTCACTCTGCTCTCTCTCTCTCTCTCTCTCTCTCTGTCTCTCTCTCTCAGAGTTATCCATGGAAGCCTATGCAACAATGCTCCCACTCTCTCAGGTCCCTCGTTTCTTCCCACATAAACCCAACAGAAGCAAATTAGCTTGTCCTCCTTGTGGGCCATCCAAACCAAGAAGAACCTCTCTGCCCAGTCGTCTACACTGCCACAAGATGTATGTCCCTGGTGGGTAGGGTAGTTTCAGTAATTACAGAGTAAAACTCCCTCTGCACTGCACCTATATTTGTGACCTGTTAGTGTTTCATTCTGGTATGAAAAGTTGGAAGTTGTTTAATTATGATATGCAGGATTTGGAGAAGCATCCCCAGAAGCAAAAGCAGCCAACAACCTCCATAGTTTCTTCACTTATATTGCAGTTAGAATTGTCACTGCACAGCTTGAGGTTCTGTTCTTTTTTTATTCCATATATCTTGCTTTAAATTCTCAGTCGTCTCATCGTTTGTTTGTGTTTTCTGTTGAATAACATATAAGTAAATCTGTTAACGAGAGTAAATTCCCAGAGCAGAGTTACAACCCCGAGGCATATGAAGAGATGATGGAATTTTTGAGTAAAAACTCGTTGAACGATGGAGACCAATTCTGTGCCAACTTGATGCGTGAATCTTCCAGGCATAACGCTCTTGGTATTTTCATTTCATGTCATTAAATTGTTTTATTATTATTTCTGATTAGCTACATTGGACTTATTATCTTATCCTATGGCATCCACATGGCAGCTTTGCGGATCTTAGAGGTCAGTCTCTTCTCTTGTTTGAATATTTATTTTATTTATTATATATTTTGTCTACTAACTTAACTTGTTGACTTTGAAAAATTGAACATGATGCGATTTGAGTCCAGGTTCGATCGGCATATTGTAAAAATGATTTCGAGTGGGACAACTTAAAGCGATTAGCTTTCAAGGTCTGCATTTTTATTTTTATTTTAATTTATACCCCATAATTAAATTAAATTTTCGAGCCACTCGTTTTATGTTTCTCATCTGGTTGTGTGGCATCGTGTTTTCAGATGGTGGATGAATCCAACACGAGACTCATGAGAGATTATGTCTTAGAAATTAGTCATGTGGAAGGTGAAGGGAAGTGAGAAGTGACCAATCCCAATCCAATTTCCAAGCAATGTCAAGTTAATGTTAGTATTATATATGTAAAACAAATTGGGCTCCATATTATAAAGTTTACATTGAGCATCCTTCCCCTTAGAGCCTTCATCAGGGTCTATAAAGAAACACAGTATACTAAAGATGAAGAACGGTTAACTCAAGCAAGTTCGGCATAAGGATGAACATCCAGTTTGGTACAAAATGTATGTGGTTAGAGATGCTTTCAAACCAGATGAAATCCCTTACTTATTTCATTATATAAAACTGCCTGCCTACAATCTTGAATTACAATCTATATTATGGCACGATCTCCGTGACAAGAATCAAAGAAAACCATCAACGGAGACAGCAAACATTTTAACTGCTTTATAACAATCTCTGTACACAAATTTATAAACAAAGGTTTTCCATTACAGAGAACCACCAAATTACCAGTAAGGAGATACATACATTGAATTGCAACCCGCCTATAATGTTGTCACTTGAGGTTCCTCCAATGGCTGCAACCAAAATGACATCCAGAATACATGTGAGTTCGTAGATCCTAGGCGTATGTTTTTTGCACATGAATGTGTGAGGCATGTTTGATGGTAACTAATACATCAAGGTGTCACTTCTGTACATAACTAATTACCTCAACATAACGGCTTAGATCGCTTGAAGTATGGATATGCCCCGTACTGAAATATGATTGAGCATAGTCTTCAATTTTCTCCAATCTGCAAGCATAGACCAATTAAACCATTCAATAGGTGATATGAAATAGAGATATGCTTCATCAGTGAAGCGGTGAGCAAAAAAGAAAGGCTGGTTCTGGTTACCTGTAAACATAGTTCACCATTATACCGCCGCTTTGATTAAGCCCTTTCTCTGACCGATCTGCCATCCAATTTATTCTTTCAACCATCTGCTCCACAGTAACAAAACTCAGACTTAGCATATCAAACTTCCCGCACTTTTGAAACATACTTTCTTTTAATTCACCTAACTTATCGAACAACTCATTTCTAGCTGTTGAAATTAATTTCTTTCTTGTTTTGAGAATTACATAGAAGAAGCAACATAATTGATCTATGCATCTTAGGTGTTTTACCCAATCCATCATATTATACAACAACAATTATAAAGGCCCATAGGAGGAAAAGTTAACCAACTGTTCTGCGAACTTGAGTTAGAAGACGTACAGCTCCATTTTGTAAGTGAAAATTTGCAACAGAATCCAGAGCTTTTCCTCTCTTTTTCTCTTGCAGAAGGTACCTAGAGGCAAAGGAACAAGAATTAGTTGACAGTGTTTCAGACGGATTACATAGAACACAAGCTTGTGCAAAACTACAAAAGCAATTTGTATGATGTAATCGCCAATTACACAATATTCACTCTTAGCTGTTTCATACTACAACAGAGCCGTCATCTCCATTTATACCAATTTTGCGGGGAAAAAGTGGAGAGAAAAATGCACTTAATAACTAGTTTTATTAGAATACTAATATACCTGGCACACAGTCGCATTAGAGGGGGTTTTAATGCTGAAAGCAAATTATCAGAACTTGTCCACTCATGGTTTGGTGTAGTCAATAAATTGAACAACACTTCCATGCTGTTTTTCCCAGAAGTGAATTCCCTGAAAGTTTAAAATGTAATTAAGTATGCTAGTCTCTAGATGCTAAAGTAACTTGCCAATTACAGTATGAAGCTTACACAGAAGCATCCATCAGTGCTCTTTCCTCTTCTGGTTCAAGTATGTTCTCCCAAAACGTGGAACCAGATGTATCAGCTGGCGAATGTTGTATGTCCTCACCTTCAGAAAGTTTTGATTGAGAAGCCAGCTTAGATAGGAGCCACTGCATGTACCCTGGGATGGGGCTGAGAGTCCCAAATGTCTGATTTTAAAGGGAAGAAAAGGCCATGTGTCAGAGAGCAAATCCATGAGCAAGACTCAGACAGAAAAGTATGATTAATTTATATATCCTCAAATTTTTAAAAGAGACTGAAGCACTTACAGAAATATTTGTCATTTCTCTTTTCACAAGTGTGATCACACGTTTGATTAGAAACCTTCCCAGGTTGATCCCTTGTAAGCCAGGCTGTGAAATTTTTTGAGTATTCAGATCAAGCAATGGTAGCAAAAAACCGAAGATAAGAGGTCAATATTCCCTCTCAAAAAGGAAACAAAGAGTTGAAGGTTATTTAAATTCTAGAAATCATAATTAATGTAACAATATGCACACCTGAGTTGATGATATGGAGTAAAACAAAGCGCTTGTAGCCTCACATTCGGGACTAGGAGGGTCATCCCACAAAACTTCCTGTCATACTGATATTAACTACATGACCATTGACCAGAAAACAAAAAGGAGAAAGAAAAAAGAAGAAGAAGAAGAAGAACAGTCTAATAAGCTGAAATAAAACTGACCTGTACTGTTTGAGCCACATTCTTCATAAGTGCAACTTCAATGAAAATAAGCGGTTCACCTAAAAGAAGAAAATAGTACAAACATATACAACATAATAATCATTCTAGTATGTATTCCAAACCATTACAATGAACGGCCACATGATCAAACATATTATCTACTGAATAACCATAATATTGCTCTTAGGTGACATCAAAAATTACCAAAGAGACAACAATAATAGAATACCAGGTATTGCTGGATGTAAATATCCAAAACAACGGCGACCGAGTCCCAGCCTTCTCTTGAGATCTATAAGATTGCTAATTGGGTGCACAGCCTAAACAATATAATAGGACGACATCAAGGTTACATACATATAATATACCTAAATTTGTTACGAGACAAGGAAGATTGCGTACCTCATAAGCCACAATTTTTTCCAGCAAAGAGGCTGGATCATCCCATGTGATCTGGTGAAGCTCTAATGTAGCAGGGCTAAGCCACGTACTAAGTTTTTCCTTCAAGTAGGAATCCAATGCTCGCAGAGACACAATATTTTCCTCTCTGAGAATATGAAAAAATAGCAATTCATCCTGGGGTCTGATTTCATTCTTAACGTTGTAATAGTTGTAAGTGTAACCTTACGCGAGAATGGATAGAATGTCAGCTCGAAGATTGGATAAGAACTTCAACCCGCCGGGATGCGTGTTCAGCCGCTCAAATAGAACTTCGTACGCCGGCTTGAGAGCATGTCTTAGATTTCGCTCAATACGATAGAAAGCAGAAAGACAAGCCTCCTCTTCAATGCCAGTTGAGGGAGCATTGTCACCTAACGATGTCGGATTGACAAACCAACTCAAACTCACAAAAGACCAAGTGCAACATGTAAAGAACAACTAAAATAAATCAACACACAACTTACTGCCACCAGGAAGCTCAAGTCCCAAATATTGCTTTATCAAATCGCGAACTTGTGTCCTGTTAAGATCATACTCCTTGGCAAGTAGTTCAAGCAATTTCCGACGATTCTCATAAGAGAGGCTAAAATATCCCTACACTAATTAAGAATAAAATAAGGAATTTTCTTATCAAAAATATCAAATAAAATAAGGAATTTCATCGTCCAAATACGATTACACACCAACCTCCGAGAAATCATTCAGTACAGAGTCTAAGATTTCGGTTTTGCTCAGTGAAATCGCCGAGTGCATGGACTCACGTACAACTTCAAAATCCCTAAAGAAGAACATTTAAATTCATGCTTTGATAGTAATTAAAATAAATAAATAATAATAATTACCTCTCATTGTTGCTCGACGCATTGAGCTTTTCGTTTCGTTGTTGTGGAGCACCTTGCACCAGTCGTCCACTTGATTGGCTTCCATCGGAATTGGGCAGCGTTTGGTTAACCAGGTTCTGTTGCAAAAAGATCAACACTATCCAAATCCATAAGAAATTTCTTCGTAATCCAAACGCGGACTACGAAAATTGAATATCCTTACGGCGAGAGGAGAGCGAGCGAGGTCTCTGGCGTCGTTGGGCCTCATTCTGGTTCGCATCAAAATGGCCAACCCTTTCTTGTTCATGTTTAATTTTCGAAGTTCGATTTTTATAGTAAATGTAAGATTCAATTCCCCCAGTCTCTCGGATTCTCACTTTTGTCTCTTGTCTGGTGGCGCTTCATTTTCCACACCCGCCAGCCAGCCGCACAACCAAGTAAACTTTTCTTGACGACACCCTCATACCTCAAGGACCCTCAGTCTCTTTGAAATTACGAAATTACCTAACTTCTCTTAAGCTGGCTTGGGCTGTTGCTCTATTTTCCTTGGATCCCGGCCTATTAAAGGCCTATATTTAAACACACTCTTTTAATATATTTGAGTACGGCCGCTTGGCTTCAATATATTTGAGTACGGCCGCTCGGCTATACTATTTTAATATATTCAAGGGAGTTTCACTAAAATACCCAAAATGAGGGCTGAAATTATAAAAATACCCAACACCTAAAACACTTTATAAACATACCCAAAACTCATCATTACACACACTCAAAACCCATTTATAAACATACCCAAAAAATATACAATTGTTGATTTTGGGTATGTTTCTATGTTTAAATAGTGCTTGGGTATTTTTATAAATACATGTCTAGGATTGGGTATTTTTATAAATATCTATATATTCAAATATTTAAATAGTATAGTCGCGAGCGGCGATACTGTTTTAATATTTTTGAATATTGACGGTATAGCCTCCCGCCTATCCAGTATAAATACATTCGAATATTTAATAGTACAGCCGCTCGGCTGTACGTTGTTAATATATTAGAATTTTTAAATACCATAGCGGATCGGCTATACGTTGTTCATATATTCTAAAATTTTAATAGTGTAGCCGATCGGCTATACTTTGTTAATATATTGGAATATTTTAATATTTTAGCCGCACGGCTATACTGTGTTATCTAACTTCTCTTAAGCTGGCTTGGGCTGTTGCTCTATTTTCCTTGGATCCGGGCCGACTAAAATTAAAGGCCGGCTATACTCTTTTAATATATTCGAATATTTAAATATTAAAGCCGGGCGGCTATACCATTTTAATATTTTCGAATATTTTACAGTATATCCGCCCAGCGTGACAACCCGCAGATTGAGAATGTTGTGATGATGCTTCCCTCGAGCATTTGCTGCACTGCTTGTAGCAATGTCATGGCCGAAGGCACCAAGTTGAATTCCCGCAAAGAAGAAGCCCTCGGCGAGATACTTACTTGGCTTATTCTTCTTCTTTAATCTTAATCTTGTTCGTGTTTTGAAGCTTTAATTGGCCAGTTCATCTCTCGTCTTGCTCCCTCTTAGTTCTAGTTCTAGGGTTTGTTTACTTTTGTTGATGGTGGATGCTCTCTCTCTCGCTCTAGGTTTTGAGAGCTTTGGTGTTTTCTAATTCGTCAGGTGTAAATATCATGCGATACACACTACTAATTGTTGCATCATTATTTACAGGAGGTTTGGGAGGTTTGGAAGGATCACACATTCATATTTTGCTTCAATTGTACCCAGTGCTCGGCTGAGATAGTCATAAGGACAGACCCACGATATTCACACCTTGCTGTTGAGGCCGGTGCTTCGAAATTTTAGTCATTTTATCCCTTGGCTTCCCCATAGGGTTGAGGAGGTAAAAGAAAGGAACTAAAGATTCTGCCTACATATACATACAGCTATATACATATATATGCATGCATGCTTCATGTCTTTCTGTTTTTATACTGCCTTTTACTGTTATAACAATTACTCATCCAAACTTCCTTTGCAGAAAGAGAAGTTGGTTCCTTACACGGACCCAAACTGGCAAGAGAAAAGAGAGGAGGTCTTAGTTAACAGTGTATATGCCTTTGTACTTGTTATCCGGTTTTCAGATTCCCTAATCATATTGCTGCTGCTGCTGCTTAAATGATGACTCAAATCATATATGCTTATTTCCATTTCAGATACAACAAATTATAGATAAGCATATTCAGCAAAGGAAGATTGAAGAAGCAGGAGATGCCATGAAATCTTTGGATTTCAAAAGAGAGATTTAGCAGTTTTCCGTCAAGGTAGATTCCTTATTATTTGTAATCAGATTCATAGCCGATCAATGTGATATAATGCATGTAGTTTGCTAAGCTTGGGCATGTGACTGATCATTTAGGGCGAAATGAAAAGTGGACTTTCCTAAACAAAAATATATACTACATTCCATGCTTCCCTCCAAAAACGGATTGCTAATTTAGCTAGTTTTCATTGTCATTGGTTTATTTGATATCGTTGTGTACATTAACGTGTTTCTTAACTAGAGTTTTTGAGATCTACGAGGTTCATGAAATATTTCGACTTTAGTGTTGATAGAACGGAGGGTGCTGCAGGTTTTCTCCAGGTTTCATTTGTTTTTTCACAAATTTTTTTACCTCAATAATTAATTCAGATAATATTTTGTTTTTAAATCCTAAAGAATTAACTTTGAGAATATTTCGGATAAGATTTCTTTTAATTATATTTTGTTTGATGTATTGAATGTGTTGAAATTTTTGTGTAGAAAATGAAAAATAATAGAAGGAGAAGAAATTATAAGAGGATTTTGTGTTGAAAATGAAGAAGAATGGTAGGTATTTATAGAAAAACAGTTCATAACTTTTTGGTGAATTTTCAAATAATTATTAAAAAAAAAAATTCACATTTTTTTGTAGATTTTTAAAAAAAAATTTGTTACTGACGTCATCAATGACGTCAGCAAACTAGGGTTGAAACTAAGGCAGATCTTGCCAGAGGGCTAGTCTGGGTTCGTGGGCCCCATCTCCTGCCAGGGCAAGCCCTTGCCGCTGGAAACAAGATTTTGGCCCAAACCCCCGAAGACAGAGGCTTGGGCTCACCGCTGAAGTCGCTCTTAAGTTGTAAGTCCACAGTAGTCGACCGTTGACTTGTGCTTTTAGTGTGTATAGTCGGCAATGGATTGTAGCTAGCTTTTGGGTATAGCTTGGGAATAATGGTGGTGGTGGTGGTGGTGGTGGTCATGTGGGCTAGTCTAGTGAGAGTGAGAAAATGACAAACAAAAGTGGATGCACGACAACTGGTAGGGGTCCTCTTCTTTGCTTACTTGAATTTGGTCTTGAAAAATTGATTACTATTGCTAAGCTTTTGTTCCTTTTTGTACCGTTGCTATGTACGACTCGAAACCCTTTTTTACCTATTGTACATGTTAGTCACGATGGTAACATTCAAGTTTGAATTTGTATTAAAGGTGGGTAGACAGTTGCCCTTTAACATCACATCACTATAAGCATCAAAATTGATTGAGTTAAATCACAAGAGTGGCTCAGTGGTTTGTTCACCATTTGGGCATGACTCTGGGGTTCAGCTGGGTTTGCTCCCTAATTCGAGTCCCAGCAGTTGCAACATTTGGTGGCCAGTGTCAGAGTCAGTTCCGCGAGTAGGAATTAGTCGAGGTGCGCGCAAGGTAGCCCAGACACCTCATAATAATTTTTAAAAAAAAATTGATTGAGTTAACTCTAAGCACCAAAATAAATTGGGTGCATTTTTGCTCATCACTTTAACCATAGGTGTACCCTCACCACCATCCTCACTGCATGACACGTGTTCATAGACATAATCATAGTTAACTTTTGCTTTGTATTTATGGAACTATGGTTATATCTATGGACACGTGTCAAGCATTTAGGATGGTGGTATTATGGTACACCTATGGTTAAAGTGGTCAGCAAAAATGCACCCAATTTATTTTGGTGCTTAGAGTTAACTCAATCAATTTTTTTTTTTTAATTATCATGAGGTGTCTGGTCTAGCTTGCGCGCACCTTGACTAATCCCTACTCGCAAAACTAACCTTGACACTGGCCACCAAATGTTGCAACTTTTGCTTTGTATTTATGGAACTATGGTTATGTCTATGGACACGTGTCAAGCATTAGGATGATGGTTAGAGTACACCTATATTTAAAGTGATAAGCAAAAATGCTCCCCAATAAATTAAGTTAATGTAAGAAGCTGAAAGATCCAAAGCAAATTTTATATATTATGTCTAGAGTCCTAGACCACCACTACGTACCAAAGGGCCATAGCTAGATGCGGTGCGCGGGGCCATATTTTATTAATCAACAAAAATAAAATAGTCCATGAATGGCCTTGTTTGGTTGATGGGATGGGACAATGCTAGCTAGCTAGCTGGGCCCACCGGCTTTCTTGGCTAATTGCCACTGCAGCCACCTATTATTATTCTAATTTATAACCCTACTACCAGCCTTTTTATTCATATACCTGTGCTGACAAAATGGAGAAAAAGTAAATAATAATAATTAAGTGGGGGGACATGCAACGTGGCTAACAATGCAGACATATTGGAATGAACACAACTGTGCCGATTCCTATAGAAGATTGAGTGTTATCCAATTATTCAGACCAAATATTAGTCTATAATTAACATAACTCTCCTTTTAGATTAAAAATAATAATAAAACTTATATAGAATTCTAAAATGATAGAATCATTTAGATTTCTATAATTTCAATTTCTGATAATTAAATATTTTAGTATTTGAATTTAGGGAGCTTTAGTTTTAAACCATAATATAGTTTACTAATTTAGTAGAAAGAAATACAATTTAATCTAATTAGCAAAAAGCCAAACACCAAAATGTAACAAAAATACCATTACAAATTATGAAAATTACAACATATGCCATTTTCAGGATTTAATTTTAAACCAAAGCTGGACAAACGACATCAAACCCAAAACTGAAAGCAGAAACGACATTTGCGCGACCTTTCAACTTCACCTCCAAAAAACCTCTTCAACTGTTCCACAAATCCCCAAAATCTCAGCCAACGGCGACGACCATCTCAGATTCCTAGTCTTCACTCTCACTTTCGGCAAAAAAGTGTAAGGAATCAACTCATATCTTGGTTTCGTTTTCGTTTTCGTTTGGTTTTGGTTTTGGTTTTCTGCATTTAGAATTCCGAATTTGGGGTTTCGTTTTGGTTTTGATTTTGGTTTTCTGCATTCTAAATTCCAGTTTGGGGTTCCGTTTTCGTTTTCCTTCTGGCTTTTTCTGCATCGCAGAAACACAAACTGCATCGCAGAAACACAAACTGCATCGCAGAAACTCATATTATATGTCTATTATGTTCGTTTTGGTTTTGATTTTGGTTTTATGCATCTAAATTCCAGTTTGGGGTTCCGTTTCTCGTTTTCCTTCTGGTTTTCTGCATCGCAGAAACACAAACTGCATTGTGGAGAAACACAAACTGCATCACAGAAACACAAACTGCATTGCAGAAACTCATATTATATGTCTATTATGTTTGATGTTTGATGTTTTCTTTTTTCTGCTCAACCATTTATAATTCTTCCTTGTAGTTTATCTTTACTTGACCTAATAGCGTTCTCATCCCTTCTTGTTTTCAGATCACAAATGGCAAGAGAATGGCTCAAGGGACACATATCCACAACCACAAAGCCAACCAAGAGTAGCAGATGCTAGATCTGGAGACTCAAGCAAGATAGCGATCGTAATCGCTCTTCATCTTGAGCTAGAAGACCTTGGAGTTACCGGTGAAGGCCGAAGGGATGAGCAGCCTGAGAATTCCATCGCGACCACAAGTGAAGGCTATGGTCGTCGTTGCTGAGAGAGAGAGAGAGAGAGAGAGAGAGAGAGAAAGAAAAGAGAAAGAGAGTCGTTGCTTCAGAGAGAGAGAGAGAGATCTAATTTGATAAAAAAAGAGACAACCCTAATATTTTAATAAAAAGGGTATAATTGTCTAATTTTAGCTGGCCAAACAAATCTGGGCCTACTCTTTGGCCTAATCTAAAATACCTATTGTTTTTTGGGTATTAAAACTCAAATCAAAATATCTAATGTCTCATATCCAAATTACTAAAGTTAATTATGTCTAATACCTAATTTTCCTTTGAATTTATGTATGTCAAATTTTGTAAATGACATTATGAAAATTGTGAAATGACGCTTATTTTGGTGAAAATTAAACTTGGAAATTTAATATCCCAATTTCCACGATTTTTTCCGCTGGTCATTTAATAAATTCAACGCTTCAATTGCCAAACAAAGGAATTGTCAATTTTTCCTCTAAAATTCCAGACGTTTAACTAAATTCAGAGTTATTTTCCCTCATCCATTAAAGTAGTAATTATATTATCAGGTTTAAATCATTAATCTTACTTATAGTTCATCTGAACTTCGAAGGATTGAGAAGTAAAAAAATTTATTATGTTCACCTGCAACAAAAACAAAGGCATAAATTTGAGGCAGTGAAGAAGGAAGCCTGCACCCTCTCTCCCTCTCTCTCTAGTATATATACAATAAAATAAAGTAGTAAGCTTGTGTTGTCAACAAACAAATTGATGAATTAAGTGACCTAATTTTAATTCAGAATAGATTGTCTCTAATTATGTTATTTTGCACTGTTGAATGAATCTAAGGCAGATGAGGGGCAGTTCGTTGCCTTCCTTATTGGAATAAAATTTAGAAGGTCAATCTATACAAGTCACCCTTGGTTCTTCAACGCTTACCACACAATATATAACTTTCCACTTTAATAATGATAATTTCCTTATATTTGATGGCTAACAATAATAATGTTCCCTTCATCCTCACAAATAGTAAATTCTTAATTCTGAAGAAAAAAAAAAGGACTTTTGCGATACTTGAAAAAAAAGAAGAAAAAAGGGTTCATGACATGATTCGCAAGTCACCTTTTTCATTTCAATTAATGTTAACTTTTTCATGATTCGCATAATATATAATAATGCCCCCCCTCAGGCCAAATTTGTAAAGATGAAACATTATTGGTTTTTTGGAACTTCCTGAATTCAACATGTCATATCATATGCTTTTTCCTCTTTTGTTTTTAGAGGATTAGGTACACAACACCGCATAATTGACATCATTGTATTCAGTGCATGCCTCATGTGCAATAAGTCTTTTGGAATTTGATTTTACCACTTTCCGTCCAATGTGAATTCATTTGATTATGGGATTAATTTTGATGTCATTGGACTATATGTCGAGAAATTATAACGGTTAAAAGATGTTTAAAAAGAGTTATTTTCTAGTGTGATTCTCTCAATATCGTTTTAGATTTTTTGCTGACTCATGTCACTGGTGAAGTTGTACCGATGATTGCCATATTGTTATTTGAATGACTTCATTTACAATTTGTGTCATTTGTACTCTTTATTCTTATTGATCTAATAAAATTCTATCGCATTTTTATAAAAAAATAATAATAATAAGATCACCAAAATGGTTGGGGTAAACAAACAAATAAGTAAGGTCATCATGAAAATAATTGACACTTTTAGTTGTATTAATTACTTCCTAAAAGATTCCCAAAATCTCAATATATGGAGACAACTAAGGTTTACAATTGTGTGCAGCAATACAATCTACAAGATTATCACAAAGAACTTGTAAATAATACGAAACCAATAAAAAATAATATTGAATTTTAGAAAATTATAATATCATTATTGTTGGCAATAAATAAATAAATAAATATCCAATGACCAAAGTAAATGCCAATGTCGGCGTATGTTATTGATGGTGGAGCAACAGTGCAACACACACATGCATGATGCATGCACACAAATAATGTGAGATTAATAGTGAATTTTCCCGTGATAAAAATTAAAGAAAATAGAAAGAAAAAATATTGTGAGAGTCGTTTACCACATGAATATAATATGGGATTTGTATAATAATATTTCCCATCACTGAAAAGTGAAGGGCGAGTCATGCATGGGACAATTCGTAAGTGGCTTTAGTGTTTCACAACGGGACATTTTTGTCATTTTTGGATATTCCTTGGTGCTAGTGGCAGACGTCGTTTTCTCTCAATTTTATTTTAGACATGTTCCATTTTAACTAGGTTTTTTTTTCCCCCACAATTTTAACTAGGTATTTATCTCTCTCATTATACGACATTCTCAATGTCATATCTTATACGGTCTAAAAAATAATGATCCAAACTTTACAAACCACCGATAAATAAATAAATAACTTTAATGGCATTGAAACACAAAAATTGGTGGACTCATAAGTGGTTCCATGCTCGATCACGCATATACAGGAGTTCTTCCTCTAGAAAACCTCGGAACTTCATATGCCCTGATTTTGGTAATACTAGATGTCATTGTCACCTCAGAATTCTCCACAACATCATCAGCAAACACACGGATATGTTCCTTGGTTATATCAGATAAAATGATGAGCACGTGCTGCTCAACCTTAACAACCATACCAGTTGCACTGGGCTACCCAAGGGTGGATATCTATAGAATAAGTACATATGAAACACCCCCCTAAAATTGCGATAAATATAGATGATTATTGTTTTAAAAACACTTAGTGTTTCTCACATTTACTTCTCAAGGTTGAACCAACTAAACTCTTTTTTTTAATGCACACATTGCATTTGAGCTGGTTGCTTATCAATTGTATAATAAAGATTTTAAAAAGAAGGAAAAATTAGAGAATCCTTATTTTGTAGATGAAATTTGAGAAAAATAAGGGGATTCAGCTCCATCAATTATTTAATGAATTACCAAATATGATATTTGTACTATTTATCAATCATTTACAATTGGAATTAAAATAAAACTTGCACTACTGTCGAATTAAAGCAAGTGAGATTGGGTATAAAAAATCAGTCAAAACTCAACTCAGAAGTTGTTTTGACCTGTTCTTGTAATCTTGTTTAACGTACTTATTTAAGATACATACGACTGCGGTTGCGTGTAATTACCAAGCCCAGTCCCCTTTCTCTACGCTTCCGCTCGTTTTGCCAAAAATAATTCGACCGCTGCCAACTAACTAGACGGAGCAACATCAACGTCTGATCGAACACCCATCTACCTATCAACCACGTGGAAAAATCCCGAGCAAAGTTGACAACAAAAAAACCTAGCCGAAAAGCAGAGGATCCAAAATCAGTGAGAGAACTGAGCAAGAAGAAAGAGACGTTCCGGAAAAAGAGTCATACATTGCTTGGCTTCTTCTTCTGTGTTTACATCTCATTTTTTTCATTTTCATAAAATTTTAAAATTCCGTTTCCTTTTTTCGCCGACACAACGTATACACAGTGACACACACGCACTTTATTTTTTATTTTTTTGTCTCTCTTAATTACTCAAGCTTCGAATCTCCATCGCACTCTCTCTGAGACTCTGACCCTTTTCTTTAATGGCAATGCCCCTTATTACTGGTGGTCGTCTCCTACTCCAACTACTACTATCTGCAGCCCTACCATTTGGTTTTCTCTTCCTCTTCTTCGCCTGCGCCTCCATGGTTCTCTTGCATGAGCCTCGCCTCACCTGAACTCTCTCTCTCTCCCTTCCTCCCTGCTTCTAAACGCTATAATGGCTGATCGCAACTTCCCTCACTGTCTCTCTGTACCTTGCTTGCTCACTGGGTTTGTGTTAATCGCTTCGACCTTTGCTGTTCTGCCTCTCGTTAGTGGCACCACTGATGCTTCTGATGGTATGCTTTTTATTTTGTAAAAAAGTTTTAAGCTTTAATCCCGGGAAGCTTCTGATTTATGGATTTGGTGGTGTTGATTGGCAATGTGGATTTTTGGATAGAAAATGGACTTTGACTTTGGGGTTTTTTGATTTTGTGATCTATGTATGCATTTTTGTCTTCAAAGATGAAAACTTTAGATCTCGTTTGGTTGCTGAGTAGAAAAAAAAGCAGGAAAATGAAGATACACAGGCCTTTTATATTTTTTCCTGTTAATGTTGATTTGCTTCGTGGAAAAATGAGAAATTTACCAAAACCAGGCTAAAGCTCAGCTCAGGCAGAGGAATCTAAGCTTGATACTATTCCCCATATTTCAAAAATTCGGTTTCTTTTACCAGATAGGAAAGAAATGCAGGGTATATGTAGCAAAGCTTTTGTAAGAAATTTGCGTGCTTTTAAAAAAGTGTTGTTCTTTGCTTTGTAGTTCAAGCACTTCAGGTTTTGTACACATCGGTAAACAGTCCTTCCCAGCTAACTGGTTGGAAAATTAGTGGCGGTGATCCATGTGGAGAATCATGGAAAGGGGTAACTTGTGAGGGCTCAGCTGTTGTTTCAATGTATGATTTTATATTTTGAAAATGCAGCTTTGAATTTATGCAATTAATTCAACTGGTTTATTGACATTGTTAATGTGTCTTATTGTTGTTATAACAGAGAGGTTTCTGGGTTAGGTCTCAGTGGAACTATGGGATACTTGCTTTCTGACCTGTTGTCATTGAGAAAATTGTGAGAATATTATCATCCTGTTTTTCTTATGATTTTTTTGGGGGGCTTTTCCGAGTATAACAAATTCTATCATTTTCATTGATTTTCTGAGTTGTTAATATTAAGTTCTTTGTGTTCCTCAGTGATTTGAGTGACAACAATTTTCATGATACACTCCCGTATCAGCTACCTCCAAATCTTACAAGCCTGTAATGTTCATTCATTAATTTATTCATTCTTTCGTTTTGGAAGTTTTTTCATTGCCAACTATGATACTCAAAATTGTTTTTTTTTTCTTTTCTTTTTTGTGTATGTATGCACAGAAATCTTGCAAGGAACAACTTCACTGGGAATTTACCTTATTCCATTGCTAACATGGTTTCTCTCGGTTATTTGTGAGTTTACAGTATTGAACTTTAAGAATTGTTACTTTCTTATGCATTCCATGAGGCTGTGCTGACATGTTTCTGAAATCCATGTTCTTAGGAATGTTAGCCATAACTCACTATCCCAGTCAGTTGGTGACATTTTTGCTAATCTTGCAGGCCTTGCAACCTTGTAAGATACCTTACTCTAGCGATATGTATATATTTTCATAAGCATTCTGATAGCTTGATGTCATGAATATTTTGCCTGCGTTGTCTAGAATTCTTTTTTTGAAAACTTTTTTCATATAATGAGCCACTATGCTTTTCCTTGCAGGGATCTATCACTTAACAACTTCTCTGGTGATATTCCTAATTCCTTCACTTCATTGACCAATCTTTCTTCCCTGTGAGTTTCTTGAAGTGCTGATTTGTGAAATTTCTGTTTGTGAATATTATGCTATTTATTTGCTATCACTTGTAATGACATCTCAATTTGTGCCAGCTATGTGCAGAACAATCAATTGACTGGTTCTCTCAATGTTCTTACGGGTTTGCCATTGACTACTTTGTAAGTGTGTTTTCCCTACTTAGTTTGGCATTTATGATTCTACTACCCACTCTTATCTTGTTATGCACATTATCTTGAACAGAAATGTCGCCAACAACCATTTCAGCGGGTGGATACCACACGAGCTTAGTTCAATTCATACTTTTATGTAAGTGCCATTTTTATTCAATGCAGATCTTTATTCAGTGCTCAACTTTTTAAACAAGTCTAATTTGGCCCATAAAAATTGAAATAGTTATGATGGAAATGCTTTTGAAAATGGTCCTGCTCCTCCGCCGCCACCGTATAACCCACCTCCCCCAGGAAGATCCAATAAGAATCACAATCATTCTGGATCTGGAACACATCCAGAGCGTTCTGATGGAAAATCACGTGATTCAAAAAAAGGGCTGACAGTTGGGGCTTTGGTAGGGATAATTCTGGGTTCTGTTGTTGTTGCTCTCATTATCTCACTTGCTCTTGCCTTTTGCATTCGCAAAAATAAAGGGGAGGACCATGTTGCAAGAGCTTCAGGGGGAAGTCTCTCTGTTCCCACAAGTAATGGTAGAATCTCTTTCCCCACCAATATTTTTTTCCTTTAATTTTGGACTTTGGCTTTTTAATATACAGAAATATAAGTTGACAGGCATGTGATTTCTTTAAAACTAGATTAATTTTTTATTGCAACACTCAAAAGTTTTGATAGTTTTCTGACAATGACTAGCATATATTTTTTTTCCCAAAAAGTCAGAGCTAAAGCTTACCTATATTTGCAGGTGTATGGTCTTCTCTAAGCATCTTAACCATTTCAATGTTGCATCCTGTTCTATTTTGCAGTAAACACTGAGATGCAAGAGCAGAGGGTAAAAAGTGTGGCTACTATAACTGATCTCAAGCCCCCACCTGCAGAAATATTGGTGGTTGATAGGGTACATAATAAAAATGGATCAATAAAAAGGATAAAATCACCTATCACTGCTACTCCTTATACAGTTGCTACTCTCCAAACAGCAACAAATAGCTTTAGTCAAGAATTTCTTGTTGGTGAAGGTTCTCTTGGTCGTGTATACAGAGCGGAGTTCCCTAATGGAAAGGTACCTTTGTTTATGTATTGTTGTTTTCTTCCTTTTCTTTAAAACAATGTTGTATGGACGTGTTTAAAACTAGTGATGGTTGGATTAGCTAATGTAACAAATATTTCCATTATAAGAGATCGATGGTTCTGCCATTACTTTTAGCTGGTGGGAACTGTGCAAGGGTCCTGAATCTCATTCTTTCTCCCTACACGATACAAACGCACACACACACATTGGTGTATGTATGTATCTTTATTTGCTTTTGTCCTTGCTGTGTGGAGTGTGACTAATCTTAACGGTCGCATTGTTCAAAATTATGATGACCTTTTGCTTATTTAGTTTTTATGATGTGCAAATGCTCAATGCAAGTAAAAAGTTAAAATAAGATCAAATTTAGTTTGTTACCCATGATATAGACTTCAGTCTTCAATAGTAATAGATGGAGTTATCTCCACCATATACTTCTTGCCCTACCTGTTGCATCACTTGCTAATTAGGGTCAACTATATTTTGGCACCCTGAGCTCCAACTTCTATTTGAGGTTGATTTCTCCTGTAGTACCAAATAGGACTAGTGGCACATCAACTAATTTCTTTTTCTTCTATTTTTCCTACTAGATAATGGCCATTAAGAAAATTGACAATGCAGCACTATCCTTACAAGAGGAAGATAATTTTCTTGAAGCTGTTTCAAATATGTCGCGTTTGAGGCATCCAAACATTGTTACACTGGCCGGATATTGTGCAGAGCATGGACAGCGTCTTCTAGTCTATGAGCATATAGGAAATGGGAGCTTGCATGACATTCTTCATTTTGCTGAAGATGGCAGTAATACTCTGACTTGGAATGCCCGTGTTAGGGTAGCACTTGGCACAGCTCGGAGCTTTAGAGTAAGTTACAACTTACACGTATATGAAATTTAAGCCTCTCTCTCTCTCTCTCTCTCTCTCTCTGTGTGTGTGTGTGTGTGTGTGTGTTTGTGTAGGTGTGTCTGTTTGCACACCCTCACACGTGGATTAAAGGTGCATAATGATTACTCAAAAACACTTCTTAAGTTAAAGACCTCTTCTGCCTGCCAGGTACTTGCACGAAGTTTGCTTACCTTCTGTTGTGCATAGAAACTTCAAGTCAGCAAATATTTTACTTGATGAAGAGCTCAATCCCCACTTATCTGACTGTGGTCTAGCTGCTCTGACGCCAAACACAGAGCGACAGGTAAATGGATGGAGTTAAATATGGGTTGTGAGCAGTCCTCATACTTTTGTCCAAATGATTAATTCAACTTCATGATTCACAGGTTTCAACTCAGATGGTAGGTTCATTTGGTTATAGTGCTCCTGAATTTGCCTTGTCAGGAGTGTACACTGTAAAAAGTGATGTCTACAGCTTTGGGGTGGTGATGCTTGAGCTATTGACTGGTCGCAAGCCACTAGACAGGTATACCTGTCCCACTTTACTGAATTGTCAGGTTTATGATCTGGAGTTTCTTGATTTCATTTTAATGTTGATTAATAGTTTCCATTTTTCCTCAAATTCTTCTACTTTTTTAGTTCAAGGGTGAGGTCAGAACAATCCCTTGTGAGATGGGCTACTCCCCAACTCCATGATATAGATGCCCTAGCAAAAATGGTTGATCCTGCACTAAATGGCATGTATCCTGCGAAGTCTCTTTCACGTTTTGCTGACATCATTGCCCTCTGTGTTCAGGTAACTTCTTTATGAATGATAATACCAATTAGTTGCCCTCTAATGGCCTTTAAGAGCAGCTTAATACTCGGTAGTGATGGTTTAAAAACTAGGGAATTCTCAAAAATCACTTTAAATCAATGGCCTTAAATTTATTCCTTGTATGTCACTTTAAATAAATTCCCATATCTCATCTTTTATAATAACCAATTTACATTATTGGTCTTTTTGCATAGCCGGAACCTGAATTTCGGCCTCCCATGTCTGAAGTTGTACAAGCACTGGTGCGATTAGTGCAAAGAGCAAGTGTGGTCAAAAGACGTTCCAGTGACGAATCTGGTTTTTCGTACAAGACCCCTGATCATGAAGCAATTGACATGTCATTTTAAGTGTCCCTGCCATCCTTTTTTCCCTTTTTTCCTGCTTTCTTCTGCTGGGAAAGATTCTAGCAGATTCGAACCCAACCATAGAGAAGGAGACAAGTGCCTTTTCAACCGCACCACTTGGGTGTGGTGTCATCGCAGCCATCTTAAACCTGCTGGTATTTGCTATTTCATGTACTAGCTACCATGTGTGGAGGTGAGGGATGGCTGAAGCACATAGTTTCAAGATATTTGCAGTTTTTATATACAGAGGCCAGGGTTTGGATAAAACACACAAGCGAAGAGGAACATGCGATATGTACTAAACTTAGATGAAAAATATATGTAATTATGATTCATAGAGTTATTTGCACATAATAAGAAGCCTGAAAATCACTGTCAAACAATGCAATGCAATGCAAATAGTTGCAAATATTCTGACAGAATTTGAGTCAGATGCCCGCTGGAACTTGGAAGATAATTTTGTCTTGTTTTGGCAGATTTATTTTTCTGAAAGCCATGTAAATCAACTTATTATTTTCTTTCATTTCATGCGATAGAAACTAGAGGCAATGCAAAATGTGATTGATGATGTAGTACACTCACATGATGGCATATTTGATGTTGAAATAGTCTGCATGAAAAGTAAATAATTATAAATTATATTATGAGTTACGACAGAAACCTTTAAAATTCAATTATAATCAGCAGCCAAAATAAAGTTCAGTTATAATTCGAATTGATAAGGATAATAATAGATTTCGACCAAAAAAAAAAGAAAAGGATAATAATAGAAACCTTAAAAAAAAAGAGTCTAATTTTTAAAAGCTAATCTGATTCGCCATTGCGAAATCGTTATCCTAAACTCGACCGCAGACAATCTTCAAGAATACAGACAAGAAAATCAAAATATAAAACGGCAAGTCCTGGTTTGAACTCTGACAACTCCATTTCGTTCTTCCATTTTTAGCAAATTGCGGACATTCATTTTAGCCGAAGGACCCGAAGAGCAGATCGCACTCGTTTCGCTTCCGGCTTCTTAGCGTTTCTTCCTCAGGCTCTCTCTCTCAGCTCTTGGGGCCAAATCCAGAGGAGCAAAGCACAAATCAATGTCCTTAAACGCCATTCAAGTTAAACCAGTCTCAGAAGAAGAAGAAGATGGACCTTCCGCTCAGCCCGACCCCAACACCTCCTTTCCCAACCTGTTGCATTACCGCTCCGGCTCTGGCTCCACCACTCCGAGGAGCCGCCAATCCTCACCTGGTAACTCGCCGCGACTCGGCCCCACTCGATTCGCGAACTCGGACACGTGTGATTCACAATATACGCCGTTGTTTTTGGGGTTCGATAAGGAGCTGAAGATGCAGAGGAGGACCAAGAGGAAAGTAAAGAGGGCTTGGTATAGCACAAAGCGAGTAAAGTTTGTTGTGGGTGTGATTGGATTATTGGTTCTGGTTTTCTTGATGAATTGGGTTATGCTTGTACGGCTACAAGATCATGGGCTCCATTCTGGGTTTTCCGGGAATTCGTCTGTGGCTTCGGTATCGGTTACCATTCGGGTATGTGCATATGTTGGGAAAGTTTAAATTTTTCTTGGCTCAACTCTAAACTATTGAATTTGAGGTATATTTTTCATTGAGGTATGATGGGTTGCTTTGCAATTTGGTTAGTCAATGTGATTCAGGTATTTGAGAAAGAATAGAATTGTAGATTATATCAAAGAAACATATGCCTTTTCATTATTACCTCAGTAGCCTTCAGGTTATCAAACTGTCAAGCGTGACTTGCTGTAATTGCAATAAGATTGTTCATGGAAAAAGAGTTGCCGTCAGATTTGATTGGTCATGTTCTGTCAAAAGGTTCAAACTAATATCCCTAATATTATGTACATGAGTTGATGTCGGAATGAAATTGTTAAGGGCCAGTTTAAGTTACGTTTAAGTTTTTGGTTTTCAGTCCTTTTTTTTTATATTTAAATTTTATAAAAAGTTTAAGAGATAGAGGAAAATACATGAGAGAAATGAGGGAGGGAGGTGAGATATGAGAGATGCGAGGAAGAAATGAGGGAGAATACACAAAACTAAAACTAAGAAATACATGTAAAATTATTTTATGAACTATACCATGTACATTTTCTCATCCTTCCCTCACATCACATCTATCCTCTTTCTTCTCACTATTTTCTCTTTTTTCCTTTCCTATGTTTAATTAAAAATAAAAATAAAATCTTTTGCAGGAAAAATGGAGAAAACTTGGTAAAGAAAAAAAGGCACAGAAAGGTAATTACGGAAGGATGTTGGATTTAGCTGCGCATGCGTTGGCAGAGGTACTCTCCTCTGGTTAACTGGAATTTCAGTTTAGTTAATTAAGGCAAGCATTAATTGATGATGTCTCGTCCTAATCACTTGGTGTCGCTGATTCATTGATATGATGCAGGGACTGAATAAACCTGAGCCGAAAGATTTGTGGCTGGAGCCATTTGTTCCTGCTGCTTCTTGGAAACCTTGTGCTGACCAACGGAGCTGGGAACCTAATGGTATCTCTCTCTCTCTCTCTCTCTCTCTCTCTCTCTCTCTCTCTTTCTCATGTAAGTGTGGATGGAAGCACGTATTTTCATGCAAGTCCTTATCTATGCATTTTAAAGATTGCAAAACGAATGGATTAAGCTGGCTCTAACATTCATTTTTCTGTGGTACGTTATAGAGGGAAAGAATGGATACATTTTGGTCACTGCAAACGGTGGGATGAACCAGCAGCGAGTAGCTGTAAGTGATGCTTGAGGCGCTCACGGCTGTTTTTAGGATTACTTGTGTGCAAATTCTGTGAACTTGCACCGAGTCATAACTTAGCAAACATAAACATAGAATGTGGTTCTATGGGGCCTTATTTCGATGTGAGTTCTATTTCTTTACCTAATAGTATTTTATTTGGCTACAGGTTTGCAATGCTGTCGCTGTTGCACGATTACTCAATTCAACCCTGGTTGTTCCCAAATTTTTGTATAGCAGTATATGGAGAGATGTGAGGTGACCTATTTCTTCCTTCTTTTTTTCCACTCAAGAATTTTTCTTTGTTTCTTGTGCGTATGGTTGATGTCAGTTTTGTAATAAAAGAAAGCTGCATTTAACTTCTGGATTCAAAACTTGAATGGGGTTGGAGGGTTGTTGGGGTTGATTCTAATAATTGCTTCAGTATTCATATTCATATGATCATGGTTAAAATAATAATATTCATGTGTGCTTTCTTCATATAATTAATTGCATTTCCTGGTCTGCTGGGTATGAAATGAAAATTTCTAGCTCCAAATGCTTTCATGTGCCCCAGTTATTTGGGATATCTCCATTATAATTTTACTTTAGGTTTTTTTTATATAAAATTATTAATATCATTGTTTTATTAGCGGCGTTGGTGTTTTGTAATTTCTTACTGTTAACTTTTCATCATGCGTTATTTGGGACATCTCCATTATCATTTTTCTTTAGCCATTTTCTTTTCTGACTTTTTATTTATTTATAAATAATTGTTTTATTAATGGCTTTGGCGTTTGTGATGACTTATTGTTTTCCTTTAAAATAATAATAATAATGTGTTGATTATACTAACTTCATATATAACTAATGATTTATTTTTAATTTTTGTTATTCTCATATATTTGCCTTTAAAATTAATGACAACAAGTTGTATGATTTCATAGTCAATTCGGCGATATCTATCAGGAGGAGCATTTTATTAACTACTTGACTCCTGATATTCGAATAGTGAAGGAACTCCCTAAGGAGCTACAGTCACTAGATTTGGAAGCAATCGGTAGTGTTGTAAGTCCCTGAGCGAAATTAAATATTCTAACCATCCAAGTGTTTGCTCCCGTGATGAGTTTGTTTCTACTTGTTACAATTTGTTCCAGGTGACAGATGCAGACATCCCCAAAGAGGCAAAGCCAAGTTTTTACTTAAAAAACATTGTCCCTATTCTACTTAAGAACGGAGTTGTACATTTTCTTGGATTTGGGCATCGCTTGGCATTTGATCCAATACCATTTCAGTTGCAGGTACACAATAAGCTTCTAAAACCCTACCTTTAAGAGTTTCTGGCTAGGAAATTTTTAGTGGATTTTCGTCCTCTTCCTCCCCAAGTTTCACATTGTTGCTTGCCTACCATTTTTCTTTTTCCACTCTTCCTAATTGAGGAACTTCATCTAGAGACTTCGATGCAGATGTAATTTTTATGCCCTTCAATTTGTCCCGAAGATACAAGAAGTTGGTGCTTTACTTCTTCAAAGACTGCGTCAAAATGAAGGTCACCCTGGACCTCTGGATCGTTATCTGGTTGGTTCATATGCAAAACGAATCAAGAAAGACAAAAGTCATTCTAAGAAAGCTTCCAGATATCTTGCTTTACACCTGAGGTTTGAAATAGACATGGTAGCTCATTCTTTGTGTGAGTTTGGTGGAGGTGAAGAAGAGAGAAAGGAGTTGGAAGCATATCGTGAAATCCATTTCCCTGCATTGACAGTTCTCAAGAAGACTACAGTGTATGCAGTATATCATTTGGTTGGTGTGCTTATTTTTTTGTTAGCTCATAATATCATAATATGATATTAATGGTAGAATGAGAGAAGCCCATTTGGTCTAAGGGTTTCTGTTCTTGCACTTAGAATTTTATACATGCTTTTTAGCTGATCAATGAGATTGAGTTTATGGTCTTATCGAAGTTTCCTACGCGTTTCAGGCTGCCTACTCCTGCAGAGCTCAGGGAAGAAGGCTTATGTCCCTTAACACCTGAAGAAGCAGTACTTATGCTTGCTGCTCTTGGTTTCAACCGTAAGACACGTATATTTGTGGCAGGTTCACAAATATATGGAGGGAGATCAAGGATGAATGCTTTGACGAGCTTGTATCCTAAATTGGTGACTAAAGAAAATTTGCTTACGCCGACTGAACTTGAACCCTTCATGAATTTTTCATCCCAGGTAATAAGATGCTGTCAGATGTTAAGATTATTCCATTTCAGTTTTACGGCAACTTTTACATGACCAATTCAGTTCCTTCTGTAGTTAGCTGCACTGGACTTCATAGGCTGCACTGCTGCCGATGCATTTTCCATGACTGATTCAGGAAGTCAGTTATCGTCCTTGGTGTCTGGTTATCGAATATACTATGGTGGAGGAAGAATGCCAACGATACGACCAAACAAACGCAGGCTCGCGAGCATCTTTATGAAGAACTCCACTATTGAATGGCGTGTGTTCGAGCAGAGAATTAGAAAGGCAGTTAGACAAACTAAACATGTCCAACCAAGGCCCAAGGCAAGGAGTATGTATAGGTATCCACGGTGTGACGAATGTATGTGTAACATGACAATAACCGCCTGATTATTTTTTCATGCCTGCCTTAAGTTGTGTCATGCTCTTTTTCATGACTTGGCGTATCCGAGTCTTTGACCCAACGAATCGGAACGGCCAGGACTAACAATAGGGAGGTGGCTCCACATGAGTGTTCGCCTTGTTGCTAATTCAATTGTAATATGGAGTCTTCATCATGCTTTGTATTCTAACCATTGTTCCAATCATAATCTAAATCATTCAAATACCGTTCATTAAATATTTTTGGACTTTACTTATCATGGGTCCCTGTTATTTGAAAAGAAAGGGACTTTCTCCAATTTGGTAGTGTGAAAAGGTGTTTGTTTTTTGTGGGGTCTGCCGTGTGAGAAGGTTATGTGAGCGCGTATAAAAGCAGGCAAGTAGGAGGTACCCAGTCAGATATTTTATTTTCATGAAATTCCGGATTGCATTACAAATTATGAGGACTTTTAAGCTCCTCTAACATAAGCAACATCATATTGGCATCAATTTCCGCTGTATTGATTGGCCTAAATTTTGTATTCAAACCGTTGCACAAGGAAATGCATGTGAGAGAAAGCCAACATTTGCGTGCATTGGATTTCCTTAAGCATGGCTTCTGACAAGTATAGCAATAGATAGTGCAAACGAAAGCTAAACACTTCTCACGTGTTTGATGTCGAAACGGGGAAAACTGATAAGGGTATCCTCAGAATATGATTTAAACTTCCTGTAAGAACAATTTCGCCAAATGTAAAGCCATCCATTGCTTGTGTCACTTTAACTTGTATATGCAGCTCTTGGCTGCCTTGTGGAGCAATTCTAAACCAAGTTGGACACAGGTCTACTATTGTCCCATTAGGTGACAAAGCAGAGCAAAGGTAAGTCTCTGGCTTGCTCCCTATGTTTGTGAAAGTCCGTCGAACGATTTGAGACCCCTTCAATGCTGATAATGTTACTGAAGGAAGGTTCAGATTGGCTGGATGGTCAAGTGTGTTGTTGCACAATTCTCCAGTGGCATTTCTAACTGTAGCTGGATTGATCTCAGGTAATGAACACAAGAAACTGATATAATCTTCATATCCAGAAGACAAGACTAGACCGGGGTCCATGGCACGACTAGGACTGACAAAGCCAGCTCCGAAATCGAAAGGGGTGGAGGGATATGAACTGCCTATATCGGATCCTTCAGCCATTATAAATTCTCCGTCACCGTCATACTTTGTGGCAGTGGTGGAAATTGCAGATGCAATCATGGATGGAGTCCATGAAGGATAGTACTGCTTGATAAGTGCTGCTATGCCGGCCACATGAGGTGTTGCCATGCTTGTACCAGATAGTAGTGCAAAATTGTATCCTAAACAACCAAAACCCCCCAAATTTTGTTTAACTTTTGCTTTTATATTAAGGTATTGCAAGAATAGCACCAAAAAAGAAGAAAAAATTAAGTTGCAACTTCTACTTACCTGTTAATGTGGGTTCTAAGGCACTGATGGGGCTCCAAGCTGCCCAAATTTGATGCCCTGGGGCCAGGATATCAGGCTTTAGTACATCACAGGGAGTTCTGGAGCTGTTTATGAAATCTGGTCCCCTCGAAGATAATCTGCTTACAACGGGTGCTTGGCCCATGAAAGACGCAACTCTTCCTTCTCCAATAGCTGCTTTTGCTGCAAACCTAGTAGCAAATCCTTTCTCCTCCTTGCAAGTTTCTTGTTCATAGTATTGTAGAATAACCTATAATTTATTATCAATTCTTGTAAGATTCTGCTAGTTCGTATTAGGCTAAGGTTCATGGGAAATATGATGATATTGTTAATAATAGATACCTGGACATTGGTTACGTTTGGGACCATAATACCCGAAACTCCAAAAGGAATAGGTTCTGCAACGAAATCACCATAGTTTGGATTTGCAACCAGAACAAAACCCATAAATCCTAGAACTTTTGCGGTGTTGATGATGGCGGTGATGGTGGATGTGCCGTTATAGAAGCCCTCCGAGAAGGTGCAGATCACAACACTACCTTGCACCACATTGGGGTCCAATGCTTCTGGATATTGACACTCTTCAACATACGGTGGAGTCCTTGGGAATGACCCACTTGCCTTAAGTACATCCTTAGCCAAAACCAACTTATGCAGAAGTAAACCGTATCCAAAAGTTGGTCCTGAAAGAGAAATAGATAACCAATTCAAGAAACAGTTATGGATGAATTTGATCCATATAGGTATAGTTAAGATGTTCTTGAAATTAAGATATTAGTACCTGATAATCCCACACCTTCAATCTTTGTGCCATTTCCAAGAAGAACAGAACCAGGATAAGTTCTATCTGTGCTGGATGAAGCTACACCCACAGCCCAAGGGCTATAAGACACTACGCTTGAAGGAGCTGGCCCTTGATTACCTGCTGCTTGCACCACAAAAATCCCAGCTCGTCGAGCAAATAACATGGCAATATCAAACGTGCTTAAGAAGGTCGCCGTGTCTTCTGGCGGTTCATCCGGTCCTACAGAGAGTGTTAGGATGTCCACTCCATCTAGAACTGCCTGTAGTTGCACAAAGGAAAAGATATACAGGTCGCACGCACACACACACACACACCAGAAAGAAACTGCTACTTGTTATGGAACTAACTAGTAAGTTTCTACATTGCTTAGATGTCTAGTTGATTGGGATAATCTGTCAGGCACAGAAAGATGAAAGTCTAGAATATGAGTACTTACTTGATCAATTGCTGAAACCACATCCGTTAAAGTTCCAACTGTAGGATACACAGCTTTATATACAGCAATTCTGTTACACACTAAAATCAGAACTCAAAAGAAGCCAGAAATGTTTTAATTGAAGTCTGAAATAATCTTGAGGTTGCTGCAACAAGCAATAGACAACACATACCGTGCACATGGTGCCATCCCACTGGCTCTTCCATAGTAGAAGCCATTCACAACCACCGGAACTCCAGCATTTCCAGCGGCAATTGATGCCACATGACTGCCATGGCCAACTGCATCGAAGGGTGAAAGAAAATCCACTGTTGAGTTAAGTGTGGCAACAGCTTGAGCCCCAGCAGAGAAGAACTTTGCTGAAACGATTTTTCCATTGCATGAACTTGCTGGAAATCGAGGACCCGTGTTGCAAGCACCCGAAAAATGAGAAATATTGGAGGTGAAAGGGTTTAGAGGATCATAAGCAAAACTCGGGTGTATGGGGTTAATGCCTGTATCCACAAAACCAATCACAATTCCTTCACCCGCATTGTGATCATCTCCTCCTTGTGTCCATACTCCTTGGGGTAATCCTAGGAATTGAGGGGTGTATGTTGTCATCAACTTAGCTCCTCTGTCTCTCTCAACTAACTTCACTCTTGGAGCTTCTTTGAGCTTTTCTGCCTGTAATATTAATCATAATCAAGTTTATTATTTGCTCGAACTAATTATATGGAAAGAATTTAAAATTAGATAATACGTGAAGTGGGAGAGGACCTGGGAAGGGGTGGTATGGACAGCAAAGCCATTTAAAATGTGTTTAAAGCTGTAAAGCTTGCTGTAGCTTCCAGTCTCCAGAGCACTCTGTAGAAGTCGGTCATGAGAATCCACCAAGCGCTTTGCATGAGCCTTGAAAACTTCACTAACCATATTATCCATGCATGAAACCATAAGATAAAGATCACAATCATTAAGTAATTACCACTGTATATATATATATATAGGAAAACAAAATTAAACAAGTTGTTTGTTAATCTCACCTGTTTAGGTCGAGGCGTCTTCCATCTCCATACAATGCAACTGGGTCTCCTTCCATCAAAACTATATATATTGCTCGCTCTTCTACAAAACTAGTAAATACAACAGAAACAAGAAGCAGCATGAAACATAATGGAGGCATTACATTGGCCCTTCCTGTCATGGTTACATTACAAACAGAGAAATATCAGGGATTATGATTTTGATTGTTTTTGGTTTTAACAATTAATTGTGGTGCTAATAAGTTCCAATATATAAGTCTCCAGTGATCAATTATGGACAAACATTACTTTGTCACGTTTGACAGATTTAAAATGAACAAGTTGCTATATGAGCCATGCAGACAATCAATGATTAACCGTGCCATCAATGTGAATAGGAGCTTTTTAAGAGTAAAACCAGCCCGCTTTGGACTAAGCCGTTATCATTTATTGAATTATGCTCATGTTTTCAAAGTATATGTCACGCTGTTCATGCTGCCATCTCACACCAAACAACCTTGATGAGTTCATGTCCTTTTTCCTTTTAGGGTGGGAAAAATAGAGAAAACGATAACAAAAGTTGGGTTGTGATTGTTGATTTCAGTTATAATTCAAAATCTACCGAGTTGAAAACAGCAGCTATCAGACCAGATGTTTGCTGTAGTAGCATTTTCATGTGAACTTTTATCTGCGAAAATGTTTTCACCTGCAGTGAAGCATCCCATGTTTCTTGCAGCTTAAAACATACAAAAAGTTACATCTTTTTATATCTATAACTTCTTTCTTAATACAAAACCACGGCCACCATCATTCATCGTACATAGATTTTTTTTTTTGGTCTGAAGAGCCTTCCTATTTTGGTACCAGGAAAATGGAGAAGTGCAGCAGCACAGCTGTGATTGTGTCACATAGCTGTCTCATGAGTTGACTAATCTAGAAAGGAGCAAAATGGATTCAGATGTTAATACTAAAAGTAAGATCCGGCAATTTGGCATAGCAATAGACAAAATGATATTCTGTCAAGATAGAGAACAAGGTTCGAATTGAATTATGTTTTGTTAAATATACAGGACCAATTTCCTAAATGTGGAGCTGGTGCATATAGCCTAAAGTCAAACTAAGGTCCTGATATCCTACTGTACAGTCCACATGACAGCAATCAAAAGTCTCGCCTCTAGCAAACCTATGCTTGCAAAGGAAGTCATTTCTTCCGCCGCTTCAGCTCTCCCTGCAAAAGGTTATGAATTCTGATTATTCATTTTGTAGGAATCGTAGTAAAAGTAAGAGCAACAGTTACTGTAATAATTATAACATAACTTGATACATGGAGTATAGGATGAAAAGCAAAACCACTCTATTTTTAACCTTAAAAAAATTTTGAATTGAAAAGAAAAAACCTTAAACACTGCATGAGCTTGTTATGGGCGAAAACAAATCTCATAGCCCAAAAATAACATCGCAGAATAAACAAGGAGAATGGACAATACATGTCCATGACAAAAGCAATGCAGCATTGATCATAAATTTACAATAACATGTAACACTGCTAGTTTAATCATGCACTCTTGTGACTGCCAGATTAAATTTGCTGTGAACCTATCACACACAAAATTGCATCTCAGAAAGAAAAAGTAATCAGACATGACGAAAAAAGAACTGACAAGTGATTCATCAAGGACTAGACCATCACACAGATACTTGGGACGCGTGGTTTGTCAATAAATATATTTTAGAACAATTAACTAAAACTCCATTATGAGTAGCCAAACCTTTGCACCAGCTTGTGGTGATGCTGAAAATGCGTTCTGGGGCTTTTTCACATCCTCCTCAGATGAACATTCTGAACAAAGAAAGCTATCCAATTTTTTTGCTTCTACAATAGTCATGCCCACGCAAGCAGGATGGTACCTGTAAGTCCATAGTAAAAAAAAAAAAAAAGCATCTATGAGGGTATTGAAGATGTACTAGGGGAGATTCAATAATGTTGCAACAATGACCCAAATTTCTTCCAAACAAGATTCAATAATTAAATATTCATAGTATTCATAGTATTAAGCCCATCATGGACTTCAGGAACCACTCTCAAGCATGAATATGAGCAATAAACTTCTAAGCAACAGACATGGAAATTAACCTTCATACAGCGCAATGTTTAAGTTGGTTAAAGTAGAAATATAATTTAAAGCCACCAGGAGACACAGGAAATTATTGTCAAAAGATCATTCCTTTTCTTTTCCACCTTTCCATGTTTAAATTGCTTCTTCCAAAACTTATATGTTGTCTGTATACATACTAAACAAGTGATCAAGACTGCAAATGTTAGAGCCATTAAAGATACTTTATTTAATGTTTCTTTTGGGGACAATATTCAAGTAAGACAACACAACACATCCAACAACTCAAATCTCAAAAACGCGCAATATACTAAGAAATAAAAAGAACTTGAAGAAATCACCAGTCTTTGCACCCCTCGCACTGCACCATGAGGTCATCCGGGTTATATGGCATCTCACACTTGCAATACCTTCAAAACCGACAAAAACAAACCCATCAAATCCAATCCATAAAAACCACATTTTCACTCAAACCAAAGCAACAGGAAAAGACACTCACACAGCAACTCTGTCTGGTGTGAACGCTCCAGTAGCAGCCTTGTACTCAAATCTACAGTAATAATCTTCAGCTCCCACATTCTCAAGCTTTGTGTAGCTCTTGAAAGAGTGGACCGTACACTTGCCTTCAATGGTGTGAGCGCTCTGAACATCATAGTGGTCAGACAAGAAGAGCTCTTTGGCTCCATGGAACTGTCTGCGCCCTCCTATGGACTCCTCTGGCCTATAGTACCACCTGACTCTCACTTTCGTGTTGCCCCGGTTGTCAGCTTCGATCTTCTCGATGCGTGCCACGTACGGAGGCTTACCGGTGTCCGATGGGCGCATCAGCACGCAATCCCCAGCTGCAAAACCACCATTTCTTCAAAGCTTCCCAAAAAACAAAAATCAAATTTTTTCTTCAGCATTTTTTGGAAACAAATAAAAAGCATTGTTTTCTTTACCTCTGACGACCTTGTTGGTGCCTCTGATCGTGTACGAATCCGCGTCCCTTTTCCCCGGTCTAGTTTTGGCCATGGAGGGTCTTTTCAAGGAAGCCTTGGTGCTAGAAAATGTAGCAACTTTGAAGCAATTTTAATGGGGTAAATAGGTTTCCTTTCAAAGCCCTAAAATTTGGACACGCGGGAGGGGAGAACTCAGAACATAAACCCTAGGCGCTGGTTCTCGTGGAGACAAAAAGAAGAGATGAAGACAGAGCACAGGCGAGTGTGACGCTTCGCCTTTATGGTAGATATCTCAGGCTCATAATACGCGTCTTAAATTTTGGCGTTAATGCCTGTTTTTTTCGATGTTTTGCTGCTTCATCTCTGTCTCTTTGAATGCTTACAATTTCCACGTGTCAAAATTAAAATACGACTCAAAAAACAAATTAGCATAAAAAATTAAGTGTGTGCGTCGGGTCGGATCGGATCCATGACACACATTTCTTAACGCGACTGAGTCAATGTTTACTAGTTTCTCATCATCCTTTCTTTTATTTCTCTCTTCTTTTTTTGGGGTTACATGATTGGAGGAAAAAAAATCCCACTGGGGTTCGATCCTGGATGCCATGGGGAGAGAGAATCCACCACCACTGTGGTGGGATCCCATTTTTCTCTCTCCTTTAGATATTTCGATTTCAAGTAAAAATTTCAATAACACCCATTTAAGTGGGACACTTAAATAATTACGACCCCATACAGTAACTTAGCTTCGTAACAATAAAGGTTTACAACAATTAACAAAAGCAACATACACATTAGTTTTTGGCTAAAAATTTTGGCCTTCTTTTAGCTGGTTCCTATCCTAAGTTAAAAGTAATGGAGTGGTGCATGGAGACAAGAAGAAACTAGTTCAACGTTTAATTGGAGTGTGCATCCGCTCAACAATTTCATTTACCGCAGCACGGGACATCACCAGTGTATCATGCTGCAGGATGCTGTAGACGTTCAAACCCTGCAAAACTTGTGAATCAAACATTTTCAACGGAAAAAATTTTGTCAAAAATTTATACTCTTAAGCAATTGCTAATGTATGAAGACGCCCGCTGATCTTTGGAATAATGTGTCTGTGGAATGGCATATCATCTCAGGCTGCATATAGTTTGCTAGCTATAATACAACACTTCTTAAGGGTCAGAAAGAGCAACTTACTACTGCGGGCAGCACATTCACATAATGTAAATTTTGTGTAGCCAACTTGAGCTTTTCAGGCAAGATACCATCTACCAGCAGAAGTTTCTTGGAGTTCTCCATTTGCTGGACGTAGTTCACAATATTCTTGGTTTTATGTGTTGGGACCTCAAAATCATCAAAAACCAGAAGCTGCAGTTTCATACAGTTTCTCTAGTTAAGTTCCATTTAAAACATAAAAGTTTAAATATTTAATTAAAATAACTCAGCCCCATTAGCACACAAAGCAAGAAATCCATTTAGAGAGAGAGAGAGAGAGTTGCCTTTCCCTCTGCTGCTCGAGCTGTCAGAGCAATCTTTAGCCCTAGACGCCGAACCTTCTTATTCAGCTTAAAAGCATGGCTTCGTGGCTTAGGACCATGCATTGTGGAACCTCCTCTGAACTGTTAACACCCATTAAATTCATTATGCAAAAGCATCTTAAAAAGGCAAAGTTAGATTGAAAATCAAGAAACATGCTAATTTCAAAGCATAATAAAATCAGTACCTGGGGGCTACGCAATGATCCCTGCCTCGCTCGACCAGTACCCTTCTGATTCCATGGCTTTCTTCCAGTCCCACTAACCTCACTAATAGTTTTTGTTGAATGTGTTCCCTGTAGACCACTCAACAAGCATAAGCTTTTTTCTCTTCTTTCTCACATTCACTTGTGTATAGAGTCTCACCAACATTATTTCAGTGGTTATTACATAATTTTTGCTAGACCTTCAAAAGTATTTTAAGCATGGACAACAAGAATTTCAAAACATATGACATGTGAAAATAAAATATAGGAAAGTTATTGGTCAATTGACTTCATCTTATGCAAGAACCCACATACTTTGTATGTGATCCCGAATGCTCCCCCACAAGTTCCCAACAAACAAACCAAAATCTCACTAAAGCAAAGACTATGTACTTCCAAGTGGCCTAGCAACTAAGATTCTTTTCTTTTTTTAAAGTTCAGGAACAGAATGCAATATTTGGTCAGCCATCGTTAGTGCCAATCTTTACATGCTTGAGGTGTCAATGCTTCAGTTTATAGATAAGTCAATACCTGTTGCCGTTTTGCTAGCTGCCATAGTACAACCCGATGAACAATATCCTTCCTAATAGGTACATCAAAAACATCACCAGGCAAAACTGCTAAGCCTTTATCTTCGTAATGAAAATTTGTCACTGGAATTACAAGGTCTTGACGGAGCCCTAAATTACAATACACAAAATCATTAAAGAAGTTCTGCATGTTTTTTTTATAGATAACATTAATAAAACATCCTTACAGCTGGTTTATAATGTAAACCCAGTAAGTAATATATAAGTTTTACCAAAAACTAACAATTGATGCATACCTACACTTGCCTAGCCTGTGTTTTCACTTGTCTCAATTACTATTTGCAATGGGTTTTAAGTAGGAGAACATCAGAAGCATGCAGTCATTCTCTTTTATATCCATTGCAGAGATCAGGGACAAGACATTTGAAATTTATGCCAACAATTGGGCAAAAACTTCAGCCCATACCCACTGTATAACAAATAATGCAGGCATTTCAATACTTATAATGCTTTTCCTAGGTAACATAAACCTGAACACAAGCAATGTTTTGTGACCTTTCCTCATACCTATAGTACCCTCTGATGCAACAACAGGCTTTGCAGACAATAAATTAGAGGGAAATGCACCTCCACTTGATTCTGGAGTTGAGAAAGAAGTTAAAAGCCTTCGATTTGCTAGAAAAGATGATCCAGCCTATATTGAGATACAATATAATATGAGTTCATTACTGAGTTCCAAGGTATACAGAAAGCAAAGAATCCAAATAAATCACCATGTTGAGTATATGAACATGCTGCACTGATTCATATGATAATGCTTTCATGATATTCTTTTCTTTTTTAAATGTAAAAAAAATTCAGGTACGGTGGAATGAAAACAGATATGATGCAAGAATACCTTAGAAATAGGTGACAATTCTTCACAAAATAAGATATCCCCTGGAACATGGCCACATAAATCTGTTCAAGGACCAAAATAAAGGCACAAAAAGAATAATATTTGCAATGCCACAAAATGTTCCAATCACATAAGTCAATAACAAACAGCTTACAACAAAAGTATACACGTCCTCACCGAGAGAAGCATGAAATGATGGATATAAACTACTTGGAGAGTCACACCGGCCCGATGCTAAGACGGAACCAAATGAGCGTAAAAGCCTTCTGGATACTGACAAAGCCATACTAAAAAAACACTACCAAGACTTGGCCGAATTATATTCAACTGGTTATGTACATCCACAAATCAGCTTTCTCAATGTTCCCACTACAAAAGGACACACCTTTAGACCCTAAATCAATGTTTTCGTTAAATATATATGTATATCAAATTGATAGTTCATCTATTATGCTCTCATTACCACTAGAACTATTGCCTACATCCCCAACAGCACTCATTTCCTCTTCGAAAAGATCATATTTTTTTAAGCTGAGGAATGATTAACGAATCTCAAACATAAATGCTCATCAGAAAAATATAGAAGCTTTTAGCAGCTGAGGAATGATTAACGAATGGTAACCTTAATTTTTTTCTCAAAGTAATATTCATCCAAATACAATATTGACAAAGCAATACGAAGATAATAAATGCCCAGACGGTGTAAGAGCTAATAAGAACAAGAAGCAAGTACCGTATCCGTATGGAAGTAATCGATGTAAATCTGGCCGTCGAATGCATTCGGAGATTTACAACCTCCAATCCCCTTCCTCCAGCCAGAGAGAGAACGTTTTTCAGTTAGGAGGAGGGCAGAGCGAGAGAGTGTGAGCTAGCCGGAGGAGCCAGGTCTGGTGCGGAAATTGACAACGGCAAAGCCGACTCCAATATTATTAGATTTTGGGCTTTTTATGTAGCAGGCCCAATATGAAGCCCAAGTATTCTACATTGGGCTGCTGTACTATTTCTTGTATAATAATTTTTCTCACGAATAAAAATGAAATTAGAATGTAATCGTCAGCCAAAAATAAATATAAATTAATTTTTTGTTTTCAAGATTGTTGTGAAGGCCACAATTTTGTATTTTGATTTTTCTTTTCATACCCTATAACTAAAAATATATGTAAGTTAAGGAGTTAATGATTTCTACTCTTAGTATAACATATATTAAAAAATATTTAACCTACTAATATATCTAATCATCGATACATTCTCCAATATGAATTTAAGTTAAATGCAATCCAATGGTCAAGATTAGAAGTATGTAATCAATTTTTAACATATAATACTTATTAAAAATTTATATGATATGGAAATCTTTAGTTTGCGGATTTTCTCTTAGGGTTATTCATAGCAATGGTCTCTCAATTATATCTGTAGTTACACTTTGGTCCCTCAATTTAATTATTAGTTGCAGGATCACTCAACTAGGTGTTATGTTGCACAGTAATCCCTCCGTTAAACTCTGTTAAATTTTCTATCAAAATGAGGGTAAGTTTGGAAATTCATCCACAACCCCTCCCTCTCCTCCACAACCCTCCATTTCTCTCTCTCGCCTTCAGGAGTAAGAACTAAGAACAGAACCATGGCGTTAGTTTGCAGAGTTTTGTCAGCAACGAGGAGGAGTTTACAACCCAAGGCTTTGGCAATTTCTAGTAGCTCTCAGCGATGGTTGAGTAACCAAACAATTTTGCTTCAGAGGTTGGTTGTGTTGAAATCCTAGGTTGAACACTTCACAAAACACGTAAACACACGTTTGCTGGACACTCAAATGCTGGGAGAATATCTGTTATTGAACCAATGAACAACTGTGGCAATAAATAGCCTTACAAAGGAAAACTAATAATCAGAAATAAGCAGCCCACGTTTTACCAACCTAACAACGTGGTATATGACTAAGAAGAATCAAATCAAATAACTTATTCCTAAAGTATAGGACTTATCAACAACAACTGAAACAGCCCTACAAACTAGGACAACTAACCCTTATAGCTAGGGAATCTTTAACAACTTCAACATCCTCCCTTAAACTGAAAACTATCAGCAATCAGTTTATATCCATGAGTGGATAAACACCCAACAACTCCCTTAAATTCTGAAACACGTCCAGCTTCAAAGGCTTGGTCATGATGTCTGCCACCTGCTCCTGTGAAGAACATTGGACCAATTCCACGACTGCATCCTTGGTGAGCTCTCTTAGAAAATGGAATCGAACATCTATGTGTTTGCTACGCCCGTGCATCATCACTGGATTCTTTGAGAGCTTAATAGTCGAACTATTATCACAATAAATTGTTGTGGACATTCGTGGTTTATGATTGAGCTGCTGCAAGATTCTCCTTAACCAAACTGCTTGACATGCACTCGATGCTGCAGCTATAAACTCAGCTTCAGTTGTAGATAAAGTGACCACAGCTTGTTTCTTTGAAGACCATGAAACTGCCCCTGAACTCAACATGAAAACATACCCAGAAGTACTCTTCCTATCATCTTGATCTTCAGCATAATCACTGCCAGTGTACCCAATAAGTTCGTCTTTTCCTCCATTCCTGTATAACAACCCAAAACTCACCGTGCCCTTCAAGTATCTCAACACTCTCTTTGCAGCTCCAAGATGCAGCTAAGGAGGTCTTTCCATGAACCTGCGATCAAACTGATAACATACATCATATCTGGTCGTGTTGCAGTTAGGTACATAAGGCTGCCCACAATTCGTTTGTAGAGAGTATTATCAATCGCCACTCCCTCTTCATCCTTCATCATTTTGAACCCGGGAACAATAGGGTTATGGACTGCATTACAATCATTCATATTAAACCTCTCCAACACTTCTTGAGCATATTTCCGTTGACAAACATAGATGCCTTCCGACCTTTGAAGCACTTCTAAACCAAGAAAGTAACTCATTTTCCCAAGATCAGTCATGTCAAATTCAGTCATCATAGAATGCTTGAATTTTCTGAACATAGACTCATCATTCCCAGTGAATATAAGGTCATCAACATAAAGACAGACAATTAAAAATTTACCTCCATCCATTCTTCTGACAAATAAAGTGTGTTCATGTGGACACTTCTCAAAACCTTCCTTCATGAAATATGACTCAATACGGCTGTACCATGCTCGAGGAGCCTGTTTCAGACCGTATAGGGCCTTTTTAAGCTTATATACCTTGTGCTCATGTCCCTTTTGTTCATAGCCTGGAGGTTGTGCCACAAAGACTTCTTCATTTAATTCACCATGTAGAAAGGCCGACTTGACATCTAGCTGATAAACAGTCCAAGCATTCCTTGCTGCAAGTGAAAGAATGACACGAACTGGATCCAAGCGAGCGCACAGGTGCAAACACCTCTGCGTAATCGAGTCCATATCGCTGGCTGTACCCTTTTGCAACTAGACGCGCTTTATACTTATCCACTTCACCTTTCTCGTTGAACTTCGTTTTGTAAATCCATTTTACCCCAATTGTTTTTCCTTTTGGTGGCATCTCTATCAACTCCCATGTGTTATTCCTTTCTATTGCTTCAATTTCTGCATCCATTGCCTTCTTCCATTTGTCACTTTTCACAGCTTCTTCATAAGTAACAGGATCAAATTCAGCAAATAAAGCTAGGTGAGCCATACCTTCCTCCTCGGAGAGGCTATCTCCACTAACATAGTCTCTCATCCAAGCTGGTGGTCTTCGAACACGTACTTCTGTATCTGCCCGGTCATTATGATCAGATTCTTCGCTCTCTAGTGTTGTCTCATCAGTCTCTAGAATCTTCTGTATTGTTATCATTCCCTGGATCTGCTTCTTCATTCTTTTCCCACTCAAGATCAGCCATGATTGTTGTTTGGTGATTGTCACTCCAGTCCCAAGCTTTATCTTCTTCAAAAATAACATCACGACTTATCACTATCTTCTTAGAAACTGGATCAAAAAAACGATAGGCCTTGGATTCCTCGCTGACTCCTAGTAGGATGCACTTCATACTTTTGTCATCAAGTTTAATCCTCTTGCCTCAGGAACATGCACGTGTGCTAAACACCCAAAAATCCTGAAGTGCTCCACTGAGGGTTTAGAGCCACTCCAAGCTTCTTGTGGTGTCATGTTTCTCACTGCTAGAATTGGGCTTCTGTTAAGTACATGAATGGTCCAATTTACTGCTTCTGGCCAGAAAGTTCGTGGGATGTTCTTCTCTCTAAGCATGCTTCGAACCATGTTCATAATAGTTCGATTCTTCCTTTCTGCGACGCCATTTTGTTGGGGAGAGTAGGCAGCTGTCAACTGCCTTTGAATTCCATTCATGTTGCAAAAATCTGTGAATTCCAGTGAAATGAATTCACCCCACGTCTGTACGCAGATTCCTTATGCTTAAATTGGTTTCCTTTTCAACTCTAGCCTTGAAACTTTTGAAAATATTAAGAGCTTCTGACTTCTCAACCAAGTAGTACACCCATGCTTTTCTACTGTAATCATCAATAAAAGAAATGAGATACCTCTTCTTACTGTTGGAGATCGGATTAATCGGCCCACATATGTCTGCATGCACAAGTTGAAGAATCTGAGATGCCCTCCACATACTCTTCTTTGGAAATGGATCTCGTTGTTGCTTTCCCACCAAACATTCTTCACACACTTTTGTGTGTGCTTGGAATTTTGGTAAGCCATTCACTATATTCTTTTGTTGAAGAATTTTTAGACCGCTCCAGCTCAAATGTCCATACCTACGATGCCATAGGTGAGATTGATCATCCGTAATAGTATTAAAACACTTCTGTCCTTGTGAGTGCGTGCGAGCCAATAAGATAAACATTCTGTTTGCTGCCATTGTGGTCTCCAGATCAGTCCTCTCTCTGGATGAAAAATCCTGCACTTGCCATGCTTGATAAGGAAAACAAGCCCCTTCTCTTGCAACTGTCCAATACTTAGTAAATTATTCCGTAGATCCGGCACATAAAATACTTCAGTAATGACTTGCATAATTCCATTGACTTCCATACGAACATTTCCCTTTCCTAGCACAACCAAGCTTGAATTGTTCCCCAGCTTTACAGATTTCCTGAAGGTATCATCAAAATCTCTGAACATCTCCTTCTTGCCACACATATGATTGCTGCATCCGAATCCAAGAACCATAATTCTTCTCTGTCATCCTCCTTGATATCCACATAAGCCATCAACAACACTTCTTCACTAGTTTCTGTGTAAAAACCTTTTGAATCCTTCTCCTTTTTAGGACATTCCCACTGAAAATGCCCAAGTTCATGACAATTGTAACATTCGAGGGTGGACTTGTCAAATCCATTTCTACCCCTTCCTCGTCCCTCTTCCTCTGAAACTGTTGCGTCCACCTCGCCCGCCTTGATACACATCATGAGTGACCTTGAGAGCTTGCTCATCAACTGTGTGCCTCCCCATCCTTTGCTCGTGTACCAACAAACTGCTTTGTAGTTCATCAATAGATAAGATGTCAAGATCATTTGATTCTTCAATGGAGCATACCACATAGTCATACTTAACAGTCATTGATCTCAGAATCTTTTCAATAACCACTACATCTTCCATCTTTTCCCCATGAATTCGCATCTTGTTGGCTATGGTGAGAGTCCGTGCAAAATACTCATTCACTGATTCCCCTTCCTTCATATGTAGAACTTCAAACTCTTTGCGAAGAGCTTGTAACTGTGCACGTTTGACTCGTGCTGTGCCTTGGTACTTCCGCTTCAAGGAGTCCCATATATCTTTTGCGGTATCTTTCTTCAATATCGTCTCCAGAATTGCTCGATCAATGGCCTGGAACAAATAGTTCTTAGTCTTCAAATCCTTTAGCCTTTGATCAGCAATAGTCTTCTTCTGTTCATCTATGAGATTTTTCTCATCTGCTTCTGCAGAAATCCCAATCTCCACCAAACTCCAATATTCTTTGGAGCGCAAGAAATTCTCCATGAGCATACTCCAATGATCATAGTGTCCATCAAACTTTGGAATTGCAGGTTGCACAAAACTACTTTCAGTCGTCATGGCGTCGTTGTGGAATGATAAAACTAGCTTCGCTCAGGCCCCAGTGAGTAAGCTCTGATACCAGATGTTGAAATCCAAGGTTGAACACTTCACAAAACACGTAAACACACGTTTGCTGGACACTCAAATGCTGGGAGAATATCTGTTATTGAACCAATGAACAACTGTGGCAATAAATAGCCTTACAAAGGAAAACTAATAATCAGAAATAAGCAGCCCACGTTTTACCAACCTAACAACGTGGTATATGACTAAGTGCCCGTTTGGCATCGCTTATTGGGGGGATAAGTGATTTTTAAAAAAAGTTCGGAAGCCAAACCCGTTGGTAAACTGGTAAGAAAATCACTTATTGTTAAAAATTGCTGTGAGAGAAAGCTATAAGGGAAAGCAACTAATGAGGAGCTGTCATTTTTGATTATTATGAAATCAGTTTCAAAAGGCATTGGGTTTAATGATTATGCAACAATTATTTTATGATTTTGTTGAAATCAATATCAACAACACTTTTAACAAAAAATTTACCAAACGCCAAACTGCTTTATCTTACAGCTGATTTCTCTCAAGAAATCTAACAGCGATTATTTTTTCAGCAGGCAATAGGAATGCCAAACTGGCCCTAACAGAATCAAATCAAATAACTTATTCCTAAAGTACATGACTTATCAACAACAACTGAAACAGCCCTACAAACTAGGACAACTAACCCTTATAGCTAGGGAATCTTTAACAACTTCAACAGGTTGAGGAACCCAATTCACGCATCAAAAGCATAATTGGTTCCAAGGAATTATCTGCCCTCCAAAGCTCTTATTTTTCCAGGAAAACCCTCCTCACTTCTCTCGCATCTTCTTCCTCGCCTGATAAATCTCGCTTGGTAATAATCACCCATCAATTGCGATAGTTGTAGCCCTACCACCATTAATCCCGATTCCAACCACCTTCTGGTTACCATAAAACCCAACCACCCTCTTTCTCTCAGTGACTCACTCTCTCACTCGTGAAATACAAGTAAAAACACAGAGCAAGCAAACCCCAACTCGGAAGCTCTAACTCACTGAGTCAGGCATGCCGGTGGCCTCCACATCTCTTGCTTCCCAACTCTCTGGCCCTAAATCCATCTCCTCTTACTCTGGTCTGCGACGATCGTGACCTTCGAGAGGTTGAGAGGGAAGAGGGGTTGGTGGGTTATGCTGGTCTGAAGATATTTATTATGAATATTTGGAAATATTGTTGTTGCTGTGCGGCTTCTTCTTAATTGAATTTTTTGGTGTCGGCAAGGATTGGGTTGCAGCAATGGAGGGTTGTGGATGAAGTTCCGAATTTATCCTTTTGATAGAAAATTTAACAGATTTGACAGAAGGACTGCTGGTGCAACATCTATCGGAGCAACATAGCACCTAAATGAGTGACTCCTGCAACTAATAATTGAATTGAGGAACCAAAAATGTAACTACGTGTATAATTGGACCATTCCTGCGATTAACCATTTCTCTTATTAGCACTCCAAACCATCAACACAAAGAGTGTTTTTTAAAAATAATAATAATAAACCATGTCTTCGAACCAAAAAAACCCACCCCAACCACACCTAAAATTATAGCGACACTTCAATTCAAAATGGAGAAAAAGTCGGAACTTTTTGATGCAAAATCAAACAAGCAATTTAAGTGCTAAATATCGTAATAATAAATAACCCCTACATAAATATATATTAGTACACATAGATGATTGTGTGACAATCACAATCCAATTGTCAAAGGTCATATATATAAATTGTTCGGAATGACTACAATTAATAAAGATATTGGAATAATCTTAGCATCATACTAATTAATTAGTTGGCATGTTGTTGTTGAGTCAGAGCAATGTGGGAGAAATATCCATGGGAAATGGGTTGCCCAAGACAGTGTCCATGTAATAGTGGCCAGGGTGTGTAGCATCCATCACCACAAACTGCATATCCTCTGAAGGCTTCCAATGCCTCTTCCTTTGGTTGATAAACCAGTTGTTTATTTGCTTCTGGTCCAGCCCTGTCGATTCTGCTAGTGCCAGCTTCTGCGACTCCTGTAAATGCATCAACACACGCATGCGTAGGTACGTAGGTACATATATACATATATACATAGTGAGATGAGTGAGAGCAAAAACTATGTAGAGCCTACGAAATTATTGATGAACAAATCCAGCAATTAATGTTTAGATAAATTGATAATAATATGGTACCGATGGATAAGGCCATTTGTAATGCCTGCTCCACCAATCCAGCAACTGTTGCCTCGCTTCTTTAGGCAGCTTCCCTTTCTTCCTCTTCTTCATGAACTCCTGCTTCAAACTGCCCAGATATCCACTGTACTTGCGCAACAGCTGACCTTTTAGCTCCCTATCTTCTGCTTGTGGATCTATGAAGTTGTTATTAACATCAACCTCTTCCTCAGATGATCCATTCCTATCGAGCCCATCGCCACAAACTGATGACACACATCATGAATACATATACAAGTCCATCAAGAAGGAATTGAATCAAAATCTCTAACCATGGTAAAACTGAATAGAAAACAAGAGTTCCCCAAGAATCCCTAAAGCAAAGTTATAGACTGACAGTGCAGATTTAAGTGCACAACACACACATTAATTTGGTTTATCGCAAGAGGCAATGGTTACATTATTCTCTTACAAGAATCACAGGCATGCCATAACACAGAATATCCGATTTGTACAAAAAAGGCTTCACCAATATTGTTTCTAGACATCGCATTTTTAACAGCTAAGTGATACATTCAGGCAGTTTTGTGGCAAAACAGGGTCAAACTTTTGTACTGTATATATTGGCTGCTCTAGTGACATTCTTTAGGGCCTGTTCCATCTTGTAGCCTCTATTTATCAATTCAAACTGATTCGATCTTTGAAAGGAGCCACTGACCTCTTACACTTACGAGGAAGAAAAAGCACCTAATCATTTAAAGGTCAAAAGTTCCAGCTGGGTTCAAATAAAACTCAGTAAGGTCTATTGCTCTATGATATGATAGTTTTACGCATAAATTCTATAACAACTTGCAGACATATCCTTCACAATATATTATCGAAAACATACATTGCTGCTGTAAATTCAGCCTTTGATATATTCTAAGACACAATATTTAATCTAACTTTATTTCCTTTTCCCCCTTTCTTTTTGCTAAGGATTGAGTAGAATTATATCCCTAATCATGAGGAATATATTCAGCCCCCAGAATGAAAGTACTTTTGAGTTCTTGAACAGCCAAAAAGTGTATCCTGTAAATAGTGTGTGATATTCTTTTTGTTATAGGGGGAACTTTTTAGACCCACAGACATTCTTTTTCCACATCCAACAAAGACTACAGTCACAACTCCATGCAGAAGCAGGCCTACTTTATCCAAAGCATATAGGGTATGGATCCAAGCTACTTAGTCCTACTTTGAAATGCAATCGCCACATATCAATTCCAATGTGGGCCACACCAACACAGAAATCCAGCATATATACGAATACATAGGCCAACTGCAGACGCATATACTTCCTCCCAAGGTTACAAGGAATTTTAGGCTATATCAAAAAATAAGAACAAAATTAAAAGATACATAGGTTAACAGCTAGCACACCATTCAAAGACACGGCTGTTAGATTAGCTCAGGATTTGTTCGATGAGCTGCGACTCCATTTACATCATTAGTTTGTGTCATTAAATACTCATTCATGCATTCAGAGCGAAGATTGATTCCTTTAATCTATTCTTAGTAAGCTACTAATCAAGTATTTCAAACGACTCCCAGACTGCAAATATGAGATAATTCATCAAGGATTATATAATTAGAATATTGAAGCTAAAGCCCCATTTTCTCTGTAATCAAAGTATCCGCTTGACAATCTGTAAAACCTTCATCACATGCTTTCTTTATTGTAATCTAATTAAGGAACCTATATCCATTCCATTGCACAACCAAAAGAAAATAGAAGGAATTGTGTCTATCTAATCATATGCAAGCGTAAACAGAATTGAGTGCAGAAAAACTGACACCTTGAGTCCAACACGTATATAATCTAGGAACCAAATTGTCAACTTCCATCTAATATATTGGGTTGTTTAAGCCTGCCTATCATAACATTTGGGGCACCCAATTCAACTGCAGTATTCTTTGCGATGAAGACCCGTGTCACTACAAAAACACCTACTGTGATTGTAAATACTAACTAAAACTTAAATGGACATGTTGTACTAATGCAAATATTTAGAAAGATAGACAATGAGGCTTTCACAAATCTTGGAATTTGGAATGATCACAATTGCAATAAGCTTTATTCTATATACCAACCATAAAATAAGGTTGAACAGTAGTACACAAACTCATTTCCAAAGTAAATTTCTTTTAACAAATCTTTTCTACATGTACTTACCAGTAAGCATTAAGAAACAACAGCATACACACTGCAAATACACTCCAACTTTGGCAATGACAAGACAAAAATATAAAAATTAGCATCACCAAGATAATCAGTTTCAGATCCCGGGAAAGCAACAGTTGTTTTAGAGTATCTAAGCAATGCAATTTGAATCTAACAGTTATACAGATCTTTTCAGCTTTCACGGAGTGACTAAACCCTAACTAAATATTTACAATACCCTAATTAGAGTACATAGGCTTCTTCCAAACCTCACCTCACTCGAAAGAGCACACAGACATTCAAAGATCCATTATTTAAACTGAATATTAATTTTCTCTGTCCACAATCTGGGTTCAAACAAACCCTAGTCTCTAGGACAGCAGTTGCTTCAGCATTGCAACATATATAAATGAAAGGGGGAGACAACACAAGCCAAACCTTTTGTCTTATATTTAAGGTGCATCGGTGTTATAATATCAACCAGGTAAAAAAGAAGGTTAAAAAAACTCGAAAGAAGCAAATCAATCTCATTCAATTCACAAACACCGAGAAGGTAACCAAAGCCAGAAATCTACGCAACTCCAACGATTTGTATATAGCTAAAAATAACATAACTTGCGCGTGGAAACCTAGCTAGTAGTAATAACAGTTGAATACACGCCAAAAAAACTGAAAAATATAATTAAATAAGTTATAGAAGTAGCTAATTATTTAAGCAATAAACTTAAAGAAGAGACTTGAAAAGGAGAATGTAGACGAACTGAGCACCCACGTTGGGAGACATGCTCTTCACTAGGTTGATATATCCATCCTCTTTCTAAAAAAATAAGCCTACAGGATCTTAGAACCAACATCCATGCATGGCTGGTTATTATATTATTTTCCTTATTAAAAAATTCGGATGATTAAAAAAAAATCAAAGAAACAGTTTAAATCTTGCTAGACTCACTAAAAAATAGTTGGAAAGATAAACAGTGATAAGAAGATAGAGATAGAGAGAGGAGAGAGAAAGAGAGAAGTGATGATGACCTGCGGAATCGGACGAAGAAGAAAGAGTGAGGGCTTTGAATTGGGACTCAATCCTCTGCAGGAAGATCATGGCTTCCTTGAAGGGTTTGGAAAGCTCTTGCTCATACTTGGTGAGCATCTCGCAGTAGGCCTCCATGAACTGATCCAGCGCTGGATCTTCACCGAGACACCCTGATCCGCTGCTGCTACTCATCATTTGACCTATTGACGCTGCTGACGCGCACGCTTCTTCCAGTCTTGCCACCACTTCAGGCGGTGCCCCAACCTGCACTCAAATGCTTTTCTAATAAATATTTCGACCTTTGTTCCTGTATGTGAGAAATTATATAATGATGAAAAAGCAACAACACCAGCTATCAATCGATCAGCTTGTTTGAAAGAGGTTTGACTCCCTCATCACTTTACTTCCTCGAAACATAATTACTCAGTAAAGCGTGACAGCAACAAGTACTTGATGTCCAACTTCATCAACTATTAATTGAGGTTCTCAGATCCAAAACTTCCCAAAGAAAAGAAACTTGCAAAGATCAATTATCTATCACTTTCAGGCATAGGGTATCTAAATTAGTGTTTTTTTTTTCTTTCACCAGAAACAAAAGAAGAAAAGGAGGCAGAGTTGTGGTCCTAACTCCTACGTTTGTGGGGGAATTAAAAGCAGATATACTTGGACATTGACGTGGTTTAATCTTCACCTTTTGACAGTTGATATAGGAGGCCAAGAGACGGTGATAGTGAGGGTGAGCCATGATCTTGGCCTTGACAGAAGAAGAGGAGGAAGAGCTGCTGCCGTCATGGTTGCTGTTGTTGTTGTCCATGAAATAACAGGCGGCAGCTGCTGCAGGGTGGTGGTTGTTGTTGGGGTGATGGTCGTTGAAAATGAAAGAGGAGGTGCTATTGCGGTTGTGGTTGGATGGAGGTAGCTGGGGAAGCTGAAACGGAGTAGTGGTGTTTGGGTCTGCATTAGTAGGATTAGTAGGATGGTGATGCTGATGATGATGGTGATGAGAGTGATGGGAAGTCATTAGAGCTGGCACCATCATCATGGGACATAGTCCTCCATTACTACTACTATTTTCTCCAAAAGCCATCATACTACAAGTGCCATTAGAACCACCTTCCATTCTCTCTCTCTCTCTCTCTCTCTCTCTCTTGCTATCTTGTCTTTCAATTTACAACTTTCCTAAAGTTATTTTGTTCACTTGGCTTTGCTATACTCCAAGAAAGAAACACAAACAAAGAACCAGTCTCTGTCTCAAAGTCTTTTTCTCTCTCCTACGCAATAATGTTTATTTTTTGGGTTGCTGTTCGATCTAGGTAGCTAAAGAAGGGGGGGGGGGGGTGTACATGCACATGTGCATGAATGGATCTGATCTCTCCAAGGGAAGGGAAGGGGAGAAGGGGAGAAGGGGAAGGGAGGGCTCTCCCGGGTTTTATGCTACAAACTTTGAGCAGGCTTTTAACAGGGAAATCCTAAGTTAGTGGCGGAGAGTGGGTCAGTTAATGTAGCGTTTGTTTTTCTCCATTTTCTGGGGTCTGCCAGAAAAGCCTGCTCAGATTTCCTTTGGAAAATGCCTTGGTTTTATCTCTCTCTACACATGCATTAACTCACACAAACAGTACTTTCTCTTTTTTTGTTTTGTTCTTTTGACAACTGCTGGGTTCAGTTCAGACTTCTGATCTTCTTAACTTATATACAATATTCAATATTTGGGTGGGGGGTGGGGTATTGGTATTGTTGTACACAAACACAAGTGAATGACTGTGAGAGTCATTTATTCATATGCAGAATCCGCACGCGGGGGTGGAAAAAGAAAGGGCGGTGGTGGTAATTCACTCAAACTTGAAACTCAGCCGGTTTCATTTCATATATATTTATTGATGATAGATATTAGATAGGGTATTAGATAGTGGTCATGTGAATATATGCATCTCTCTCTCTTCTCTCTCTGTGTGTCGTGTGATGCAAAGCTTTACCTTCCCGATGAAAACTCTCACCCTCTTTTCTTGCAGTGGCACTGCTGCACTGCCATTACTGGCAAAGAATTATGAGAGAGATAGACAGCCAACGATCGATCAAATCGAGGAAGAGCTAAATCGGCTGGACACACACACCCCTAAATAAATGGCTAATAGTATGTCTTTCTTTCTTTCAACTTTCAACTTTCAACTTTCAAACTTTGATGGATGGAGAGAGAGAGAGAGAGAAAGAGAGAGAGACATAGGTTTTTTTGGGGCATGGAAATTGGGAATCACTACTGCTACGACCTAGCTACTCTCTCTCTCTCTCTCTACAGTACTCCCTTTGCTGCTTTTTCTTGTTTACTACTGGAGCTTGATTGCAATCTGTCCACTCATTTAATATTCGCACTCTGTTTCTTGTCCTCTTCTTCTCTTATCTTCTCTTCTCTTCTCTACAACGCGGCTACGCCCCAACCCCAGCGGCAGCCCCAGCCCTGGACACAGCCCAATACCCATCACATTCACAATGTTCATAATCATCAATTAAATACAGTAATGTTTAATAAAGAATATTAGTCTTATCATACTTATTTCATTTTTATCATGTGCAATTGTCACCTGTACTCATCCCTATCGGATACTCAAATGCGTCAAGAATATGTTTGCTATTTTCCTTTTCTCCATACTTTGACACTTGTTCTTATAAAGGAAGGTTTGGTATTGGTACTTACATCAAATTCAAACCAATCATTCCTTTTACATTGATTCAAATCACAATTTGACTTGTAGAAGGAAGAAATCGTTGGATACTGGATTCATATATTAATTTTCAACTTCAATTAAAAGCAGTCAACTGGATAATTATAATGACAAAAGGGCTTGCACATCATCAGCTCATGTGGTACTTTATTATATTTTGATTATTATTAGTTAAACTTGGGTTTATTGTACTTAACGTAATGCTATTTTGTTGGCATCGATACTCTTAATAAGTTATCAACATCATGCATCCTATATCCATCCTTGTTATATCTGCCAGATTTGCTTTGTAGATACAATACTCTACAAACAAGTATTTTCCACAAAGAAAAATACAACGGCATGTCTACGAGACCGTCTGAAGAAAAGAAAGCCTTTTCAGTTTTCTTGAATTTGGGCCGAGTGAAAAATAAACTGACAAAATCTTTTTACTAAGCAATATATATATACATGAATAAAATCTCTCACTCCATCCCATTAATTATTAGTCAGAGTCATAGCATCTAATCTGTAATTATTTGGCATGGAGAAAGAAAAAAAAAAGTAGGTTTGCTGCAGCTAAAAAAAAAGCTGGTAAAGCTAGTGGGACAGTCCGAATGTCTCTTCCTCAAATCTCTCTCTCTCTCTCTCTCTCTCTCTCTCTCTCTCTAGTCTCTACATCTAATGATCTAGGTTCCAATTTTCTCTCTCCTATCAAAGTTGGTAGCTCTATGTTCCAATGGAGCTCCATCGCTCCAATCCTGCGAAATCCGCAGAAAACAATTGCTCCAATCAATGGAGAACAAATTGTCTCCACTCCACTTAATAATCCCTCCATCCAATCCAACACATTGTTTCCTTGTACCCATTGTCCATTCCCTTCTTATTTTTCTCAACACATTTTTTTGTACTTCAATCCATTTCTTTGTTAATTAACAGTTAACAGTGCATTATCGTATATATTTGTTTTGGATTTGGATGAATCAATTATACTTACCCTACCAACTTTTTGTAAGGGAATGCAAGCTTAAGCTCAACTCTCCCGCAGCTGATATATATTCCTTTTGCTCAATGTTCATCTTATTTATCTCATTTTACATCTCTAAATAAATGAAGGGTAGCTAACAATTTAACAAGGGCCCCCCTTTAAAAGGAAAAGAGGAAGGAAAAAGAAGTGAATTACCGGAATCTGGCCAGAATAGACAAAAGAGTTTGGGAAATAATTTTCAATGGAGGACACTAGATGATGGTTTGAACCAGTGGGTCCTAAATCTCCTCATAGATATCCCGTACGCAATAAATCAACCCATTTAAAGATATAGAGATTGATTGGCATTTCAAACTCATTCTCAGGCAGGAAGCTAAAGACAAATCAATTTGGGATTTTTTAAAATAAAAATTTTGTCCTGGAGTTTTCAGGAGGAAGCTACAGAAAGTACTGAGCCAGCCTCTGAACATGACACTACAACCTGGGGTTGATGGTTAGGGTTTGGTTTGGAGTTACGGTTTTATAGGTAGGTATAGGGTTAGGGTTAGGGTTTGGAGTGAAGGAGGATAATAGTACGCGAATCCGTCACAAAAGCGTAAGAATAAAAAGCAAGTAAAGAAAAAAAAAGGTTAGAGAGACGTCACTGGTGTGAAGTTTCAAGTATGAAGTGTATAGAGGGACAGGAATGCTAGGCCCCTTGCAAGCAAAGCTTTTCTGATGCACTTTACGTCATGTCCATCAACAGTTGTTTGATAGAAGAATTGCTTCATTTCATACATTAAAAAATATATATATTTTCAAAAGACCTTTGATTATCACAAATAAAAGGATAGAATGGTCACGTCGATAAACAATTTCTTATTACTAATACATTTGATAAAGTTATAGCTTTATCTCTATCTCTATTTTTGTAATTTCCGTTAGTTCCTATTTAGTAAAACAACTTTAATTTTTAAAATTACTATTAATCTAATTTAAATATAATTACTTAGAAAATCTTTGTAAATCTTTGTTTTCAAATTCTTATTAGGGAAAATCTGTAATTGTACCATTTTTTTAAGTTGAAAATATAAATATTACATGCATGCTAAGTAATCACACCCAAACGCAACCCACTTTTTAGTGTTTCATAAATTTATTTTTCCTTTTCTTTTTCTCAGCAAGGCAATACGACTGTCATTTGTAGCATAAGGGCACGTTGTTTAAGTTATTTGGTCCGGGTTGGCTGAACAGTGTTGAAGAATATCGTCATGGCCTAAATAAATACAATATATAATAAATAATTCAACTACTAATATCACTGAAGTCTTTTTATATAAAACCTCATATCTATTGAGCTTTGTAGATTGTTAAGTTTGGAACAATATTTGTGTTATTAGTAGTAAATCATTGACTCATCTCTTTGAAATTTAACAAACAGAACCTCGCCTATCCATGCCGGTGATTCCATTCCATGTTGAAAATCTCTTAAACGCTCTTCATGCTTAGAATCCCCTCAAGCACTGAAATAGTCAAATAAATGGGAAATTCTAGTTTTTTTTATTTTTATTTTTTCTAAGAAGTGGAAGTTATGATCTGTGGTTGCTGAAAAGGTTAAAAGGAGGGAGGTTACTCCATTCCAGGGCCACGGAAGTTATGATTTAATGTGGATAAGCTTAATGTCGTAATAATCTTAGCCTAGCAGCTTTGTGAAAGTAAATAATTAACAACATATAGGAAGGATATTCCCACAAGAATGAGAAAGATGAGAAATCCAATTTCAATCAAATGAGGTTGATATGTTGATTTTCACATGGTACAAATGAGTTGTAGCTATAGCTTAGCTAGCTGCAATATTAACAGTCTGAGTGAGTATATGAGTATATATTTACAAAGTGGTTTGTTCTTGTTGCGCATATTGTAATTATTCCATTTGGCTCCATATATATGTTCTGCTGTTCCCCAAAAATGCTGCCTTCCAGCTTCTTCTTTTTTTTCTGTCTCATTTCGTTTTCATCTCTTTTTTCCTTATTTCCCCAATCAATGGCTTCGGTTTATAGACCCTGCTTTTGCCAAAGCTGTCATTCTATGGCATTAAGGAATCTGAATTCGTACAAATACAACGGGGTTTTGTTGCCAATCTTGTTGCCCATTGGTGAAAAGCGAAGATAATGCCTACTTTCCAAACAAAAATAATGGTGATGGGCAATTTTCTTTCTTTCATTGTAAAATTTATTTATTATTTTAATATTCTTACATATCAAATGATTGAAAGAAGAGAACAAAAAATGATTGAATACAAATCCAATGGCATTCTGTGGGTGATCGTTGTTAGTGAAGCACAATAAGTCTGACGCAGAGGTGTTCAAGTTCAACCAGTGTGTACACTATTTGAACTTGAATACCTCTAAGAAATAAAAGGTACCAAAATATAAGAAAATTATGAGACTTTGCTTAGGAAAACATGAGAGTGTTCGTCAGAATTGCTCAAGAATAAATAATTGATTTTGACAGGGAACTGCAGGAGAGAATATTATTGAGAGGCTATTGGTCAACATTTATTAAAGCTTATCATGTATGTATTCCTTCCATTAGTGCAAACGCTTCCAGCCAACTAGAAAGGGGTAATTTGCTTTTCTACTTGCGGATATAAACTTATCATGTTTTCCATTTGCGATGGCCGGCCCTTTTGCTCCCTCCCATTAAGCTTTGCTCCCTGCATGGTAATATTGCGATTAATTCATGCTAATATTGTGATTAGTATAAATATAAACATTATGTGGGAAAAGGGTAAGGGGGGAAGCTTTTTGTGGCTGGCGCATTAGTATTAATTAGGCGACCCAAACTCTAATGATGCAGAAAGATTTTTCTTCTTTGAATAGGATATATAGTTCTCCCAACCCAAAATGTTAAAAAAAAGGAAGAAAGAATAGGATATGTAGGCATATAAATAGTTCTTTTGGCCGACATTGTATGGCTTTTTGGTGTCCAATCTATGCCACTATGAACGGAGCCAAACTGTTGCGCAGAATGAGATGCCTAATTAATTTCCTTCCCACACTCAATCCCTCTCTAGGAGAAACCAGACCACATCTAGCATCTGCCTCCTTGTATTGCTAAGTACTATTTACCCCGTTTTTAAGATGACGAGTGATGAAATTGGTTAATAACTCAAGTGGTTAAGAGTAACTATATATACACCGAAGATTAATAGGATCTTTACCTCACCGACGTACAGTGAGGCTCAGAGAGTCGTTCGGCCTACTTTCTCGTTGGCGGGCTTCAGTCCAATTCGATGGGTCGGTCAACAAGAGCTTAGACTCAAACAAGTAAATTGATTGGGGTACTGGTCACAAGTTCGGAAGTCCAGTATCGGTGAGTCATGCCTAAACGCAAAGAACCCAAAGTTCTGGGTTGGGTTGTTGCAGTTGTACCTGTGGTTCTTAGTGTTTTTGTTTTTCGGTCTGATGTGGTTCTTGGTGTTTAATGCGGATAAAATCAACTATTTTGTGCCGTGTACAATGCAACAGAAAGCTCCATCTTTATCAAATGCTTTCACAATAGCAAATTCTCAACTCAATGCCAAGCCAAATTAAAACAAAAAATATGCTTTCCAATAGTAATTCTCCAGCATTTCACTAGTAATATTTTTCCTTAATTTTGAAGGAAAATGCCTTTTTAGTTTCCAAAAGTATTTTATAGAATCCACCCACTCCTTGAAAGAAATTGTACATATGGAGCAAACAGTACAGGTTCACGTTCTTAATACCTACCTGGTACATATATATAGCAAATGACCAGATAGCAAATTATCATGGTGCTGCTGGCTATAACTTCTGGATTACAACCGAATTGGCAAGCCCGGCCTGCTCTATTGTTTGAGTCGGATCATTCAGGAGTTTGGGAGGGAACCCCATAATCTGCAGCTGATAACTCCTTGGACCCTCTGGCCTAGATGTGTCAATGAAGGCGCGGATGTCACTTATGGTATGGTGGTAGTTGAAATGTGCAGGCAAGCGGGTCCCATCAGCCAACCTAAGCTGAACCGATGTTGATGACAACGTTTCATCCACAACCAGGCCAACGGATGGGGTTGGAGCAGTGTTTAGAGGAGTCGATGCAGTTGTTGGCTCAGATGCTACTGGAGTAGAGCTGCTACCTAGAGTTCTTCCCACACCCTGAAATGGAACACGGCGTTTCACCGGTTCCTGCAAGAACAGAAATATCAATGACTGGTAAAAGTAAAAATGTTCCACTGGCCTTTGATATCAGGCCATCAAAACTTAAATGCATTTGCAGATATGACTTCATATTGGAGAGCAGAATACTACTGAATGGGAGTGTACAAAGTATATCTTATAGAGAGAACTCACTGGGCACTTCTCATTCCTCCTTATTAGATTGACATGAACTGAGGTACTTCTATCTTCAGGTTCCAACTCTTTTGGACATTCAGACTTTTTGATGCTCTGGGTTGAGACAATGAATGATTAGATACAAAATGTCATTTCTGACAATGGTACAATACCATGAAACAGAGCAAGAGCAACCCAGCGCTTACGCCAGGGTAATTTGTTGTCAGTAATAAAGATGAACATATACATATGCAGAAACAATTCACCCATGAGATCACAAACAGAGTTATCGCATTAACTAATACACACGAGGAAAAGACAAGAATGCACTGTGCAAGCTTATTGTACAGAAAATAACTTTAAAGGACAGTAATAATCAATCTCATCCACAACAATAGAACCTATAATCCACCGGTTTCTTTCTTCTTTTTATTTCTATGAGCCACACTTCCATGGCCATTACCTCTAAGAAAGAAGCATTTTCAGGATCATCCAACGGCCTCAACGGGCCATCATTTATGGTAAAACCGTTGGACCAGAAAATGATGTTGTGAACAACAGTCTCGGGCTGCTGAGGAGTAGATTGTACAGTTTCCCCAGTGAGTAATCTACCAGTTCCAGTAAAGCTTCTTGAGCTTGAAGATGCACTAGAAGGATCAAAAGGCCCCTCTACAGCTCCCAATTCCCTAGCTTGATCAAAAATCGAATCCACGTCATTACCCTTTGAAGGATCCTGGACAAGCATTCCGCTGCCAATATTGTAATTACAAATGTTAGAATTTCTTTAAACATTTAAAGCTAAACATCAGCTCTTATTACTGTTGATTTCTGTAAGACAGAGCATTAAATATAATAAGAGTTTTTTGAAAAAGAGCCACCCACAAGGATACTACCCATGTAGCCACAAGGCAATATAGACAAGGGGGGAGTACCAGTTTTAGCAAACCCCTTGCACATTTAGTATCCATTCATCATCACCCTCCTCTAGGAACTAAGTTACCAGTTAAAATTAAAATTTTATAATGTGTGGCTGGCTACCTAAACAAGAATATAACCCTGGCGCTCACTTGACACGTGAGTAGTCCAAACCCCAATCCATTGAAATGATTTCCATTTTAACCAGACAAAGCTCTGAAAGTGGCATCACCCTAAAGCTCTTTCTACCAAACAAAGACCCACCAACATCATCCCACACACTCAAACCTTACACTAGATGGTACATAACTTACAGCTGCTTCCCAAAAATCTCCCTTTCATTTCATAACATCATATGCCCCCTCCAAATATGTTTCCTAATGGAACCCAGACTCACCATTAGGAGTTCCGCAACAACCTCAATCCATCTGATGAAAACAAAAAATAATGGCAATATGTCCCACTGTCAACCAATTGATGTCGTTAAGTGTGAGTATAGGATCATAACAGTGCCTCCTTTTCTTTACCAAAACATACAAAAATTCAGTTTTCTATGTTTTATTTGATACAATTGGCAAACAAGCATGAACAAATGAACAATTTGCCAATGATAAACATAAAAAGACTGTTAAATTCAAAGCTCATGCATGTTGGCTATTCAGTGATACAAACAAACCAAAAAGAACAAGAATTTCATAAACCCCATAAGAACAGAATCCGAGAATCGAAAGAAATGTTTAAAAAAACAAGAAAAAAAAGGTCTCAAAAGAAAGAGAAGGATGGACCTTTTCTCGCCACCAGTGTAATATTCCTGGGGGCCATCCGAGTCACTGTCCGAGTCGGCAGACGTCCGGTTCAGATCGGAAAGTGTCCGAATTCCTCCGATTCGACTTTTGGGAGCTTTCTTGTCCTCCGACGCCATTGCTGCTATCTCACCAGAGAGAGAAAGAAGGAGAGAGAGAGAGAGAGAGAGCGATCTCGATTCTTGACTTGACTGCTCAGCTAATGCGTGCGCCCGTCACTTATAACTTATTCAACGCTCTTCAGAAGCGCGTGTTGAAGATTTTCCAAACGTGAGATGTGGTAGGAGGAGGGCGGTCTCCCCTAGTTTTGACTTTTAACTGTTTAACTTGGTGTGACATTAGTTACCGTGAAGTAAAGTGTATAATATAATTGTAAATTTGCTTATTTACGTAAATAAAACGTCAACCAAACGGTGCATCGCTTTTGCTTTTCCGTAGTTGAAGAAGATCATCGCACAAACGAAACGAGGGCCCGATAGTGATAATAATGGCATTTCAGACCGGTCGAACCAGACCGCCGAACCGGAACGCACGCAACAACGAGGGCCGTCAGAATTACGCCTTTGATGCCGGGCTCTTATCCGGCGCACGCCCAAACGTAGCCGATCGCGATGGTGAAGATTCTGACGTGCAGTTCAGCTCTGACTCGGAGAGCTCCTCCGACTCGGATGGCGAGTCGACGCGGTTGTCGGGACTCGCGGCGAGCTTCCGAGTAGTGTCCGATTCGCTTCTGAGAATGGAGCAAACAGAGTTGGAGATGGCCAAGGCGAGGGAGGCTTTGCGGTTGAAAGCGGAGAAGCAGCGGGTTGAGCTGGAGGCCGAGTTGACTCAGATGCTGTTGCAGACTCAGTTGCAGGTGGCGTCGTTGGTTTCACGGCAGAGTCCGAGGCGTAAAAGGAAGCGAGTTGAAGAGGCAGATGAGTCGCCGTCGCTGTCGTCATCAATCTCCCAAAGGTATGGCTGGTATAATGTTTGCATTGATTGAAGTAGTGGAATTTGAGAGTGATCAAAGTTTGTTGTTGTTGAATGCAGGGAAGGAGCTTTGGTGTTGAGCCTTGTTCAATGCAATTTGCTATTTTAGTAATTTCACCGCTAATAATGGGGGGTGGTTTGTTGATCAGAATTCAGATGTCCCATTGACTGGTTTGTTTATTTCATTTTAGCTCAGCTCTAAGCCTCTAAAATGGAGGCAGTGCTTCATATGCTTGTGCCTACCTGTATTACATTTCAAAGGGTGCACTCATGCTTGTACTTACTTGATCACTTCTACTTTGATTATATAAAATTTTGGATTTTGGACCATATCTACTGCTGCTGTTTAAGAAAACCTCTGATAATTAGACATCATATAAATAAGGAACTACCAAAAAGGGCAAGGGATGTAGGAACTTTTAATCAACTAAAAGCTTGGGCTTGCTCGTGCCAGACTCAGAATTTTGAGGTTTTCCTTGTGCGGAAGTGAGTAGACCCTTGAGTCGATTCAGAGCACTGTCTAAGTAATGCTGCAGAGGCGGAAGAGGACTGCTGCCTTGCTCTCCTCCATCTTTGGATATTTGTCCACGGATTATCTATCAAATTCAAAACCATGAATGAAGATAACCTGTTTGTAAAAACTTGGATGAAGATAATTCTTTACCTTTGATGCCCACGACCGCTCAGCTTGTTGACACACATCTCTAATATCCCTTCCAGACATTCTGAAAAATGGCACAGCAAGGGACGATTGAAACAGTGAAGCAAAAGTCAGATCTTTCTACTAGGATTAAAAGAAACTTTTCATGTATTGTTCTGTTAGGAGGTTAGAATGGTATGTCCATGCACATGGTGATCAAAGAGGAGAAATGAGGTAAGAAATTTTTGTATGTCAGGGCCTATGTAAAACTTACCCCTCTGTTGCTGTTGCCAATTCATCCAATTCAGATTCAGTCAGGTGCTTTGCATACTGAGCTGCTATTTCCTTACGATTTCGCTGATCAGGGAGGTCGAACGTAATGATTGAATCAAACCGGCTGCACATTATTGATAAAAAGTGAGCAAACAATTGCGGCAACTTAGGGTACTGTACTACTATCATCCTCTACGGAAGAAAATATACCTAATCATGGCCGGATCGAGGTCTTGCTTTCTATTTGTTGCAGCAATTACAACCACTTTCTTATCTTGTTCAAATCCATCAATTTGCATGGGAAGAGTATGTTTAATAAGGGCATCACTTTCACTATAGTTTCTTAGTATGAGTTTTTTACTCAAATTACTTATTTTTTTTAAAAAGTTTGCCTCAAATCACTTGGAAGTTGGAGTCACTGTCTGGATCAAGCAAACCCCTGTTCCAGGGCATGCTCTATCTAGAAATAAGCCTTTTCTGTAATTCTTAAAGGGGAATATTGAAGCTTTGCTAAAGGTTTGTTTTCAACATTACTGTAAAGCAATGAGAATCCAATTTCACCTGTCGCAGTAAAACTGATAAGACTCTCCGTGTGGCTTCGTGCATGTCACTATCACGCGAAATAGCAAAAGAATCAACCTGAAATAGAGTCAATATATCAGGAAGCAAAGTTATCTCAAAACAAACCACAAAATATAGAACTGCAGTCAAACCATACAACAACATATTATCAGTCTCAAAGAAATATCACAACACTTGGATGAATATCTCTAAGATCGCTGCTGGGCATTAATTGCTTCGATTACCTCATCCAGAAAAATGATAGCACCATCAGGGAGTTGATTTGCAAGTGAAAAGACTCTTCCTAATAGTCGTTCACTCTCACCATAGTATTTGGACAGGATAAACTCAAGAGGCACATATAGCAATGGGACGCCCTGCAAAAACAGGTCACTTAGCATGCCAATAGATAGACAAATAAATAAATTAATATACCGAAAAATGGTAGTGCCTAGAAGCTCACTGCTTGATTAGCAATGACACGAGCAGAAGATGTCTTTCCCGTACCTAAAATTGAACACACATTCTTAATAAGTGTGCCAAATATCAAAACTAATGCATTTGCATAATTCTCATAAGTTCCAAAAGCAGACATGTGAAAACCCAAGTCTATTTGTTTTGGTAATTCTATTGGCACCCCAAAAAAAGGTTCAACACACCCAAGTTTTGACAAAAAAAACTCATGGCAAATATATCATTTCGAATTAGTAAAATGTACCACGATTTAGGAAGAAAGAAAGCCAGTTCCATGGTTGGCTTCTTTTCTAAAGTGTTTTGTTTCGGGAATTTGCGCTCCCCATCATCTGAAGTAATTAAAGTATTGCCCTAGCACATTAGTTTTCCGTTAGTGCTATAATGAATATTATGCTCCTGTGTAGAAAAAGATTCCAACCAATGATAAATTTTTTTCAACAAGGACTAAAATTCACAAGTTTTTGACTTGATGCCTTTGTACTCTAATGAATCATTACATTCTCTTGACAGAATGACAAACAAGAATCAGGGATACAAAAAATGATCGACATCAGTATGTCAATGCCAAATATAGCAAGTTATTCAGGTTTGATAGGTGCACCTGGTGGACCTTCAAACAGTACAGCTCGAGGTCTATTTGACTCAAATTTACGACGAGTCCCACGGGCAATATCATCATATGTTTTAGGACTAAGCAGAGCCAACAGTATAGTGTCTTCTATATCCCTACACAATGAGAAGCAGCAGTTGAATATTGGTAAGAAATGAATGCACTCTCATGCATATACATAAATGCACTTATACGTAAACAATCTAACCACAAACCAATCACACGTGCTCTCTTTCTTAAGTATCAGAGTAATTTAATATTAACACAAATGATTAAACTCAGCCAGAACATCAATGTTACTGTGACTCTTCAAAGAGATAGCAAAGGCAATTATGATTTCATACAAGAAACAATTCCATTCCTCATATTTAATATTAGGTACAACTCAGTGGTGAATTGACTGCTTTCCAAGGACACGGCCTCAGTTCAAGTATGGACCCTAACACGCCAAAAAATAATTGCAACAAAATTAAATCACATTTTGGTTCAAGCATTGACGGCTTTACTTACCGTTTTTGCTGATCATATCCAGCAATATTGTCCCACGAAATCTCTTTGCTATAGGAACTCACATTCGGTTCATTAATTCCATAAATTCTCACTCCCATAGACTCAAGACTGGATATTAATTTCTCTGAAGATGGCACTTGTGTGGTATCTTCCCTCGGTCTTCTTTCCAAAGTACTGTTTTGCCCTAACTTTGTCCCAGCTAATTGTAAAGCAGCCACCAAAGCATCAAGCTCTTGGGGACTCAAGCTCCCCTCCTTCATAAATTCAATGTCCTGCAATATTTTATGCTGACTGATATGAAAATCTCATAGCCCACCCCTTCTTTACGTTTGTGCTATTGGAGCAGCACAAAGTAGAACAAGACAAAATGCAATATTTTCAAAAACTGCATAAAATAGAGACTTACGGCTTTATCTGAGGGAGTAATTACTGAGCGGAATACAAGGATGCACAGATCTCCTTCATGTTTATTCACATCTTTTAATTCCCCTACATCACTTCCAGTTTCCTTCTTTTTTTCTGGGCGAGTTAGCATTAGTTGCCAAGCAACTCCACTTACATAGTTCACAAGAAACAGAATATTTAGCACATTATGGTTCACGCAACTACAAATAACACTAAATGGCTCAAACAAATGCAACAGAACGTTTAAGCTAAATCTGATAGTTACAGTTCAGAATACAATAATAGAACCAAGAATCAATGGTCTAAGAATACCTGTCCCAAGCACGTAACGACATATCTGAACCACCACCATGTTCTTCCACCTTTAGTCCAAGACGAGAAGCAATATTTGCAATCAGTTGTGACACTTCACATGCTGGAGGAATTTGGAACTTGATGGAAACCTATACCCATTGGAAGCTCGTATCAACACTGATTTGAAAGAGTTCTATACATGGATTCTTTTATGAGAATAAAACCACATATAATAACTAATAAATCCTACAAGTAGATGAACCCTTTATAAATTGAGTATTCAAAATATGTGATTATCAGGCATGCCTCAACGCTTAAGATATCAACTTCAGAAACCATGAAGAGTAACGACAACCAAGAATATTATATTGCTAAGACTTTCTTTCCTTCTATTAATGATCTGTCCCGACTTATAAAGATCCATTACAAACCGTCTTCTCAACAGAACAAAATCATATTTACCAAGTAGTTTTCTGAAGAGGACACTGCATAATTAATGATAAGACCTTAGCATGTGTGCATGTTCGTGTCTAAGTATGTATTAAACTTCCAGACATGTAAAATTGTGGCATTTCAATTAAGTGCAATAACCTTTTGTCCCTTCACAGCAACATTAAACTGGGGATAAGAACCACGTCGAATTCCTTTACTTTTGAGTAAGTCTTCAATTTTCTGTCGTTGTTTCTTGGCAATTTCCTCCAGTTCCACATGACTTTCAGTTGCAGGAGACTCAGCTGGCGAAGAGGGCTTGGAAATATCCTGCACAAGTTAAAGAGTAAGAATAGTAAAATTGGTCCAAGAAAGATGATCCTACAGAAAATAGATGCAAATGTACCTCCTCCGCCGCATCTGCATAAGCCACCTCTATCCCTCCAACTCCAAGCAAACCAGCCAACACAGCTGGAAACATAAGATTTCGTCCAGAACCATTCGGGTTGGGCACCTGAATTTCAGATGCACTGGAATGAAATTGATGCTCAAAAGCCCCTGCATTTGTCAATTATAAGCATCAATGTCTAGCGAGATGCATAGGCACCGAAGAAATAAAACTTATCCAATTCAAACAAGAACTAAATGAACAGAAGCACCAGCATCCACAATCAAAATGGTACAATCTCAAAATCTTTAAATTCATTAAAATTAAACAGAAAATTATGAGTCTAAAGGAGAGGTGAGAGCTATACGGTGATAGAGAAGGCGAGGGTTTGGAAGGTCAGGTGAGCGAACACGAGGACGAGGGTTTAGGGTTTGGGAAGGAGTGGGGATTGACCGCCAATTCCGATTCCGAGCTGTTCTAACCACCAGTCGCAAAATGGTCATGGTGTCTTCTGTCTCTAAGTATCAGCGTAAGCTTTGTGAGTAATTGATGCTGTGAAGTTTTGATCGCTGTGTGTTTGTTTTCCTGAGTGAATGTGGCGCGGAATGCCAACACACCTAGCCAACTCAAATATAGCCAGCCAGCCAGTCATCAAACACACACCGCCGATATTATTCTATTCTATCGCAGCGCCAGAAAGCTGGGTTTTTAGATTTTAAGCTGTTTCTATAAATGCCACAGTGGCCCATCTCAATTATGTGGCCCAATCTTAATCTGGTCCAACGTTTAGGCCCCTTCTTTTATGTCACTCTGTAATAGTACTTTTTTTCATCGTCAAAAATTCACATTTGAATTTATTTGAAGTTTCGTTTGGTGGCCCTGTGGACCGACAACAGTTCAACATATCATGTAGTACAAGTCTCATTTGGACCAGTGTCACTCATAAAAAATAGCTTTGATTAATCTACCTGAATCCAGTTCAACCCGAGTCACCAAATGATACCCAATATGTACGTATTTATTTGCAGTCAGTACCACCAACAAATATAAGTGAGTTTGGGATATTCTGGTGCACAATCGTGTTTTCAAGAGGCGTGGGTAAAAACATCACCAAACCAAGCCCAATCTTATTAAAAACAAAGGTGTCTACTCAGCCATTTTGTGTTGTGTGTATTTAGCAGACAGTATCCAGAGAATATGGCCCTGCTCTGTGTATGTGCAACTTTGATTGAATAATAGGTTGGCTCGAGTTCTAATAATAAGTCATCAATTTGGGAAGGAGGACCACTCTTTTCATCATGGACAATAATCAGCATCATAGCAACCTACAACTTAAACTTGTAGATAGGAGGATTTGGAGGAGATAGTACTATACCAACAAACAAGCAACCAATTTTGTGAAATATTTAAAAGCCATACCGCTTTGTTTTCCTCTTTTTGCTTTTCTTTTTGTGATGTTAGGGAAAAGGCCATCACTTTCCTGATTGCTGATTGCTTGCATTGCACTTGCATATATTTTGCATATGCAGTCAAGCTTCTCAAGTCAACAAGGCATATGCTGAACATGGCTGCTGGTGTTTCCAAACTTTTATTCTTCCTTTCCTTGGGACAAGAAATAAAGAATAGAGGGAAGTCCAGAAAGTTCACACTAATAGACCTGATTACGTAGGGCTGCAGTCCAGAAGTAAATCAACAAACTAAAACATCAGATAAATAAAATTATACAACCAAACCAACCCATTTGCTTCTGCTAAGAAACCTACTTTTCAATTACATGTAGAAAAGATACCATTTCCATATTATAAATATTTTTCCGGTTCTATTCGCCACAGAGAAAACAGAAGAAGAAGATTATACAAAATCAATCAACCATGGACCCTCGGAAAAGATACAAAAATAATTTAAAAGTTGAAAGACAGTTAATAGTACTTAATACACCTTCTTAGTGAAAAGGCGGCGCAGATTAAAAAGATTACCACCGACGCCACTATCTCCACTGTGACCACCGCCACCACCACGGTTGTGCGGAAGTGAGTAGACCCTTGAGTCGATTCAGAGCACTGTCTAAGTAATGCTGCAGAGGCGGAAGAAGACTGCTGCCTTGCTCTCCTCCATCTTTGGATATTTGTCCACGGATTATCTATCAAATTCAAAACCATGAATGAAGATAAGCTGTTTGTAAAAACTTGGATGAAGATAATTCTTTACCTTTGATGCCCACGACCGCTCAGCTTGTTGACACACATCTCTAATATCCCTTCCAGACATTCTGAAAAATGGCACGGCAAGGGACAATTTAAACAGTGAAGCAATAGTCAGATCTTTCTACTAGGATTAAAAGAAGCTTTTTGTTTATTGTTCTGTTTGGAGGTTAGACTGGCATTTCCATGCACATGGTGATCAAAGAGGGGAAATACGGTAAGAAATTTTTGTATGTCAGGGCCTATGTAAAACTTACCCCTCTGTTGCTGTTGCCAATTCATCCAATTCAGATTCAGTCAGGTGCTTTGCATACTGAGCTGCTATTTCCTTACGATTTCGCTGATCAGGGAGGTCGAACGTAATGATTGAATCAAACCGGCTGCACATTATTGATAAAAAGTGGGCAAACAATTGCGGCAACTTAGGATACTGTACTACTATCATCCTCTATGGAAGAAAATATACCTAATCATGGCCGGATGGAGGTCTTGCTTTCGATTTGTTGCAAAAATTACAACCACTTTCTTATTTTGTTCAAATCCATCAATCTGCATGGGAAGAGTGTGTTTAATAAGGGCATCACTTTCACTATAGTTTATTAACAGTATGAGTTTTTCACTCAAATTACTTATTTTTTTCAAAAACGTTTGCCTCAAATCACTTGGAAGTTGGAGTCACTGTCTGGATCAAGTAAACCCCTGTTCCAGAGCATGCTCTATCTAGAAATAAGCCTTTTCTGTAATTCTTAAAGGGGAATATTGAAGCTTTGCTAAAGGTTTGTTTTCAACATTACTGTAAAGCAATGAGAATCCAATTTCACCTGTCGCAGTAAAACTGATAAGACTCTCCGTGTGGCATCGTGCATATCACTATCACGCGAAACAGCAAAAGAATCAACCTGAAATAGAGTCAATATATCAGGAAGCAAAGTTATCTCAAAACAAACCACAAAATATAGAACTGCAGTCAAACCATACAACGACAACATATTATCAGTCTCAAAGAAATATCACAACACTAGGATGAATATCTCTAAGATCGCAGCTAGCCATTAATTGCTTCGATTACCTCATCCAGAAAAATGATAGCACCATCAGGGAGTTGATTTGCAAGTGAACAGACTCTTCCTAATAGTCGTTCACGCTCACCAGAGTACTTGGACAAGAGAACCTCAAGATGCAAATATAGCAATGGGATGCCCTGCAAAAACAGGTCACTAAGCACACCAATAGATAGACAAATTAATTAATTAATATACCGAAAAATGGTAGTGCCTAGAAGCTCACCGCTTGATTAGCAATGACATGAGCAGAAGATGTCTTTCCTGTACCTAAAATTGAACACGCATTCTTAATAAGTGTACCAAATATCAAAAGTAATGCATTTGCATAATTTTCATAAGTTCCCAAAGCAGGCATATGAAACCCCAAGTCTATTTGTTTTGGTAATTCTATTGGCACTCCTAAAAAAGGTTCAGCACACCCAAGTTTTGACCAAAAAAAAAACTCATGGCAAATGTATCATTTCGAATTAGTAAAATGGACACAATTTAGGAAGAGAGAAAGCCAGTTCCATGGTTGGCTTCTTTTCCAAAGTGTTTCATCTGAAGTAATTAATTTATTGCCCTAGCACATTAGTTTTCCATTAGCGCTATGATGAATATTATGCTCCTGTGTAGAAAAAGATTCCAACCAATGATAACTTTTTCTTCAACAAGGACCATAATTCACAAGTTTTTGACTTGATACTTCTGTACTCTAATGAATCATTACATTCTCTTGACAGAATGACAAACAAGAATCAGGAATGCATAAAATTAGGGAGCTGATTTTCCCACTCCCTTTTTCTCCACTTACACTCCCTTTTGTTTTTTAATATCATTTAATCAATTTTGTTCTTTTTTGTTCTTTCTCTTTCCTATTCTACCCTTACCCTACATTAATTTCTTTTTACTTTACTTTTATATCATTTCTTTTTCCTTTTTACTTTATTTTCACTTGCCCTCATTTTTCAATATTTTTTTGGCTTATTTTTTGATATGGGGAAGTGTATTTGAGTCTCACTTTGGCCCCTAAAACTCATTTTGTCTCACTTTACTCCTTTTTTCACAAATATATGTCTCACTTTGTCTGGATTCCGGCAAGGCCAACAATTTCCGGTCAAAAGATTAATTAAAAATTAAATATTAAATATTTAATATTTAAAACATAATATATTAAATAAACCTAAGAAATTAAACACCGAAACCTTAGCCAACACCATCCCAACTCCCTGCCTTCTTTTGTTTCTTCGCCCAATAGATCAAATCAAACTAAGAAAATCAACTTCCAAGAAATAAAATCATAAAACCATACCAAGTAATCAAAAGAATCATTTCAAAAACCAACCCACCAAACCAAATCATACCCAAGTCCCAACCATTCTTGAGCCACCCAACTTCCTCTACATACCCAACATCAGTTTCACCTCAGCCCCCACCCCAGTTCAACCGCAACATCCTTCCAACCACCATCAAAGCCACCCCCATCCAATCCCTCACCCCAAACCCACCCAAGATTAATCTCCCCATCCAAACCCCCACTATGTTAACTAATCAAAATAAATAAAAAAAAATGAAAAACAAACCCAAATCTCAAGGAGAGAGACAGAGAGATTGGTGGGTATGGAAAAAGAAAGAAAGATAAATGGAGGAAGAGAGGAGGTGGTGGCTGGGGTTGGGTGGGAACGGCAGCAAGGGGAGTAGGCATAACACAGGAGGGGTTGGGTTTTTTTAATATATTTTATTTTCTCTTTTTTATTTTGATTTTGAAAATTGAAGGTAAAAATAAATAAATAAATAATATAAAAGTGAAATAAAAAGAAATTAATGTCGGGTAAGGGTAGAATAGGAAAGAGAGAGAGAGAGAACAAAAAAGAACAAAATTAATTAAAAAGTATTAAAAAATAAAAAGGAGTGTAAGTGAAGAAAATGGGAGTGGGGAAATCAGCTCCCTAAAATTATCGATATCAGTATGTCAATGCCAAATATAGCAAGTTATTCAGGTTTGATAGGTGCACCTGGTGGACCTTCAAACAGTACAGCTCGAGGTCTATTTGACTCAAATTTACAATGAGTCCCGCGGGCAATATCATCATATGTTTTAGGACTACGCCGAGCCAACAGTATAGTGTCTTCTATATCCCTACACAATGAGAAGCAGCAGTTGAATATAGGTAAGAAATGAATGCACTCATGCATATGCATAAATGCACTTATACGTATACAATCTAACAACAAACCAATCACACGTGCTCACTTTCTTAAGTATCAGAGTAATTTAATATTAACACAAATGATTAAACTCAGCCAAAACATCAATGTTACTGTGACTCTTCAGAGAGATAGCAAAGGCAATTATGTTTTCATACAAGAAACAATTTCGTTCCTCATATTTAATATTAGGTACAACTCAGTGGTGAATTGACTGCTTTCCAAGGACACGGCCTCAGTTCAAGAATGGATCCTAACACCCCGAAAAAGCATTGTAACAAAAGTAAATCGCATTTCAGTTCAAGCAATGACTGCTTTACTTACCGTTTTTGCTTATCATATCCAGCAATATTGTCCCATGAAATCTCTTTGCTAGAGGAACTCACATGGGGCTCATTAATTCCATAAATTCTCACTCCCATTGACTCAAGACTGGCTATTAATTGCTCTGAAGATGGCACTTGTGTGATATCTTCTCTCGGTCTTCTTTCCAAAGTACTGTTTTGCCCTAACTTTGCCCCAGCTAATTGTAAAGCAGCCACCAAAGCATCAAGCTCTTTGGGACTCAAGCTCCCCTCCTTCATAAATTCAATGTCCTGCAATATTTTACGCTGACTGATATGAAAATCCCATTGCCCACCCCTTCCTTACCCTTGTGCTATTGGAGCAGCACAGAGTAGAACAAGACAAAATGAAAGATTTTTAAAAACTGCATAAAATAGAGACTCACAGCTTTTTCTGAGGGGGTAATTGCTGATCGGAAAACAAGGATGCGCAGATCTCCGTCATGTTTATTCACATCTTTTAATTCCCCTACATCACTTCCAGTTTCCTTCTTTTTTTCTGGGCGAGCTAGCATTAGTTGCCAAGCAACTCCACTTACATAGTTCACAAGAAACAAAATATTTAGCACATTATGGTTCACACAACTACAAATAACGCTAAATGGCTCAAACAAATTCAACATAACGATTAAGCTAAATCTGATAGTTAGAGTTCAGAATACAATAATAGAACCAAGAATCAATGGTCTAAGAATACCTGTGCCAAGCACGTAACGACATATCTGAACCACCACCATGTTCTTCTACCTTTAGTCCAAGATGAGAAGCAATATTTGCAATCAGTTGTGAAGCTTCACATGCTGGAGGAATTTGGAACTTGATGGAAACCTATACCCATTGGAAGCTCGTATCACACTGATTTGAACGAGTTCTATACATGGATTCTTTTATGAGAACAAAACCACATATAATAACTAATAAATCCTATAAGTAGATGAACCCTTTATAAATTGAGTATTCAAAATATGTGATTATCAGGCGTGCCTCAATGTTTAAGAGATCAACTTCAGAAACCGTGAAGAGTAATGACAACCCAGGATATTATATTGCTAAGACTTTCTTTCCTTCTATTAATGATCTGTCCCGACTTATAAAGATCCATCCCAAACCGTCTTCTCAACAGAACAAAATCATATTTACCAAGTAGTTTTCTGAAGAGGACACTGCATAATTAATGATAAGACCTTAGCATGTGTGCATGTTCGTGTCTAAGTATGTATTAAACTTCCAGACCTGTAAAACTGTGGCATTTCAATTAAGTGCAATAACCTTTTGTCCCTTCACAGCAACAGTAAACTGGGGATAAGAACCACGTCGAATTCCTTTACTTCTGAGCAAGTCTTCAATTTTCTGCCGTTGTTTCTTGGAAATTTCATCCAGGTCCACATGACTTTCAGTTGCAGGAGACTCAGCTGGTGAAGAAGGCTTGGAAATATCCTGCACAAGTTAAAGAGTAAGAATAGTAAAATTGGTCCAAGAATGATGATCCTACAGAAAATAGATGCAAATGTACCTCCTCCCCCGCATCTGCATAAGCCAACTCTATCCCTCCAACTCCAAGCAAACCAGCCAACACAGCTGGGAACATAAGATTTCGTCCAGAACCATTTGGGTTGGGCACCTGAATTTCAGATGCACTGGAATGAAATTGATGCTCAAAAGCCCCTGTATTTGTCAATTATAAGCATCAATGTCTAGCGAGATGCATAGGCACCGAAGAAATAAAACTTATCCAATTCAAACTAGAACTAAATGAACAGAAGCACCAGCATTCACAATCAAAATGGTAGAATCTCAAAATCTTTAAATTCAGCAAAATTAAACAGAAAATTATGAGTCTAAAGGAGAGGTGGAGAGAGCTATACGGTGATAGAGAAGGCGAGGGTTTGGAATATCACGTGAGCGAGCACGAGGAAGAGGGTTTAGGGGAGTGGAGATTGATCGCCAATTCCGATTCCGAGCTGTTCTAACCACCAGTCGCAAAATGGTCATAGTGTCTTCTGTCTCTAAGTATCAGCGTAAGCTTTGTGAGTAATTGGTGCCGTGAAGTTTTGATCGCTGTGTGTTTGTTTTCATGAGTAAATGTGGCGCGGAATGCCCACACACCTGGGTGAGCTCTTAGCGATTGGTCAGTCCGGGTCCAGCTAGTGTTGCACCTTCAGACCGGTCCTTCAAACGAAGGCTTAGTAAGCACAGATTCCCCATAAATAAAACTTTCCTATAAAGAAAGATTTCCTCTCTTCCCCAGAATTAGAATGCTTTCCTTAGCTAATACTCTGATTGATTCAACCCAACTCAAATTTAGCCAGCCAGCCAGTCACGACTCACGAAACACACACCGCCGATATTATTCTATTCTATTGCCTTCTGGTCAGTATCGCTGCGCCAGAAAGCTGGGTTTTTAGCTTACGAGCTGTTTGTATAAATGCCACAGCAGCCCATCTCAATCATGTGGCCCAATCTTAATCTGGTCCAACGTTTAGGCCCCTTCTTTTACGTCAATGTGTAATAGTACTTTTTATTATTATTAATAATTCACATTTGAATTTATTTAAAGTCTCGTTTGGTGGCACGGTGGATCAACAACAACAGTTCAACATATCATGTCTTACAAGTCTCATTTAGAGCAATGTCACTCATAAAAACTAGCTTTGATTAATCTACAATCTAATTTAACCCGAATCCAGTTTAACCCGAGTCACCAAATGAGACCCAAGTATGTAGGTATTTATTTGCAGTCAGTACCAGTGTACCACCAACAAATATAAGTGAGTTTGGGATATAAGTGTCTTCAAGAGGTGTGGGTGAAAATATCACCAAACCAAAGCCTAATCTTATAAAAAACAAAGGTGTCTACTCAGCCATTTTGTGTTGTGTGCAATAGGGGTGGGCCCGGTCCGGTTCGGTCCCTTCATCTCAAATTCGGAATTTCGAAACTGATACTATTTAACCGGTCCGGTTTGGTCCGGTTTAAGTAAAAAAAAATTCAAAAATCGGCCAGTTTTTCCCTTTACCCTTTCCCTTTAACGGTTTATTAATTTATTATTATTTTAATTTTTTTTAAAAAAAATATTTTTTTTATTTTTTTTATTAAAAATTTATAATAAATAACTTATTTTTTTGCTTAAAAATTAACAAATAATCCAATTCATACATTTAGAAATTTTTGAAGTTGAACTTGGAAAAATAGTGATTATAACATTTAAAATATGAGATTATATTTTAAAATTTTGTAAAAAAAATAAAAAAAAATATGACCGGTCCTGTGAATGTAGTGTAAAACCGGAATTAAAAAATTTGCTCTGGTCGGTTTGTTGACTTTTTTGGTCAACCGGTTTTTTTTTCACCGGTTCGGTTAAGTGTTCCGGTTTTCCGGTCCCAATGCCCACCCCTAGTGTGCAAGCCCGAATGTACACTTGGACTGGAGTGGGCTCTAGCCTAGTGTTGATTTTTTATTTTTTATTTTGTTGTTGTAGTTTTAGTGGTTTAAGCCAAATATAGGTAAAGTAAATAATAATCTAGCCCTCTATTTAAAATAAGCTCAGCTCTCTATGTATAAATAAGCACATTCTTGAAGCATATATGAAATAGTAAACATGCAATCCATAACCTATATAAATTTGATTAGAAGCAAACATCATAATTTTTCTTCTAGCCACCCAAAACGTCATATTTGAACCTTCAGAGCCTAGAAGAAATAGCTCTCCCCCTCTAAAAAATTGCACCAACCTATTTTTAGTAGGTTCTTCAATCTCGCTAAGTTTTTTTTTTAAATATTAAAATTTCAATTTTAATTGTTGTTGTTAAGTTTTTATGATTTAGGGTTTGGGTAAAAACTTTTGGAGATTGTTATATATGTTTTATTTTTGCAACTTGAATTATTAATTAGTATATATGAATTTTTGTTGTCTAGTATTTCTTGTTAGGATATCATGTTACATGATGATAATAGACTGAGAAAAAGAAGAAAAACTATTCTTCAAAAAAAGGGTAACGATAACAAGAATACACCTTCTGCATATGATGTTGATACTTCAATTCCTGAGGAGCTTACTCAACTCAAATCTCAAGTAGTTGAACAATGTGTTTGATTTTATATTTATTTATATTTTGTATTTCTTTGTGTTATATTTGCTCATAAGCTTTGTTTGATTTATAAAAAATTTATTTACATTTTTATTTCAAGAGAAAAAAGGCTTATAATATATCTCCTAAAAAAAAAAAATAGCATTCCCCTATAAAAATTCCTGGATCCCATTGGTTGTGTGTATTTAGCAAACAGTATCCAGCAAATATGGCGCCTGTTCTCTCTCTCTCTCTCTCTCTCTCTCTCTCTGTGCAACTTTGAGTGAATAATAGGTTGGCTCGAGTTCTAATAATAAGTCATCAATTTGGGAAGGAGGACCACTCTTTTCATCATGGACAATTATCAGCATTATAGCAACCTACAACTTAAACTTGTAGATAGGAAGGAGGATTTGGAGGAGATAGTACCATACCAACAAACAAGCAACCAATTTTGTGAAATCTTTAAAAACCACACCGCTTTGTTTTCCTCTTTTTGCCTTCCTTTTTGTGGTTGCAAGGGAAAAGGCCATCACTTTCCTGATTGCTTGCATTGCATTTTCATATATTTTGCATATGCAGTCAAGCTTCTCAAGTCAACAAGGCATATGCACTGAACATGGCTGCTGGTGTTACCAAACTTTTATTCTTCCTTTCCTTGGGACAAGAAATAAAGAATAGAGGGAAGTCCAGAAAGTTCGTACTGATTACGTAGGGCTCCAGCCCAGAAGTAAATCAACAAACTAAAACATCAGATAAATCAAAATTATACAACCAAACCAACCCATTTGCTTCTGCTAAGAAACCTACTTTTCAATCTAATTACATGTAGAAAAGATACCCTTTTCATATTATAAATATTTTTTCCGGTTCTATTCGCCACAGAGAAAAGAGAAGAAGAAGAATATACAAAATCAATCAACCATGGACCCTCGGAAATTATACAAAAATAAGTTAAACGTTGAAAGACGATTAATATTACTTAATACACCCTCTTAGAGAAAAGGCTGCGCAGATTAAAAAGATTACCACCGACGCCACTATCTCCACCGTGGCCGCCGCCGCCACCGCGGTTGCTGCTGCCACTGCCTCCACCGCCGGCCACACCTACAGCACTATTCTCGTCACTTCTACAACTCAAATGGCTTCTGTACCCAATGCACATCGGAACATTCAAATTCAAGACCCTGCCTTTCGCACCACCCGCGCCGGCAACAACGGTGGTATTTTTACTCCGGCGACTCTCGGGCACTTCCTTTTTGGTCCCCTTTTCAGCATTCCGAACATGTGGTTCCAAGCTGCTCTTTACCGCCACCGAGCTCCCGCGCCGGACCTGCCAAACCGGGCTGCTACGACCCAAATGGACTCCGGGCCGACCCGGACTTGCAGGAGGCCATTTTCTCGACTTCGACTCGCCCGTCGAGTTGCTCCTTGAACACGGCGCGCTGTTCACCTTCCGGGTTGCGGGGGATCCAAATGGTGGTTTGGGTCGGGGGTATACGCGTTCCCGGCGGATCTACTGCGTGAAAAAGGCCATATATTGATGTTCAACTCGGCCGAGGTCGCTCCGGTTCCACCCTTTCGCTCTTTCTTCTTGTCTTTCTCTTTATCATTCTCGTCGCCTTTGCCGGTTTTCTTCTCGCCCTTCTTAAAAATATCCCTCCAACGCTTCGATGCGGTTAGTACTGGAGCGGTTGACAGCTCGGGTCCTAGGCTGGGCTCCGGTTCTGGGTCCGGAACAGCTGGTTCTGAGATGGGTTGTGGATTTGGGTCAGGTGGGTCGGGTTGGTTGGGGAGGAGGTGGAGAGGGAGGAGCACGCCATCAACAAAGAGTTCATCAGCGGAGAGGAGATTGGGTTGAGGGCAGGAGGGGTTCCGGACCATCCAGAACTCGAACTCGGGCGAGTTGGAGTCGGTGCAGGTTCGTCTTCTTCGACTGCTGCTCTGCGAGAGGGTTTGTGGTTTGAATTTGGGGCTTTCTTCCATTGAGATTGTGATTGAGATTTTGGCGGTGAGAGAGGGAGGGGGTGATGTGTGGAGGATGAAGAGCGTGGGTGAGATACTTGGGAGATGGGAAGTTTCTTTTGGTTCCTGAGTGAGCTGCTCAGAGTTCAGTGCTTGGGACCCTACAAACAATAAAGAAAAGAGAATGAGTTTTCAGGGCATTAATAAAGCAGAGAGAGAAGGGAGGTTGGGGTGCTATTTAGCATTGGGTCCATTTTTATGCATACAAGTAGCAAAGGTGAAAACAAATGCCATTAGAAATTGTCATGGATGTGATTTTACCCTGGAAAAGGAGAATAATAAGTTTGGTGAATTTAAAGTGTTTTTTGTGATTGATTCATTCCTAAGTCATACCAAATTTCGTTTAAATCGGAGTTTAACTAAATAATATCTTTACGTGTACACGCAAATATGAACTAAATATTAATTGGTGAAATTCACATTGACTAAAATAACCATTGATCATTTCGTACGCGCATAAACAATAATACAGTTAATTACCATAATTTAATATCAAATTGCAATTTTGGATTTTTGAATTATGATCATATATTATGGTACAAATCGTACTCTTACGTTATGATATCTCCTAATTTAGTATCTATGTGGTAGAGTAACCAAATTTGAAGCATATGTGATCCAATTCAAATTTCTAAAGCAATAGGATATTCTTATTTCGCCTGCAACGACTTTAATGTCTTTCTATTTTAAATGGGGAGCCATGATTATCTTTATGGACACGTATTAAGTATTAAAAATGATGATGAGAATACACCTCAAGTTAAAGTGGTGAGTAAAAATATTTTCATTTAATTGTACATCTTGATTTTACTCTAACATCAAGAGTCTCAAATGTGTACAGCCTTTTTTGGGCTTGATTTGTAAAATGAAAGACATGTTTGCAAATTTACCCTACCTATTAATTATGTATAGGAATATTCACCCGCATTAAAAAAAAAAACATAGGAATATTCACCATTCAACATTATTTATCCCATCCAAATTGATCATTGAGCATCGCATAGCTGATGTGTATTTTGGTTGATGATAAGCCTATTATTAATTAGTTAATTAGTTAATTAATGAGAATATGCTGACAACATATATACAACAAGGAAAAGTGGATTAAACCCCAACATCAAATAGCGCGGACAAAATATGAAATGAAGTGAGGTTGATGTCATATCAAGGCGCCATGTGGATGTGGGGTTTCCGAATTCAAACCAAGTTGCCTACCCAGATTCATGGCACCTCCTCCTCATTATAGAGTGTCATTCTAAGCGTTGACATTCACTCCCATTATTATTATTATTTATCCCTGTTGATCCAAAAACATCAAACACAATCATTTTACTCACATTCGATTTATTAGGTATCATACATATATGAAACTAATCAAACTCTCCCTAACTCAAAATGATTATATCATCTTCGTTTTATGACTCCTTCGAATTCTTCATATTATACAAATTTGAGAGAGAGGAGGGAATACGAATAAAAAACTTTAATCGCATCGATAACTAATCTTAACTACTCATACGCTGCAAATTCCTCGCGAATCTGTCATACTTTTGTAAGGCATAAGTGTGGATTATAGAATGTTTTTGTTGAGTATGAACTATATTTTTCATCTATTTATCGTTTTATTAGCAGTTGACTTGCTTTCTCTAGCTGTCTGCGGGCTGTAAATATCCCACATCTGCTGAATAATATCCACTATCGAACGAACACAAGTCCAAGACAAAACAGGACGGATTTAAAAAACTGCGACGCAGGAAATAAATGAAAAAACTTTTATCAATTTAGTTTTGGCCCATTTATTAATTTAATCTTCCCAACAACTATCAATATTGACCATGTGATGGGCAGAAAGTAACAGGAATAAAATAAGATCACACGGTTGGAGTGGTCGTGGCAATATGGAAACCGATGCATTAGGTTTAGGTGTACAAAATGACAACAATATTTTGGGTGGATATGTTATGTGATCTCATATCAATCACAAAATGAGAGAACAGAAGGAAGATGACGGGTAAGTTGTTGTATGCTGGTAATGGTGGTGGTGAAGCCTGTGGACCTAGGAATCAAAAGCATGGCTATTGGGAATGGCTGAAAAGGATCTTCCTTTTTCCCCTTCTGTTAATGGCGTTTGTTTGTAGACAAAATGATGAGCCATGTGAAAAGCAAAAAAACAACCTTCTCATCGATGTAACGAGCCCCTCCGAAACAGACCCTTGTTCATATGCATCAACTCTACGTGTCGTGCTCATACTATAATATCAACGCACGATTGACGTAAGCACAACTCACGATATGAGTTTCACATTACCCGTTTAAAGACTTATCATAGAACCGATCTTATTACTAATTCATTGAGATAAGATCATAATTAGTTTAATCATGTGAAGCATAGGAGTTATATACGAGTGAAGAGGGCTAATAGCATTATCCCTCAATTGAAAAACCAAAAAGAAGAAAACAAAAGGACCCAGGCTGTCATGAATCACAAAAAAAGTTGAAGGCCTGTAATCTGTATAAGGACAAGAACACATGATATAAGGACGATCAAAGGGTCCATATTGCTTAATTTTTTGCTTTTGATGGGTTTACAGCTTCAGAGATATTAGGTGAACTATTATTCTCTGTAATTCCCATATATTGCCATCCTTCCTTGGGGCTGTTGACAACAAACATAAAACAAGTGCACAAGACAAAAGCTTCCTCTCTCTCTCTCTCTTAATTTTCTTCTTTTGTTTATTTTGATTATATTTTGATGTTGAGAATGAACTGTTATTAGAAGATGAAGATGGTGGCCCCCCACCCACTTCATCCACCCCTCAACAAGGGAAAGGAAGGCTTCATTGCATCCACAGCCCAATGTTTTATCTAGGAAACCTCGAGAAACCCACATCCAGGAACCAGTCACTCAGCCAGGGATAGTAGCAGTACCCATGAGGGTTCAGTGGCTCATAGGCTAAAACTTACTAGGCTCATAGCACTAGGTCTTGGGCTTCGCTATCCTCGATTTTTACACTCTATTGGTTTTTATTGCACACCAGTCCCAACTTTGTCACCATGCTTATGCTAGCTCGTCCTCTTTACGCGACGATAATAATATCGTTTTACTATTCGACACATATGATTGATAAAAAAAATAGCAAGCTATCTCCGTTCACACATGCGTTTTGGGGTTTTCTTCTTTCTTTTTGCTTAATCTTTTGGTTCTTCTGATGTGATGGTTAGATACTATTTTACTATTTTCGTGTAAAATTTAAAATTGCACTTAACTCGGGCTTTGAATTGAAGGCGAGCTGATATTTGCACTAAGATTGAATTATGTAATAGAATGCTATGAGAGTATGATTATGTGATACTTATTTGTCCACGTGTTATAATATGAATGGATGATAGAGTTTATTTTTCTCTATTTCAAAAAAAATGATATCAATAAATATTCACTTATATCAGGACATATATACAAGATATATCACGTGACTGAAGGAACAAAATGAAGAAACAGTAAACATGGCCTGAGAGTCGCACATGAATATGCTATTATTACGCCATTGGTTGTTTTTGCAGGTGCCACCTAAACATTATTATATCATTACATGGTCCCAACTCTCCACACATAAAACATTTCCAATGAGCTCGATCGAGAATGAGTCATCATCTACGGTGAACGAAATGTCATGTGCCTCAATAATGTGAGCGAAAGCGATCGTATCATATGTCTTGTCCAAAGGTTTCTTTTTCGTATCGCATCCAAAACCATTTTGTAAAACTCACTATCATACTTGGTTTAGCACCTAAACTCGAAAGAGTAAGCCCATGTCTACCCAGAAATGCTATAATGAAGGGTTGTGGGTGAGGGATTGTGGGAAGGATTCAATCTCATCAGATAGACTAGAATGAAAGGTTATAATGAGCCGTCTGATCGTTTAGAGTTATTATTAGACTGTTGGATTGAACTCCCTCATTGTAACCCCCAAACATAGCCCATCGTTATAAAAACTCCGAGATATAAAATATTAGAGTTAAACTTTTTTAATAATTAAATAGTTGGATTAAATCCCTCATTCAACCCCCAACACATGTTTCATCTCTGTTTTCTGGTCTCTTCACACAAGTACATCCATGCCCGTATTAGACGGTCTTCGGCTTGTATAAATCATAGGGAGAGTCAACCTAGGAAATAAAAGAAATAAATAAACGAGATGACGTCAAAAAGTGATCAATCTATATTTTAGCCTACGTTTCCTAAGATGATTTGGCACCATTACCGGCCTCGGTTACTCATAACCCTACTATTTTTGTAAAATAATGCGGTGGGGATCAGTGACCAGAAAAATAAGATACAAAATATAGAGAAATAACATCAACATTCACAAATAAGATAAGAGATCGAAATATAATCGATAGTATAATGCTACCATTACACAAGTTTTTATTTTATATCTTATTTATTTTTCTGCAATCTCAAAAGTTGTATTGGGTCTAGAATCGTTAGTTCATAAACTCCGAGTCGATCTCAAAAATGCAAGGGAAAGAGCAAAAAGAATATGTAAAGGAAAAAATGGGGCTGGGCTGACATACCCAAGTTCCACATATTGATGTGGAACTTTCTTGTTCATCAATCCTTTAATTTAAGCAAGTGCCACTATTCTACGCAAAAGCAAAACAAGACAAAACGTCAACGACGCTGCACCAAGACCTAATAAAACGCCTAAGCTTGAACTCCAAGTTCCAAGAGTAGCGTGTGACTAAGAGCATTCGATGCTGGCCCATGAAATTGAATGGGACCTGCAATGAAAAAAATTCTGATGAGTTACAGAGGAATGTAGCGAGGGCTAAAATCGAAATTACAATAGACACATGGTTAACAACACCAAATAAAGAAAAAGAAAAAGAAAAGAATCCTGAAGTTCATAGAATGTTGGTAAGAATCACAAACCAGGACTGATGTAACGATTGTTGATAGCCCAATCTTTCCTCAGGGATGCAAATTTCTTGAAGGGTGCACCTGAAAATTCATTATGAATAGTTCATGTTACGTTGCTTGTTGATTCAAGATTTGAGAGTGATCATTGTCACCTGATATGCTAAATCACTATACCTACTACTAGCAGGAACAGAAATATTCTCAAAGAAAAATCTTTACCTTCAAGTTCCACCATTGCCTTCTTGATCACAGGCTTGAACTTACCTGGAAAACAAATTCAACATTCAGAAAATCGCCCAATAATTTTGAAGAACCTTGAACGCCAAGTTACAGCCAAGTACATCAGACAAAAACAAAAAACCTAAACTACTATTCTAATGAAATTTTGTAAAAGACCAGAAAGGTCATTTATAGTGCCAAAGAAAATTGTCATAATTATTTTTGGAGAGATGAATAGTATGCTGGTATGCCTAGGACCAGGACAAAGAACCTACAACTGCATAATAACAATAGCCAAAGTTTACTATACCATGTCTCCTCTCCACGTCCATTAATGAAGTCAATGCAGTCCCACCAACGGTCCATTCCTCCACAGGAGCAGCCAAATTCCCAACCTGGAGACACCTCACGAAATATTACATACATAAAAAGACTCATAGTCAGAAATAATACAATTAGGACAATAAAAATCTGGATCCAACAGCAACTAATAGAAGAAAAACGGTTTGGCAGACTGAATAAACAAGAAATAGGATAGAGGCACAAACCGATGATATCACCCCAGTTTTTCCACTGTGAAGGAGTGCTCCAGCAGCATAACCCAATGCATAGCAGTAGGTAGAATCAAAGTTGGTTGGTAAACCACATCTTCCTTCATACCTGCATAAATTACGAAACAGGTGAACTAACCAGGGATGCAAACCTTAAGCAATATGTCTCATACAGAAACCCTAAACCTGTATCCAAAATAAAATGATCAATCCACACAGTGAGTGCATCTGTTATCCTCAAGCCCAGACCCTAAACATGAGATGCGCACACATGCAATCAACAAATCCACATCAAGCCAAAGTATTATGTCACTAGGTTCACAAGATAATTACCCGAAAAAGTGAGACTGTCCTTTGAATTGGCCATTATATGAACCTTCCTGCCTTCTCTTCTCCAAGTCAGTCTCAACCATTTGAATAAGCATCTTCTCTGTTTCTATTTTGGCAACCTAGTGGTAGAAACAAAGATACAAAACATGATTATGCCCAGAAAATCCCCAGACAGGTGAAAGCCAAATAGAAAAATCGTAAATGTACCTGAACATTTCCATGTGGATCTCTTTCAAGCATCAATTGCTCTTGGATTGCTTCAGGTAGGAAATCAAAAAGCTGTAGAGACTGACTTGTAAGTTTATTTTTCCACAGCCCACCTTCATCTACGACGTCATGGGCCAGAATTTCATTCAATTCAGCAATAAGGTTCTGCACCTGAAAGTGGAAAGATTACAAAAATTATATGTTAGTCAACGCAGTTATTTGAGTGTGTACGTATGTGTGAAACAGTAGAACATTTGATTTCTAAGTAACATACAAAGAAAGATGAAGAGAGGAGGATGAAGAAGTTAATACATTAAAGATCAAGAATACTACCTCAGGAATGAAATCAATTAGACCTTCAGGAATAAGTATGACACCATAGTTATAACCAAGGTCAGCACGCTTCAAGATTATATTCACAATGTAGTCGGTGACATTTTTCAGAGTCTGCTTCTTTGCAGCAACCTGTAGGAAAATATTAGTTAGATACATACAGCAAATGAATATTTTTCATTGCAATAATAGATTATTTTGCAATATGGTATTTCAAAACATTCCTCTTCTTTGGATATTTGCACCATGTGGTTCTTTTATATAACCTTAACAATTGAGGATGATCAGCAATAATACAACATGTACAAAGAATAATTGAAGAGGCTCTTTGAAAGCAATACCTCTTCTCCAATAATTGTAATGTTAGGATGGGTTTGCAGAGCACACTCCAATGTAATGTGTGAGGCTGCACGCCCCATAAGCCGTACAACTGCAGACATACACACTCAGTTAAATATTTATACTGAATACATGAACTTGAAAATATCTAAAAGCCAGAGAGAGAGGTGAGGAAATGTTTCCCTTAAACTGCATGCCAGCTATAAGACACCGTAATTGAAATAACAGCTATAAGACAGCATATTTGAAATAACAGCTATAAGATGGGTTATCTCACCTTAACGTACCAAACATAAATATGTATAATTTTTATCAACTAGATGAAAATTCTATATACTTACAATGATAATATTTTCCAGTTGACCGGGCATCTATCATGACATTGCCAATCATTTCTGCATATATCTGCATAACGTTTTAACAGTCTATTAATATTATGCTGAACCAGCGTGAATGGTAGCTAAATTTATCACATAAGGTATCTAAATTGCTCATGGCGTTCCCGTTGGTCAAGAAGAATTTAAACCTGATCATTGCACAAATAATATAATAACACCAAGTATAGGCATATAAATTAACCAGAGAAACACAAAATTATATATTGAATATATGCAATGTCATTGCAAATAAATTAAAGGTGCTTTCATGTTTGTGATAGGAAAGATGAAAATGAACAAAAATAGAAAATGGAGGTGTAAAATTTGAGTTTATATTAGTAGTTACCTTGCAAGCAGTGTCAAACCCAAAACTTGTGGGGACCTCTTTACATTTCAAATCACCATCAATGGTTTTTGGGCAACCTATCACTCGAGTTTTCAAGTTCTTCCCCCTGGTTTAACAGATAAAAGAGAAAAATTACCAAACCAGAAAAACAATTATATCAAAAGAAAAGGTAAGCTACTCTTCTCATAGAAGAAAATTCCCACATCATTAGGTTTAATTTCAAGCAAATGATAGAAAAAGCTGCCACAAGCAGAGAAGAATGCAAGTTTCCTCTTACCAGTAAGATCACTCCAAAGAAATTAATCACAACATACCTGAAGTTTTCAGCAAGGAGGCAGGCATTTGTGTTAGAGTCATCTCCGCCAATAACAACAAGGCCATCCAAATCCAGCTTCACAGCTGTTTCTTCTGCTTGTTTAAACTAAAATTCATATCCATTAAAAATTGTTAGCTGTCAATGGTTATACAAATATACTTAACATGAATTTCCTCACAAAGAAAACAAGAGTCACCTGCTCTGGGGTTTCAATCTTGTCCCTTCCACTACAAATCATATCAAAACCACCCTGGTAAGAAGAAAGTATGAGTATTACATCATTATTTTCTTGATAAAATGCATCTGCACATATATAGCTAAGTACATGTGCAACACTTACAATGCGTACAATCTAAATACAGACGCACATATCCTCATGATAGATTTATGTGCATTTACAGATACAATTACAATGTTACATACTAATTGCTCCTTGCAACAAGTAACTTGAGGTAAAACCTTCAAAAAACTAAGAGATTCGCATAAAAATTCTCACCTGATTTCTGTAGGGATAAATATACTCGGAGTTAAGTTCGATGTATTTGTTTTTCATGATCCCAGCAGGCCCGCCCCTGAATCCATACAATGTGCTCCCTTTGGCACGGTCTTGCAAGTAATCTAACACCAAAACACAGATAGAACTCAACCAAAATTCAAAAACAATAGAAAGTTAACAAAAAGGATCGAATTGATCATTAAGACACTCACCAAAAATTCCAGAAATCACATTGTGCCCTCCAGGTGCTTGGCCTCCAGATAAAACGACACCGATCTTCAACTTCTGCTGGGGTAGAGCAGAATCGGAGTCACTTGGCACCAACAGTGCAGATGGCTGACCGAAAACATTCGGAAACAGCTTTGCAATCTCATCTGAAAAAAAACACAAAACGAACAGTCAAATACGGAAGAGAAAAAAACTAGAACACACAGAATCCTCTGTTTGATCGCCAAGAAACAGCAGGAAAGTGAAAGTCCGAAAGAAAATATTATTTTGCACGTCAAATATTGTGCTTTTAATATCTAGAAAAACAAAAACAGAACGAAAATAACTTCACCAATACAACTAAATCTAAATGATTAAATCTAAGGTGAAACTTCAAAATCTTCTAATCTTACGAAGTCGAAATTCTCCAAGATCAAACGCTTCTATCGGTCGACCAACTAAAACTCACGGATCGGAGTAGAATATGAAAAGAAGAAACTGACCTGGATTGCCGGCGGCGGAGCTAGCGGGTCCGTCGACGACCTTGAAGGGCTTTGTGAGCACGGAAGGCAGAGGAAGCGCATGGTCAATGCGACTCGACTGAACTTCGCTGTAGACTGCGGCGACTCGGCCGGTGACTGGCGCAGCAACTGCCTCGCCGGCGGCGACACCGCCATTAGCAACCAGTGAAGGAGTCATTGTTAAACCTAACACACACAGACAGTGTCTCCGAGATCTCTGAGTTTTAGGTGTGACTGCGAGCGAAGCGTGAATCTATTCAATTGTGTTTGACTCCCGACAGTGTGTGCGTGTTTAAACGAGGGGTTGAAAAGGGTAAGAACGTCTTTTTCAGGGTTTGGATTCTCCGCCTTGGAGCTGAATTGAATGTTAGTTCTTGCCCATTGGATTCGAGGGTATTTTGGGAATTGGACGGACGAGATTTGTGGAAGAGGCGGTGCATAGTATGTTGTGGTGGTCTAGAGGGCAGTGGATATTGGATGGCGGGTTTTGCGTGTAGGTAGATACCTAACATCTCTCTGAAAGCTGGAAGTGTTGGACACTCTTTTGTTACATGTCCCATGACCCCACAAACTTCACAAATCTCAAAAATTTCTTGACTTGCAATTGAATTAACTTTTTGAGGCAATTTTGATTTTAGAGTTTCAACTTCCCTAGCCATTGTTGCCAATTGAGCTTTGAGACTATCTTCCTCCTTAAGGTGATAAATACCGCCGCTGGAAGGATTAATAGAAGATTTTGCCTTTTGGGAATTAGGCTCAAATGTGTTGGGAGTGCTCCAAATCTGAGATTTCTCTGCAATTTCATCAAGAAAATCAAAAGCATCTTCAGGATCTTTATACATAAAATTTCCATTGCACATCATCTCAATAAATTGTCGATCTTTAGGTATTAAGCCATCATAAAAATGACTTACCACCCTCCATCTTTCAAAACCATGGTGAGGACATAACATTAACAAATCTTTAAATCTATCCCAAGCTTGAGGTAAAGACTCAGTGTCTTTTTGAGAAAATGTTGTCATTTGTCTTTTCAAAGAATTTGTCTTTTGAATTGGGAAAAATTTCTTGAAAAATTCAGTTTGCATTTCAAGCCATGTTCCAATTGTTCTTGGCCTTAGAGAATAAAGCCAAGTTTTCGCTTTATCTTTCAGTGAAAATGGAAAAAGTTTTAGCAAAACTGTATCAAGCCTACACCCTTGTGTTGGAAACGTTCCACAAACTTCCTCAAACTCACGCACATGTGAATATGGATTTTCAGATTCCATTCCATGAAAAGTTGGTAAAAGTTGTATCATGCCAGGTTTAAAATCAAAATTTTGACCATTTAACGGAAAAATGATGCATGATGGCACACTTGTACGAGCAGGATGCAAATAATCATGTAATGTCCTAACAAGTGGATTCTCATCATTATGAACACTATGATTATCTTCATCATTTTGGGGCCCTTCCAATTCATTATTATTATTATTATTCTCAGCCATTTGTGATAAAATTTGGTCAAATTGAGGTTTCTTTGCAAATCTACCAAACCGATCACGATATCTCATAAACAAAATAAAAAAGCAACAGATAAAAAACAAACAAACAAACAAACAAAAAAAAAAAAAACAAAACTATTCTTTTTTTCTTTTCTTTTCTTTTAATTATAAAAAAAAAAACTAAGACAAAAGCTAAAACAAAAAAAAGACACCAAAAATGAAAATAAATAAATAAATAACAGAAATGAAAAATTGAGTTTGATAAGCCATACCGAATTAGCTTTGGAAACTAAAACCGCAAACCTTAACAATGAATTTCCTTGTGCTACTTTTCGCTTCACCGCTCCCGGCAACGGCGCCAAAAACTTGTTGCGTCTACCCAAGTGCAAGTAGTCACACGTAGTAATAATCTTGGAAGTCCAAGTATCGTATCCTCAAGGAGCAGGTAGGCAAATATCTGCATACAAAGAAATAATCAAAAATACCAAAATAAAAGTGACAAGTAAAATGAACAAGTAATTTGATTTGATTGTTGTAGAAATTGAGTTTAAAAATGAAATATCAATAATGGAAATGCTAAGGCATCAAGGTTCAATTCTTCAAGCAAAATATGTTTCATGCTCTTTAATCCAAATTAAACTCGATTAAAATTATCATTGAGAAACTTTAACCGGAAGATAAAGAAATTAAAACCAATTTACTTTTTCAATGTTATCTTTTATTAATGATTGTTCCGAAAATGTAGTTGCTTAATATCTAATCTTTTAATTTAAAAGCATGCTAAGTCAGTTCTTAACAATGAGAAAAATACAATTGAACTCATGAAAAGATAGTAGCACTTAACATCAATCAAAATAAAAGGATATGAAAATATTGAACAACCAAAAATAAAAGAATTCAGCAATTCATACCGTATATTGGATTAAAGAACAATTCACAACTTACTCAAAGGACATTCCCTTTAGCCTTAGCTAGAGTTCTAGCAACTCATTACAAAGGAAAACATAACTAAATTTTGAATGAAATGGATAAAGAAATCTGTCGTCTGGATGCCTTGCCAAATAAGTTGATGGGTGATTTATAGTAGTCAATGAGGTGAGTGGAAAGTTAATACATTCGTGGTAGGTAATGAAGGGTCTAAGTGAGAGATTCATTGGATTAAACATGTGATGATGGTGGAGAGTTGGTGGAAAAGAAATAACGGTGAGGTAGTGACCGTTAAATGGCTATGAATGACATGAAATAGGCTCTTTAGCTTCAACGGTTTTGTCTTCTCTTTTCCTTCTTTATAATCACAATAATCCCACAATCAATTCTTCAATAAAAATCCACCAACAATTTTCTTTTTTTCACACTTGGCTCGAACTTGGACAAATGTATGTTCATCTTTTGGCTTTCCAACTTCCTACAAAAGATAAATTTACCTAATAAGTTCACCAAATTAATATAGAAAATTCATGAATCCAGTTGGTGAGAATAAAATGTCACAACAAGTGAAATTATGTTTATTAAGCCAAAATTATATCATAAAGTCTCCAAAATAATATTAAAAAGATGTAATTAGAGACTCTCATCACAACCCCCAACCCGCTTATTGCTAGTCCCTAGCAATTCAAGCAACTAAAAGAAATTCAAATTTAAGTAAAAATGACAAAATAAAATAAATAGGATAAATAAAAACAACTAAAACAGCTAAGCCACTTTCGCGGGATACGATTGCATTTAGCGTATGCAACAAGCCTTTAAACCCTTAGGTTACCCCTAAAGGACGAGTTATAGTCTCGTGAGGGTTTCCAGGGATGATACCCACAAACATCAAGTATGAGGCTAGCACAATTATTCAAAAACATGAGATAGAATAAAATTTGAAAAATAATTTCAACATCTGTCATCAACCAAAAAGACAAAGCACAAAGTCCAAATTTTCAATTCATAAACAACGTTAAAAGAGAGAACACTTATTTAACATTTCACGTTAATCCCACCTCGAAGTCCAAATCATTTATAATTAGCTAGTAAACTTTTCACATGTTTCCTTTTGTGTAAAGTGAACCAACACAATTGAGTGGCATTAGCGAAATTCCAATCACACCAACCTTTTGATATCAAGAGTTGTCAAACTCCCTTGCAAGAAACAAACCAAGGTATTTTTTTATTCTTTATAAATATACTTTTTTTTTTCTTTATGTGGGCTGTGCAATGCTTAGCTCCATTAAGCTTTCTAATTAACCCATATAGCGAGTGTTAGGCTAGCGACTCTCAAACCAAAAAGGCTTTAAGGCACTAGGTGTAGAGACACCCCTAAGAGCTTACTAACTCGAGTTAAAAAGGCTACGAAACTAAACTAGCCACACAAAATTATTCACATCCAGAACTTCACTGTTTGACGCGAACACTCACTGCTGATTAGGCAAGAGGCCCGGTTACTAAGTAAAAGCTTGAATAGAACACTATTATTTCATAAACAATTTTTTTTTTTAACCAAGATGAGTCAAAAGCAAGGTCGTCCAAGTTTACCAAAGACAAAAGATTAAGCATAATTGGTTTTTAACTTTCTACCCCACAAAAAGTGTTAGTGTGCTTGTGTAAATTGTCAAAGTATAACTCATGAATCATCCACTAACTAGAAAATAAATGAAAAAGACACAAAAGTGGGATAATTATCATATCGTTCAAATGTTCTCAATCTTAAAATCATTCATGAATATCAAATAAATCTAAGTGCAATGCAATCTTGTCACAGACAGACTATGAAAAACAAACAACACAGTGCACTAACCTCATAAACACTTTTTTTTTTCAAAATAAATAACGAAAATAAACAAAATAAATGAAAAGAAAAAAAAAAACAAAACCAAAAAAAAAAAAACGCAAGGAAAACTAACATGTTGCAACAAGAAAATAATACAATCAACACATCTTCTCCACCCCCAACCAAAGACTGACATTGTCCTCAATGTTTAAACATATAAGCATAATAAAAAGAAGAGGGTAGCGTTACCTGAGAATTGACATCCAAAGTGAAAGCCTGCAACATGTTAGTGTAAAAACAAAACAAAAAAAACAAAAATGTCGATTTTTTTTTTTTTTCAAGTGAACGAAAATTTATAAACTAATTATATACAACAGATGGACTAAGGGAAGCCCAATCAATCCTGGTAAACAGGATCGTTCAAAGAAACTGTCTCGTCTTCTGAAACACATCTCCCCAAGTAAGGTTTAAGTCGTTGACCATTAACTTTAAAAATATTTCCATTCTTGGGATCCTCAATTTCAACAGTCCCATATGGGAAAACTCTTTTAACAATGAAAGGCCCTGTCCATTTAGTTCTTAATTTTCCAGGAAACAAATGAAGTCTAGAATTATACAAAAGAACAAGTTGAGAAGGCTCAAATTTTTTTCTCAAAATATTTTTATCATGAAAAACTTTAGTACGTTCTTTGTAAATTCGTGAGTTCTCATATGCATCATTCCTGATTTCCTCAAGTTCATTCAATTGGAGTTTTCTCAAGGTACCTGCATCTCCAAGACTAAAGTTAAACAATTTGATAGCCCAATATGCTTTATGTTCTAATTCAACAGGTAAATGACAAGGTTTACCATAAACTAGCCTATATGGAGACATACCAAGAGGTGATTTGTATGCAGTACGGTATGCCCACAAAGCATCAGTTAGTCTCAATGACCAATCCTTCCGAGTTGGATTCACCGTCTTTTCCAAAATTTGCTTGATTTCCCTGTTTGCAAGTTCAGCTTGGCCATTTGTCTGTGGATGGTATGGAGTGGAAATCTTATGGGTTATCCCATATTTTTTCATCAAAGCTTCAAATGGTCGGTTACAAAAATGTGATCCTCCATCACTGATGATTGCTCTAGGAGTACCAAACCTGGACAATATATTTTCTTTCAAAAATTTCAAAACAGTCTTATGATCATTCTTCCGACATGGTATGGCCTCAATCCATTTTGAAACATAATCCACAGCAACAAGGATATATAAGTAACCAAAAGATGGAGGAAACGGACCCATAAAATCAATGCCCCAACAGTCAAAAATTTCAATAATTAAAATTGGGTTAAGAGGCATCATATTACGTCGAGTAATTTTTCCCAACTTTTGACAACTTGGACAAGTCTTGCAAAACTCATACACATCTTTGAAAAGTCTAGGCCAATAAAAACCACATTGAAGAATTTTGGCCGAAGTCTTTTTCGAAGAAAAGTGACCTCCACAAGCCTCAGAATGACAAAAAGATATGACACTAAATATTTCATCATCAGGAACACATCTACGGATTACCTGGTCGGGACAATATTTGAAGAGGTACGGTTCATCCCAAAAGAATTTTCTCACCTCAACCATAAATTTCTTTTTATCTTGTGAGGTCCAATGAGGTGGGATAAGACCTGTAGCAAGAAAATTCACAATGTTAGCAAACCATGGTAATTTAGAAACACCAAACAATTGTTCATCAGGAAATGAGTCTTTTATAGGCAAATATTCAGAAGGCTCCTCAAAAGATATCCTAGACAAATGGTCTGCAACAACATTCTCCACTCCCTTCTTGTCTTTGATTGTAAGATCGAATTCTTGGAGAAGCAAAATCCATCTAATCAATCGTGATTTGGCTTCCTTCTTTGTCAATAAATACTTCAAGGCCGAATGATCTGTAAAAACAACAATTTGTGAGGCCAAAATATATGATCTAAACTTTTCCAATGCAAAAACCACAGCAAGCAATTCTTTTTCAGTTGTAGTGTAATTTTTCTGTGCACTATTCAAAGTTTTGCTTGCGTAGCAGATAACAACAGGCTTCTTGTCTTTTCTTTGGCCTAGCACTGCTCCAATAGCACCATCACTAGCATCACACATTATTTCAAAGGGCATGGACCAATCTGGGGGCTGCATTATAGGAGTAGATGTTAGCATTTTAATTAATTTCTCAAATGCTTCTTGACATGCAAAATTCCAATCAAATTTAGCATCTTTCTCCAAGAGATTATTCAATGGTCTTGCAATTGCATTAAAATTTTGTATGAATCTCCGGTAGAAACCTGCATGTCCCAAAAAAGATCTAACATCTTTAACAGTTTTAGGAATAGGCAAATTAGCAATTAAATTAATTTTGGACTTGTCCACTTCAATTCCTTTGTGAGAAACAATGTGTCCAAGTACTATGCCAGATGTGACCATGAATTGGCATTTCTCCCAGTTAAGCACCAGTTTTTTCTCTTTACACCTGATAAGAACATTCTCCAAGTTAGATAAACAATCAGAAAATGAATCACCAAACACAGTAATATCATCCATGAAAACTTCTAAATATTTTTCTACCATGTCACTAAATATGCTTATCATGCAACGTTGGAATGTAGCTGGTGCATTGCAAAGACCAAAAGGCATTTTTCTAAAAGCAAAAGTTCCAAATGGGCAAGTAAAAGTTGTTTTTTCTTGATCTTCTAATGAAATCTCAATTTGATAATATCCTGAATAACCATCTAAAAAACAATAATACATATGCCCTGCAACTCTTTCCAAAATTTGGTCAAGAAATGGTAAAGGAAAATGATCCTTTCTTGTGACTGAGTTCAATTTACGATAATCAATACACATTCTCCATCCAGTAGTGACCCTAGTTGGTACCATTTCTCCATTATCATTTTCAACTACTGTGACTCCTGATTTTTTAGGAACAACCTGTGTAGGACTTACCCATTTGCTATCAGAGATTGGATATATGATACCTGCATCCCAAAGTTTAAGTACTTCTTTTTGGACAACTTCTTTCATTGTTGGGTTAAGTCTACGTTGAGCCCTGTCTAACTGGTTTAGCATCTTCTTCAAGAAAAATTTGGTGTGTGCAAACCAAAGGACTAATACCTTTAATATCAGATAAAGTCCATCCAATAGCAGTCTTATGATCTTTCAAAACTTTAAGTAACATACCTTCATGCAAAAGCTCTAGTTTAGAAGATATTACCACATGATAGGTCTCATCTTCTCCCAGAAAAGCATATTTAAGTCCAGCAGGAAGAGGCTTCAATTCACACTTTGGGGCTTCTTCTTTTGATGATTTTGTCTCATCACTCACAGTTGGCAACTCCTCATATTTTGGTATCCAACCGTTATGTTCTTGTACCTCGCAGAATCCAACAAAGAACAAAGATATTGTACTTCAAAATCTTGTGCAAAATTACAATCCCCATTTACTAAACAAATTTGCAATGGATCAGAAGAAAAAGAAGAATTAAAGCAATTTTGAACAATTGTCTCGATCATGAAAACTTCTTTGTCTTCTTCATTGTTTGCGGGTTGCTTGCATATGTTGAATATGTTGAGTTCCAGTGTCATGTTCCCAAATGATAGTTGCATAAGTCCATTCCTGCAATTTATATGAGCATTAGATGTAGCAAGAAATGGTCTTCCAAGAATAACAGGAATTTGAGAACTAGAATGCACAACTGGTTCAGGATCCAAAACTATAAAATCAACTGGAAAATAAAATTTGTCTACCTGAACCAGCACATCTTCCACCATACCTCTTGGGATTTTGACTGAACGGTCAGCCAATTGCAATGTTACTGAGGTGGGTTTTAATTCACCAAGACCCAATTGCTTATAAACCGAGTAAGGCAACAAATTAACACTAGCACCCAAATCCAATAAAGCTTGTTCAATGCTAAAATTCCCAATAATACAAGAAATTGTGGGACAACCTGGATCTTTGTACTTGGGTGGAGTATTAGTTTGAAGAATTGCACTTACATTTTCAGTTAAAAATGCGGTCTTATCAACATTGTGCTTTCGTTTGATAGTGCATAAATCCTTTAAAAATTTTGAATATGAAGGAATTTGTTTTATAGCATCCAAAAGAGGTATATTGATTTTCACTTGTTTAAAAACCTCCAAAATTTCAGGATTTTGATTTTTCTTTACAGCCTTAAGTGCTTGTGGGAATGGAGCAGGAAAAGGGCACTTAACAATTTCAGAATCACTATTTTTGGATTTTTCTGAATACTTTTTATTTTCAACTCTTTCTAAATCATCTTTCCCAATTATTTTCCCACTACGAAGAGTAGTGACAGCCTTCACATGTTCATACTTATTTTCATTCAAAGAGGAAGAAGAAGGGGTGGTTACCTCTAACTGAGCATGTGGATTAGGTTGGACTTGAGAAGGAAATTTACCCTTTTCTTGAATTGACAGTGAAGAAGTAAGTTTGGAAAGAGCGCTCTTAATCTCACCAATGTCTTGTGCATTCTTTTGATTTGTGGCAGTTTGGCTTTGCATGAATTGCTTCATAACATCTTCCAAATTTGATGACGATGATTGCCCTTCCACCTGTGGAGAATAATAAAAAGAATTAGATTTTTGTTGAGGCACATTATTGTTAGTATTATTTCTCCAACTAAAATTTGGGTGGTTTCTCCATCCTGGATTATAAGTTTCAGAAAAAGTGGATGGCTTTTTAAATTGATTCACAAAGTTTGCTTGATCATGCAACATCTCTCTGAAAGCTGGAAGTGTTGGACACTCTTTTGTTACATGTCCCATGACCCCACAAACTTCACAAATCTCAAAAATTTCTTGACTTGCAATTGAATTAACTTTTTGAGGCAATTTTGATTTTAGAGTTTCAACTTCCCTAGCCATTGTTGCCAATTGAGCTTTGAGACTATCTTCCTCCTTAAGGTGATAAATACCGCCGCTGGAAGGATTAATAGAAGATTTTGCCTTTTGGGAATTAGGCTCAAATGTGTTGGGAGTGCTCCAAATCTGAGATTTCTCTGCAATTTCATCAAGAAAATCAAAAGCATCTTCAGGATCTTTATACATAAAATTTCCATTGCACATCATCTCAATAAATTGTCGATCTTTAGGTATTAAGCCATCATAAAAATGACTTACCACCCTCCATCTTTCAAAACCATGGTGAGGACATAACATTAACAAATCTTTAAATCTATCCCAAGCTTGAGGTAAAGACTCAGTGTCTTTTTGAGAAAATGTTGTCATTTGTCTTTTCAAAGAATTTGTCTTTTGAATTGGGAAAAATTTCTTGAAAAATTCAGTTTGCATTTCAAGCCATGTTCCAATTGTTCTTGGCCTTAGAGAATAAAGCCAAGTTTTCGCTTTATCTTTCAGTGAAAATGGAAAAAGTTTTAGCAAAACTGTATCAAGCCTACACCCTTGTGTTGGAAACGTTCCACAAACTTCCTCAAACTCACGCACATGTGAATATGGATTTTCAGATTCCATTCCATGAAAAGTTGGTAAAAGTTGTATCATGCCAGGTTTAAAATCAAAATTTTGACCATTTAACGGAAAAATGATGCATGATGGCACACTTGTACGAGCAGGATGCAAATAATCATGTAATGTCCTAACAAGTGGATTCTCATCATTATGAACACTATGATTATCTTCATCATTTTGGGGCCCTTCCAATTCATTATTATTATTATTATTCTCAGCCATTTGTGATGAAATTTGGTCAAATTGAGGTTTCTTTGCAAATCTACCAAACCGATCACGATATCTCATAAATAAAATAAAGAAGCAACATAAAAAAAAAAAAAACAAACAAACAAAAAAAAAAAAACAAAACTATTCTTTTTTTCTTTTCTTTTCTTTTAATTATAAAAAAAAACTAAGACAAAAGCTAAAATAAAAAAAAGACACCAAAAATGAAAATAAATAAATAAATAACAGAAATGAAAAATTGAGTTTGATAAGCCTTACCGAATTAGCTTTGGAAACTAAAACCGCAAACCTTAACAATGAATTTCCTTGTGCTACTTTTCGCTTCACCGCTCCCCGGCAACGGCGCCAAAAACTGTTGCGTCTACCCAAGTGCAAGTAGTCACACGTAGTAATAATCTTGGAAGTCCAAGTATCGTATCCTCAAGGAGCAGGTAGGCAAATATCTGCACACAAAGAAATAATCAAAAATACCAAAATAAAAGTGACAAGTAAAATGAACAAGTAATTTAATTTGATTGTTGTAGAAATTGAGTTTAAAAATGAAATATCAATAATGGAAATGCTAAGGCATCAAGGTTCAATTCTTCAAGCAAAATATGTTTCATGCTCTTTAATCCAAATTAAACTCGATTAAAATTATCATTGAGAAACTTTAACCGGAAGATAAAGAAATTAAAACCAATTTACTTTTTCAATGTTATCTTTTATTAATGATTGTTCCGAAAATGTAGTTGCTTAATATCTAATCTTTTAATTTAAAAGCATGCTAAGTCAGTTCTTAACAATGAGAAAAATACAATTGAACTCATGAAAAGATAGTAGCACTTAACATCAATCAAAATAAAAGGATATGAAAATATTGAACAACCAAAAATAAAAGAATTCAGCAATTCATACCGTATATTGGATTAAAGAACAATTCACAACTTACTCAAAGGACATTCCCTTTAGCCTTAGCTAGAGTTCTAGCAACTCATTACAAAGGAAAACATAACTAAATTTTGAATGAAATGGATAAAGAAATCTGTCGTCTGGATGCCTTGCCAAATAAGTTGATGGGTGATTTATAGTAGTCAATGAGGTGAGTGGAAAGTTAATACATTCGTGGTAGGTAATGAAGGGTCTAAGTGAGAGATTCATTGGATTAAACATGTGATGATGGTGGAGAGTTGGTGGAAAAGAAATAACGGTGAGGTAGTGGCCGTTAAATGGCTATGAATGACATGAAATAGGCTCTTTAGCTTCAACGGTTTTGTCTTCTCTTTTCCTTCTTTATAATCACAATAATCCCACAATCAATTCTTCAATAAAAATCCACCAACAATTTTCTTTTTTTCACACTTGGCTCGAACTTGGACAAATGTATGTTCATCTTTTGGCTTTCCAACTTCCTACAAAAGATAAATTTACCTAATAAGTTCACCAAATTAATATAGAAAATTCATGAATCCAGTTGGTGAGAATAAAATGTCACAACAAGTGAAATTATGTTTATTAAGCCAAAATTATATCATAAAGTCTCCAAAATAATATTAAAAAGATGTAATTAGAGACTCTCATCACAGAGCTCTGTGTTGCAGCTGCAGGCTTAGTGTGTCTTCATCGAATTCAGAGGAGGTAGAAAGCTCAAGCTCTGATAGGTACCCTTCCATATCAAGCCTGTCACATGCAATGGTTCAAGAGAGATTGGACCAAATGATTAGAGAGAGGCAGGAGGCCTCAAGACATGTAGATTGTCTGAAAAAAAAGCAGAGAGCAGGTGATCATCATCAACTTCAAGCAGGAGGAGGAACTAAATTCATTGTCATGGTTGCCATGGAAAAGTGCTCTTACGATCCAAGAGAGGATTTCAGGGAGTCCGTGGCGGAGATGATAATGGCGAACCGGATTGAAGAGCCCAAGGATCTTCGCAGCCTCTTGAATTATTATGTTTCCATGAATTCGGAGGAGTATCATGGGATTATTCTCGAGGTGTTTCATGAAGTTTGCTCTGATTTATTCTTCTGTAAATTCCATTAATTGATGACCACAGTGCTAATTATTTGAGCATACAAATGAAATGAGGATTATGGGATGATATTGAAGAGTTTGTCATTGTAGTTGTCCTTATGTAACTTAAGTCATGAGATGATTTTCATGACAATATTGTCTGATTACGGTTAGCTCAAGTGGTTAATAACACTTGGTAGTATTTAATTATGCACTCCTCGAGGTTTCAATTTTCCTCTTTCCAAGCAGGAAAAAGAACCAAATTTAAAGGCACAATGCAAAACAAACATTACACACCTTAATCAACATGTACAAATTTATATATATAAATCCAAATCACAATCGCAATTTCTGAACACAGGCATGATACTAAATCTCAATTAGCATACAATTTAAGACAATTTCCTTATTAGTAGTGAAGGAAGATTGAAGACACATTAAAATTGTACAAATCATATAACGCTTCATGCTGGCTCTCTGATTCAGTTTGCCTTGGTCTTATCACATATTGATTTTCCCTTGGCAAAGCGGCGGAAGGGCAAGAAAAAGGGGTGGGAAATCTTGTTAATTTTATAAAATATGACTTTGACAAACTGATACATAGGAAATTGCATTAGGCCAAATAGAGGGACAGGAAAAAGGGCAACAGAGTAAAGCAGAGACTTAGTCCATTCCTTCTCGAACACGAATCAAAAGAAAAATACTAGCAGCGAAGGCTAGCATGGTGGTTGCCATGGACAAGAAGAGCAAGATGAAACCGGTCATGAGCTTCCGGGGAAGACCGTGACAGAAAAATGGGTACTCAAGAGGAGAGGACAGGATAGAGAGGAAAAAGGCCACCGAAGACAATGAGCAGGAGATGGCCGCCAGGTCCATGCAGGTGAAGATCCAGAAGAGAGGAGAGTCATTTGATCCTTTAAATTTATTACCAGGAATGGCGTAAGCTGCTGCAAAGACCACTCCGGCGACGAGCACTGCCACAGTTGAGCACGTCTGAGCTGTGTCTTTTATCCATTCCTGTGCTGACTTCAGAAGCTCATTGTGCTCCTCGTTGAACAGCTCCTCCGCTGTTTGATCCTTCTTGTTGCGGTGTGTTAATAATCGTTAATATATATTCGGAATAAGGTACTACATACCTTGCGGAAGATTCCAAGTGAAAAACCGCTTGCAATTACTAGCCCACCGTGATGCTTCCACGTCACGAACACGCCAACAAGATTCTACACGTTCTTCGTCTCCAAGGTCGTTGGATTGGCTATGAAAGTTACTCCATTGATTCCACGTACCCAAGACCAAGGCTCTTGGTGAATTGCCTAAAGGAGAGTGTTTAGGGAGATATGAGGTTTCTCTCTTTGTGGGTGTAAAACTCACTACAACTCTTTGATATGCACTCACACTTCTTGTCTCACACACACCAACTTAGAGAGCATGCACTAATGCTTCTCATCATCTCTTCACTTGCACACACTCCATCTATTTATAGGAGTTTGTTTTAGCTCATCTCAAGAGAGCATAAAACATGCATTAGTGCTTAGGTTGGTAGTGCCTTAAAACAAGGTTTAGTGCCTCAAAACAAGGATTAGTGTAGTGCCATAAAACAAGGATTAGTGTAGTGCCATAAAATAAGGCTAAGTGCCTTAATTTGTGTAGTGCCATAAAACAAGGATTAGTGCATAATCATTGTTTTATTACATCTCTCACTCACCCACATAGAGTGTGATAATAACCTTGTTTTATTACACGGTGCATGGTGTAATGAGGTGGTACTATATTTTTCACACGCTGGAGACGATAACATATATATAAGTCTAAGCCCAGCGTTTTTCTTTTCAAAGACCAACTTTTGTTATTAACAAGTTATCAGTACTATATTGTCAGTCCGTGACCGCCTCTTTAATATCAGAGAAAAAAAAAAATATATCAAGTATGAATATAACGGGGATCTTACCAACATCCATCGCAACTCAACTTGCAATTGCATGGCTGGACCAATTAATTTATGGGCCATTGCTATAGAGTAATAGCTCCTATCTGCAGCTTTGTGCAATATGGTGTTGCCATCACCGTCAATCCTCGCAATCAACCTTGACCTTCTTGTTGGCATGCTTTCGATAAGCTCAAAGATCTCTTTTTGACGGTGCTTAATGGCCAGATGCAAAATGTTCTGTTGATCAACGCTACCGTGTTGAGAGTATTTGTCCCACATTGAAAAGTTAAGGGACCAAGTCTGGGTTTATAAGGAGTTGGGTTACTCCCCCATAGCCAATTGGTTTTGGGGTGGAACCTTAACTTTCTTCATGCCGTGCTCAGCTGCCTGAGGATGCTGCTCAAGTATCTCTTTAACAACAGGCACAAATCCTGTGATAGTAGCTATAAGCAATGGGGTATAGGTATAAACTTTCTGCTTCTTAGATTTGGTTGGTCCTGCAGGACCATTTCCTTTTTTATATCTTCCATGTTCCACTGGCACCACAGTCGTCTCGTCTTTTGCTTGTTTAGTATTCTGGCACGAATAACCTTTCTCGGCGAGCAAAGGGATGAGTTTCTCGACCAGCAAAAGGATCTGCCCCATAGGTTTGGTTGGTTCTGCCGAACCCTTTCCTTCTTGATCTCCTCCATCACACTCACCATTATTATTATTATGATTTTCCTCTGACCACAGAGAAATCGTCTTGTCTTCTGCTGTTTTCGAATCCTGCCACGAATAGTCTTCCTTCACGAGCAAACGGATGAGTTCCTTCAGATAATTTTTATTTTTCCTGTCCTTCCAGATCTTATCGATTATGCTATTTTCTATCAATCATGGTAAAGATTGGCACACTATTAGTTAATGTATAGAGAATCAAATGAAAGAGAAATTAATTGAAGGGGTATAATTAAGCAAGCATGCATACATATCTTGGCGAACATATATACATATATATATGTCTATATATATATATGCATCATCAAGTATAAATTAGGCCAGAAACTAAACAAACCTTTAGTAAGGAAGTTCCACATGGAAGTGTACACGTTCAGAATAACTGAAATTTTATGCATGAAATTTCATCAGGATCCTAGCTACATTAAACTTATTTTATATACGTTAGTAGTTAGTGTTGAGAGTGTTTTTCCCACATTGAAAAGTTAAGGGACCTAGCCTAGGTTTATAAGGAGTTGTGCTACTCCTCCCATTGCCAATTGATTTTGGGGTGGAACCTCAACTTCCTTCATGGTATCAGAGCAAGGCTTCACGTGTTGGGCCCAACGGCCACACGTGCTCCCACGTCACCCAATATGTGTTGTCCACGTGTTAGGCTTGAAAGTTTGCCACACGTGCGGGGGCGTGTTGAGAGTGTTTGTCCCACATTGAAAAGTTAAGGGACCTAGCCTGCGTTTATAAGGAGTTGTGCTACTCCTCCCATTGCCAATTGGTTTTGGGGTGGAACCTCAACTTCCTTCAGTTAGTAGTTCAACATATCCGGTTGACAATTAATTAGATTTACAAATGATTTTGATTACCTGCAAGCTTCTTCGGATGGATGGATTGAGGAGGCTGGTCGCTCTCGCTACCCAAGCGGCTCTCCACATCATCCTTGACGACATCATTATCCTTGTGATTTGGTGTGACCAGATCTCCAACAGGAAGGCCTGCATGTATAACAAGAATTAATATATATGCATGTCATAGAACTTGAGCATCTGTTAACTTATATATACTGTAATTAATTAATGCAAGGCTTAGCAATCATACAATGATAAATGAGCATCTTCCATTTGCTTTGTTGAAATACTGGATCTAAGGCAGTTGGCATTTGGGCTACCAATTGAAGGCTTGTCAATCCTTTACCATCCTTTCTTTGTGCAAGAAATTTGTAGTTCTTCTGCAACCAATGAGCAGTCTCTGCATATATTGGAAGCCAAAAAATGAGTACTATATATCTATTAATTAATGTGGATATATATTGATTAATCGAGAGTGAAAGAGAAAGACCAAAATGTTGGGCAATGACTGCGATATGAAGAATGGACATTTTATCATTTCGGTGGAAGTGCCTCAGAAGATTGTCTGGATTCTCCTCCTTGAGTTTGTCAGCAAAAAACTGGACCAAGTCAGTGTGACCAAGAGCAGCAGCCCTGTAAATTGGCGACTCTCCTAACTTGTTACGAATCTCTAGCAGATGCCTACTCTTATCATCATTACTACTAGTTTCTTCTGAAGGCACATGCGCAGGAGGCTTATTGAACTTGCTCACTAAGAACTCAGCTGCCTTCAGATTGCCGGACACAGCCACCTCGTGGAGAACGTGGTTGCCGTGGCTATTCTGATTCCTTAAGGCCTCGCATTTTTCATCATAGCTTGGCAGTAAGCTAATCAAGGATTCAAGGACTCGTTCGCCCAGTTTTTTGCTGCAGCGGGAAGCTGCAATGTGCAATGCAGTGTCTCCTTCCAGGGTCATCTGACTTTTCAATTCATGTGGATTGAGCTCGTAGTATTTCTTCATGCCTTCCCAGTCATTCTCCATGGCTAGAACATAAGGAAGTTTCAATTCTTCAATTATACTTGCTCTCTTTTCATCCTTTTGAAGAACCTCTACTGTATTCCAATACTTATTTTCGTGTGCCATCTCTAGGTACTCCAGCCAGCTCTAACTTCTACTGTATGGTGGTTTTCGCTTTGTTTTATAGCTATAAGGCTAGATGCTCCTTCTTGCACATGAACTTTCCTGCTTTCGCTTTACTTACCTTGTAAGTTGTAGAGGAATATTGTAAACTTTAAAAAAAGTTGAAAAATATAAAAGCATAATGTTGAAGGTTTATCTGTATGCTTGACGGATCCGTATCTGCCTTTGACCGACCCGTATCTACCTTGTAAGTTGTAGAGGAATATTGTAAACTTTAACAAAAGTTTAAAACTATAAAAACATAAAAGTTTTTCTATTTAAATCTCGCACTTCTTTTTGTTCACCCTATATTTTAATTCAAACTTTCACAATTTTTAAGAAAACCTCATTATCTTCCCAAATTTCCCCTAAAATACACATCCAACAGGAAATTTTTTTTTAAAAATTCATCAACCTCACAACCCACACCTCACTCCTATCTTGCCCCTCACCACTCTAAGTTCACCTCAATCTCACATTACTTATAGAAATAAAAACATTGTTGTTAAACACGATTGACGACCCACAAGCCACTATTTGCATACCATATTTAGGGCTTGTGAAGAGAAAATGAGAGTGTAGTAGGTTTCTTGAATTGAAAGAGAAGAGTAATTTGGCAATAGAGTGTAGAGGAGTTCGTGTTTATAAATGTACTAGGGTTATGTATTAATTTGGATGACCTTTTTTGTCTTTTTACATAATAATAAAACTTAAGAGTTTAATGATTTAAGTATTTAGGTGAACAAAGAAAAATATGACCGATCCGTATATGCCTTTGTTGATTTAATTGGTTTCCGATTGTACATTCTGCGAACCAAGTGTGTGCACCACAAGGGTATTTCCCTGCATGATCTTGAAATGACTTGTAAGGGGTGACGTCCTTGATGTCACTCGTTTTCATGAACTGTTACAATGAAAGCAGGTAGAAATGGAAAAAATACAGTGGGCCATGCACATGATACATCGTTACTTGTTGTAAAAAGATGAAAAACACCCATGCCACTCTTTGAAACTAACGGAACACCAAACTTTGGTAGAGGCAAAGTGGGTCATGTTGTGTCGGATTCACTACACCAAAATGGATTCAGCTGCATCCTCAACTTGTGATACTCGCAAGTGCACGAGCCGTTCAGGAGTATAGCATATGTAAGTGCGAGGTTGATCCCACGAGGATTGGTGATTGAATGATCCAATTCATTTCCCCTACACAAAACAGAAAAGAAAATGAAAATGAATAAAACAAGAAAAAAAAGGAAATAACTCAAGCAAATAAGTTCCCAAGTTCAATTAGATTAACGGATTGATTCTAGCTAAAGTATGATTAAGCCATGGTGTTTGTCAAAACCTTGTGTTCCTAATTCCCTAATTTGATCATTTGTTATCTAACCTAAAATTAAGCATTAGGAACCCATTAAGCATAGAAGAACAATTTAAACAACCAAGCATGTATCTAATCCCTGTTGTCGAATGTCCATACATACTCTTCCTATTCATAGTTCAATTAAAATTAAAGCATGGTGTATACTCTTAATTCAAACCAAAATAGCTAACATGCAAACCTAAATGATGATCAATCATTCAAACTAGCATATTAACTTATAAGCATAATGAATAAGAACAAAAACCACAATTGAAACTTGGAAACTAATTAAACTTGAATACTTAAAAAAGAATTTACATTACAAATAAAACTAAAGTGGAACTAAGAAAACTTAAAGGAAAATTTAGTAAACTCATTTTGTTACAACAATTGACAACTTGAAAGAAAACTAAGAGAATTTGGGGGAGAGAAGGGAATAAAGCTCTAGAGAAGTGTTTGAGAGCTCCCCCCCTTGGGGTGTGTTTTGAAGCTTGAAGGCTTCTCTATTTATAGGGCTAAGAGGGAGGAACATCATGATGAAATCCAACACCATCCTTCATCTTTTGCTACAACCCATAACTCTCACTTCATCTTGTTCATGTTAGTGCGGTTGGAATCAATCCCATCCCATACTTCTTTTGCTGCACTTCCAGCTTTCTTCACATGGGTTCAAAGGTGTTGTGGCTGCCTTTTGCTTTCAACCCATGTGGTTGCCTTTGGTTGCTGAAAAAAAGAGTTTTCTGAACCAGACTTGGTGTAGGAAGGCCACAGGTTTCAAAACGTATCCAATGAGGTTGAAATTTGGATATGTTATATTAGACACCCATTGGAACAACTTCTATGAAGAAAGTATTCACATCGGAGCAGTAGAAGTGTACGTTTTGGCCACTGCAAGTTGGCTGCCGAAACAGGGACTGGAATTGACTTCATTTCATTTCATTTCATTCTTTTGCTTCACATGCATGCACATGCTTCTCTTTAGTAGCTCAAAAGCTGATCTCCAGCTCCAAAGTGATCTGCCAATTTAATTCCCATGTTCAAAGGCTGAAACAAAATGCCTCTCATCATTCCTCCTTCTTCTCTCTCTCTTTTCCACCATGGCACTTTAACCTTTGTCTCTCCCTTGTCCCATTTGCCATGATGTATTTTTGTCTTCACAAATATGCTCTTGCTTTCTCTTTAATAGCTGGAATGCCTCCACACTTCACTCATTATGTTGAGTACAAAGTCAATTATAGCTAGGGAGAGGCACATGGCTAAAAGGAGGCACATGGCAAAAAGCTGGCAGCTGGAAATCCTCTTGAGCAAGGTTGAGTGTTGGACGGACTGAGCACTCCACAAATGTCCAATTGGGCTGAAATTTGGATATGTTGTAGTAGACACCCATTGGAACAAGTTTCATGAAGATTTTCACCTCATCCAAGCTCCATAGCATGCTGATCCAAGTCCAAGAAGCTGACCTACAAAATTGGGCTGGAAATGGGTTGTAGCCAAAATGAGTTTGTGTATAAGCTCTTCTTTTATTCACCTAAATCAGGCCTTAACATGCATGAATTGCATCATTTCCTATCCAAAGTCATCATTGTTACCTAAATCTCAATTAACTGAAACATAAACACAAAATGAATTAAAAGCACAAGTTTAACTCAAAAACATAACCAAATCATAAGTTAGAAGGGTACAAAATGATATACAATTATGAACCGATCAGGTCACTTCGACTTCAAAGGGACAATATCGGATTTGATCATAGTTTGGGAGCACTACAGTAAATAAGCCTTGTTAATATTATCACTACATAGATCTATGAAATCGACAACAGATATTTTTGTACCAATCCTGAGCCTCTATATTTATAATCTATGCATTTACTCGCATTTCACTTCATCTTAGTTGTTATAATAATCTAACGACTCATAACATGACACCTCAATTACCATAAGTTGAGTTTAGTTTCAACATTCTAAAAATCCAATTTTACCCTTCCAATAAAATTAAGAAGACAACAAAAAAGAGTAAATTTCACTTTACTACCCATAAGTTTCCCAAGATTAACATTTTGCTTACACAAAGTTTTTTTCTTTTCACTTTCATTCCCAACGTTTATTTTTACTATCAATTTCATATCTCCATTAGTATTTCTGTCAAGCTCTCACTTAACCCGTAATGCGACGATCAATGAGCTTGGAATTAATGACGTGACATGACTTTAACCCACTAGATTTGCGCCACATGGACCAACAATTATATAAATAATAATTTTTTAACAAACATAAAATATAACTAAATTAAAAAATCATCCCCATCCTCTCTCTCACTTTCTCTCTCTTCCCCTCTCTCTCTCTCTTCGGATGAACCCAGGTGCGGCCCCATGCCCCATTTTCTCTTTCGTTCAGCAAAAAAATTATTTAAAAAATCTCATCTTCTTTTCTCTCTCTTTGACAACCTCCATATGTCTCTTCTCCTCCCATCCATTCGCCCCTCCTCTCTCTCTTGTACAGGTACGTACCATTCATTTTTGTGACTGCCATTGACTTTATGTTTCTTTAAGGGGAGGACCAGAGAGCGTAAAGACCAATAAAGGAAGTGTTTGGTGCTAATTTGAGGGCATCTAGAGCACTGTTATCACTCGGCGCCGAGGGAGAGAAGTTCGTGCAGAGAGGGGTCCTTCCTCTTTGACCTTGAATTGTGCTAGATTTGGGGAAAAGTATTTGAATTTGTCTTGAATTTGGGAAAAAATTGTTGAATTTTGGGAGGAAAAGAAGAGGTTGGGTGTGCTGAGAATTTTTGGGGATGGGGTGGTGCGCACATCGATTAAGGAGGAGCAAGGTAGGGGATGGCGGAAATGGTGGGTTTGGGTTGCTTAGGTTTAATTTCCCAGGGTGGTCCTGCTGTTGTCAATTATTTGCGGCGTTGTTCGCTTTCTTGGCAATTAATCAAGAAAAGGTAAAGTTTGCTCGGTTAGAATAAGGGTAAATCAGAAATTTTTTTATTAAAGCATTATTTCTCTCTCATAATAGTATCATTTAATAAATAATAAATAAAAAATTAACTATAGTTAAACTGATGAATATGTGTTAATATTTGAAAAGAATAGCAAGAGTATACCTTAAGTTAAAATGGTGAGCAAAAATGCTCCTTTAAAAGGTGAGAATGATACTATTCCTGAATGGTTGTTGAGGTGTTCTTACAATTGTATTCAAATCTGGCAGTAACAATATAACTACAGCTAGCTATCCCCCTATCTATCTCACGCTATGCTCAAGAAATGCATGCATAAATTTAGACATGTTTGTCCTTGGGAACCTGGCCCACTTGCCAATTGTGGATAAATGATTAGTGTTGCACAAATTTTCCTTCAAAAAGCTCCAACTTAATTCATGTCCAAAAGCCGAGGCCTCCAATTCCAGGCAGCAATAGAGAAAGAAGCTGGTCCATCTTCAACAGAGACATGCAGGGTTCAGTGTTGCAGTTGCAGCCTCCAATTTTAAAAATATTTTTTCGGTGTTCTTTAATTATGTTAAGCATACAAATGAAATGAGGTTTCCAGTTCTCCTGTTTACGGTAGCTTGCTCAAGTGGTTAATAACATTTAATAGCACTTGAGGTCCCCGATTCTCCTGTTCCCAAGAAATTAAAGGCACAGAAGCAAGTCTTCTATGCTAAATAAACATTAGACACCATAGCCAGCAGATACAAATGTGTATATATAAACCCAAATCACAAAGCAAATCAAACAGAAGCATGATACTGAATCTTTATTAGCATACAATTAATGACAAGCCTCTTCAATACTCTTCTTATTGTCCATATTAATTGGGAACGAAGATTGAAGACACATTAAATTGTACAAATCATATACTGCTTCATGCTAGCTTTGTGATTCAGTTCGCCTTGTCCTTACCACACACCCTCTTCGAAAAGCCGAGAAAGAGGCGGAAAATCTTGGTGATTTTCCGATATATATCTCTGAAAGACTGGAACATAGGAAATTGCAACAAGCCAAATAGAGGGACAGGAAAAAAGGCAATAGAGTAAAGCAGAGACTTAGTCCATTTCTTCTCGATACGAATCACAAGCAAAATGGTAGCAGCGAAGGCGAGCATGGTGGCTGCCATTGACAAGAAGAGCAAGGTGAACCCGATCATGAGCTTGCGGGGAAGACCGTGACAGAAAAACGGGTACTCAAGGGGAGAGGAGAGGATAGAGAGGAAAAAGGCTCCTGAAGACAATGAGCAGGCGATGGCCAAGACGTCCATGCAGGTGAAGAGCCAAAAGAGAGGAGAATAAGAGCCAAAAGAGAGGAGAATCATGGTAAACAGGAAGGCCATTTGGTTCGGTACCCCCAGGAATGGTGTAGGCGGCTGCAAAGACCACGGTGGCCACCAGGCACCGCCACGGTTGAGCATGACGCAGCTGTGTCTTTTATCCATTGTTGTGCCAACTCCAGAAGCTTATTATGCTGATCATTGAACAGCTCCTCCGCTGTCTGCCCCTCCTCGTTGTGATGCATGATGTAATGCCGTGGCTGTTAGAAGTTGTCATATGTTGAATTTGTCTACTAGCTCATTAATGAATTAGTTTGTTTAGTCATTAATGAGGTTTGGTAGCCTAATAGTTTGGTAGCCTAATAGTTTGGTTGCCTAATAGTTTGGTGTAGACTTGACCTTGGAAATTCCAAGGTTGCCTAACTTTAGGGGCTTACCTAATGTTTTAGGAAACTATATATATGTTGATTGTAAGTAATGAAGATATAAGTGAAAATCAGAAAATATTCTACAACTCTCATTCTCTCTACACTTTCCACTCTCTCCTCTCAATATTCTCTATGTTTTGACATGGTATCAGAGCAGCGATCTTGCTGACTCTAGTCTTGAGTTGTTGTTTCCATCATGGGAGAAGATGATTTTTCTCATGTTGAAAGTAGCACCATCGATCCTACTACTTTCACCGAATTTGCTGCTCCAATGGCTGAGTTGATGAAGATACAAGCATCAACATCAAATACGACCCCGAACCCCGACCCCGACTATTACCTACGAAACCTCTCCTGCACAAATTGGCATTAAGTTGGATGGCTCCAACTATGCCTTATGGTCTCAAGTTATTGAGATGTATGTTGCTGGCAAGGACAAGCTGGGATATCTCACTGGTGAACTCCCAGCACCTTCTAAGACGGACTCGACATTCAACCGATGGCGAACAGAAAATGCAATCGTGAAATGGTGGCTAATCAACTCCATGGAGCCAAGGTTAATTGGCAACTTCATTAGATTCTCGACGGCCAAAGGAGTTTGGGACGCAATAGCCACAACTTACTTTGATGGCTCTGACACCTCCCAGGTGTATGATCTAAAAGGCGAATCTCCCGTATGCGACAAGGGGGAGGTTCGATTGAAGCTTACTACAATGATCTCCAAGGCTTATGGCGAGAAATCGATTTTCGTCGTCCAAATGAGATGAAGTGCGAGTTGGATATCAAAAAATACTATGATATCATCCAGGAAGATCGAGTTTATATTTTCTTGGATGGTTTGGATGATCGACTAGACAAAGCCCGAAGTGATGTGCTCCAAATGAGTCCATTTCCTACAGTAGAGCAAGCTTATGCTCATGTTCGACGAGAAGATATCCGACAAGCTGTGATGTTAGGAGCTCCAACACCAACCGGAGTAGGATTGGCAACAAAAGGAACATACCGACCCTTTCGCCCAATTCCAACTACTCATCTCCAGCTACGGACAGCTGCCAATAAGACTACTCCACCTTCTCGACCCAAGGCTCCCACAGATGGGAATGGTTGCACTCACTGCGGGAATCCAAAGCACACTCGAGAAACTTTTTTTAAACTACATGGCTATCCAGATTGGTGGGATGGTCTCAAGGCTCGTAAACTGCTGCTGGAGGAACATGTCGTGCTGCCCTTGTCACCACGGATCCTCTGGGTAACGTTAATTCCTCATGAAGAGTCTACCTCAACATCAGAAAAGGACTCTTCATCTTTCAGTAACTCAGGTAACTGCGGATATGTATTTCATACATCATATACAAGTGACTCCACAGGTTGGATTATTGATTCAGGAGCCACAGATCATATGACGTTTGATCCAACCGATTTTCTAAGCACAACCACACCACAACGAACAAGTATTGCCAACGCAAATGGTGTTACCTCTCCTGTGATTGGTGCTGGAACCATTGGCCTCTCTCCATCCCTTACTCTTCAAAATACTTTGCTTGTCCCATCGTTGTCTAATAAATTGATATCTGTTGGCCAAGCTACTGAGCAACTAAATTGTTGTGTACTCATGTATCCCGATTTCTGTTTATTTCAGGATATTCTCACCAAGGAGATCATTGGTCGTGGTACTAAGAGAGGGGGGTTGTACTATGTGGATGATTTCAGTATGGGAAAGGCACATAGTGTGAAGCACTCATCGACTTGGAAGGATCGACAACTTTGGTTATGGCACCGGCGTTTGGGGCATCCGTCTTTTGGCTATATGAGACATCTATTTCCAGATTTGTTTTCGAATTCCCGTACCACTGATTTCCAATGTGATACTTGTATCTTAGCCAAGAGTCACAGAGTCTCTTATCCATCAAGTACAAATAAAAGTATTGCTCCATTTGCCTTGATACATTCTGATGTTTGGGGTCCTTCACCTATCTCTACAACTTCTGGCTTCGGTGGTTTATCACCTTTGTAGATGATTGTACCCGCATGACTTGGCTCTTCATGATGAAAAATAAAACTGATGTGTTCCCTATATTTCAGTCATTTCACAAGCAAATTGAAACTCAATTCTCTACCAAGATTCAAGTCCTTCGTTCTGACAATGGGGGTGAATATATCAACCAGGATTTCCAGACTTACTTCCAGATGCATGGCATCATCCATGAGACCACTTGTCCTCAAACTCCCCAACAGAATGGTGTTGCGGAACGAAAAAACCGACACCTCCTTGAAATAGCACGAGCTCTTTTGATTGGAGCTCATGTTCCTCGCCACCATTGGGATGATGCTATAGTCACCGCAGTTTACCTCATCAACCGAATGCCTTCCAAAGTTTTAGACTTCCGGACTCCATTACAAGCACTTGCCCAACATGGGCCCTTGCCCTCCGTTCAGATGCTTCCGCCCCGAGTTTTTGGTTGTGTAGCATTCGTCCACCTCCATAAGAATCAACGTGGCAAACTTGATCCATGTGCTCTCAGATGTGTTTTTGTAGGCTATGCTGCCCATCAGAAGGGATACCGATGCTATCACCCCTCCAGTCGTCGTACATATGTCACTTTGGATGTCACTTTTATGGAGTCTGAAATGTTCTTTCATGATCCGATGTCCAATTCTCCGCCTCAAAGAGACATCCACATAGAAACAATGGGCAAAGAGGCTCTGGAAATTCAACAAAGTGAAGATTGGAGCAAAACGGATCCCAAAAGTCCGAGAAGGAAATGTAACCTGCCCACCACGCGACCGTCGCCAGGAGCCCAGCGACCGGTCGCATAGAAGTCCTGAAGCTGAAATTCGACTCTCTCCAAATCCGACCGGTCGCCCGGAGCCCAGCGACCGGTCACATCTAAGTACTGAAGCTGAACATCGAATCTATCCAAATGCGACCGGTCGCAGGAGCCTAACGACCGGTCGCCCCAAATTTCTGGAAGTTTTCGAAACTGCCCAAATGCGACCGGTCTCGAGGAAACCAGCGACCGGTCGCTCCACAGGAGAGAGCACAACCTTTTTTCATACCTCACCAACGATGATGAAGACCTCCCTCACATCTCAGGACCAGCTGATCAATCTCCTGAGAATACTCCTGAGGTACGTAATTCTACTACATCTACTGTTTTAGTTGATGAAACTGTTAGATATCAATTACCTGATGCAGAGAAGAATCGTGAAAACCGCCAATTCGGTATTCACCGGATAATGGCAAGGCGTCAAAGTATCCAATTGCAAACTATGTTTCTGCGGAAAAATTATCTGCACCCCTCCAAGGCTTTGTACACCAGTTATCCGCAATTCATATTACAACCAAAGTGAGTGAGGCATTGAAGGATCCAAAATGGGTTCAAGCAATGAGGGAGGAGATGCATGCTCTGGAGAAAAATCACACATGGACACTGGAGAATTTACCTCAAGGAAAAAGGACTGTCGGATGCAGATGGGTTTACACTTTGAAATACAATGCTGATGGGTCAATTGAACGATACAAAGCACGACTTGTGGCAAAGGGATACACACAGACATATGGTATTGACTATGAAGAAACATTTGCCCCAGTTGCGAAACTTAACACCGTTCGTGTGCTATTGTCCATTGCAGCAAATCTCGATTGGCCTCTCCACCAATTTGATGTGAAGAATGCCTTTCTCCATGGAGAACTCACAGAAGAAGTGTACATGGATATCCACCACCAGGATACGTTACATCTACTCCTGCTAATGTGGTGTGCAGATTGCGAAAGGCATTATATGGATTGAAACAGTCTCTCCCGAGCATGGTTTGGGCGTTTTCCTGTGGCAATGAAGACTTATGGTTTTAAGCAGAGTAATTCTGACCATACTCCGTTCTTAAAACACAAGGGAGGAAAGGTAACTGCTCTCATCATTTATGTTGATGATATGATTATTACTGGGAATGATAAGCAGGAAATTTCTCAACTACAAAAATGTTTGGCAAAGGAATTTGAAATGAAAAATCTTGGTGGACTCAAGTATTTCTTGGGCATTGAAGTTGCTCGATCAAAGCAAGGTATATTCCTCTCACAAAGGAAGTATGTTCTAGATTTATTGGCAGAAACTGGAATGTTAGATTGCAAACCTGGACACTCCAATCGTTCAGAATCACCGCCTTGGGGAATATCCCAATCAAGTACCCACTAACAAAGAAAGATATCAAAGATTGGTGGGACGACTGATCTCACCTATCCCATACCCGAACAACATCGCGTATGCTGTAAGTGTTGCTAGTCAGTTTATGCATTGTCCAAGTGAAGATCATATGGATGCGGTTCTTCGGATTCTTAAATATTTGAAGTCCGCACCAGGAAAAGGACTTATGTTCTCTAAAAATGGTCATCTGAATATCAGGTGGCTATAGCAGATGCAGATTGGGCAGGGAACGTCACTGATAGACGATCAACATCAGGGTACTTCACATTTGTGGGAGGTAACTTGGTTACTTGGAGGAGCAAGAAACAGAATGTTGTTGCTTTGTCTAGTGCAGAAGCGGAATTAGAGGAATGACCAAAGGAATTTGCGAACTTCTTTGGTTGAGAAAATTGCTTAGAGAGATTGGATATGCACCTACATTAGGAATGCATCTACAGTGTGATAACAAGGCTGCAATATCCATTGCACACAATCCAGTTCAACATGATCGCACCAAACATGTTGAAGTGGATCGACACTTCATTAAAGAGAAAGTTGAAAATAAAGAAATTCAGCTTCCGTTTGTCAAGTCCGAAGACCAGCTGGGCAGATATTTTGACAAAAGCAGTTCTAGCAGAGTATTCCACAACTCACTGATCAAGTTGGGCATCGGTGATATCTATGCACCAACTTGAGGGGGAATGTTAGAAGTTGTCATATGTTGAATTTGTCTACTAGCTCATTAATGAATTAGTTTGTTTAGTCATTAATGAGGTTTGGTAGCCTAATAGTTTGGTAGCCTAATAGTTTGGTTGCCTAATAGTTTGGTAGCCTAATAGTTTGGTTGCCTAATAGTTTGGTGTAGACTTGACCTTGGAAATTCCAAGGTTGCCTAACTTTAGGGGCTTACCTAATGTTTTAGGAAACTATATATATGTTGATTGTAAGTAATGAAGATATAAGTGAAAATCAGAAAATATTCTACAACTCTCATTCTCTCTACACTTTCCACTCTCTCCTCTCAATATTCTCTATGTTTTGACAGTTGCGCTATCTTTTTCACACGCTAGAAACAAGAACACACATTTATCAATTTGACCGACGGACTAGCTAGCTAACATAAGCATTTGTCTGAGAACTCTCAGTGCATGAAGTTTGTTTTTTAAAGACATACGTTTTGTTATTGACATGTGATCGATACTATATTGTCAGTCCGTCTTTATACCTCAGAGAAGAAATGTATAATTAAGTACTTATGAATATAAAAGGGAACTCACCAACATCCAACGCAACTCTTCTTGCAATTGCATGGCTGGACCAATTAATTTTTGAGACGTGGCTACAGAGTAGTAACTCCTATCTGCAGCTTGGTGCAATATGCTGTTGCCTTTATGGTCAATCCTCGCATTCAACCTATACTTTATTGTTGACTTGCTTTTGATAATATTAAGGATCTCTTTTCGACGGTGCTTAATGGCCAGATGCAAAATGTTCTGTTCCTTATCGCTAACGTGCTCAGCTGCCTGAGGATGCTGGTCAAGTATCTCTTTAACAATATCCTGAATTCCAGTGATAGTTGCTATGAGCAATGGGGTACAGTTATAAAGATACTTCTTGGATTTGTTTGATACCGCAGAACCATTTCCTTTTTCATCTCCTTTGAATTCATTATTACTAACATTTTCCTCTCCTTTTTCATCTCCTTCATTATTACTAACATTTTCCTCTACTTGCCCCAGATCAACGGTCTTGTCTTCTGCTTTATTAGGCTTCTGCCATGAATGGTCTTCCTTGACGAACAAACCGACAAGTTCCTTTAGAGAATTTTTATTTTTCTTGTCCTTCCAGATCTTTTTGATTATGCCAAATTCTATCCATCACGATGATCTCCGTCAATATTATGCACGATAAGTTAATGTATAAGAGAATCAAATGAAAGAGAAATTAATTATTGAAGGGGTATAATTAAGCAAGCATGCATACATATCTTGGCGAACATATATATGCACCATCAAGTATAAATTAGGCCAGAAACTAAACAAACCTTTAGCAAGGAAGTTCCACATGGAAGTGTACACCACCAGAATAACTGCAATTTTATGCATGCAACTTCATCAGGATTCTAGCTACATTAAACTTGTACATATATATATATATATATAAGTGTGGTACGTAGTTAACAAAATCTGCTAACAATTAATTTGATTACCTGCAAGTGTCTTCCGACAGATGTATTGGGGAGGCTGGTCGCTACCCAAGCAGCTCTCCACATCATCCTTGACGACATCATTATCCTTGTGATTTGGTCTGACCAGATCTCCAACAGGAAGGCCTGCATGTATAACAAGAATTAATATATATATATATATATGCATGTCATAGAACTTGAGCATATGTTAACTTATATACTGTAATTAATTAATTAATTAATGCAAGGCTTAGCAATCATACAACGATAAATGAGCATCTTCCATGTGCTTTGTTGAAATTCTGGTTCGAAGGCAGTTGGCATTTGGGATAGCAATTGAAGGCTTGTCAATCCCTTTTCTTCCGTTTTAGTTGCAAGAAATGGGTACTTCCTCTGCAACCAAAGAGCAGTCTCTGCATATTGGAAGCCAAAAGAGCAGTATCTATTAACGTGCACGTGTAGTAAGTTGAATATTAATTAATTGATTAATTGAGAGAGAGAGAGACCGACCAAATTGTTGGGCAATGACTGCGATATGAAGAATGGACTTTTTATCCTTTCGGTGGAAGTGCCTCCGAAGATTCTCCGGATTCTCCTTCTCCAGTTTGAGAGCAAAAAACTTGACCAGGTCAGGGTGACCAAGAGCAGCAGCCCTGTACACTGGCGATTCTCCTAAATTGTTCCGAAGTTCTAGCAGAGGTAGTGTACTAGTTGTAGTGATTTCTTCTGCAGGCGCCAGCTTATTGAAGTTGTTCACTAAGAACTTTGCTGCCTCCAGATTGCCGGACACAGCCACCTCGTGGAGAACGTTGTTGCCGTGGCTATTCTGAATCCTTAAGGCCTCGCATTTTTTATCATAGCTTGGCAGTAAGCTAATCAAGAATTCAAGGACATGTTCGCCCAGTTTTTCGCTGCAGCAGGAAGCTGCAATGTGCAATGCAGTGTCTTCGTCCACCGTCATGGGATGAATCAATTTTTGTGGATACTTCTTGTAGTATTGCTTCATGCCTTTCCAGTCGTTCTCCATGGCCTGACCATAAGGATCACTCAGTTCTTCAATTTGACTTACACTATTCTCTTCCTTGTCTTTAAGGACCTCTTCTTCTTTCCAGTAGTCCATCTTTTTGTCCGTGCTGCTGTGTGGCGGTTTTTGCATTGTTTTATTGCTAGGCTAGCTGCTCCTACTTGTACGAGAAATTAACAATGTGTATGCTATCTAGCTTCCTATTGTGCGACTGAATATATAGCAGGAAACAAAAGGGGACTCTCCAACAATCGGAATTTATCCTCTGTTTCATTCAAACAGTAAAGCAGATATTTTCATTTTGTAAGCATCTGTTGCGTGGGATGTGCGCGGACACTGCCGTTATTACTAATTCCTGGCTTTTATTTTATAGGAGGAGGAGAAATCGGAGGAGCCATAGAATAGAGGATCAGATACCGTTAGGTGACTAAAGTGTAGGAATATTATTGTCCGTAAACTTTGACAGATATAAATAATAGAATTGCATTCGCACAAGGCAAGTGATGAGAGAAAAGTGAGAAAGGACTCAATCAATCAGACAAAAGGAAATTGTTCTTACTATTATTAATGGTGTGGAATCAATTCTCAGAGGGTGTAATCCTATTACAAGATATTTTTCACAGGGAATAGAAAGCTACATTTTACATTTACAACTTAAATCCACTGTTGCCATGGCTGTTGAGGGTGTTCTTTAGAATTGTTGTTACAGTATTCAAATTTAATTATTGCATTAGCGACAACAAAATCTTAGCTATCCCCTGTTTCATGATTCATCTCACGCTATGCAAATGCAATCCCTCTGCTCAAGAAACAGAGCATAAATTTAGACCAAACTTATATTTTTCAATGAAACAGAGCATGGAGGCATGTTTATTTGTCCTTGAGAACCTGGCCCAAGTGAGAACTCAAGAATTTATCGTCGTTGTTGTTGACCTTAATTCATAAGACGCTTTTCATGCTGACTTGTGTTTATGGTAGCTCAAGCGATTTATATAGCATTTAATTTTGCAAATCAATATACTGCTTCATGCTAGCTTTGTCGTATTAGCAAATTCTAAGGCACAGAAGCAAGTCTTATTAGCAAAATAAACATTAGACACCTCAGAGCAAATCAAACAGAAGCATGATACTGAATCTTTATTAGCATACAATTAATGACAAGCCTCTTCAATATTCTTCTTATTGTCCATATTAATTGGGAATGAAGATTGAAGACACATTAAAATTGTACAAATCATATACTGCTTTATGCTAGCTTTGTAATTCAGTTCGCCTTTCTCTTACCACATATTGATCTCCTCTTCGAACAGCCGAGAAAGGGAATGAAAAAGGGACGGAAAATCTTGGTAATTTTCTGATACATAGGAAATTGCAGCAAGCCAAATAGAGGGACGGGAAAAAACGCAATACAGTAAAGCAGAGACTTAGTCCATTTCTTCTCGATACGAATCACAAGCAAAATAGTAGCAGCAAAGGCGAGCATGGTGGTTGCCATGGACAAGAAGAGCAAGGTGAACCCGATCATGAGCTTGCGGGGAAGACCGTGACAGAAAAACGGGTACTCGAGGGGAGAGGAGAGGATGGAGAGGAAAAAGGCTACCGAAGACAATGAGCAGGCGATGGCCACGACGTCCATGCAGGTGAAGAGCCAGAAGAGAGGAGAATCATGGAAAACAGGAAGGCCATTTGGTTCGTTACCCCCAGGCATGGCGTAGGCGGCTGCAAAGACCACGGTGGCCACCAGCACCGCCACAGTTGAGCACGACTGTGCTGTGTCTTTTATCCATTCTTGTGCCGACTTCAGAAGCTCATTATGCTCATCATTGAACAGCTCCTCCGCTGTCTGATCCTTGTTGTTGTGGTGCATGATGTAATGAGGTGGTAATATGTTCTTCACACCCTGGACACAAGAACACACACATTTATCAAGTTGACCAACGGACTAGCAAGTTGTGAGTATGTGAAGAATGTTCATTGGAAAGTTAAGAAACCTCACAATGGCCAATTGGTTAGCATGAACATTTTGTTTTATCCATTGTCAGTCTGTCCTTCTCGTTCAGAGAATAAATGTATAATTAAGTAAATGTGAATATAAAAGGGATCTCACCATCATCCAACGCAACTCTGCTTGCAATTGCATGGCTGGGCCAATTAATTTCTCAGAAATTGCTACAGAGTAGTAGCTCCTATCTGCAGCTTGGTGCAATATGGTGTTGCCATCACTGTCAATCATCTCATTCAACCTTGAGATGGTTATTGGCTTCCTTTTAAGAAGCTCAAGGATCTCTCTTTGACGGTGCTTAATGACCAGATGCAAAATGTTCTGTTCACTATCGCTAACGTGCTCAGCTGCTTGAGGATGCTGCCTAAGTATCTCTGCAACAATAGGCACAATTCCAGTGATAGTTGCTATAAGCAGTGGGTTATACTTATAAATGCTCTGCTTCTTAGAATTGGTTGGTTCTGCGGAATCCTTTCCTTTTTGATCTCCTCCATCATTATCACCCTTACAAAGATTTTCCACTGACCCCAGAGAAATCGTCTTGCCTTTTGCTTCTTTAGAATTCTGCCATGAATTGTCTTTCTCGACGAGCAAAGGGATGAGGTTTTTAAGAGCATGTTTAATTCTCCTATCCTTCCAGATCTTTCCGATTATGTCCATTTCTATCCGGCCAAGCTTATACACGATTAGTTATTGTATAAGAGAATCAAATGAAAGAGAAATGAATTAAGCGCTATAATTAAGCAAGCATGCATGCATCATAAAGTATAGAAAAGCCAGAAACTAAGCAACCTTTAGCAAGGAAGTCCCACAGGGAAGTGTACACCTTCAGAATACCTGCAATGTTATGCATGCAACTTCATCAGGATCCCAGCTATATTAAACTTGTATATAAATATTAGTTCAAAAAATCTGGTTAACAATTAAATAGATCACAAATTATTTTGATTACCTTCAGGCTTCTTCCAAGAGATGGCATGCGGGGGTTGGTTGCTGCCCAAGCTACTCTCCACATCATCCTTGGAATTTGTTGTGACCTCCAGGTCTCGAGCAGGAAGGCCTGCAGCAGCATGTATAACAAGAATTAATATGCATGTCAATGTCATAAAACTTGAGCATCTGTTAACTGATATGCTGTAATTAAACTGCAAGGCTTAACCATCATACAATAATATATGAGCATCTTCCATCTGCTTTGTTGAAATTGTGGTGTGAAGGCAGTTGGCATTTGGGCTAGCAATTGAAGGCTTGTCAATCCTTTACCTTCCCTCTTAGTTGCAAGAAATGGGTATTTCCTCTGCAACCAAAGAGCAGTCCCTGCATATTGGATGCCAAAAGAACAGTTGTATAAATTAATGTGCACTGCATACATTATACACACACACACACACACACACACACACACATATATATATATATATATATAGAGAGAGAGAGAGAGAGAGAGAGAGAGAGAGACTAAATTGTTGGCCAATGACTGCGATATGAAGAATGGACATTCTATCATTTCGGTGGAAGTGCCTCCGAAGATTCTCCGGATTCTCCTCCTCTAGTTTGTCAGCAAAAAACTGGACCAGGTCAGGGTGACCAAGAGCAGCAGCCCTGTACAATGGCGATTCTCCTAACTCGTTCCGAATATCTAGCAGAGGCAGTGTAGAATTCTCCTCATTACTAATTTTTCCTGCAGGTTTGTTGAAGTTGCTCACTAAGAAAGTTGCTGCCTCCAGATTGCCGGACATCGCCACCTCATGAAGAACGTTGTTGCCGAGTTTATTTGGAACCCTCACGGCCTTGCATCTTTCATCATAGCTTTGTGGCAGTAAATTAATCAAGAACTCAAGGACTTGTTTGCCCTGTGATTTGCTGCAGCAGGAAGCTACAATGTGCAATGCAGTGTCTTCGTCCACTGTCATTGGACAATTCAGATTTTGCCGATTGTCCACATAGTATCTCTTCATGCCTTCCCAGTCATTCTCCATGGCTAGATCATAAGGAAGTTTCAGTTCTTCAATTTTACTTGCACTCTCTCCCACTCCCTCTTCTTTAAGAACATCTTCCGTTCTCCAGTACGCCATATCTGCGTGCTCTTTCTCTAAGTCCTCCATCCCTACTTGATCCTGCTCTGTGTGGTGGTTTTTGCTTCATTTTATACCTGGGCTAGCTGCTCCTTCATGTACGCGAAATTCTTATGTGCTACTGTTAAAATTTGATATATAATACTTTGCTTGATAAATTAACTAAGTTGAAAAATATAAAGCATAAACGAATATTGAAGGTTACTAGCTGTATACGGGATACGTACAGTACAGGGATCTGCCTTTTTTTGATACAATACTTTGCTTGATAAATTAGCAAAGTTGGAAAATATAAAGCATAAAACGAATATCTAAAGTTACTATTTGTATATGCTCTTTCCCAAAGTTATATAAAAAAATGAGAAAAAAAGAAAGTATCTGCCTTTGCTTAGTTAATTAGCTTAAGATTGTTGATTCTGCGTGCATCACATGATTTAAGTTAAGAAAAGCTCTGTCGCCAAAGAATGTATACTATACGTACAACCCAGTGATTGAAGTATTCATATAATTCATTATAGAAAATTGCGTCCCCCTATCCTTGAACAAGTACATAACACACAATAAAAACTTACTCTGTGTGTGAGTTTGATCAGGGAGTCAAGAGGGAGTGATGAGCACATAAACTATCACATTTATTATCTCTAAATATATTTGTTAGTAATTGATTTTCTTACAATTTTAGTTAATTAGGTTTGTTTTTCACTTTTGCACTTGCTTACATACCCATTACATAATTGATGATGATTTCATTATTTAATCTTAAGGTTGAGGAATTATCAAAGAGAGACTTGGTGACACTAAACAATTTATAGTTGGGAATGACCAAATGAATGATGAAGATTAGTGCCACATCAAGGCATAAAAGAAAGGAAAAGAAGCAATGGATGGAGCAACCAAGAAGAAAAGAATTGAAAAGAATGCATGAAGTGCCACACCCATGCCAAAAGAAGAAATAATGAAGAGATGAGTTACGGTTGTGCATTGAACAAGATGAAGAATTTGGAGAATGAAGTTATCAACACTATGGAATAAGTAATGGAAGCAAATTGGCAATTGGTTTGATGGCAAGTGGAATACATATTAAATTCATGAATGGAGGGATTTAATGAATTTAGAATTGCTCCCATTTTCCTATAAATAGGAGGAGCTATGACATTGTAAAATCACACCCAAGCTCCACAACTCTTGAGTTTTCTCTCTTCCCTCCATCTTTCTAAGTTTTAATTTCTGTTTTTAGTTTTATTTTATCATGGGGAACTAACTCCCTAGCTAAGGCTAGGGAGAAAACTTTTAATATAAGTGTGTAATTTTTATTAGTTTGATCCAAACTTAAGCTTTAATGTGATTTTGTAGTTTTTGTTCAAATGGAATTTGTAGTTTTCTTTTTAATTAATTGATGAATGTTTGATAATCTATTTCATGGGTTCAATCATGTTTTTCCCATTGTGTAGTAAAAACTTTCATGCTTTTAAAAGAGAAGAGAATTACTTAAGATTAATAGAATTTTGATGAAGATTATTTTTTGATAGTTTGTTGCCAATGGTACAAGTTATGCTTAGAATACTTCTAAAGGAAATTAAAAAGAGCTTTAATTATTTTGAACAACTACAATGGAAAATATTTTGTGGATCAAATTAATAAGAGTTGCATGCTTATGTTAAAAGTGGAACCCCAATGCCTTAGTATTTTAATCAATTAAATTTTCTCTAAATCAAATCTTGCATAAATCTACCTCTCAATCATACTTGTTCTTTTTCATCTATGTTATTTTCTTTACACTGCTCTCTGTGGATACGACATTTGAACTTCCGAGCTACACTGCTATATCGACACCTCCCTTGGGTTTTGCAAAGTGGTGCGAACAGGGAGCTACCTTCCTTGATGAGCACGAACACGCTGCCCTTGTCTCCCTTGAAATCCAAAGCTCGGGTTGAGATGGAAAATCTTAAACGGGGGTTGTCTCCCTTGATTTGGTTTCTGCAGAAAGTAACCGGACTTATATTTTTATTTTTATTTTTACGAGCCATATTAGCAGAGGAAGAATCAAACCTAAAATCTTATTTATGAAAACACTAATGGAAGCAAAGAAAAGGGAATGAATTGACCAATCCAGGACGCGCTTGGGGCTTCGAACTTCAAATGGGGCGTATATTTATTTGTCCCTGAGAACCTGGCCCAAGTGAGAACTCAAGTTTTCTCCAATTGAAAACATTCCATGCCAGTGTATGAAAATGGTATATATACGGAGGTGTTTCATCAAGTTTGTTCTGATTTATTCTTATGTAAATTCCATTAATTGATGAAACAGTGCCAATTATTTGAGAATACAAATGAAAGGAGGATTATGGGATGATACTGAAAAATTTGCCATTGTAGATGTCCTTATGTAACTTCATTCATGAGCCGATTTTCATGGTAATATGTGTTTATGGTTTACTCAAGTGGTTAATAACATTTAACAGCGTTTAATCTTTTCCCAAGCAGGAAAAAGCACCAAATTTAAAGACACAGAAGCAAGTCTTATATGCAAAATAAACATTAGACACACCTTAACCAGAGCAGATACAAACTTGTATATAATAAACCCAAATCACAATTGCAAATCAAACAAAAGCATGATACTGAATCTTTATTAGCATACAATTAATGACAAGGCCCTTCAATATTCTTCCTATTGTCCATATTAATTGGGAATGAAGATTGAAGACGCACTAAAATTGTACAAATCATCATATAGTACTGCTTCACTCTAGTTTTGTGATTCAGTTAGCCTTGCTCTTACCACATATTGATCTCCTCTTGGAAAAGCCGAGAAAGGGAATGAAGAAGGGGCGGAAAATCTTGGTAATTTTATGATATATTTCTTTGAAAGACTGGTACATAGGAAATTGCAGCAAGCCAAATAGAGGGACAGGAAAAAAGGCAATAGAGTAAAGCAGAGACTTAGTCCATTTCTTCTCGATACGAATCACAAGCAAAATGGTAGCAGCGAAGGCGAGCATGGTGGTTGCCATTGACAAGAAGAGCAAGGTGAACCCGATCATGAGCTTGCGGGGAAGAACTTGACAGAAAAACGGATACTCAAGGGGAGAGGACAGGATAGAGAGGAAAAAGGCTACGGAAGACAATGAGCAGGCGATGGCCACAACATCCATGCAGGTGAAGAACCAGAAGAGAGGAGAATCATGGAAAACAGGAAGGCCATTTGGTTCGTTACCCCCAGGCATGGTGTAGGCGGCTGCAAAGACCACAGTGCACACCAACACCGCCACAGTTGAGCACGACTCAGCTGTGTCTTTTATCCATTCTTGTGCTGACTTCAGAAGCTCATTATGCTCATCATTGAACAGCTCCTCCGCTGTCTGATCCTTGTTGTTGTGGTGCATGATGTAATGAGGTGGTACTATGTTTTTCACACCCTGGACAAAGAACACACACAGCTATCAAGTTGACCGACGAACTAGTTAGTTGTGAGAATGTGAAGAATGTTCTGCATTGGAAAGTTAAGAAACCTCGCAATGGCCAATTGGTTAGCTTAGCATGAACGTTTTGCTATTGACATGTTATCTATTGTCAGTCTTTCCTTCTTGTTCAGAGAAGAAATGTATAATTAAGTAAATGTGAATATAAAAGGGGTCTCACCATCATCCAACGCAACTCTGCTTGCAATTGCATGGCTGGACCAATTAAATTCTGAGAAATTGCTACAGAATAGTAGCTCCTATCTGCAGCTTGGTGCAATATGGTGTTGCCATCACTGTCAATCATCTCATTCAACCTTGAGATGGTTGTTGGCTTCCTTTTTAGAAGCTCAAGGATCTCTCCTTGACGGTGCTTAATGACCAGATGCAAAATGTTCTGTTCACTATCGCTAACGTGCTCAGCTGCCTGAGGATGCTGCCTAAGTATCTCTGCAACAATAGGCACAATTCCAGTGATAGTTGCTATAAGCAATGGGTTATACTTATAAATGCTCTGCTTCTTAGAATTGGTTGGTTCTGCGGAATCCTTTCCTTTTTGATCTCCTCCATCATTATCACCCTTACAAAGATTTTCCACTGACCCCAGAGAAATCGTCTTGCCTTTTGCTTCTTTAGAATTCTGCCACGAGTTGTCTTTCTCGATGAGCAAAGGGATGAGTTTTTTAAGAGCATGTTTAATTCTCTTGTCCTTCCAGATCTTTTCGATTATGTCCATTTCTATCCATCATGGCCAAGCTTATACAAGATTAGTTATTGTATAAGAGAATCAAATGAAAGAGAAATGAAATAAGCAAGCATGCATGCATCATAAAGTATATAAAAGCCAGAAACTAAGCAACCTTTAGCAAGGAAGTCCCACAGGGAAGTGTACACCTTCAGAATACCTGCAATGTTTATGCATGCATCTTCATCAGGGTCCTAGCTATATTAAACTTGTATGTATGATATATAAATATTAGTTCAAAAAATCTGGTTAACAATTACTTAGATCACAAATTATTTTGATTACCTTCAGGCTTCTTCCAAGAGATGGCTTGGGGTGGTTGGTTGCTGCCCAAGCTGCTCTCCACATCATCCTTATGATTTGTTGTGACCTCCAGGTCTCGAGCAGGAAGGCCTGCAGCAGCATGTATAACAAGAATTAATATGCATGTCAATGTCATAAAACTTGAGCATCTGTTAACTGCTGTGCTGTAATTAAACTGCAAGGCTTAACCATCATACAATAATATATGAGCATCTTCCATCTGCTTTGTTGAAATTGTGGTGTGAAGGCAGTTGGCATTTGGGCTAGCAATTGAAGGCTTGTCAATCCTTTACCTTCCCTCTTAGTTGCAAGAAATGGGTACTTGCTCTGCAACCAAAGAGCAGTCCCTGCATATTGGATGCCAAAAGAACAGTTGTATAAATTAATGTGGACTGTATATATATATATATATAGAGAGAGAGAGAGAGAGAGATACTAAATTTTTGGCCAATGACTGCAATATGAAGAATGGACATTCTATCATTTCGGTGGAAGTGCCTCCGAAGATTCTCCGGATTCTCCTCCAGTTTGTCAGCAAAAAACTGGACCAGGTCAGGGTGACCAAGAGCAGCAGCCCTGTACAATGGCGATTCTCCTAATTCGTTCCGAATATCTAGCAGAGGCAGTGTAGAATTCTCCTCGTTACTAGTTTTTCCTGCGGGTTTGTTGAAGTTGCTCACTAAGAAAGTTGCTGCCTCCAGATTGCCAGACATTGCCACCTCATGAAGAACGTTGTTGCCTAGTTTATTTGGAACCCTCACGGCCTTGCATCTTTCATCATAGCTTGGTGGCAGTAAATTAATCAAGAATTCAAGGACTTGTTTGCCCTGTGATTTGCTGCAGCAGCAGGAAGCTACAACGTGCAATGCAGTGTCTTCGTCCACTGTCATTGGACAATTCAGTTTTCGCGGATTGTCCACGTAGTATCTCTTCATGCCTTCCCAGTCATTCTCCATGGCTAGATCGTAAGGAAGTTTCAGTACTTCAATTTTACTTGCACTCTCTCCCTCGTCTTTAAGAAGAACCTCTTCCGTTCTCCAGTACGCCATCTCTGCATGCTCTATCTCTAAGTCCTCCATCTCTACTTGCTCCTGCTCTGTGTGGTGGTTTTTGCTTCGTGTTAAACTTTGATATAAAATACTTTGCTTAATAAATTAACCAAGTTGAAAAATATAAGCATAAACGAATATTGAAGGTTACTAGCTGTGTACAGGATCCGTATAGTACAGGGATCTGCCTTTGCTTAGTTCATTTGTTTAAGATTGTAGACTTTGATATACAATACTTTGCTTAATAAATTAGCAAAGTTGGAAAATATAAAGCATAAAACGAATATCTAAAGTTACTATTTGTATATGCTCTTTCCGAGAGAGAGAGAGAGAGAGAGAGAGAAGAAAAGAGAGAGGTTACTTAGCTGAAGATTGTTGATTCTGCCAGCACCACATGATTCCTAAGGGCTAATGTGCTTGACGACCTTTTTGCAATGAAATTAAGAAAGCCGCATTTAACTTGTGGGTTTACAACTTAAATGGGGTTGCCGTGCCCATGGCTGTTGATGTTGTTCCTTCTTACTATTGTTACATTATTCAAATCCCTTGTTTTATCCGTATCTAGCTGTGCAATCCCTCTGCTCAAGAAATGCATAAATTTAGACCAAACTTCAATTTTTCACTAAAACAGGGGAGCCATGTTTGTTTATCCTTGACAACTCAAGTTTAATGCACAACATTTTTCCTCAAGAAATGTTCTGTCACCAAAGAGTTTGTGAAATATACGTACAATCCAGTGATTAAATTATTCATATCATTCATTATGGAAAATTACATCCCCCTATCCCTGAACAAGTACATTGTGTGTGAGTTTGATCAGGGGGTCAAGAGGGAGCTGCCCTCCTTGATCAGCACGAACACGCTGCCGTTGTCTCCCCTTGAAATCCGAAGCTCGGGATCAAGGTACGTGGTTAGCAACCATGATTCAGCTTTGCTGTTTGAGATGGAAAACTTAAACGGGGGTTGGCTGGATATGGTCTTTGCAACAGATGAAGCAGTGTCTTGAACGGAGGTGAGCAAACTTTTGAACACTGTGAGGTCAAGTTTTTGTCCTAGAAACTCAACATTTTCTGGTATCACTAGTGAGTCTGTCAGCTGGGGAGTCCCAATTACGCCTTCTTCAAACTTAATCTGAATCACCAAATTAACGGGGAAACATAAAAAACATAAACAAAAACTCATTTAAAGTCAGCTTTCCAGAGTGACATAAACACTAGGACACACAATTGTTGTTATGAAATGAAAACGATCATTTTATGTTCTCTAATTAATTAATCTGATTTGGTTTTGTGTAGAAAGTAACTCCAATCATATTTATGCAAACACTAATGGAAGCAAAGAAAAGGGAAATGAATTGACCAGACCTGGACGCGCTTTGGGCTTCGAACTTCAAATGTGGCGTTAGTGCTAATAGAAGTGGTGGCTAATGGCCCAGCAAACTGAACAGAATTTTGTACGGTGAAATTCTCAGAGTCAATTGTCTGCGAAACCTCCTCCACCTTCACCAATGGAGTTCCTCTGGACAACAATGGAAACAGACCTGCAAACGAAGTGTACCTGCAAAACAATTGTCTTCAACACTCAGTCTGCGAATTAAAAGTCAAATTAGGGCTTTAGGAGAAAGGGGATGGATGGATGGGACTAATTACGTACGCTAGAATCCATTTGCCATTGAGCAGAGGCAAGGCCTCGGTCGGAGCCGGGGTCGGATTTTGGGCCTCCAACTGAGTAATAAGCTCCACAATCTCGGCCCGGGTCTCGCTGGTGGCGCTCAGTCCACGATCAGTTCCGTAAAACGAGTCTACCAGAGCCTTCTTCAACCTACTGGTCTCAGCTGGCTCGGGCTCAGCCGGCTTGTCATCCTCAGCCACAGCCACAGCCGACTCGGTCTCCTTCTCAGGGCCCCATTCGTCCTCGTCCACCACCCGGAGCCGGGTCGCAGGTCGGGTCCCCACGAACTCATGGGTGGAGAATTTCAATTGGTTGTTGAATTTGGCGGCGAGCCCGATAGAGTTTGGCGCGAACAAGAGGGAGGAGCGCTTGGAGGCGAGACGGTGGTGCGCTGGGTTTAGCGATAGCGTCTTGCAGGGGAATTGGTTTAGCTGCGAAGCGAAGGCCATTTTCGTCTTTTTCTCTTTCTTGAATTACAGAGAGAGAGAGAGAGAGAGAGAGAGAGTAAAGAAAGTAGTTCTGGCTTTTCTGGGTTGAGCAAATTTAAGCAGCAGCGAAAGAGCCCGAAATTGGGAGGGAGTTGAAAGGCTTTCTGGTAGTTTTGGTACTGTTGCCTTGTCATGCCTGGCAAATGGTGTTGAAAAGGACACTTATGTCCCTAAGTAGTTTGTTCTTATGTGCTTTGGTGGTGAGGGTAAAATGGGACTAACAGTCTCTAAATCATGTGGGAGAAGTAGACACGGATGCTGTCCACAACTATAAATTTTATGACACGTCGAGAGTGTGTAATGAAAAGACAAATCACATGCGGAGAAGATAGGGGAAGAGGAGGAGGACCCCTTTATATGATTTTGGCAAAAGGATTGGCTTCATGACTCTATTATCTTGTTTGGTCGCTTTCTTCTACGACTACGTGCGAAATGAATGAGTGAGTGAGTGAGTTTGCTCAAATATTTTCATGCTTATTAATTGTTGTTCTTGTTTGACAGGAGATGAGGTTTTTTTTACACACATTGATGTCATAGCAGTTAAAACATGACATTATTAGTCTACAAGTCAACTTAATCTTTTTTTAAATTGCACTATACCTTGTTGCTTATTATACCCTCCAATTCATAAGCGTACATGACATTTTCTTATATTAAAATGTTAAGGGTTTCTGACCTTTTTTACGTTGTGCCGTTGTGCGTGTTTTAGATTTACAACTATTGCTCAACAGCTCGAGCGTTTAAATTACTCGTTAGTTACACTTATTTGGGTTGGGTTGGGCCTTGCAAGTGGGGTTTGGGGCTTGGGGTAAAGGCCGAAGGAGGAAGCTTCAAGCTTGGGTGGGCTATAATTGTGAAAGAAATATGTAAAAGAAATTTGCAGGTCCAGGTTTGAGTTAGGGTTGTGTCCAATATCAAGAGACGTCGTCATTGCTTGAACTCCATGTATGTCTAATATCAACTATAAAAATAATTTTGTGTAGAATTGTTTACGCGATATTGAGGACTTTGCCAATCATTGATGACTTATATGAACATGAATATTACAATTATATGCTTGCCTGCCGCTGCCATTAGAATTAAGAAGGCTATAAAATGGGTATTAAATTATTATTAAATCAGATGATAACCCACGAGACGAGAGGGACCACTCGAGCTAACCAAACCAACGGAGCTGCGTGAGTCTGGCCCACTTGGTTGCGAAATCACGTTATTAAATTATTAATCACAATACATAATTAGGTTAGGCTTTAGGCTTTTCAATGATTTTGTTCCTTTTTAAGCAGTTGATTGATTGATCCAGCATCACTATTCGCTAATCAGCTATGCTTTGTTTGCTAAGTTTCTCGCTCGCTCAGTCACTCGCTCACTCAGTCTCAACGGCATATATTCCTCTCTCTCTTCTTTGCGCAATCAATGCCATGCCCTTTCATTTGTAGAGGGACAAACCTTTTTCAGTTACATCATGGCGCATACCCAATAATGATTGAACTCACACCAACCTCACAGAAAGTCATCTTCCATTTTTATAAGGACCATACAAATAAATGAGTTCGGGGTTGACCTCAATTTGCCCTTGTGATTATATATCTGAGCATCAAGAAACTTATCATAACTTATATCTCAAAACGTAGCACTCTACTTTTGCATTCCTTTCTTCTTTTTCTTTTGTCTTTAAATGAGGCTCCGTATATAAACAAAATATAAATAGGGTCAGCCAAATTACAACTTCATTCCTTTTCAACATCGACGTCGTGCTATAAAAATGCTCGGTGATGATCGAGCCCAAAATAATCGTGCACTTTACTTTTGTACTCAACGTTGGAAATTAAGCTCCCCATTTTCCTATGTGTAATATGCATTTTGAGGTTGTGAGAATTGTGATTGAATTTGTTTTCTTTTTTTGGCGGGATGCATTGGCCGAACAAGGACCATAAATAGAGGATATGCATTAGGCAAAAGAAAAGTAACGGAAGAATAAATCTGGTATTTTAAAAACTAAAAACATTTTAAGCACCAAGGATTTTCTCTCTTACCTGTATTTTAATATTTAACGATCTATATAAAAGCACATCCATGAAAATAAAATATAATTGTCGTATATTAAATAAACAAACAAAACTCAAGACTTGGAGGGTAGTGCCACTTGGCATAGCATCGATTGACGCGCCGGCTTCCAGGGCTTTTGACTTTATTCTAGCCGGCGACCAGCAAGCCAGCGTACAAAGAACATCAGCCCAAGCCACCTGAAAATCAAATACAACTAACCAAAATAAAATTAGATTTTTATAATTGAATTCCCACCAATACACCCAACACGAAAAACTAGTTCTTGAGTTGCTCCAAGCCCAAGAGAGAACACAGAAACCCTGTAAAGTACTTCCTTTTGTTTGCTTTCTTTCTTCTTCTATTTTGTCTCTTTTCCCTTTTTTCAACTCCAAAATCCCTCTTTTTCAACGAAAGAGTTGGGCATCAGCTCACAATTCACAAACCCAGAGCGTCCTCCAAAACCCAATCATCCGATCTTGCTTTTTTGTTAATGATATTGGCCCAGATTCTTGCTTATGACGTTTGGTCACTGTCGGCTTCTCCTAATTGATCAGCGACATTGGTGGTGGGCTAAGTACTTTTCTCATTCTTGAAGATATTCACGGGTTTTCCATGGACAGAGCCCTCTCTTTAATCCAGACCTGTACGTCTTTTTCATCTCCTCCTTACAACAATTCTCTTTCTCTGCTCTATCTCTGTGTTTCTCTGTTTTCTTCTTTTCGGTTGGGTGGGTGTTGAAGAATGAGTCAACTCAGTGTGATATTGCAGGAAACGGTGCGTCGGGAGAGGGAAGCAAGAACTGTTCTTGAAATTCTGAGGGAACAAATGGACGATACGGATGGAGCGAGCAGCGGGAGGAGGACCTTCAAGCAACGGCTCAGATTGAATGGGTTTGGCTGCTGTGGGGCCTCCTGGGTTTTTGGACGAACGGCGGCGATAAGCGTAAGAGATGGCGATGAGGACGACCAAGAACCACAAAACCATCATCAGCAACATCATCTACCACTACCACCACAACAACGAGTTGTAAGTGTGGTGGGCCAGTCTCAATCGGTCAACAATTGGGATCCGGATTGCGTGGGTCCGATTTCGACCGGGTCGGGCATGAACTTGGCTGCCGCCTTAGCAGCCGAGCGTCAGTTTCGGGCACCGCAAGAATCGGACGGAGGAGGGTCGGTGGTGGGGCCCGCGGGTGACGGAAGTGCGGTAGCAACGGTACCTGGCACGCCGACGAGAATATCGTTGATGAGATTGCTGGAGGAAACAGAAGTGGACGGCTGTGATGCGTTTGGTGGTGCGACGACAGAGAGCGACAAAGCAGAGGGAGGGCTGGGCAATGATACGGTGTGCTGCGTGTGCATGGGTAGGAAGAAAGGTGCAGCTTTCATCCCATGCGGGCATACCTTTTGCAGAGTGTGTTCGAGGGAGGTGTGGTTGAATCGAGGGTCTTGTCCCCTCTGCAACCGTTCGATCCTCGAGATCCTCGATATATTCTAAGATGGTTTGATGATCAACAAATACAAAAAGAGGAACTACAATGATGCGATTGGGAGATGCCTCGAGATTCGTGTGATTGTTCAAGTCTTGATGGCGGAGTTTTCAATCGCAGAAATATTCAATTGAATTGTTCAAATGTAATTGTTTTTACTCTATTTTCTTCTTCTTTCTGCAACCTGCAAAAGTTCTATTTTCTTCTTCTTTCTGCAACCTGCAAAAGTACAATGAAGCTGTAACGATTTTGTGATTGTTTTGTTTCAAAGTAATGTTTGGTTTCTTAGCAAATGTTGTTAGAATATCCATGCAGCATGCCATGAATTTGGTGCTTGGGTTGGGCCTCCTCAGAGTACGTATCAAGTGTGCCAATGCCAAAGTGCTTTTGAGGTTGGGTTGGATCAAACCTACCATATCAACTTCGTTTGGTGGGCTTTTAACAAATATATGGGCTCTTCAGCATTGGACTCACTTGATAGCAGGCTATGTTACTTATTGATGAAGTTGGGCCTAGCCCTGAATTAGCAAACCTAAGATTCTTTTTCATTTTTGGAAACAAGCGATACTGAAGTGATGGGGATTTGAATACAAGACCTTTAGTGCACGGTATTTGCTCTTAATCATTTGAAATACAATCCTCTTGCATATTCTTTTTATATATATACATATATATTTTTTTATTTTTTTTTACGTACTCATCAAAGTAAGATGCCTTTTTATATCGTCATTGTTAATTTGTTCGTGCATTAGTTGGAGAGATGAGAGGACTTTCATGTGTAGTGATTGAAAGTGGGAGAATCGTGTAAAAGCATAAGCATTAGGAAATAAAAAAAAAACAACTTAATTATGATCAATGAGGGTGTGCAATATATTTATATATAGGAATAGGATTGATGAAAGTGAGAGCATCGTATTCATTTCATGCATAAGTAAGTATTGATCTGATTTGAAGTGCAGGATACGAATCTCTCTGAGGTGATGAGGTGATGAGAGTTGGTGATCGTTTGAAATGCATGAACATGTTTTATTTTTACGTGCAGTGCATCCACTCCACATGTCTTTGTTTATAAAAGTGCAGAATATGTGTTTCAAGGAAGAGTTTCTTTCAGGTCCAATCCAAGACTCAATTCCATTAAAATTTGCATCAAAATTCCTTCCACTTTTGAGAAAAAGCTTCTCTTGCAATTGGTTCCAATTATGTGGTTTATTTTTCCTTCTTCAATTTAGCAGTGTGACAAAAACGTACTGCCCCCTTTCACTTCATTGATGTTGATCAACTCAAACATCTCTCTGAACTTTTTCAGCTTTGGCATGATGGAGACGCTTTGGCATCTATACCTGCTAAAATGTATAGGGTTTTTGACTCAAATAGTCATGAACTTATTCACGATTTGTCTTTTTGTCAATTAACTAAATTATTGATTCCAATTGTCCCTGCTTGCTTTTTCATTTTATTATAATATAAATAGAAAATTTGGCATAAGTCCAATTATGAGGGGAGATATTGGGTGCAATTCACGCAGAAATTGTTGTTGATCCAAGTCCTTTGACTTTTGCGCAACATAACATTACATGCCTTTCTCAATTTATTGATATTTACTTTTATTTATTATTTATTATTTGTTCCAGTTATGCACCTAAAACATAAATAAGTAAATTATGAATTCGTAAAACTGGTAAGTTATTGATTTGTAGGACATTAATTATCATATTTGATTTGAATTTGATTGCAAATCTATTTATTGAATTCTGAAATTTTCCCAAGGTATACCGACATCAAAATTTGTAATAAGAGTTCATAAAAAATTCATACCTTAACAATAGGTAAGCTACCTATGCATACACCTCGTATGCAGTATGCAAGTAATTAAATCCATAAATTACCTTTAGTCTAGGTAGTTATACCCTCTAGCCCAGGTAATTGAACTCATATAATATTTTGGTATGGATCTATCCATACAAAATTTCTTTGGAAAAAAAAAAAACATTATTACATGGAAGATAGGATATGTATATAAATATGAAGCTCCAAAAAAAACTGCTTAAGAAAACTCAAGAAAAAAAACACTTACCTCTACGGCAGGTACATATATATATATATATATATATAAGGAAAATGCATTATAAATATAAGGAAATGCATACACATACACATATATATAAGGAAACACTGAATTTTAGGAAAGTGTTTTCATATAATTCCATTTATGATAGTGGTATATCCTGTAAATTTTTAAAAAATTATGGACATACTAATTGCTTAATTGGTGAGACTGAACTAGCAATTGAAAAGAGAGAGCATGTGGACTGCATCCATTATATCTCGATGAAAATGGAACTATATCCAAGAAGCCTTAATATAAATAATATTGCCCATATAGAGTTAAAGATTGCCTGCTTCTTTCATATTATAAGGCCATGGATGGACGCTCCTGTTTCCCAGTACACTAAAGATTCTTCAATCCAGTGGCAGACGCACAAGACTGATCAGAAAACAGGTCACATGTTACAAGAAGGGGAAGTTGTAGATGATGTAGAGGCTATTAAATATCAAAAGCAAATTCACAAGCTTTGATATCATGAAATCTTAGTCGCCCATATACACATGCATGCTGGATCTGGATGGACCCCCTCTATGACTTATCCAATTCATCCCTCTCATCTCAACTCAATCACATGACCGAAAGAAAGAGCTATATAGCTACTACCAAACTGCTCAACTGCACGATCAAGGAAGAAAAACATCCCACTGAGGGTCCACTTTAGATCATTCATTCATATTATATTTATGATTGATCGATATATATATAGAATAGAAAACTCACATCAAAGATCTTAAGACTAACAATCTTAACTTTTGGACCGTTGATTGACATTTGATTCAACACGCGGGGTCCATATAAACAAATATACACAGGATCCAAAATAATAACATGCTTGACCTGAGAGACAATTTGTTGAGTGCAGGGCTAGGCGGGGGAGGGGGGAAGGTTAATTTCATTTGCCATTTAGGCAGCTTTTCTCTCCTTTAATTTCATGGAAAGAATAAATCTACTTTTAGTGGCCTTGTCTCGATCAGGATTAGTGGTTAAAATAGTTTAGTACTCTGGCTAATCAACACTAAGTACAAATTATATTCGAATCTACACAACCCAACTACGTAATTAATTAAAGAGTTGATGGGAGATCATGGTACGTAATCCTGTTCAATCTTAGGTTTAGAACAACCAGCCACCGCCAGGGATATGATGTTCGCATAATAAATGTCAATTCTTGTTTATTTAAGCAACTTGCAGAGTGCAAAAGACCAAAATCATTTTCCATCTGACAGGTAAGGAATCCTATTCGTCTAATCGATCCGATCCAATTATTCTAATCAAGTAATTATTCTCAAAACTATGGTGCTTCTTCTTGGCAATGTCATCTCTTATAAGTTATATATTCTCTTCTCTTTTGACCTTACAGTAGCTTAAAGTACTACACTGTTGTAAGAGATTTCACTTTCAAATTGATGAAATCTAAGCCATTGGGCCATTACCTCTCTCTCTCTGTGGCGGCAGCAATGGCTGTTGGCTCAGAAAAAAAAAAAAAAAGGTCGTAGCTAGGGCAGTAGTAATTATATACGTGGAGAAGGATGCACATAGAGCCAAACTGGGGAGGCTTTGGCAGATAGATATAATATATAAGTCCTGGAAAAAAGAGATTAATTGTTCTTTATTAACCCCATATCATATGTCAATAATATTATTATGTAATGTGATTGTCTTGGTACCGAGGTTCTCCGACCAACTCAGCTCTCATGGAAAACAATTCATTTCTCTCAATGATTTCTTGTAATGAACCAGCAGTAACTGTTCATTATGCTCTTTGGGTTTAAGATGATGAAGACTTCAATTTCCCGACTACTCTCAATTGTCGAGTAGTGATGCATGCATGACTATATATCGTAGATTTAACAAAGCCAAAGGAATTGCATTATTTGAAGATTATAAAACAATACGGAAAACCCACCAATAGAAAATACATGGAATTTGGAAATTGATCCAAAAACCAACAAAGCGATCGAGTAAGAGGGACACATGATAGATCATGTTCCAGTTTTATATGCTTTTGGTTTGCTCTCCCTTATCGAAAATGCATACATGGGGATATTCTTAGTCCAATACCTTCTTTTTCACCACTATACACTTTTATACGTACGTAGCCGCAGTCTAGCTTGTGTGTGAATTTAGCCTAAGTATATATTCGAACTAAACGACTAAAACTGATCAGATCCGAACTTTCAGAACAGATGATTTCATTTTCCTTAATAACCTACGAATCAGTCAAATTTATAATCAAAGTTCATCTTCACGGAGTTGTACTTGTCGGACCATATAACTCAAACTGGGAATTTTTCTACATATATTTTCTTCTTCTTCCAACTTACAGTCGTTAATGGCAGCGACAAATTTACTAGATGGGGTTAAATCCAACAAAAGAGTGAATAGGCAGATATAGAATTTGACTAAGCGACATCGGCATGTGACTGAAAGACCGAAAGTTGAGAGTAGAGATTTCTTTAATTAGTTTCTTTGGTCAGACGTCAAGATGCTGAAAGTTGGTCAGGTCCAAGTTTTGTCAACTCATCAAATCAAAAGGCCCATAGCTTTCTCTTTGATTGAATCTCAAAAGCCCGTTGTTTGGTGGTAATTAACATGGAAAAATGAAAATTAATCCAAATTCAACCAGCAGATATTCCCAGTTCAATTCCCTAAGTTGTTAAGTTTATCAATATCTTTCATTAAACATAAGAAGAGCCCTCTAAAATATTTTATTAAACCTTGGTTAATCCTTAATAAAGCTTGTTAACATGAATGATGAATGTTACCTTTTTTGGCATGCCTTACTTTTGTTTTTACGGCTTACGATAATTGTCATTATTAAGAAAAAGTGAAACAAAACATGGCAAATGAATAAGGCATTCATTTCAAGTAAAGGAGTTGGGGTCACTCATGCACTTCCCTTTTTTCAGGCTTTATCTTTTGGCTCCTCATCAACTATACAAATACAATTATATTAGTGTTTAATTAGGATAATTGAGAAATTAATTAGGGTTTTCTATTCCAATAGAAAAGCTTAAGCATGCATGGTTTGATTTGGTTGGTCTAATTAAGACTGGAAGAAATAAATAAACAGAAAACAAAAACAACAAAAAAACATGTAAAAGACAAAAAAGAGGAAAGATAGATAGATGATCCAACCAACCAACAAACAAGGAACAAGGCATAATATATAGCATAGATAATGGCCACAGCTTCGAGACAAAAGTTGGTAGGGGGCCATCCACCATGGACGTGCTTTCTTACATAATCCACGAGTCCTGTTCCTTTTTATTCTATTCTATTTCATTTCATTTTCTGTATATTTTCTATTTTTAAATTCTAACTAGATTTTCATGTTTTCATTCAATACCATGCGTAATGCGTTGATACTTATAAATTCTTCTTCTTCTTAATCTTCAGGGTCAGTCAGGGTATTCTTTTCTTACGTGAACAATTTCGTTTCAAACTTCTCTCTCTCTCTCTCTTCTCAGTCAGGTTATATATGTCTACGTATATATTACATACAAAAATATGCCAACATTCCATTATAGTAAATTTTTAACTAAGAAATCCTAGTTATTCACAGATCTGCCACTCCCTTAGCGCCTATAAATTGCACCATAAACAAGTACTCCACTCACCAAATAGAGCTAGCCATTGAGAGGATTGAGTTTGTGTGAGAGAGAAGAGCGAGAGTAACTAAGGAGAGAAATGGAGGCTTTCCCAGTTGTTGACTTGAGCCAAATTAATGGTGAAGAGAGAGAAGCTACCATGGAGAAGATAAATGATGCTTGTGAGAATTGGGGTTTCTTTGAGGTAAACCAACAATTTAAGCTGCTTTGAGATCTTTTTATTTCTTTTAAAGCTTTGATGAGAAGTCAGCTAGTTAATTACAAATGATGTTTTTTCGTTCTATATCACGATCATATGTGTTTCTAATAATAACTCTTTTTTGTTTGTTTTAATGTACAAATTAATTAATGAAGTTGGTGAACCATGGGATATCTCATGAGCTGATGGATACTGTGGAGAAGCTGACAAAGGAGCACTACAAAAAGTGCATGGAGCAAAGGTTTAAGGAAATGGTCGCGAGCAAAGGCCTTGAAGCTGTCCAGTCTGAAATCCATGACTTGGACTGGGAAAGCACCTTCTTCTTGCGCCACCTTCCTGTCTCAAACATATCCCAAATCCCTGACCTTGATGAAGATTACAGGAAGGTCATGAAAGAATTTGCAGTGGAATTAGAGAAACTAGCTGAGCAACTTCTGGACTTGCTGTGTGAGAATCTTGGGTTGGAGAAGGGTTATCTGAAGAAGGCTTTCTATGGATCAAAGGGACCAAACTTTGGGACAAAGGTCAGCAACTACCCTCCTTGCCCCAAACCAGACCTGATCAAGGGCCTCCGGGCTCACACCGATGCAGGTGGCATCATCCTACTCTTCCAGGATGACAAGGTCAGCGGCCTCCAGCTCCTCAAGGATGGTCAATGGATTGATGTTCCTCCAATGCACCACTCCATTGTCATCAACTTAGGTGACCAACTTGAGGTACAAATACCATAACAGTTTCAAATTATGACTTTTTTTTTTCTTCCCATTAAAATGGTTATTTTAAATCTCAAATTTACTAATTAAAATGTGATTTGAATTATTAATATAGGTGATCACTAATGGGAAATACAAGAGTGTGATGCACCGTGTGATAGCGCAGCCTGATGGAACCAGAATGTCCATAGCCTCATTCTACAACCCAGGTGATGATGCTTTTATCTGCCCAGCACCAGCATTGCTGGAAAAAGAAACTGAGAAAATCTCAGCCTACCCCAAATTTGTGTTTGATGATTACATGAAGCTCTATTCTGGCCTCAAATTCCAAGCCAAGGAACCAAGATTTGAAGCCATGAAGGCCATGGAATCCACCGTTAAGTTGGACCCTGTTGCAACCGTCTGAGCTGTCCGATGGATGACAATAAAATAAATAAAATTGGGTTTGTGTGGTTTTGTGTGCTAGTAGTAGTTGGTGTTCTAAATAAAGCTGTTGGGAGGAGAAGTTTGGGTTTTATTTTAAATTCTCTGTGTTCTATTTCCTCCTGGTCTGGTGGAATTCGTAGTTATAAGCTTAGCTTGGGAGTTGGGAGTAGAGTTCCCATCCCATGGTGTGAATGTGTTTAGTGTTTATGATGTGGATGAAGTATAATGTTATAGAAAGTGACCAACCATATCTAATCTGCATAACTGTTTCTGTAATTGAAAACAATATATAAATACAAATGATTAGATGCCAAAAACTTGAGGGACCCATGTTTGATTGTTAATTAATCCTCATTATATTGAATATTGAATGGAATTGTTGGGAGATGCAAAAAATATATTAGCTGATTTGTTGTAAACTTAAGAGAAATTGAGAGAGAATTGTATGTTGTAAACTTAAGAGAAATTGAGAGAGAATTGTATCAATCTTCTTTATACTCGTAGGAACTAATAACTTCATTCAATTAATGCCTTGTATTTATAGGCAAATGAGAATCACTATTTACCACACTATACAAATATAAAAACTATATCTTAGTAGGTACAATATAGTGGGCACGACATAGTGGTAGGCTTTTGTAGTAAAGGAGTATGGTGGGCATCCATCATCTTTCCACTTATTTATAACACTCCCCCTTGGATGTCCACCATGCATGAAATATGCCTCATTAAAAACCTTGTCAGGAAAAACCCCAGTGGGATAAAAAACCTGGACGAAGGGAAAAAGAGTACACATTCAAATAGCTCTGTCTTATGCCAGAAGGGATCCTGATAAGCGTGCAACACTGCCTCATTAAAACCTTGCCAGGAAAAACCCAGTGGGATAAAAACCTGGACGAAGGAAAAAGAGTACAGTGTATAGAGATTTTGTTGATAGCGCGCTCCCCCGTTTTTCTGATGAATATCTCCCCTGATAAGTAAGCATTCATTTTACGGATTGTAAAGTCGGCGTAATCCAATCCCATGTACCAGTTTTTGAAATGTATGTTTTGGTAGAGATTTGGTGAAAAGGTCTGCCAGATTATCATTTGAACGTACTCTGTTTGACTTCAATTTCTTGCTTCTCCTGAAGTTCGTGTGTGTGGAAAAACTTTGGTGATATGTGTTTGGTCCTGTCTCCTTTGATGTATCCTGCTTTGATTTGAGTGATACAAGCAGCATTATCTTCATAGATGGCTGTTGGAGTATTTGTCACCAAAGGTAGATCGCATGTGCCCCGTATGTGATGAATCATTGATCTTAACCAAACGCATTCACGACCGGCTTCATGTAGTGCAAGTATTTCTGAGTGATTGGATGATGTAGCCACTAATGATTGTTTTATGGAACGCCATGAGATTGCCGTCCCTCACAGGTAAATACATACCCAGTTTGGGAACGACCATTATGTGGATAGAGAGATACCCTGCGTCTGCATATCCAATAATACTATGTCCATTGTTAGGTTCATATAATAAGCCCATACCTGTTGTTCCACGAAGGTATCGTAGAATATGCTTGATGCCAGTCCAATGTCGAATGGTTGGAGCAATACTATATCGTGCCAACAAATTTACTGAAAAAGAGATATCTGGTCTCGTACATTGTGCTAAATATAATAAAGCACCAATGGCACTAAGATATGGCACTTCCTGGACCAAGGATGGGTTCATTTTCGTCTTTTGGACGAAATGGATCTTTCTTAGTGTCAAGAGATCTAACAACCATTGGGGTACTAAGAGGATAGGCTTTGTCCATCCCAAATCGCTTCAATACCTTTTCAGTGTAAGCTGATTGATGGACAAGAACTCCTCTATTAGTATGCTCTATCTGTAGCCCTAGACAATAATGTGTCTTCCCAAGGTCTTTCATTTCGAATTCTTGTTTCAAATATTCAGCAGTCCTTTGAATATCTGCTGGAGTGCCAACAAGATTCATGTCATCAACATATACTGCCACAATTGCGAAACCGGATTCTGATTTCTTAATAAACACACAAGGGCAAATAGGATTGTTGGTATATCCTTCTTTGAGTAAATATTCGCTGAGGCGATTGTACCACATTCGACCAGATTGTTTTAAACCATACAATGATCGCCTCAATTTTATTGAGAACATGCCCCGTGTTTTAGTATTAGTTGCTTCAGGCAACTTGAATCCTTCTGGGATTTTCATGTAAATATCAGTATCCAAATCTCCATATAAATATGCGGTAATGACATCCATGAGTCTCATGTCAAGTTTTTCTGAAACCGCTAGACTTATGAGGTAACGGAACGTAATTGTGTCCATTCCTGGAGAGTATGTTTCCTCATAGTCAATCCCAGGCCTTTGTGAAAAACCTTGTGCAACGAGGCGCGCTTTATACCTTGAAATTTCATTTTTCTCATTGCGTTTTCTCACAAATACCCACTTATAACCCACAGGTTTAACATTGGGTGGGGTCAGAACAATTGATCCAAAAACACTCCGTTTTTCCAAAGAGCTTAGTTCTGCCTGGATTGCATTTTTCCATTTATGCCAATCATTTCTTTGTTTACATTCATCGACGGAGCGAGGCTCAACGTCATCGTTTTCTGTGATCTCATTAGCCACTGAGAATGAAAACATTTCATCGATGATTATTTCATTTTCGATCCCACAATTTTTTATTGCATGCATAATTTATGGAGATCTCTTGATTTTTAGGTACCATTTCGTCCCCCGGGACATTTGTCAGATCTACGACATTGTCCTTTTCAGGAAATATTTGTGCCTTTTCGATGGCATTTAGATCATGAACTGTGGGTTCCATATTTGTTTCTTTTTCATGATCAATTTCCTTTGGATTCATTTTTGCCATTGCCTTTCTTTTTCGAGGGCTGAATCCTTTGAGCCTAATGGCCTGCCACGTTTCTGACGTGCAATTGATGAATCATTTGCTGCAACATTATGCTGTTTGACAGGTATATCAATCCTAGCAGGTGCATTTGCTGGAATATATGATTTTGTCACTTTTGTTGCATCATTAAATGCATCTGGTAGTTGATTGGCAATTCTTTGGAGATGAATGATCCTCTTCACTTCATTTTCACATTGAGTGGTATTAGGATCGAGATGAGACAAAGTGGGTACATCCCATGATAATTCACGCCGTTTTTCATGAACAACCTTTTCTCCCCTAACGGCGGGAAGAGTGTCTCATCAAAGTGACAATCCGCAAACCGTGCGGTAAAAACATCACCTGTCAAAGGCTCTAAATATCGAAGGATAGAGGGTGAATCAAAACCAACATAGATTCCCACTCTGCGTTGAGGACCCATCTTAGTACGTTGGGGCGGTGCAATAGGTACATAAACCGCACAACCAAAAATTCGTAAATGTGAAATGTTAGGCTGATTTCCAAATACAAGTTGTATCGGAGAGTATTGGTTGTTGCCAATGGGCCTCAATCTTACTAATGATGCTGCATGTAAAATGGCATGTCCCCAGGCATAAATGGGTAACATAGTCTTCATTAGCAAAGTACGGGCTATGAATTGAAGACGTTTAATTAAAGCCTCTGCCAAACCATTTTGAGTATGAACATGAGGAACAGGATGTTCAACCTCAATGCCTAATGACATGCAATAGTCATCAAAAGTATGTGATGTAAATTCACCAGCATTATCTAGTCGAATTGACTTAATAGGATAATCCGGGAATTGGGCTCTTAATTTAATTATCTGAGCCAGGAGCCTAGCAAATGCCACATTTCGTGTGGATAAGAGGCAAACATGCGACCAACGTGTGGATGCATCAACCAAGACCATAAAGTACCGAAATGGTCCACAAGGTGGTTGAATAGGTCCACAAATGTCCCCTTGAATTCTTTGTAAGAATGATGGAGATTCAACATCAACCTTGCATTGAGATGGTCTGATTACCAACTTCCCCTTTGAACAAGCCTGGCAATGGCTATTACCAAAAAATGACATATGTTTACTCATCAAGGGGTGGCCATAAGAGTTGGTAATGATTCTACGCATCATTGTGAATCCAGGGTGACCTAAACGGTCATGCCACATTTGAAAAATACTAGGGTCAATGCCTCGTTGGTGCATTATGTTATGTGCCTCAATCGTTTGTATAGTTGTATGATACAACCCTGATGAGAGTGCACAAAATTTTTCGAGTATACGTTTTTGGGTATTACTAGAGGTAATACAACGATATTCCATATTGTTCTCATTTCGTGTTTCAATATGGTACCCATTTAAACGTATATCCTTAAAACTCAACAAGTTTCTCTTGGAGTTGGCTGCATATAAAGCAGTTTTGATGGACAATATTGTGCCATTAGGTAACATAACTTGGGCTGTTCCTGAGCCATTTATTAGATCTACAGGACCTGATATAGTTGTTACACATGTTTTTCTCAGGATCAAGTTTGAGAAATATTTTCGATCTTGTAGGATCGTGTGAGTAGTCGCACTGCCCGCGAGACAAAAATCTGCGACATTGTTGCGTTGGGAATATCCAGAAATCATTTCCATTCCTTCAAATAAATAAGATATATTTATTAGATATATTAGAAAAAACAGTACCAGTTTCTTGAATTCAAAATGTAACGTTAATTATACAAGGGTAGAGAAAACGACATTAATTATACAATGGTAGATAAAAACGACATTAATTATACAATGGTAGATAAAAACGACATTAATTATACAATGGTAGAAATAGAGGAAAATTTTTGATGTCATTTTATTCCTTTAAGCATGGAAATCAGAAATGTCTAGGTGTGTCGTTTCTGGCTGGCTTTGTATCCCAAAATTCCCTTCTGGATTGTTCATCGGATCAAAATGATCAACGAAGTTTATTTCAGTTTGCCTTCCCTTTTGTGAGGACTTATAAAGCTCCACCAAGTGTTGGGGTGTACGACATATACGAGCCCAATGTCCATTACTACCACACCTATGGCAAACTCCCTCAATGGTTTTAGGTGTGGAGTTGTTCCTCATATAAGATTTCCCTTTATGTCGGGATGCATTTTTAGGAAATGAGTCATTCCTTGCACTCAGGCTCGCAGGATGATTACCATTTCTTCTTCCTCGGCCTCGTCCACCTCTTGGTCTACGTTTGTAAGTGTTTTCACGTGAAGAGGTGGTATTTATTCTTCTGGAGACAACATTCACTTCAGGAAATGGTGCAGAACCTTGGTCGAGATTGATGATTTTTCAACAGCAGTTCATTGTTTTGTTCTGCTAACAGAAGGCATGACACCAACTCTGAGTACTTTGTAAAGCCACGTTCTCGATATTGTTGCTGCAGGAGCAAGTTCGTGGCATGAAATGTGGTGAATGTTTTTTCAAGCATTTCAGGATGAGTGATTTTCTCTCCGCACAATTTCATTGTAGAAGTAATTCTGTGCATGGCAGAGTTATATTCAGATCCTGTTTTGTAATCCTGAAACCGCAGATGTGTCCATTCATAGCGAGCTCTTGGTAGGATCACCGTTTTCTGGTGATTATACCTTTCCTCCAAGGCCTTCCATAAATCTAGTGGATTTTCAATCACTAGGTATTCGCTTTTCAATCCTTCATGGATATGTCTGCGGAGAAATATCATGGCTTTTGCATTTTGTTCAGGAGATGAATTATTTTTATCCTTGATGGTGTCTCCAAGGCCATGTGCTTCTAAGTGGAGCTTGGCATCGAGAGCCCATAGAAGGTAATTATTGCCAGATATGTCCAGTGCAGCAAATTCCAACTTAGCCAAGTTCGCCATCAGGATTGAGATTCTCCAGGGACTTTGGTTGATGAGCAAACTCGTGCTGAGAACGTGTTGTAAACTTAAGAGAAATTGAGAGAGAATTGTATGTTGTAAACTTAAGAGAAATTGAGAGAGAATTGTATCAATCTTCTTTATACTCGTAGGAACTAATAACTTCATTCAATTAATGCCTTGTATTTATAGGCAAATGAGAATCACTATTTACCACACTATACAAATATAAAAACTATATCTTAGTAGGTACAATATAGTGGGCACGACATAGTGGTAGGCTTTTGTAGTAAAGGAGTATGGTGGGCATCCATCATCTTTCCACTTATTTATAACATGATTCTCATTCTATCTATTGTAATTTGTAGCCTTCAGGATAATATATTCAAGCACTCCATCCATTTGGTATGGCTCAGTCAGAGCCCTCAAATTTTGATTTGCCATCACTAAGAACAATGGCATCTTCCCATCATGTTCAATATTTAAGTAAAAATCGATTTCATCCTCATTGGCATTGGCAACCAAAGGGAGAAAAGTCCTGAAAATCTCTTCATTGTTCTACTGAAAAGAAATCACACCTAAAACTGACACTAACAAGAATTTAAACATTAACAATATGAGGGGAACAAATTTGAACAACTTGTATCCATTTGGTTTCTAGTGATTTGTAATAAATTTAAGAATCAGCTCAAATAAGATGCATCGTAAAAATAAAGATTAGCATTTATAAACCACACTGCACTGAAGTGGAGCAGCAAGCTAAAAATAAGACCCTACGCACATAAAGTTGACACTTAAAACTCATCAGCCTTGCGAAAAAAAATGTTTACAACACGTCATCTTTACCATAAGAACATTGCCCAAAATCTTGTTGAGTACACAGCTGCATATTCTGGCACCCAATCTTTCAGAACTGAACAAAAAGAATTCCAGCATTCCTCCATTCAGTACAGAAAACTAAAGCACTTCCTCTCTCCAGTATATTCTCATGATTAACAAGCACAAATTGAAGATTATTCACGGAAGCCACCAGTAAAATAAATTATCTCACTTCCCCGAAAGAATCTCATTGTCTTTATTGGCTTCCACAGGTACATCACTGCCTAAATTCTGAACCTTTTTCCCATCTCCCTCAACTCCATCGCCATTGGAGAAATGGTTCTTCAGAACCAATGAAATGTCAGCCTCAGAAGCTCCAGCAAGCTTAAAGCGCTCGACAGCAGCATCCAGGTTTTTCTTCCAACCATCCAGCCCCAATTTGCATTCAACCTGAGATCGCTCAAAAAGCATGTTACCCCAGAAAAGATGGATCTGTGATCTCATAACAGCTGCCTGTTCTGCTGCTTCATCTGCCGAAATCTCACCCTGACCAGATGCTCCAGAGGACTCTCCTTCATTACCGCTTCCTTGTTTTTTCCTTTTTTTCAACAATTCTTCTCTCTTGCTTGCACTTGGATCCTTTAGTTCCTTTGCTCTCTGCTCCTCCAGCTTCTCCCACATCTCAGTGGCAACTTTCATCTTCTCCTCTGCACTGTCAAAAAGGTTCAGCATTTCTGTGGAATCACAACTTGAGAGATCCATTTTATTAGCAAGTGCAAATGACCAATGAAGTTTGGCCATTTCAAATTGCTGCTGCCCCAGGGCCAGCAGCCCCTCATAAAAGTCTGGCTTGATCGACAGTGCCTCCTCATATTTCTCTCTGGCCAAGGAATATTTTTCCTTGACCCAGTCAGAAGCCGTTTGAAGTTGTGATTCCACTACCTCCTTTCCAGCAGACTCATCTAAGGGAATCCTTTTCCTTGCCGCACACATATAAACATTTCCCCAATTAAAGAAAGCCAATGCAGCCACCTCCTGGAACTTTGAGGTAGCCTTGTCAAAAAGACCCTGAGCTTCTTCACTAGTTACTGCCTCTTCAAGGGCCTCAGAACAAAGCTCCATTCCAAGCTCATGCAAATCAATGTGAGCATCTGGATCAATACCGACATGGCTGCGGAAAAGCTGAGAAAAATCAAACAACCAATCATCCATTTCCAATTCCTTGCACTCAGGATCTTCTGAGGCTCCTGGGTTCTCCTTTTGAGCTTCTTTCTCCACCTTGTCAGTTTCATAATCACCAGCTTCCAAAACAGATTCACTAAGTGATGAATTAGAATTGCTTTCATCTTCCTTGATCCCCTCATTTTCGGCAGCTTTTTCCTCCTCTTCTTCCAACAAAGGTGGTTCCTGCTCAGGAGTCACGTCCACAATATGCAATCTCAACATTCCAATCGAGTCAGCTTTATCTATTTCAGGGTCCTGTGGAATGACCCTGTCTGCACAAGACTCAGCCAACCTAAGTTCAGCTGTAGAGGTTATAGTCACCAAATCACCATCATTATCCTTATACTTGATCAAAACTGACTTTGATGATGGAAAGCGTTTCGTTACAGCTTCCCTTAACACTCTGAAAGTGCAATTAACAGGCATTTGTGAAAGCCTTATGTCGTGACCATAAACAAGCTTCAACGGTCTCCATTGATTTGCAGCCTCAGAACGCTGCACATGAATGGGCAATGAAACTGATGATGGCTCCTTCTGGTTAGCCTTACTTGGATTAGGAGATTTTGAAGAAGCATTTGTGGGCTTCAATACAAGTTTTGGCATCTGGGTTTTGGGCTCAGGTCCATTCTCAGCCGGTATAACTGTTTGTGGCTTCTCTGGCCTGATAATTTGGGATAAACCAGAACCCCCAGCTGAAGCAGCTGCCTTCTTTGCTGCTGGCCGGGCTGGTAAACAAGGCCCCAGCCCAGCAATTGGAGCACCGCGAACTGCGGAAGCCCCAAGGGCAGCAGGGGACGGGCGGCTCTGGAGGTCCTGCTGAGCCTCCTGACGGGGCCCAAGTGCTGTCCGCAACCGCTGGGCAATCTCCAAAGCATCCCGGTGATTTGGGTCAGCTCCCAATAACACCTGAACATCCTGGATTGCCATATCATACTTCCCTATCGCCTCAAATGCCCGAGCCCTCCGAAGGAGAGCCCGGACATACCGGGGCTGAACCTGAAGCGCCATGGTGCATTCAGCAACCACAGTTTCATAATCTATAGGCTTCATTTGCATCAAACAAGCGGCTCTATTGCTATGAAAAACCGCCCTGTCCGGGTGAATCTTAGGAGTGAGCTTAAGAGCATTATCATACTGCTCAAGAGCACCCACATAGTCCTTACTCTGAAATCTCTTGTTCCCTTCTTCTTTGAGCTCTTGTGCTCTTTTCAAAAAGACTGAAGAGTCCAAATCAACACCACCATTAGCCATTGGAGATGAATTTCCATCACTAGAAACTTGGTTTGAAGCTCCCTTCTTCTTTCTGCCCCCTGATTTCCCCATTTAATACTCTCCCTCTCTCTCACTTGCTCACAAACTCACCCACGCTTGTATATACAAAAGCTCGTATCTATCTAATTGAAAATTAAGGCACAGGAGAATTAAAGCAGAGAGCTTGCACTGTTTTACAAGAGAATTTAACGAAAAGGAAAGAGAAGCGAGGGACTTACGAATGACGAAACTCAAAAGGCATGAATCTTTTACGCAAAGACTTTGATTCGGAAGGATGGGCTTTTGGAGCCTCAAGAGCCGTGGTGGATTGGATGAATTCCAAGCCTAGAAATGTTCAGGCACTCAGCAACTCAGGGGGGGAGGATAAAAACCCTAAATACCTGGAAGCACACTTGGGCTTCAAACCCTAAACTAGTTGGATGAATTCCATCGGGGTTTAATAATCTAAGGTGGGCCCTACCTATTAGATCATCTTCCACCGTCGATCCTTGTTTTGTTGGTAGAATCGTTGACTCTAACGGATTTGACTCTTCTATTGGACATTCATCAAATCAGGTAACCGGGGCCACTGGGATCCAGATATCCCTGCATCTTTCGGATAAATCGTTGAGCAGATTGGGCCCGTTGGTGCGAGATTGGGACTGAATGAAAATTACAGGCCCAATTGTGATCCACGTATAGTAAGATAAGGGTTGTGTGGTAATTTCGAAAGGGGATAGGCTAGGGTTGGCGACTCTATATAAATTCCCACGACGCAGCAGCTGTGGAAGAACTGAGTTCTTCAGCCCCTCTCTGTAGATCTGTAGTTTTGCTAGTCTCTGTTTTGTGCTTTTGTTCTTTTGTTTTTTATTTCTTTGTTTGAATTAATTTATGCCTCGCTTCTTTTACATAACGAGGGACAGTTTGTGTGTCTCTTGGATTGAGAAGAATAGCGAGGTAGAGTGAAAAGGCCGAGCCATCGTTTCGGTCGTCATTATTTGGATTGGCGATTCGATTGTTTCTCGTCCACATTCTTTTCAATTTCAATTCATTTTATATTTTTCTTTTCAAGAATTTATGACAATCTGAGAGTGTTCGAAAAATCGTCCTAGGCGGTGCTAGGGGGTTCTAGGCGGTCCTAGGCGGTCGGATACTTTTCTTTTTTCTTTTAGCCTACCGCCTAGCGATTTTTCGAACTTATGCACTGCGGGTGGTTTTCATGCTTCTAAACATTAATAAACCCTCTAATTTTCGACTGGGAATTTAGTGACAGATCAAATTCATACATCATAAAAAGTTCATAGCAAAGTTGGAATCAACGCTTATTGTGTACAGTGAGGTACAGATTTGCATGAAAATGAAGAGGCATTTTGAGTATGGCACATTCGTCTGGACTTAATCAATCATCAATAATCATCTCCACATACTAAAAGGACAGAAAGGTTCTCCAGGGAGCGAATAACTCTACACTATCTTTTTGAACACGAAAATGACATTGGCAAGTGTTTGAAGCTAGAAATATCAAACAATTCGATGAACCTTTGATCTGAAACTCTAGCTTTTGCAGCTGCAAACCTCTGGTACTCGTCGAAGATTGAAGTCAGGCACCATTTTTGCAATCTTCTTAAGCATCCAACAAGGCAGCCTGTCCGGTGCTGCACAATATCAAAAAGGAAAACACTCGTATTGTTGGAAGATGGAACCCTACATTTTGGGTGAGAGAACGCAAATAAGTTAAAAATAATAGATTACCTTCCCTCGTTTGCAATGAATCAGGAGCGGGTGATTCCTTACATCTTGCATACACAGGCATCCAAGTCGATAACCAAATTGTTAAACAAACGAATCCTAAGCTGTGGTGTAATCTTAAGCACAAAAAAGAAAGAACTTTATGTTGAAGGTGTTATACCAAGGACTACTTCTAATGCTTCACGAATTGCGTGCTCCGGAATTTTCACATAATGTTCCTGTCGTCCAGCATCCATTTGCAAATATGTTGCAAGCCACATGAGTAAAAACATCAACTGATAGCAATTATAAATAGCTCAAAGAAGAAAAGTCCCCAGCGAGCTCAGAAGATATCATCATTTCAAAAGATTGAATAACATTTAAGTCACCGAAAACAGAGAAACAACAGCAGAAAGAATCTTCGAATATGTAGGGGTTAGTACAACGATCAAAGTGAGATCATCGGCGGTACTGCAGACAAAACCAGAGTAGAGAACAAAAGGCAAATGAAATCGTTAAAGCACAAGGCAAGCAAAGACAACCTAAGGTTAGAGGTGCACGGCTGTTTTCAAACATGGAACATACGTCAGTAACAAGTAAATAAAAAATTCAACTGCTTATTAGGATTGCCAATATGTTTATCTTGCTGTTCCATTCAATTAAAGATTTCATGCAAAAAGCGGAGGCTTAGCAGAAAGGGGCATTGTAGTGGGAAAAAAGGCCATGGACACGGGGCTCGCACCAGCAAATTGGGAGTGGGATACAGCAAGGCCATAGGCTCATGGTGATGCATCTCTTGCCCAAAAATTCATCACACTTGCACTTAAGCTGATGAAGTGAAGTGATTTTGACACGCAATTTGCCATGTCTCTTTTTTCTCAACAAGCGGTGACGGACGTTAATTATTTTTAAAACCCATGAACTCAAACCAGAAACTCTTGCACTCCAAAAACAAATTTTATCTGAAATCATCAATCAAATAGTCTTTCTCTTTTCCCCAAGCCCTCATGTGATTTCTAATAAATTCAAGCTTTTGTCCCAGAGGTTCAAATCTTCTGCATAATCATTTTTTCTACAGAAGAGCACCCAAATTGATAAACACACATGGTTATAGCAGGAATTATAATATAGAGATGACAAAGTTTGCATCAGTATCATCATATTGCAAAATAAGGCAAAAAGGAGAGGAAACCTGAGAGCCATCCATCCCAAACTGGAAAAGCCTAATCCCATTTGCTTTCAAAAACTCTTTGTTCTCCTCCGGATACGGCTCCTGGCACAAGTATCTAACGCAAGCGCACGAACCCAAACCAAAGAATTAGTCAAAATTACCGAACTTTGATAAACTGAAGTCAAATTTGAAGTGCCCAGAAAAAGAAGAAAATAGGAATAAATTAAATTTAAAAAACCATTGCTGGATTTGACTTACATAACGGAACGTAGGCCTAGGGATTTCAAAAAGCTGAAATTGGCAGAATGAGGGAAACCGGACCTAAACACGCCATTGTCGACCATCGCAAAGTTTAGAGGTGGCACGAATGCGTCTGCCTCCCTCTCTTTCTCATCTCCGACCGACGGAGCCTTCGCCGTAGGCGAGGCCACGCACACCTCCCGATCCCCATTGGCTATTTTCATTGCTGCTTCCTTTTTTTTTCGCGCCAAAAAAAGGGAAGCAGAAAGAGAGTTTTTTTCTTTCCTAATTATTATTTTTTCTTTTCTGGGTTCGTTTCTGGTATGTCAGAGAGAGAGAGTGCGATTCTGGGAATCTATAGGGAGGAGGAGGATCTCTATTTATTTATATATAGAAGGAGCATAAAGGGAATAGGATTGTAGGAGAGAGAGAAGAGTGAGAGAGAGAGAGAGAGAGAGAGAGGATCTTGTATAAGATGCGCAGTGGTGGCTAGCCTATGAGGAAGAAATAGACTGCTGACTTGGGGTTGGGTTGGGTTGGGCTTGGTACTTAACAAATTTGCGTTCACATTAATTGTTTGAAAAATACGAATAAAAAATAAGAAGCCAAGTTTGAATCCAAAAGATGGACTTTCTTTGCCTTTTTCTAAAGAAATCCCCGTTACAAAGAAGCTTTTTATTTAATGAATTTCCTTTATGACTGGCTAATTTACTTTTATAATTTTATTTTATGTCCAAATTATTTCCGTTGTTACGATATTGATTGGCATCTTTTATTTCTTTGCTGGTACCCAAACTTTATGATCAACCGTTTTGCTTTTTTAAAAGGGTGTTGAATTTGGTTATATAGAGTTATTTACACTAACACCCCTTAAGATTTTCGGGTTTTACACAAAAATTCCTTGAGGTTTTAGAAATTAGTCGAATACCTCTTGAGGTTTTTGATTGTTTTCACAAAGTTGATATTTGAGATTAGATTGCATATACTTCATTGATATTAATTTGTTATTTGCATAAGTTTTTTTTCTTCAATGAAATCATTAATTTTTGGACAAATAATCAATGAAAAAGTGGTTTTGTGAAAACAAACTTAAACCTTAGGAGTATTCATGTAATTTTTGAGACTTAAGCAGATTTTGTGAAAACACAAGAAACTTCATGGGGTGTTAGTATAAATAACCCTTACAAACGGACACAACCTTGCCTCTATGTCGGGCTGGGGTGCGGAACAAGAACAGAAGGTCGTCCCTCTGTCTGTCCCTCCCTCCCTCATTCATTTGCATCCTTCTTTTTATCAACTGTTCCAATTGACACCATTTTCGCTAAGGAAATTCCCTTCATTTTGGTGTATGCCCTTCACTTGTTCTTTCGTACGTTCAAAGGAAAGAAGAGAACCATCATTAAAACTTTCATACGTTTTAACTCTACTATTGCAACATAAGAAACAAAATACCAGGTTTGAATTCAATATAAACTATAAAGACACACATCTTTGTTTAGCATCGATAAAATTTATGTATATCTTTGTGTTGGCGATACCTTAAAAGACATTTTTACTTGATTACCGATATCATGCTGCAAATAGAAGCACTTTAATTGTTCCTTGACTGTTTGCAGTCAATAGCATTGGGCTATCCCTCTTCCAACATACAGCACTGATAAAGTATGATCCTGTGTTGTCGTCGTTCTCGCCTAAATCTGAAGAGCCAAATCTATGCCAAGCCATAGGTTTTGAGATTTCCTGCAAGTAGACAACAAAACTGAATCAACTACTGTTGCTGCCAAGTACCTATATACAATGTAAACATCGTAATTTTGGTGGGGGTTCAATTTTGGCATGTCAACTTAGCTACCGCATCATTTTCTTGTTTGTCAACTTAACCTTATGGTAAACGAACACTTCATTTGTCTCGCTGCCGCAAGCAATATATTCGTTATTTACCGCGAGACCCACAAAATTCTTCTCATTCATGTGGCCTCTATACGTGCACAACTGTCAATGGTGAAAACAAAGAATTAGCTCAAACTCTGTTTGGAAATTAGAAATCAAAAGTGCCATAAGCAAGATGACTCACAGGCAAGTTTTCCTTTACATCCCACAATCGCAATGTGCTGTCAGTGGATGCAGAAGCAAGTTCATTGTTAGACAAGAATTTCACATATGAAACAGCTTTCCTATGCCCACTGAAGACATGCAGTGGTTGGCTGATACTTCTCAAGTCATAATAATGAATGTGATGATCTGCAGAGCCAACCTGCAAAATTACTAAGTGGATTATACCAAGCTCTGTGTCCTAATTTGATTAAATGATATGTTTTCAATCAGATTGGGCTCAGGGAAAGGCTATACATATACTAGTTTTGTTTAATCACTAATTGGGATGAAAGAAAAGGAATCAACGGTGAACTTTCAAAGTATATAAAATTTTTGCATTCCTCTGGATAGGAGAATTAAGCAACTATGTTCTTAATTTAATCTTAAGAACAGCGACATACTGCCACAAAAAAGCTGGATCCAGGATTATACTTGACAGAACAAATATTTGCCTTCATGTCGATGTTAAGAACACTTTCTTCTTGCTTTGTGCACCAAATTTTGACCTGTTTAGCCAAAAAAATGCATGATGAGAGCACTTATAAACACAATACCATCTAATACATCCCTAGCAAGTGTATCATTTTTTAGAAGTTGGAAAACAACTCGACCACCAAAATTTTTCCTACATGAGAATTTCATATAGGGTTGGCAGGAGCATCAAAATGTCGCAGGGTGGGCAGATTTTCCAGAAAATATGAATTACTTTAGCTTCTGGAAAGTAGAAACATAATCTCATTATGAATTTCTATTGAAAATGAAATCCTTCCTTACAAAATAATAAGCTAAAGATCTTCACCGTTCATTTTTTACAGAGACCCTATGCATAGGCCTTCCATGAAGGTCATGCATTTCTTACTTTCTATTTATACATCGCTAGCCAAACCTCTTGATCCTACTTCAAATACACCAAGCCTATAACTACAAATAGTTACTTTTTAGGTCACTTATCAAGATACAGCTCACAAACCCCTAAGATATGAGCTAAAATTCATGTCCAATTACCTTGCAGTCATCACTTCCAGACACGAGCATTGAAGGATCAATAGACGAAAAATCAACACTCCAAGCCCGCTTTTCATGCTCCTCGTATTCCATCACACTCTGGTAAGAAAAGAGTCTGGTTAAATAACTGGATGTGAACAAATGTGGTTGAGGCAGTGACAAAATTATGACAGCATAGGTGTGCAGATTAGCACTATTTTAATGAAAAGAAAAGGTTTTGCTACCTGACGAGTAGTTACATCCCAAACAGTTACTATCCCCTCATAGTCGCTACTGGCAATATGGGTTTTAGCGTGCTTATTCCAGCTCAAGCAACTAAGTTTGGATCGTGTGGATATCTCTACGATAGGACAGTGGATATCTGCTGGTTCATTAACCACCTGGAAGTAATCACAATAGAACTTATTAACAATGAACAAAAAATATGTCCATGAGACCGAGGAGCATTAAGTTTCAGAAAATTCAGGCACAACCCAAAGGTGACGGGTATATATGCGAAGGCATTGTCTTATGCAGAAAAACAACTATTGGCAAAAAGTAATATAAATATCGAAGATGGCATCCCTTTCAACATACAACTTTTAGATATCAATTAGGTTAGTGCACTGAAGAAGTATAAAGCTGCACCAGTAGCACTTGGAAGCAATATATGGAGTCATTGCTCAACTTCGGCCCTGGAACATTATTCCTGCTTAAAAAAAGACTAAAAGTAACAGACATTATACAGGTACTAAAGCGTCTGTCCAATGCTTACCGAGGAAAATTCAAAAACTTTTATGCACCGTGAAACTCCAGCAGTAGCAAACAGTTCATCATCACGATCAAATTCTATACTGCAACAAATGTAATGCGAACCTCAAATATCACGATACGTTACCAAGATCAGCTAAAGATAAATTTTCAAACACAGTTAGCATGTTGCAGTAACCAAATGACCTAACTAAGCAATGGACCATGATGTTAATTTGCCTAAATTTAGTAGATACAGGTGTATAACCAATGATGGTGAGTAGCAAATCGCTGATGAAAGGGCTAACAAAATTGTATGAAATGAGAACCATTTTCAATTTCTACTGAAAAAAAGTGCATGAGGGATGACATTTTAAATCACCTGGACACAACATTGGCAGAGTGAAAAAGATCACCATGCCTCAGTTCAGCAATGACCCTCATTCGACTGTTTCAAGCAACCAACAATTGCATTAGTAACTACAACAGGATAGGATTTCCTAGTAGAAACTTGAAATTGATACTTGAGAAGTTTGTACCTGTATTGTGTAAAGCTTGTAAGCACAGATTGAAACTCTTCAAGGCCTGGATTATAACCTTCTATATTCATAGTGTTTGCGCCCCTTTCTTCCTGTCTGTACCAATTTCGTCGCTTTTGCAAGTAGCACTCTTGTAGGTGATTGAACTGTTGCACGGAAAAATAGAAGTCCAATAGTTCAGAATCTAGGAAGTTTTGTTGGTAGCCTCCTCAGATCAATTTGCAGGATCACTAACCTGTGAATGGACTCGCCTTTTTCTTGCTAGTGATTCTACACCTGGTGTTGTCATATACTGCATATCAGAGCTGCTGCCATAATCATTATTTAGTTGGAGTGCCTTGGAAATTGCTTGAGCCTTTACATCAGATATTTTGTTCAGTAAATCGTTGCAACTCATCCGAGCTTGCATGCGTTGCGTGCTACAGACTGTAGAAAGCTAATAAAACTCACGGCAGCTAGCTCAAGACAAGCAAACCAAACAACACAGTAAGCTCACAGACACGGAAGAAGAAAATAAAGGAAGAAACTAAAGCTGGAAACTTAGAGAGAATATGGAAGAAAGGCTCGTAGCCGTCTGTTAAGTTTACATTCAATAATAATAGTTTTTACTACAACTCTCTCTCTCATTACAAAACTAGAGACAACGTCTCTTTTAGAGACAAGCTTTTAGTCAAAAGAGAAATATTCCCTAGAGGACATCAACCGACATCATGCCTATAGGGTAAAACAAAATACCCCATTGAGTTAATAAACAAACAGCATGCTCACATGCTTTTACAAAATGAATAAAGTAGGTTTGGATTCCTCTTTAGCTTGGTTTAACTGTCAACAGCCTCCCTTAAACCAAGCTCATCATAGCTCTCCATTCCCATCATCTTCTTCAGCTTCATGAACGCATCCATCTTGAGACCCTTTGTAAATATATCTGCAATCTGTTCTCCAGTTGGACAATATTGGACTTCAAACACCTTGTCATTCACCAAATCCCGAATGTAGTGGAACTTCACGGGTATATGTTTAGTCCTCCCATGAAAAACAGGATTCCTTGCCAATGCAATCGCTGAATTATTGTCACAATAAATTGTTGTGGGGCTTTTCTGTTCATGATGAAGATCACCAAGTAATTGGCGCAACCATACTGCCTGTGTAGCAGAATTTGTGGCTGCAATATACTCTGCTTCAGTGGATGAAAGGGCCACAACTTGCTGCTTCTTTGATGACCAAGAAATCATTCCAGAACCAATATGAAATGCATAGCCTGAAGTGCTTTTTGCACAATCAACATCACCAGCCCCAGTCACTGTCCGTGTATCCTTCAAGCTTCACAGGACAATTAGCTGAATAGAAAATTCCATCACTTTGAGTTCCTTTGACATATCTCAGAATTCTTTTTGCTGCCTGCATATGTGACTGTCTTGGACTTTCCATAAATCTACTAATTAGCCCAACACCAAATGTGATATCTGGCCTAGTAGCAGTTAAATAACGCAAGCTACCAACCAACTGCTTGAAAAATGTTGGATTAACCAAATTTCCAGCTCCATCTCTCCTGAGCTTCAATCTTTCTTGAACTGGAGTTGAAATTGGCTTGCATGACTCCATTCTAAACCGTTTGAGGATGTCACCAGCATATTTCTTTTAAGAAATAAAAGTCCCTTGTTCAGTTTGTTTCACCTCAATACCAAGAAAATAACACATCAACCCCATATCAGTCATCTCAAATTGAGATGCTAAGGCCTCCCTAAATTCTGCAACCAATCTCATATTATTTCCTGTAATTATCAAATCATCCACATCCAGACAGACAATAACAACATCCCCTTTCTGATTATTTTTGACATACAAAGTATGTTCATATGGACACCTTTGAAATTTATGCTCCATGAAGTAAGAATCAATTCTGGTGTACCATGCTCTTGGAGCTTGTTTAAGGCCATACAAAGCCTTTTTCAGCTTACACACCATGTCAGCTTGCCCTTGTTTTACATAACCTGCTGGTTGCTCAAGATAAACCTCTTCTTCCAAGGTTCCATTCAAAAATGCAGATTTTACATCCATTTGGAATATCTTCCAAGCATTATGGGCAGCAAGAGAAATAACCATTCTAACAGTATCAAGCCTAGCAACAGGAGCAAAAACCTCAAAATAATCAATACCTGGTTTTTGCTTGTAGCCTTTAGCTACTAACCTTGCCTTGAAACGATCCACATCTCCATTTGGCTTGTACTTTGTCTTGTATACCCATTTAACTCCAATAGGTGTCTTTCCTTCAGGAAGAGAAGTAAGCTCCCAAGTGTCATTCTTTTCAATTGCATGAATCTCTTCACCCATTGCTTTAATCCAGTGTTCATGTTCACATGCCTCCTCAAATGATAGAGGATCACAATCTGCATCCAGGGCAAAATTCACAATTTCTTCATCTGAGGCAACATTTCCTGTTCCCATTTGATAATCTTGGAAACGAGATGGCAATCGATGCTCACGTGTTGACCTTCTTGGCTCAACTTCCTGCTGAATTTCTGGTTCATTTACTTGTTGATCATCTCCAAAATGATAATTATCAGCGCTGGAAAATATGTTGGAGGTCTGCTTTCATTCAAGGACCAATCCCAAGTTCCTTGCTCATCAAAAGTGACATCCCTGCTGATTATAACCTTCTCTGTCTTTGGATTATAAAGCTTGTAGCTTTTGTGACTGTGCTGTAGCCAATAAAAATACACCTTTCTGCCTTCTCATCAAGTTTCTTTCTAATATGATTTGGGACATGGGAATAAGCAACGCAACCAAACACACGAAGATGCTGAATATTTGGCTTCCTGCCACTCCAAACTTCATAAGGAGTCCTTCCATTCACACTTCTGCTAGGAGCCCTATTCAAAATATACACAGCACAAGCAACAGCTTCTGCCCAAAAATACTTAGGCAGATTCTTCAATTTCAGCATACATCTCACCATATCCATAATTGTTCTGTTTTTTCTCTCAGCCACACCATTTTGCTGAGGTGTATACCTGGCTGTCAGTTGATGTTTTATCCCATTCTTCTCTAAAAACTCATCACAGACTATGTATTCTTGGCCTCTCTCTCAGATTCTAGTACTTTTATCATTTCACCACTTTGTTTCTCAACATAGGCCTTGAACTTCTTGAAAGTGTCACAAGCATCAGATTTGTTCTTCAGAATATACACCCAAGTCTTCCTGCTGAAATCATCAATAAATGTAATGAAATATTTTCCACCACCATGTGAGGTTGTCTCAACACTACACAGATCAGAGTGTATCACTTCAAGAGGCCTTTGAGCTCTAAAGGCTTGTCCTTTAGGAAAACTGTCTCTATGCTTTTTACCAAGAACACAAGTCTCACATAAATCATTAGGCACAGAGATATGAGGCAAACCAAAAACCAAATTTTTCTGAGCAAGGAGATTTAAACTGTTAAAATTTAAATGTCCATATCGCATGTGCCATAGCCAGTTATCATCAACCATCATTGAGCTGAAACAAGGTAATTCACAGGAACTGAGATACAATGGAAAAGTCGGTTTGGTGTCATTTTTACCTTTGCTATTAGTCTATGATTGGCAGCATGGATGGTGCAAACTCCATTGACAATTTGGATGTCATATCCTTTCTCTGACAACTGTCCCAAACTCAACAAATTGTGCCGCAAACCAGGAACGTAGTAAACATCTGATATGGAATTGGACGAGCCATCCTTTAGTTTGATAGAGATTCTCCCTTTTCCTTTGGCTGGAATCTTTGTTTGATCACCAAATGTAATCACAGAACTGCACAGACTCATTCAAATCACTGAACAAATCCTTGTGCCCACACATATGATTACTGCATCCAGTATCCAACAACCACTTGTTTTTCTCATCATCACTTACAGCATTAAAAGCCAGCAACAGAGTCTCTTCATTTCCCTTTCCATCTTCTGCAACCTTAGCATAATGCCCCTTATTTTCAAACCTCTGAGAATTGCATTCATTTTTGTAGTGGCCATATTTCTGGCAGTTAAAACACTGAACATTAGATTTATCACGAGCTTGGCTCCAACTGTTGCTATCACGGGCTTGGCTCCAATTGTTGCTTCTTCCTCTTCCTCTGCCTCTTCCTCTTCCCTGTTTTCAAATCTATTCTGTCCCATTCTGTAGTTTGAGTTATGATTCTTGCCATTTGATCTTGCTTCATTGCAGGACTCCTCATTCTTAGAGTCATTCTTCTCCTTTTTCACGTTCACTTGGGCCTTCAATGCTTCTTCAATCCCAATCTCTGACTTCTCATTTAATCTTTGCTCATAAGCTTGCAGTGAACCTTGCAACTCATCAACTGTCAAAGTACTAAGGTCACGTGTCTCCTCAATAGCTGTAACTTTGCCTTCAAACCTCCTGTCAAGGTTCGAAGAATTTTCTCCACAATCTGTAGCTCCTTCATATCCTCACCATTGGCTTTCATCTGATTAGCCAAGGACAAAGTACGTGAGAAATAATCAGATATGCTTTCTTTTCTTTTCATCTCCAGAAGTTCAAACTGTCTCCTCAAGGTCTGCAACCGTACCTTCTTCACCTTCTCTCTTCCAATATAGCTATTGATTAGCACATCCCATGCCTCCTTAGATGTAGAGACATGTGCAATCTTCTCATAGACTGCTGGATCAATCGCACCAAAAATGTACATCAAGGCTCTGCTGTCTTTCTTCCTATTTTTCACCAACTCTTCCCTCTGGTTCTGTGTTAGAGTTACTTGATCTCCTGGTTCTGCAAATCCAGTTAATACAACATCTGTGTACTCCATCACTTTGAAGAAAAGCTCCATTTGAGAACGCCAATATTGGAAGTTCCCCTTCCCATCAAATTTACCAACAGGGCACTGCACAAAGTCATTTCTGTTTGCCATCTTTCTTGAGCCTCAGCTCTGATACCAGATGTAGAAAGCTAATAAAACTCACGGCAGCTAGCTCAAGACAAGCAAACCAAACAACACAGTAAGCTCACAGACACGGAAGAAGAAAATAAAGGAAGAAACTAAAGCTGGAAACTTAGAGAGAATATGGAAGAAAGGCTCATAGCCGTCTGTTAAGTTTACATTCAATAATAATAGTTTTTACTACAACTCTCTCTCTCATTACAAAACTAGAGACAACGTCTCTTTTAGAGACAAGCTTTTAGTCAAAAGAGAAATATTCCCTAGAGGACATCAACCGACATCATGCCTATAGGGTAAAACAAAATACCCCATTGAGTTAATAAACAAACAGCATGCTCACATGCTTTTACAAAATGAATAAAGTAGCTTTGGATTCCTCTTTAGCTTGGTTTAACTGTCAACACAGACAATGCCATTGCTGTGCTGCTGCTGATCACCAGGAGTAAGCATTTTCAGCTTCATTGAGCTCTCCTGTTCCCAGCTGCACAGCTCTAGTCTCCGTCTCTCGACGGCAGTTATGTCCTCCTTGATGTACTGAAGATCGGCCTCTATCTGCAAAGGAAAACAGAGCACCATAATCGAAGTACAGAGCCAAAACAAAATAATGCGAAAAAGAAAATTAAACTCCAATCATAAAGTTTATACATATATATTAATTTGGACCTGATTGAGCTCTTGGAACTTTTGCTTTTTCAGGCAATGTAAGAAGCCAAGCATGATCTCCATACTCGTCTCAGATTCTTGTTGCTCCATTTTTCTCTTCTTCTCTTCAAGGAGAGACAACAGGCCGTCCAGCTCTTTAATCGACATCTCGCAACCCTGTCTAAGATTGCGAATTACAAGTCGTACAAGTAAATACGATCAAATTATTAACTAATCAAAATCATGTGAATGAAGAAGAAAAATAAACAAGTTTTGATTTAATTATGACAAAAATGGCTACTGACCTGGTGCAGTCCCCGACGAAGTTGTTCAAATGGAGACGCAGTCTTCGCCGTACGAGAAGCCAAAGCATTTTTCAGCAACTGCAAATTCCAATATGATGTTACTTTCTTTCTTGACAATGTCAACCAAACACATCGAAATGGAAAGGCGTAGAGAGAAAAGAAGGAACCTTGTCGAGCAAGAAATTGGGGAAAATGAGGTTTGTGGTGAGAGAGTGAGCGCAGCAAGGGCAATCACTCTTGATGCGGAGGTGAGTGAGAATGCAGATGTAGCAGAAACTGTGGCCACAAGCCGTGAGGAAGGCGTCTTTGATGATCTGCATGCATATCGGGCACATAATGTCTTTGTCCGGCTCCTCCGACGCCGTTTCGGTGGCGGAGCCTGGTAAGTGTTCACATGCTTTCACGGTGGGGACTAGCGCACCGCCCATTGAGCTGTCTTCCATTGCAAATATAACTGGAATTTGTGAATTTGTGGTGAGCAAGAGAAGGAGAGAGAAATAAAGGAAAGGAAAAGAAAAGAAGGCTGTGTCTTTTCTACTTTAGTCTTCTGGTCTCTGTGTGTGTATTGTGTTGTGACTTCGAGAGTATTGATTTGAAGACTTTGTTGTGAGGGCAATAGCGGCCCACGTAACGTTAGGCGGGTGATTTATGTTTTTATTTATTTATTTATTTTTCAAAATTGAGTGGGACGACGAGTATTGAACACAACGTGCCAAAACTGGTGCAGCTGCAACTACCGGTTATTAATAAAAACAGGAAAACGAATGATTCGTGCACCAAACAAAACAAAATGGAAAACGGTAAATGGAACATAGAAGATAATAATTTAGCTTGCCTTCATGTTTAACACACATTGACAGATTTTATGTTAGGACACGTTCGAGAGATTTTAGACGTATCCCCGAAGCAGAGAATTCTATGTACATTTTGTTGGCGATAATGTATATGTTTTGTTGGCAATAATAGTTTTGTTGGCGATACATTATCAACTGCATATCAGACTGATTCCGCGAGAGGTAAGGTAACTTTGAGTATGATAACATCACATCACATATGAGATGGCTTATAACAATATATAATTCTAAATTCACTTGCTTTTGATTTCTTTGTACTTTTTTTTTTTTTTTGGTGAAAACCAAGGTATCCCCGCGATCGCGGCGGTGACCAACCCTCGAGGTCCTGTCCGGGCGCAAAGCGGGGTCTTTCCCAGACAAAGTCCGCTCTCATTCATAAGAGCCTTGAGATTGAACCCAGGACCTCTTGTTTAAAGGATCCAAGCCCATTCCACTTGGACCAACTCCTGTTTTTTTTTTTTTTTTTTTTTCAATTTTGGGAAAATGGTTCTTTTTTATTGGCGAGGCTGGGTATCTGGTTTATTCATATCTTTCTTTTTCTGGGTGAATTATGTTACTGATTAAAGATAAGATGATAAAGATAGGTACATAATGCAATTAAAACGAGAGTTCATCTTCTTTTCTTAGCATAAATGCCGGTGGACCACAACTCACTGATAAGTGTTGTTGATATTTTATAGGGTTTTTAAATGGAAAATGCTTAGAAACCAATTTTAGATACCAACTCTCTAATAGAGTATGTGACCCATTGAATTGATGGGCTCCACCTCTATTAGAGAGTTGGTGACACAAATTGGATATTAAAGTTGGCCTTCCTAATATGACCATTTTTAAATGTTTGCGACACTAGAAAAACGCAAGAAGGTAGCAGTATGGGCGGGCATTGTCAATGTCACTCAGTCACGATGAGTAGACCAAAAAGAAGATATGCTAGGGTAGGGGCGGTGCCACCACATATTAATGCTAGCTAAGCTAATAGTCCCACAAAACATGTCCAAAAAATGGAAAAATGTGAACCACGCCTTGAAGCCTTCTCCCCCAATGGAAACTAGAAAAGCAACCTTCATTGGATAACCAAATGCTTCTTTTGGATCTATATCATTCTTGTGTATACAACAAATTTCTTATACCATTCAATACTTCTACCTAATTTCCTCGTCCCCTCTTGTGTCTTATATGATCAATTTTCTGGCTTTGTTGTCACGGATTTTGTTATACAATCTACAATACCTTCACAGTCTGTTTGAGGAACGACACACGGGGCGTCATCTTTTTCTTCTGCACGGGAATGAGGAGACCACAGGTTCCCGTGAGTCTGGCAGGCCTTCATCGTCTTACAATGTTCAGCTTCATCATCTCTTATGTTCAGAAACACATCGTACAAATTCTCTGAGAAGAAAAAAAAAACAAAAAACAAATCACAATATGCTTACTCTTATTCTTAACTCATTCAGCTGGTGTTACAAAGACACCAAGGTTAGTTGGTCCAACAATCTGAGCCCTGTGGAATGGTGTAGGTGGGACCCACAAACTTCTATGGGTCCCACAACCCATACTATGTGAGAAGCGAAATTTGTCCATCCCACACAAGTTTATTTCGTAAAGGAGAGATCATAATCTAAAACAAAGTTTGAAAATTGAGCTAACTCCTAGCATATTCATCTACTAACTGGCAGAATAAAATCAGAGTCTGAAAGTTACCTATTTTTGGCCTTCGAGAATTGGGAGGTCTGGAAGTTTGAAATTCATCTGGATGAAATTTGGGGGTATTGTTAAATGTAGGATTACAGCATTTCAGGACACAGAAACAAAGATTGAAAAACAGAAAAACTTACCAAATAAGTACAAGTCACCGCTAGTGTAGTATTTTACAGCAACCTCAGGAGCAGGCAACTTTTTCAAATCCTCTACAACAGTAGAAAAGACCACGTCAGAATAAGTGAATATGCATTTGAGTTAAGCATAAGACAGTGCATTTTACAACTGATCGGATGATACGAGATCATCTCTTGGCCTTTGCATGCTTAGAAGTTAGTGTAAATTTGATGTGATCTAACAAACACCTGTATATGAGCACAAACATATAGAGAAGGGATCTAAACCATACCTCCTCTGGCCTTGATAAACTTGTCGTAAGTTGAAAATGCATGGCCCTCTACACATTCAGAGAAGTGATCTGCAGTAGTAATCAAACTAAATACATAAAAACACATTACTGCAAGCATGCAGGCTAATTCAGCGTTCTGTAGAACTTAAAACAGAAAATAGAGTGGAAAATATCCTAGAAACTATGCAACTATTATCAAATTTAAAAAGGGATACAAATTTCAACAAGTTTGCCTGCATACTTAGTACTAAAAGGTTTAATTTTGGTTTAGATGGAGAGTTCTTGTAAGTTTGCAACCACCAAGGACAAATGCACCAACAGGGATGCTTAGATGCAAGAGCGACAACAAACCCAGGAAATTATAGTACATTAAAAACCAGATACTCATACTTACATGCCATTCTTGGGCTTATTGTATACATAAAGGCGGTCATAAAATAATAGAAGATCGCAATATGCTGAGCAAGAAAGCGGTCAAACCACCAAGCATTTCCCCCCAATTCCTGCAATTGTACCATATGCTATTATTAAATCAAGCAAACCATGTGGACCTCTATGTGCACAGAAGGGAAGTCAGAAGTAAAGAGATGAAGCTACCATAATCTACACAAAGTTTTTACATGAATGCCTTTGAGCCAGAACATCATAATTTGAAAAAGCCTTCACCACATGTCATACAAGTTTTCTTCTTTCTATTTTGTTCTCTCTCCTAAATTCACTCTAGTCTCCTCCTGCAAGCTTACTTTGTTGATGCTAGTTATCTAAATTTCTTTTATTGTGGAATCTCCAACAATGTAAGGAATCATTGGCGAGATAAGCAAAATATAAAGATACTCACTTCCATGATAAGCAAGTGGTGCATCTCATTCCAGCTCTCAGCAAAATGCACTTTCAGATAATCTGCTCTTCTCCACCAACCAAAACTCTCATACATGTGCAAAACAGACATAAAGGCTGCCCCAAAATAACACAAAGACACAAATTAAAAATCACAACTGAGAATCACAATAATATATTAGGAAAACGATTACACAGAACGTACTCTTAGCAGTAGCAGGTAAAATGCATATTTGCAGAGAAAATTAAGAGGAACTAATGGGCATGCCTTTCCATGATCAACATCCAAAGAAACGATGATATACAAAAGGCACTCCATATTTCAGATGAATCATATTTATAATGCAAGATATTGGGCCAAATGTGATGTATGTGAGGGCATGAACGACTGGCAATGTATTGGTAACTACTCCTCAAGCATTTGAAGGCTTATATTCCTATTGTTTGAAGTTATTCACATATCTTTACAAATACCCTCTTACAGAACTGCAGAAATTTTTTACTAAACAAAGTGTAGCACTCACCAAAGTAAGGAACCCTTGCAATGGTTTCCAGTACAAAAAACCTTGCATAATCTCGGTCATGGTACAGAGTATCAAGTATCTTTATGACTGTATCCTGGAATGATTTGTAGAACTGAATTAAAGATCAACTAAGAGGACATCTCAAAACGTTGAATGAATTAAGCTCATTCAAGCATCATGCCCAACAGTCAACGAGGAAGATAAAAAAACTGCAACTGTGCACATTCATTATGCGCACAAAATGAATCAACAAAGTTACAGCCTGATAACAATTCTTTGACAATTCGACATGGGAGCTACGGTTAGTACTGTAGAACAATTATTCGATAAGAGTTAAGATTTACCGTAAGGAAGATGTTGATGGTTTGTTCAAATTTAATAACCCAGCTCTCAAAAGTACTTGAAGACGAACTCTCTGATGGGCCCCCAGTGCTTGATTTCACTTCATCTGAGGGAGAAGAAGCCTTGAACTCAAAGGATTCCTCCACTATCACTTTCTCTTCATCTTCTTGCAGAATAGTTGCACGAACTCTATACAAATTCCAACACCAATTATGAATCTTGTTATCCAATCATTGAAAAGGCCCAAAAGTTTAGATGATAAATCCACTTGCTAGATCCCATACCCAACCATGCTAGGTTTCGACATTTTCTCACAAATAGGAACATTAAAGATTGTTTTTCAACATATAAAGTGGTAGCACACAAACATACCTGGAAATTGATGGACGAGCCGAAATGGGATTGTAAGGAAGACGATTCTGAGAACAAAACGAGGAGCAAGCTGAGTTGTTGAAGTTCCTTGCTTTGAGAGACGAAGAAGAGCAGGAGGTTGAGATTGCAAACACCGTGGAAGACAAAGTCGCCGCTGCCATTCCCGACGGTTTTTGCAGAGACCGAAACGAAAATTCAAAAGCCAGAAAATAGAAATCAAATTGGAATTGGTTTCGGTCAGTTGGTGGAAGGGAAAGTGTCAACCGCCAAAGAGTGAGGAAAATGGCACAAATGGGGTGTCTTTCTTATTTTTGTTTGCAAGTATTTGTGTCGTCCTGCAAGTCTAGCAAAGTTGGCGCGGCTTGCGTTGCGCATAAATTTGGGGGATGGCCAATGCCATCTGTGTTTTTGTTTGGTGCTTTGTAATTGCACGACACAAATCAAAAGTATATAACGATGGGCTGATACTATGTTAATATGTACAAAGTCATGAATTTTATTTTATTTTGTGTCTTATATGTTGTTCACATTTTAGCTCTCGTGGCTCCTATCTTCACCAGTTGCCACTGGACTCTGGGCTCTGGTTTTGACTTTCTGCAACTTGTGTGGTCTGGTCATTGGGTTTGTCCAGCTTTGGCGCGTCCAGATTTTGAAGCGGCCTTTTGCAGATTCTGTATAAAAAGCCCATAACAAAAGTAGTAGCTCTTCCATGTCATATTTTTCTAATAAAGTTAAGTTAGTTAATCAAAGTACTGTGCCCCGTTACACCCTTACACGCGAGTTTGATCTCATTCTCGTGTACATTATAGTAATTTAGAACATCATAACAATAAAAATCACAGTCGACCGGTTGACTGCAGATCATGGAGTAGCTCTCTCTCTCTCTCATTGGTAGCTTTCAATCAACCTCAACCCCTTTTACGCGTGTACAGAAGAACCCCAAAACCTACTCCAAGACATTTGAAAATTGGTTGCCCAAATTCTTCAACTTGTAACGTGGCGCATCATGAATTCATAAGACTTTATAACACATTTTTTAATGAAAGTTGCTAAGTAGGTGTCTTGTGAACCTTGATTCAAGTAGAACTGACCATTATGTCATATATTAAAATAATGTAGAACTGACAAATTAGGTTGGTTTAGAGAGAAATCCGATTTGTTTAGTTTAAATCGTTGTTGGATTTTATTATGTAAGTAGTGACTAACGTTGTTAGATCTGCTTTTTTTTGTTTTTTTTTAAGAGGGAGAGAGAGAGAGGCATAATTGACAGGTCTTCCATTTCTCTTGGCTATATGTTTTCCTCTGCTTTCTGATTCTGACTTGAGAAAAACCAAAGCTTACAAAACCATGGAAGACGAAAGGCAATCATTTCTATCAAAACACAGAGCAATCTCAGGCTACATAGGCCATGAAGGACTTGATTTGAAGAGCTTCGATGCATGCCTCAAATGGGTTTTCGTGGATCAGTCCAATGTATGGAGGACTGGTATTTCATGGTCCATCTTCTTCGTTTTAGCCATTGGCGTGCCGCTTGTCTCACACTTTCTCCTCTCCTGCTCCAACTGTGATCAGAATCACAGCAGGCCTTACCATGTAGTTTCTCAGTTATCACTTTCTTTATTCTCAGTGCTCGCATTCATCAGCCTCTCCTGCTGGACTCGCAAATATGGTTTGAGGAGGTTTCTCTTCCTTGACAAATTATATGACGCAAGTGAGAAGGTTCGCCATGGATATAAACAACAGTTTCAGGTATATATATACTTAGTTGATTCAAAACAAAACCTTAGACAAAATCTTGAAACTTTGAGCTTCTAATCTCTATGTTTTTACGATTGCAGAATTCAATGAAGCTCCTCTGCATGATCATCTTCCCCTGTTTTGCAGCAGAGTGTCTCTACAAGATATGGTGGTATGACTCAGGAGCAACCGAATTACCGTATTATGGGAACATTTATTTAAGCAACACGATTTTGTGTACGTTGGAGCTGTGTTCATGGCTTTATCGGACCACAATTTTCTTCCTGGTGTGTGTTCTGTTCCGGCTTATTTGCCGTCTTCAAATACTGAGACTAGAAAATTTTGCCCAAGTTTTTCAAAAGGAGACCGAGGTTGAGCTGATCTTGATGGAACACCTCAAGATCAGAAGGAACCTTCGGCTGATGAGCCATAGGTTTCGAGTATTCATCTTGCTCTCTCTAATTATGGTCACAGCGAGTCAGCTCATTTCTCTGGTCATGGTAACTAGGTCTAGTGCTCATGTTAATATCTTCAAGGCTGGAGAGCTTGCGGTAATTTTCAATCTTTCGTTCACTTACATATATGACAATATCTGATTCCAATTATATATATATTGCCATTTTTGTTTTCTGGTCATGTTGCAGTTATGTTCCATTAGCCTAGTTATTAGCCTTTTCATTTGCCTGCGAAGTGCAACAAAAATAACACACAAAGCACAGTCGATAACGGGGCTTGCTGCAAAGTGGCATGTCTGCGCCACAATACAGTCTTTTGATTACACAGAAAGTGAGACTCCAATGGCTCCGATTTCTTCAGCTCAAGTGTTTCCTTTTGGTGCTGACATCGAATCAGAAGATGACGAAGCTGGAGAAGATGACGATTTGGACAACACCAAGCTGGTGCCAATTTACACTCACACAATCTCATTCCAGAAAAGACAAGCTCTAGGTTGTAGTAGGAACATATCATCATCTTCAGTGACAGTGTTGAATTTATTTATTTCTTTATGTTTTTGCTTCTTTCTATTTTTTTGTACTGATAGCGCGTGGTCGCTTTTGCAGTGAAATATCTGGAGAATAATAGAGCAGGGATCACAGTGTTTGGGTTCACGGTGGATAGAATGTGGCTCCACTCTATTTTTGCAATTCAACTGGCCCTTCTGCTCTGGCTGCTCAACAAGACAATTGGTATTTCTTGATTTTTTTCATTTCTGAGACACAGAGAGAATCAGAGATTAAGTTTTGCAATGATGCTAATCTTTTCTTCTTCTTTTTCATTACAGGGTAGTTAACATTGTACCGAGTATAATACCTAGCAACGTAGATTTTGGTGAGTGAAATTTTCTCATGAAAATTGTATAACAGTAAGGCTCCTGGACAATGTCTTGACATGCAACAGTAACTCTCAGTCTCATTCAAACAAGCCTCCACAGCTGAAAACACATTTGGTGCTGATGGGGTTGGTGGGTTATTTTCTATTGGTAATAAAAGTCATATTATTTCAGAAGAGTTTGGAGGCTGCATTTGGAGTTTGGAGTTTTATTTAGTTTTTGCCATCTGATGCATGTCAAATTTTATAGCCTCATACAAGGATACAGCTTAATTGCTTTTTAGTTGGGAGCAGAGACTAAACCAAGTTAAGAAAAAAGAGAGAAAATTTGGAGAAATGATAGCATTCTTTTATTTTATAATTGCTTTTCAATACATATTTTGGATGCACAAAAGGAATCAAACACTAATTAATTTTCTGCACATCCCAAAACATCTGGCTTGCAGCTAATCATTCTCCAAGTTTTATTTCATACCATCATCATGCACACCCTTTAGAACAGAGGAACTCTGCACGTCACAAAAGTAAAAAGAACACATTAGTCCAACCAAATCATATATATCATATGAACAAAAAATTTGTATGATATTCTTAGATACATAAATAAGAAGAGAGAGAGAGAGAGAGATTTTACTTGCTGCAGTCGACGGCGGGGTCAAGAGGTACAGGCATGGAGACCTTGCAGTATTCGGGCATGGCCTTAAGTCTGCCTGGGTCAATCTTCATCCCAGCTGCGGCTTTTTTCAAGCATTCACAGAGGCTCCTGCGGATTTCAGTGGAGGAAGCCTCAGAAACAAGGGTTTGGACTCCAGCACAACAAGGAACGGCAGGAGTGCCTGGGCCAGAACCCACCAAGTATGGCTCACAGGGCATCAAAGTCATTAGGGCCTCTTGGCATGTGACCCCATTTGCAGGACATGCATTGTTCAAAACCATAACCACCAACCCAAAAACTATCAGAGACCAACAACCCATCAGTTTCATCTCCATACTCTCTCTTTCTGAACAAAGGGAAGAGAAATTATTGTTGGATATTGTAAAACCTCAACTCACTCACTGTGGCTTAGAGCATAAGATGCCTCTCTTTATAGGGCAGGCACCACCACGTTTTTGGTACCTCATTTATTGTGCAGTTGTGCAGTCCAGATTTTTTTGATTCTTCTTAAGGTCCTGTGTGTAACTGTCAGTCAGACCAAAAGAAAAACTGGTTTAGATTATGTAAAACCACCGGCGCCAACTAATACAGGCCATTGTAAATACCATTAACAGCCTTATTAAGCCTGTGTTTCTTTAATCAGTCTTTGTTTTTAAGTCTGTTTTTTGGGTTCAAAATATGATTTCTGTGAATTGTGGAGTTTGATTTAGAGACATTTTCGAAAAACTCTGCAGATTTCCAGTTGAGGGCCTTATTGGCATGGATTACACTTGACATCTTTAGCCTGGTTTTATTTGTTATTTTCTCGGAAGAAACGTGATCTTTGCTATCTGTTAAACCGCCTTCTAGTCTTGAAACAAACAAAACATACTGTGCTGAAAGCGTGATTATATTCCATTAAAAATATTTAGAGTGTACAGCCGCACGGCTATATTATTTATTTAAAAACAATTTAAAAAGGAACCCTGTATAGCCGAGCGGCTATACTTAATAAATATATTATATTTACAAAGTATAGCCACACGGTTATACGATTATTACCCACATAACGTCTAGTGCCTAGGCGGCCATTTTTGTTTGTTATGAGTATAGCCGTTCGGCCATACTATTTATTTTATAAAAAACACCCAAAAAAAGACCCAATATAACAGCGTGACTGTACTATTTATTAAAAAATTAAATAAATTTAAAAAACACCCACCTAGACGGCCACTTTTTTTATTTTTTAAAATAGTACATGTTTTATTCAGAAAATTTTTGTCAAGGTACAACTGAAAAGTTCGGCCACTATATAATATTTTAATATATATACATACATGCACAATACGTGTATTGTATGTTTGATTTTTAAAAAAACCTATATTTTATCTAGTTTTTGAGATGTGACGGAAAATGGAAGTATTATTGAAAAATACATACGTAGGTGTAATTATTTTTTTTAGGACATTTCCTATTGAGAGAGGTAATAATATAATAAACTCACACACGGGACGAACTCACAGTGGGGTCAATGGGGTCAAACGACCCTATGGACTCCATGGAAGCAAGGTAGAAGGTCCCATTCAATGGCTGTGTGACCCCATGAATGGATGAAGGAGAAGGCTTTGTCCGAGGAAGAAGAAGCTTCTGTTTGAGGAAGAAGAAGCTGCCCAGCGCTTCTGTCTTCTTTTTTAAAACATGCTGGTCAAAACAGCGTCGTTTTGGCCTTTTTTTTTTTTTTTTTTTTATAACACGCTGGCCAAAACGGCGTCGTTTTGGCCCAGGTCTTTTGAAAAAAAAGTAGAACATATCTCATTTAACCCTTCAAACCCAAATCCTCTCCGGACTTCAACCTTTCAGAAACCCCTATTCCTAAACCCTCAAAACTAAATCCCCAATCTCCACCAACCCCCCCCCCCCCCCCCCAAAAAACCTTTAACCCTCTCCCCCACCAAGTCTTTACACTATGACCCTATGAGATAAGATTCCTGGGTCCGTCCCTACTCACACACACAGCACTTTTGGTAGGACTCGAACCTAGAACCTTGTCTAGAGGAGCAATTACTCCAAACCATTACACTAGTGAGTCCTTTACCATTCAATTTTTAATATAAGCTATGAGTTGTACCTTTTTTTTAAATTCCCAAAATTAGAAAGTAAAGAATATAATTATTACAAGTGTAAAATATGATTATTAGGTATGATAACTCAAATTTAGAAAAAGAAATGAAATCAAAATAGCAATGACTTGAAGTCAACCCACAGATTATCTTCATCAAATAAAAGTTACGCTAAAAGTCACTTTTGATCCCTGTAGTTTGGCACTTCAATCACTTTTGACCCTTTAGTTTCACTTCCGTCAATTTTGACCATACTATTTCATATTGTAGCAATTCAAGGACAAGTTAGGATTCCTGTCAATTTCTTTGATGGTGCAAGGGGCAATTTCATCAACCCAAAATATTTGGGCATAAAAGCTCGTCTGAAACTCCGCTAATTTCATATTATGGCTTGAAATTGGTCATTTGAGTTTAGAGTTCTTCAAAAATTGGGATTAGTGGTTGAATTTCAAGCCCTAATATGAAATGGGGATAATTTCAAACGAGCTTTTACGCTCAAGGATTTTGAGTTGACGAAAATGCCCCTTGCATCGTTAAAGAAATTGACAAGAATACTAACATGTCCTCGAATTGCTACAAATACAAAACTACAATGACAAAATTGACATAATTGAAACTACATGATCAAAAGTGATTGAAGTGCTAAATTACAGAGACCAAAAGTGACTTTTAGTCTAAAAGTTAATGACAACTCATTTATGAGAAAATCAGGAGAATTGAATAGAAATTGATAATTCTTAATTGAAAATCAGGAGATTATTAAACAGCTAGAACTTCCAGGATGGAGCAAAAAACAATAGTAAAACACATTAGTTGAAAATCTATTATTTCATAAGAAATATGTCGATTGAAAAAAAACCAATTTAAATGTTACTATACAAATACGAATTATGCATCATGGTTTCCCTACAAATGTCGATCAACCCTAAAACCCGTCGGAGGCCAATCATAGGGTGAGTTATTAATTTGTCGTATCTGATATTATATAAAAGGAATCATGTCTCTGTATATTCTCTCTCTATATCTAAGCAAGCATATTATGCATACAAGAAGCACTAAGTTCTGCATCTGTATATTCTCTCTTTTTCTATTTCCTTTTGTTTCTGGCCGCACAAAGTTTTATTTCTTAATATGTAAATTGAAGTCTTTTTCTTATCCATTAAAATAAAGAAATAAAATAATTTATAGCTTCTTCATTACATTTTTTCTTCTTTGTGTAGTTTTTTCTCTGATATAAGTTGCCAGAAAAAGGCAGAAGCTCCTAGTCTTGAGATCTATGGAGAACCAATCCACAAACTGCAATGCTGCCGAAAATAAGGAGGTTTGGTTTTTTCTTCTTCTTTTTTTTTTTTTTTAACAGTTCGGGTAGTTTGTTTTCTTGCTTGATGAGGAGCACTTTTCTAAGCATAATTCCACTTATTTTACTCTTTAAAAAAAAACTATGCATATTATATGAGTAATATATGTGTGTAATATGGTGAATTTTTTTTTAAAATTACGGTGAGAATGCCGACGACGAAGAAGAGGAGCAAGAGAGGAAGACAAAACCGCCACTTCATGGCAACCATAACAGATAATATATATATATATATTTTAAAATTTGAACTATAGTTTTCTTTTTTATGAGTAATTTGAACTATAGTTAGCTAACAAACAGAGACATTGTTGCTTGTGGGGTTTGAATGGTTTACACGCATAGCAAACTTTGTAACCATCGGATGGACGATGTTCTAACGCACGTCCAGGTCCCCCAACTTTAATTTCTTGGTGCTCAAAACGCGTCCTGAATTGTCTGAAAACAAGAAAGGATCAATCGATCCACCTTCTTCTTTTTCTTCCTCCCCACTCTTCTTCTTCTTCTTCACCCATCATTTCTACAACAATTAATCCACCCGATATTATGTCCGTAAGTCATGTGTTCTTCTTACTATATATGGATTTTTGAGTTTTGGAATTTGACTTATAGCTACTTGTGCTTCTTGTGAAGAAATTCATCGTGATTGGTTTTTGTTAGTTGGCTATATATCACTCGATTTACTCCATGCATATATTTTCTTATTTTTATCGTTATGGGGTCATAAATTCTTTGCTTCATGAGTTGGAAATTAATTGTTTCATTTTCTTAAGGAATATATATATATATTAGTTAAGGATTTATTTGATTAATTCATAGCGTAAATGAATGTCAGTTTTTGAATTGATAGTTGACCGTCTTTGTTTTATTGATACAAATTAGGAAATTAGAAATTTTTAGATTTTAAGTGGCGTGAATCGTATGCATTAATTTCTCATCGATATTTAGTCGAGAACATTCTCTTTTTCTTTTTAAAAAAGGATCTCTCTTAAACTTTTCACTTTTGTTTTTCTTCAACAAAACCCTACCGTTCGTTTCCATTAATTTTCTTGTAAAGTAATTAGTAGCTTTCTTTCTTGTTGAAATGACTATGTTGCAGAAAAAAACCCATGTCCCGAAATTTGGGGACTGGGACAGTGAAAATATATCCTACACTGCTTGTTTTGAGAACGCTCGTAAAGATGGGGTGAAGAGGAACCCAAATGATCCTGAAGAGAACCCAGAGGCCTTCAAGGCCATGCTTGATTTCCAAGCAGCACAGCCTCCATACAATGGCATGAGTTCCAGCAGCACATCAAGAACCTTGACAAATCCTAAAGCAGACCAAACTGAGGGAGACGCAGGCCATGGGGGGCATCGACGAAAGACTTCTGTAGGAAGCCGCAAGAGTAACACGTCAGAGTCTGGCAGTGAAAGGAGCAACTCAGATTATTCACTGTTGCAGCAACAACAATCAAAACACAGACGTGAGAGATCTGATAGAAGAAAGAGTAGTTTGGCTTCGTCTGGAACTGGAAGCGATCATAGCAGCATGTCCCATTCTCAGAGCAAGCCTAAGAGTACTGGTAGTCATCACTCTCACTCTGATCTGCTTAGTCACGACACTGTAAGTTCTCTTTCCGAACAAACACTATAATCCTAACTGTAATTTTGATCTCTTGGGTTAGCAAAGTTTATTAATCAATTTAGGGCTAATAATATGATTCAAATGTTTAAATTTTATACGTTAGTCTTTTAAAGATCTGATTAGTCATCTTGTTTTAATAATCTTGTGCAAAATTTGTAACGTAACAGCATAATAGAGTAGCGTCAATACCCAAGTTTGGGGATTGGGATGAAAAAGACCCCCAATCGGGAGAAGGTTTTACTTACATATTCGAGCAAATGAAAGAAGAAAAAAAAACTGCATCGCAATTTCCCATTATGCCCCAACAACAAGCAGCCAATCATTTAAATAGTGCAAATAAACGTGGAAAATCTTCTTCCAATTCCAAATCAAAGGTATGGTTATGGTATGGTTGAGGCCGGCCAAAGCTTCTGTGATTATATATATATATATATATATATTTTACATTTCCTCATCATCAAGAGCAAACTACTAATATTTATTTTATTTTGTTCTTTCGTAGAGTTGGTGCTGTCTATTTTGAAGTGAAAGGGAGTGGCATGGACATGGCTTTGCTTTGTGTCTATTTTGAAGTGAAAGGGAGAAGAAAAGTTTAATTGGTTGTTTTAAAGACCAAAAGTTTATTTGTGCTTGTCATTATTCTTTTTCCTTAAGAAAATGGTTGCTATATTGACTTAATATTAAAGTAATTAGTACGTATTCTTGGATGTTAATTTTTTTATAATCTTATTTGGGGTCATGTTATTGTATGTTAGTCTTCATTCTTTGGCTCTTAGTGTTATGCCTCATCTTATTTGGGATCAGGTTATTTATGTAAATGAAGGATTTCATGCAAAGTATATATTATTGAGTTTGTTGACACGATAGAAAAAGAATGTATCAGCTATACCCAAGTTTTCTTTATTGGTTTTTGAATTTTTGTAGTTTCAAATATTTCAAAAATCGACCTAGAAATGAACAAGCACATAATTTTAAGTTTTGGAAGTACTTTAAAGAGAAATTATAGAATAATATTGTATTACCACTTTAAATTATAGGAGCGGAAATGATAGAATAATATTGTATTACCACTTTAAATTATAGGAGCGGGATGTGGAAATGAAATCTTTGGGTGAACTTAACTAATTTGAACACATACTTGGCCAAAAAAAAAAAAAAAAAAAACTAATTTGAATATATAGGCGCTCGAATTTTTAGTTCAAAACTTTCAAATTACGCACTCCACTATTATTGTCCCCAAACAAAAATTAGCTTAGGTAAGAATGACGTACAGACGCCCCCACCTTCTTATGCTGTTCCTTACGCAGTTGCATTAATCCAACGGCCGGATTGAGACCTTGTTTTTCAATTTCCTAAGCGGGGCCCAGTTTCGACGTCCAAGTCCACCAGCATGATTATCACCTGGCCCGAACGTAAATATCATCTAAATCAATATGATTCGACGTTCCACAGGGACTCTGGCCCCGCTTCTAATTCAAATGCGAACCGCTTTAATATTTCCACTGGCAAAATACCGTTTCGCCCAAGCGCCAAAACTGTTAGAGAAAAAAGGGATAAAAAACCACACAGCCGCTCTGTCCCTCTCTCATAATCTCATTTCGTTTTTCAAATTTCTAAGTTCCTTTTGGCTCTCAAATGGGTCCCGTCAGTCTGTGCCCGAAAGAGTACCAGAAGGTTTACCAAGAATGGTTCAACTTGGTTGATTCAGGTATAATTTGTTTCCGTCTGATTCTTACTGAACTTTAATCAAATATTGGTTTTGATTATTAGCTATGTTTTTCTGGTTCAGATGGAGATGGTCGCATTACTGGTAACGAAGCCACTAAGTTCTTCGCCATGTCTAAGCTTTCTCGACAAGAACTCAAGCAGGTGTTTAAGTTTCACTGTGATATCAGGCTGATTTCTATTTTCCGTTTCAGTGCTTTTAGCTTATGATTTTGTTTGTTTTATAGCCTAAACTAGTTTATTGAACTTGGAAAGTGAGATTTTGTGGTTTTAACCTCAGATCAATAGTTTTTGGCTGCTAATTTGCTTGTATCTTGTACTTGGTCTCTTAGCCTCTTTTATGTGACAATCTGATGTCTGGGGTTTGAAACTCACCTTCTGTTTCTCATTTGTCTTTGAAGGTTTGGGCCATTGCTGACAATAAGCGACAGGGATTTTTAGGTTTTACAGAGTTCATCACTGCAATGCAGGTTGTACATGATTTCTTTTTTGTGTAGAATATTTGGGATATGTTATATTAGCTATTGTAATAGAATCTTACCCACATCTGTGTTCGAATTGGATAGCTGATTTCCTTGGCGCAAGAACATGAGCTAACCCCAGACATCCTCAAAACTGAAGGCAAGTGGAAGATATTTGTTTAAAACTTCTTTGCTGTTTTGCATTGCATGCATAAATTCAGAACCATACAACTTATACAATTTAACTAGGTCTCATTCATTTTTTTCCTCAAGTTATATTATTTGAAAGCCTTTCCTTGAGGCTGACAAGAATGTTATGCTTTCAGAACTCTCTAAACATTATTCTTATTTAATTGCAGTTGACTGGGAAAACATTAATCCTCCACTTATGGAAGGTTTGGGTGCTCTGTCAGACGTGAGTATCTTCCTTTTTCCTACATCTTGACTTTGTGGCCTACCCTGTGAAGATGAATTTCACTTATTAGTTTCTTGATTCTATATCAACAGAAAACCAAGAGTTCAACGGCAAATGGACTTGAAGTAAATGGTTAGAAAATCCATCTAACTTTTGTGAATAAATGTGTTACGATCTTTTACTAAGTTTGTTTGTTGGTAATGATGTAGGAAGCATTCAATCTCAACCATCAGCTCAGTGGTTTGGTTCAAAATCAGTGAAGAAGGTAAGATCAGATGTCCTTTCTTCTACTGGAGATAATTTTTTTTATTTTGAATGATTTGCTTTAGAACTGCTGCCATGTCGTCTTTCCAAAATCTTGTCATTAGCATATATAGATAGTTATGCAAGTCTATCATCCTTATTGATGGTTTAATTACAGTTAGGACTGTATACTCGTTGTACATTTTTTAAGTCAGTTGAATTATCTCCCTAACCAGTTTCTTCGCTTATTCACTTAAAAGTATTTAGTTTCCCTGTGTTCTAATTCACGGATATGACATTGTATTTTTCATAGACATCTAACCCTAAAATTTGGTAACTGATATTCATTGTTTTACTCCCAAATCTTTGATAAAGGTGTTTTTTCTTGTGTCTCTTATTATTTTGATTCTTCTAATCTACATATCAACTTGTTTTTCATATTTATAAAGGGATGCCTTCTCTTTCTTTATTGCCTGACTTGTTCAAATTCGTTTCTTCAGCTACCTCTTATTGCTGTTACATCTATAAACGATGGTTTGAAGAGATTGTACAACGAAAAACTAAAGCCATTGGAACTTACTTATCGCTTCAATGACTTTGTATCTCCATCATTGGTGAGTCTCATATCTTCTGATGTATTTAGTGGGATATATAAGATTTTTTTAGTTCACCATATCATTCAAATTAGGAAGGGGAATGAAATATGGTTTGCTCTTCTTAGCGTAATGTTTTGTTTAGGTAGAGCATTTGCTAAATTTATGGCTGATTTATTTTTTTGCAGACTAATAGTGATTTTGATGCTAAGCCTATGGTCATGCTTTTGGGACAATATTCAACTGGAAAAACAACATTTATCAAACATTTGCTAAGATGTAACTATCCAGGTTGGTTAAGTTCTCTTTCATTTTATTTTGAAGTGATTAATTGACAATTTGACAACCAAACCATTTAACGACTTAACATTTACTTATTTCAACAGGAGCTCATATTGGTCCAGAACCTACAACTGATAGATTTGTTGCTGTGATGGTATAGTTTTTAATAACAATGGTTCCTTTTTTAAAACTAATTAAGTTTATCATTGTTTCTTTGTAGTATGAGGTTTATTGTGTGTCAAATGTTCTTGGTAATTCTGAACGATTCTCACATTTTTGTACTTAGTCTGGACCTGATGAGAGGAGTATTCCTGGAAATACTATAGCCGTTCATGCAGACATGCCTTTTAGTGGGTTAGCAACTTTTGGAGGTGCATTTCTGTCAAAATTTGAGTGTTCTCAAATGCCACATCCGGTGAGTTGAATTTTTTTGATAACCATATATTTGTATTACATTTTGATTAGTGTGTTGATCTTTCTTTTTTATGATTACAGTTGCTAGATGAAATTACATTGGTTGATACTCCTGGAGTTCTATCGGGAGAAAAGCAACGAACACAAAGAAGTTATGATTTCACTGGTGCTATATCGTGGTTTGCTGCAAAATGTGATGTTATTCTTCTTCTGTTCGACCCTCATAAGCTTGATATCAGCGATGAGTTTAAACGTGTAATTACATCTCTACGTGGTCATGATGACAAGATTCGAGTGGTTCTAAACAAAGCAGATCAAGTTGATACTCAACAAGTGAGATGCACTTTTAGTTTATATATTGTTTTGGCTTTGTGCATTTTACTTTTTCTTAATAACACTTTTCAACTTATTAACTCTTCAATTACACATTGTAGTTGATGAGAGTTTACGGGGCATTGATGTGGTCACTTGGAAAAGTTTTGAATACTCCGGAAGTTGTGCGTGTTTATATTGGGTAAGCTTTCTAGTTTTGAATTAGTTAATTATTTAAGCTGGTTTTATGCGTAGTGGATTTAAGTGAATCATGTTTTTGTTTTTGTTGGCTTTGCAGATCATTTAATGATAAACCTGTCAATGAATCAGCTGTTGGCCCCATGGGTAAAGAACTTTTCGAAAAAGAACAAGACAATCTGCTAGCAGATTTGGTTGATATACCAAAGAAAGCTTGTGATCGACGGGTAAGATTATATGTTTTATTTTGATATTTTCTGTTACTATTTTGGTTGATATACCAAAGAATACTTGGTTACTTTTCCTCTTTGCCTCGCATTTATGGCATGTACCGATGTAGATGCATATTGATTGATATATAGTGTGCCCCTTTTTATTTTTATATTAGGTTCTTAGATTTGCACTCATAAAATTTGATTCTAATGTTGTATATTGTAGATCAATGAATTTGTTAAACGTGCTAGAGCTGCTAAGATTCATGCCTATATAATTAGTCATCTGAAAAAGGAGATGCCTGCCATGATGGGCAAAGTTAAGACTCAACAACGACTGATGGATAATCTTGAAGATGAATTTGCAAAGGTCTTTTTTTAACACAATTTAGTTTTACCCCTATATATTCTAAGCATACTTACTCATACTAAGCTTTCCAAAAACAGGTTCAGAAGGACTTCCATTTACCAGTAGGAGACTTTCCAGATGTGGAGCACTTTAGAGAGGTCTTGAAAGGTTACAACATCGATAAATTTGAGAAATTGAAGCCGAAAATGATTCAAGCTGTAGATGACATGCTTGGCCATGAAATCCCAGAACTATTGAAGAATTTAAGAAATCCTTATGATTAAAAATGTTGGTTTCTAGATATATGGCATGGCATATCAGACTATATTGTTCTATATTTGATCATCCATCCATTTTATTGTTGGTTGTTGAATACCTTTTGAGAGTTGCATTCCCAGAAGTTGGAATGCATAATCATCCATGGGCATGCAAGATGTGAACATGATTTGGGTCTTTGGGCTTTCAGCTTTCATACTGAAAGCTTTGGCTTTTCTTAAGCTGTATGTGGGATGGTCTTGCTTAAATTGATGTTCCATTTCTTTTCTCTTTTGCTTATTGTTTCAATACTGAATTTGAAATGGATTTTCTTACCCTCTGAATCTGAATCAGTTTTCTAATATCTATCTCATTGGAACACAAAACAAATATCAATAGCCTGATAGATCAAGGTCATCTATTTGTGGATCTGTTAACGTGCCGACGCCTGCCTTGAAGAACGAAGCACAATATACTAGTTCTGTTGTTAGTTGTCACCATTTTCTCTTCCCAATCAATAATAAATCAATTGAGCTTCAGTATAATGACACTATTTTTATCTCTAATTACTAATAATTAGCCAAAGAATGAGGGGTCATACCATTTTTAACATTAAATAATTACCATGTAAAAATTCTCAAACTCTTAACCGTTTTCCCCTCGGGGTCAGGAGGCAATAATTTTCAGTTAAAAAAAACAAAACAAAACTAGTCTCTGCTCGCTGCTTAGCTCAAAAAGACAACTTGGTTACGGACAAACCCAAGAAAATGGAGAAATCGAAGATTGGGAGGAGATTCGAAGGCAAAGTAGCGATTGTGACGGCTTCCACTCAGGGCATCGGCTTCGCCATCGCCGAGCGCCTCGGTTTGGAAGGAGCCTCTGTTGTTATCTCCTCTCGCAAGCAGGTAATTTTGAATCTTTGGCCTTTTGTTTTTCATGAAATTCATCCGGATTACCGTTCAGGTATGATTTCTTTTTGGTTTCTGAGGAAACTGGGACCGAAAGATGAAACGCTGAATTTCGTTATATGCGGTTGCTGAAAATGATATCAAATGTTCAGTTTGTAATGTATATTTAGCTTTTCAAAATTGCAAAGCTCAGATGATGATTGGGCCAATTTGTTCCATCAAATTGGATTTCTTCCCCCTCTTTTAAATTAATTCCAGAGAGAAAGGGGGTGAGGAAAAATTAGTGAAATCTTGCGTATCATGAACTTAAAATTGCAATAGTTTTATGGATTACACATACATTTCAGGTTCAATCGAGCTAAAATGATGCATGTTTGAATGTGTAATTTTGGTTCTTTTGCTTTCTTCCACAACCAGCCAAGTGATATTGAGTTTTGTGTTGTTTTTGAATAGTTGTGTTGAGTTGTTTCATGCTTAATCAAATCTTTTCAGAAAAACGTTGATGAAGCAGTTCAAAAACTTAAAGCTGGAGGAATTGAAGCGTTTGGAGTCGTTTGTCATGTGTCAAATGAAGAACAGAGGAAGAACCTCATAAGCAAGACTGTGCAGGTAAGAACATTTGTTGAATCCTTGATTTGCCACTCATTTTCCAAGCAAGATGGAAACTGAAAGTTATGGGAAAAATGTGGGATGTATGAGTTTTATTTAGGTTTAAAAATCAACTTGCGGAGGTCTCAAATTCAACGACAGATGAGTTAAAAAGCTGTTATCTTTGTGATGTCTACAGATTTCTCTTTTACTTGAAAACAGTTACTGTTTCTATTTCAAATGGTTCTTCAATGCCATTTTGTTAAATGGTTGAAATTTACTTGTTTGTTTGCAGAAATATGGAAAAATAGATGTGGTTGTATCAAATGCTGCTGCCAATCCATCAATTGATACCATATTGCAAACCAAAGAATCTGTGCTTGACAAGCTATGGGAAATAAATGTCAAAGCTTCTATACTTCTTCTGAAGGTAAATGCCATAGGTAGACATGCTTGAGGATCCATGACTCATTGTGAGCTCCCATGGAAATTTTCTGCTTGAGCCTTGGAATGAGCTATTTTGATCCTCTCTTTGCATTTTCCATGTGCATAATACTTCTGGTGTAATATATTCAAGGTTATGATACAACTTAATTATTTAACAGGACGCAGATCCTCACTTGAAGAAGGGTTCTTCAGTAGTTATCATTTCCTCGATTGCTGGCTACCACCCACCAGCTTCCATGGCAATGTATGGGGTCACTAAAACAGCCCTTCTTGGGCTAACCAAGGTATGTACATGATTCATGTTTCACCTCATTTATTTCTTCATCAACTCACAAGTGAGGCATCTCTTCTGCTTTTTCTTTGCTGGTCTTACTTTAGGCTCTTGCTGCTGATATGGCCCCAAATACCCGTGTAAATTGTGTTGCTCCTGGTTTTGTACCTACAAACTTTGCTTCATACATTACAGAAACTGATGCTGTGGTATGTATATGTCGACATATTTCTTTGCATATATAGTATATAGTTCCTAGGGATCTTGGGCAATGGGCATTGACCTTTGCTGTTGACTGAATTTGAATGGTAATTTATTGCAGAGGAAGTCCCTCGAGGAGAAGACGTTACTTAACAGGCTTGGTACCACTGGAGACATGGCTGCTGCCGCTGCCTTTTTGGCATCTGATGATGCTTCTTACATAACGGGAGAAACTGTGGTGGTGGCCGGAGGGATGCCCTCTAGACTCTAGTTCCTTTCTTTATCTATGTGTTTTGGCTTCTCAAATGCTTACTAGTTACAAGAACACGTGAATTTGATATTTACTGTTGGACATTGAAGCAAACATCAATAAGCTTCCACTGCAAGACAAAAAGGACTTGGGAGGGACGAAGTGCACACAAAAAATGTCATGTTACTGGTGTTTCTGAGCCGGTACTCTTTGGCTTTTCAATAGAATTAACCCATAATGCTATTCATTCATGGTCAAATTTTCGCATCTGAGAATGTAGTTATTCTTTCCCATCTGATACAGACGCATAGAATAAAGTGCTAATTAATAATAATACTATTAATCTCACAAGGACAATAACTTTTGCCGCATACATTTTTGGAGAGGGCAGGAAGCATTAACACTACAAACCATGCTTAGAAGAATTTTAACATTACTCAGCTTTTCACAAACAATACACGAGATAATAAGATAAAAATACACGTGAGGGCAGATGATTATAATGGAAAAGAAAACCACAGAAACCCTAGTAACTACTTTTTGTACTAAAATTGAGCTTCAGACGGAAGGCAGCCGAACCCCTTTGGGCACTCTATGAAGCTATTGACTTATGTACATGAAACCAGAGCATCCTGATTTCTGACGTTACATCATCTAGGAACGTCTTCAAAGGGTAGTAGTAGATCCTTTTTTCCCTATTGCAATACCACCTTCACAGAAGGCTTAACCTTGATTATTAGATGATCTTCGGTCTATCTCTCTGAACTGTGTCTTTAGGCGAAATTACATACACTTAACCAGGAAAGGAAAGAACAGAGCTGCTGGTGGTATCCGCTTTCTCCTTTCAGTTTCACCCTTCAACTTTTTACATGCAAAATCCACTTATAAACAAAACTATCATGAAGCTAAATATATCTACACAGGAACCACATCAGCATTCTGATTATCATCGCATGTCAGAATGAGGCCTTCAACATAGGTTGGGAGAAGGCAGCGTAACCATTGAAAGCCTGTTGAAACAGGCTCTGTTGAAGGAACAATCATGACCACGTTATCGTGGCGCCTGACAACCCCCATCACACTTACGGTGCTCCCTTCTTTAATATACCTGACGAAGAAAAAACACTCTTAAAAGCCTATAAATTGTAAACGATCTTGTAAATTGCATAATCCTATATAAGTTTCTAGTTACAAGTTCAAAGTAAAAATTTCCAACCATCCACAAGTTATTAGGGGGCTAGAAACAGAAAAGTGGCATACCCTTCTTTGAGGCGCATTATGCGGTCTTCAGTAGAGAGGTTGCGCTCAGCAAGCCACCGCAAAAAACTTGGAGATAACTCTTTATTTTCCTTTGTGACATCCACTACAGTGGCTGGTTTTACGAATGGGGCAACCTTGGCTCCATAGCCAGCTTTCACTAACGCTCTTAACCCAGATTGGAAGTCTGATATGTAAAAATCAGCCACATATTTCTGTTCAAAATAATCATAAAATTAGCTTTTGATATTACAGACAATAGAAGGTACCTTTTTCTGTGCCAACGAACCTGATTGAAGGTAAACAGGAAAAACACATATGCAGTCTTTTGGTGGGGTAAAATAATCGCAAAGATGGCAATCATTTACTTCTTCAGGGAATTCAGGTCAATTAGACTATATTATTGCTTCACACCCCCCAGAAACATGCACGTAAGAGAGCCAAAGATGGTTGAATTGAAACTACTGCATGCCTAAAAAGCTCGACTCTACCTAGCGTATGTACATTTTCAAGGCCCTCCTCATATGTAAACGTTCTTTCAGTTTTCCATAACAGATACATGTCTGATTGATAGTGCAGTATTTATAAATTTGTATTAAAAATCACCATTGGCCAAACTTTGAGCCTCAAACATAATTCAGAGCATAATCTGACAACTAACCTCTGAATGTCTAGATTTTTTATTTTCCGACTTGCCGCTGCATCCTTTAGATTTGCATAACTCCGTAGAAACATATACACACCTAGGTACCCTTTGGTAGGACGATTCCAAAGGAATACTGCCACAGGTAACAACCTACATAAAGAGATCTCCATCATATATTTACTACGGATTAAAACAAACATAAAAAGTAAAAACCAAACCCCATCATAGTAAAATATCATTCCTAGGTGGTTCTGAATGCCCTAATATCTACAACAAGGAAATGAGCAGAAGAAATTGAAAACATTTTGCAGAACATATTGTTACAGCATCCAATGCAAATGGTCGTGGTAACCACAATTATTCATGAAAAAAGGCAATCTATGCTTCCAGGGTCAAAGCGGACTCATACCCAGATTCCCTTCCCTAATTGACACTGACAGTGATGATAACCCAAACTCTTTATAATAATTTGGCTTAGTATTTGTCAAAATCAAACAATTGACTTGTTCTGTCTCAAGACTAAATTATAAATAAACGTTGCACAAAATAAATCAAAACAAAAAAACTACATATAGTAGCATCACCAAGTATCCCAAAATCAAAATCTTCAAAAATAATAAATTGGGAAAGTGTTAAGTGTATCTAATTTAAATAACAAAGATAAGCTGAATTATTTTAAGAACGAGCATCAGAAAGAGAGGGGGGAGAGTGAAATTACCCCGGTGACCTTGACGTACTGTCCGTCAATGGCACCTCTAAGCTCAGCATCAGGGTACCTCCTCACAAACCCTAGCAACCCTCTTCTCCCCCAGGCGTAATTCCACACAATCACCACCACCACGGGCACCAAAAAGAGCGCAACCGCCACCAAAATCACCCACTTCTTGACGGCCACCATCAGAAACCCACCCACAAGCAACCCCATCACCACCACCACCATGAACACCCACACTGCCGCCTTCGATACTCGAAACTCCACCTTCACCTCCTCGCTCAAGGTCGTCACGGCCGACCCGTACACCACCTTGGTCATCGACCCGGTGTGCTCTAGCTGGCCGGAGGACCTCCTCGGTCCGGAACCCAGTGGGCCCGAGCCCAATGGCCCGGACGTAATCAGACCCGTAGGCTGGAGCTGGGGCGTCAAGGGCCCGGAGGATTTCTTGGAAATCTGGCCGGAGTTGGGTCCCGATCGAACGGATCCGCTGTTGTGTTGGGAAGAGGAGGAAGGGCGTGAGCCGGAGAGCTTGGAAGGAGGAGGACCGTTGGATGGGAGATGAGGAGGATGATCGGCGATTGGGATATCGAACATTTTGCCGAGCTCCCCAGACTTTTTAACGTCACCGCCGGTGTAGGGGACGGCACGTGACGCCATTGTGGGCTGGCGCTCCTTGAGCTGCTCGGGTCGACCCGACACCACCAGCCCGTTGCTGAGCTGGTGCGATGGGATTCGGCTCCCCATTGGGCTTTTTGGGATTTTCACACAGGGAGAGAGTAGCAGCAGCAGCAGCTGCAGAAGTAGAGAGAAAGCGAGTGAAGGAGGGGACTGAGGAGGAGACTGTCAGTGTGTGTGTGTGCGTGTGTGTGAATGGAGATGGTGGTGTTTGAGGGAGGAGGTTAGTCAAATGACGGAAATGGGTCTGTGGCTTTGTGATAATGACGTGTGTGTCCCCTGTCTTCAAATGGCGGTACAGCGAGTTTACTTGATTGGGTTTTTTCCATTTGGATGATGATGATGGCTGGCTGCTCCCCTCCTCTCCTCTCCCCATGCCTTCTTCAAGCCTTCAATCAAAGTACGAGTAGATGTATGTATAATGTACCCACCCCACATACGTACTCACTAAGTAGTCTGTCTTTGATTTTACCCTTCTACCCTCGAGCTCCTTTTTGTAGCTGAGCTGTTCACTTTAGAGATGAATCAATCATCTCCAGCACACCCATTGCGGTTAATAAACAACATCCATCACTCCATTCTTCTGTTTTTCATCAAATAATAGTAAGAGTACGTTTAATAAATGACATTAAAAATGTCGTGGAATTTTCTCATTTTTTGTTATGATAATATTCTAAACTATTATAATATACGAGAAAAATTAAAACTTGAATAAAATGAGACATGTATACTATATTAATCTAATTAATCTAATTCACATTTGCTCATCCTTTATGAAATATGATGTTGAAACCCAATTAGGCAAATTACCCTCCCTCCATATAGCCTGTATGATATGATATTTCCAAGAATTCTATAGTGGTGGTCTTTATGTGAGGTCTTATTTCTTAATTATTAAATAAAGATAATCAATTTGATCCAACGATTAAAAAAAATAAAGAATCACCTAAGAGTCATATATAAGGCCCTCACTATATAATGAATCATGATATCTCATCGTCCAGATCCAACCAAGAAGTTGGGTTTGTTGTGAGTTAAGGAAATGGGTCCTATAGCATAGATATGCTTGTCATAAAATCTTCCAATATTAGAATCTTCTTAGATTCTGCTTATGCACAATCAAATGATTATTAAATTGTGATAGTTGGGGATTTATAAGCTAAGGGTGAATATAATCTCATTAAATCCAATTCAATGCAATGAAGATTAGATTTACAGGAACTATAGTCGGTAGACAAAAATACACGAATTAGTTGTTAATCATGCATGTATGCCGGTGCTAGGGTTGATGCCAACTTTCAATATAAAACCCAGATCATTCAAGACATTGATTTTTATTGATTTTGTTGTTGCTTTTAATACAATAATTTTGGCAGAATGGGCCTCTGTCACGCTCACAATTATGGAGTACACACAACACAACAATGTGGTTTATGAATTCAAGACATTGTGGAATTTAAAAAAGGAAATTTAGGAAAAAACCCAAAAGGGCAACATTGGAAATTGATTTTTCAATTACGTCGGTAGCGAAACGTATGCACTCCTCCAAAGTAGTAAACGGTGAATAGACCTAATGGAAATAGATTTGGTTCGTTGTGAACTTGTGAAAGGGGTAAGGTAAATTTGAAAAGTATTATTAACACCTTTGCAAGGGTAATTTGGTCAAGATGTTGTGGTGGGCTCAGACATGGCAGCAATTTAATATTATTTGATACTTGAAGAAGGTTTGTGATGCCGGTAAAGGCTTTTTCCGCTTTTTCTTTTGCAAGGGATTCTGTCTTCACATCCTTATTCGGAAATTACGGTTTTTCCTGTTTTTTAATATTTATTTTTTGAAATGACGTTATCTTGATTCTTCTTAAAGATTGAATTCAAACTTTCTAGTTGTATTTGTATGTGACAAATTTGGACTGTGGGCCTATCGGTCAGCAGCTGCATAACGGAGGATCTAATTCGGCATTAAGCCTGTCATGACAATTTCATTTTCAACTTCATTCCTCATGAAACCATTAGTAGTAGAAAGCTCATCTTGATTATAATAATTTGCAAGTCAGGATAATTTACCATAGAAATATAAAGATCCACAACGTGAAGTTACTATTCAGATTAATCATAAAGCTCGTATAAAGATCAACATATGTAGTATATATATGACACTCACCGTAGAATAGAACGACTTTTATAATGACTCTAGTTATTGGGTTGAGATTTCAGAAGAATTTATCATCGTTATTAAAAGTTGTCGGTGGTGCAGCAGGAGAAGGATTTGAGAATGTAAACAAATGAAAATAAATCAAATAAAAATAATTAAATAGTGTGCGTGTGTGTGTACGTGAGAGAGAGAAGAAACTGTTGGAAATTGGCTCAAATGTAAAGAATTTTGGAGTTGCCCATGTGAGTCAAAGTTAGTTGCCCATGTGAGTAAATGTTGGCTTACTATGAGGTCAAAAATGGTGGATTGTTTGGTAGCCATCCATTGGTAAGTTTGGTAGCCAACAAATGAATAGTTGAAGCTTGCATTCACACTCTTGCATTTTTGGCTATAAATTGGAAGCAAATGGTTCCATTTGAAGCATCCCACCAAGTATTGAGTAGAAGAGAAAAATAGCAAGAAAGGCATCTAGCCAAAGAGAGAAATCTCTCTAATTGTTCTTTGCTTTGTATCATTGTTTTCTCTTCAATTGTTGTGAGAGTGAGACTTGGGTGTATTTGGGGCTTTGGGTTTTCTTGAGTGATAAACACTTTGTATACTCTCTTTGATTATAGTGAATTACTCCGTCGTCTCCAAACTGGATGTAGGCATTGCCAAACCAGTATAAATCTTGGTGTTCTTGTTGGTGTTGTTTTTGTGTTCTATTTATCTCCTGCTAGTTGTTATTTATTTTTCACTCGCAATTGGTTGACGCTTCCGCACAACAAGTGGTATCAGAGCTCCAAGTTTCAACTGGGGTTTCGTAGGAGTGAAAAATTCGTTGAAGCTACAGTTCCGATGAATAGTGTCGGCGCTACAGTTCGTGAACAGTGCCGGATTTGATGGCTGGAGATAAAGACGAACTTGTGAAGGAGAAGGAGTCGACATCGTCTTCGTCGACATCGTCTTCGTCGACATCCAATAGACATCCAATTGCTACTACAAGGTTAGAGGTTGATAAATTCAATGGCTCTAATAATTTTGGTATGTGGCAATGTGAAGTTATGGATGTGTTGTATCAACAAGAGTTGGATATTGTTTTGGAGAATAAACCCGAAGAAATTGATGATAAGCAGTGGAAGAGACTTAATCTTCATGCTTGTGGCTCTATTCGATCATTCCTTGATAAGGAGTTGAAATACCCGTATATGAAGGAAACTTCTGCTAAGGAGTTATGGACGAAATTGGAGGAGAAGTATATGACCAAGAGCGCAGAAAATCGGCTCTTCTTGAAGAAGCGACTCTTCCGAATTTCAATATCGTTCAGGTATTTCTATGCACGAACACCTCAATGATTATAATAAAATACTTGCTGATTTAGCAAACCTTGATGTGAAAATTCCTGACGAGGATAAGGCACTATGTTTGTTAAATTCATTGCCCGATGATTATGATCATTTGACAACTACTTTGTTGTATGGAAAATCCGAGGTGAAACTTGAGGAGGTGTCTGCGGCATTGGTGAATCATGAGTGTCGTAAGAAGGACCAGAAGACTCACAATTCACAAACCGAGGCACTAGTTGCAAGGGGTCGAAACAGAGGAAAGAAAATCTGGGAAGCGGGGAAAGTTTCCTGCCATAGATGAATGTGCCTTTTGTCGCCAAAAGGGTCATTGGAAGAAAGACTGCCCCAAATTGAAGAACAAAGAGAAGGAGAAAGCGGATTATGAAGCAAATGTTGCAAAATCTGGAGATGATGATTTCGAGTTTGCTTTGGCTAGTTCATCTGCTGATGGTCACTTGGAGGAGTGGATTTTGGATTCAGGTTGCACCTATCATATGTGTCCCATTCGGGAATGGTTTTCTAGCTTCAAGGAGCTGGATGGTGGAGTTGTTTTGTTGGGCAATAATAATGCTTGCAAAACACAAGGGATAGGCAAAATCTGTTTGAAGATGCATGATGGAACAGTCAGGAGAATTGAGTGATGTTCGGTATGTACCGGATATGAAGAAGAATCTCATCTCATTGGGCGCTTTGGAATCCAAAGGTCTCAAGATCACCATGGATGGTGGAGTTCTTAACGCTGTGTACGGGGCATTGGTGGTGATGAAAGGTACAAGACGAAATAACTTGTATTTCTTGCAGGGGAGTCCAGTTATTGGTGGAGCAGCTGTCACCGGAAGCTCCTGACGCAGATAGCACAGACACCACGAGGTTATGGCATATGCGTCTTGGGCATGCTGGTGAAAAAGCGTTGCAAGGATTGGTGAAGCAAGGCTTATTGAAGGGTGCAAAGGCATGCAAATTGGAATTTTGTGAACACTATGTGCTTGGTAAGCAAACTAGAGTGAAATTTGATACCGTTATTCCCCACACTAATGGCACTCTAGATTATGTTCACACTGATGTTTGGGGACCTTCCAAGAATGCACCTTGGGGAGGTTACCATTATTTGGTCTCCTTTGTTGATGACTTCTCTAGAAGAGTATGGGTGTACACCATGAAGCGTAAAGATGAAGTCTTGAAGATATTCCTGAAGTGTAAAGAGATGATTACGCAAAGCGATCGAAAGATCAAGACTCTCAGATCAGACAATGGTGGTGAATATAGGTCTGATCCTTTCTTGAAAGGTTGTCAAGATGAGGGTATTGTGAGACACTTCACGGTTAGGGAGACACTGCAACAAAATGGGGTGGCAGAGCGCATGAACCGTACTTTGCTTGAGAAAGTTCGGTGTATGTTGTCTAATGCTGGATTAGGCAAGGCGTTTTGGGCTGAGACAATTAGTTATGCAAGCCATCTCATTAATCGGTTGCCGGCTGCTGCGAACGAGGGCAAAACGCCCATGGAGGTATGGTCTGGTAAACCTTGTCCTGATTACAAGTATTTACACATATTTGGTTGTTCTGCTTACTACCATGTCAGGGAAAGCAAGTTGGATCCAAGAGCAAAGAAAGCTATGTTTATGGGCTTTAGCACTGGCATGAAGGGATACCGAACTCTGGTGTCCAGATGAGAAGAAATTTGTTGTAAGCAGATATGTGACTTTTGATGAGACTGCTATGGTTAATCAGAACAAGCATGAAGATGAAATTGAAGCTACCAATACCATGAGTAGTTCAAAGCAGGTGGAGTTACTAAAGACTCCAGTTGTTCCAGGTAAGGTCTGATGAAAAGGACAAAGATGATGAAGAGGAGGCACCTACCCAAGAGCCTCCACAACAACAAAATTGGGTGTATGCCAAGAAGATGGAATCCTTGGAAAAGGATAATGTAAGATTTCGAAGCCAGATTGGTAGCTAAAGGCTATGCTCAGAAGGAAGGCATTGACTACAATGAGGTATTTTCTCCGGTAGTAAAACATTCTTCTATTCGTATTTTGTTGGCTTTGGTTGCGCAGTTTGACCTGGAGTTGGCTCAACTTGATGTCAAGACTGTTTTCTTACATGATGATTTGGAGATCTATATGTCTAAGCCAGAAGGTTTTAGTGTTGCTGGAAAGGAAAATTGGGTTTGCAAATTGCAGAAATCATTGTATGGCTTGAAGCAGTCTCCAAGACAATGGTACAAGCAATTTGATAGGTTGGAGAAGCCAGTTTCGTTGTTCAAGTTTAAGCGTTGCTTGGACTTGATTGGAATTTGTAAAATTTGTTGATTGCCCCTTGGGGGATTGGGAGACGACCATTGGGAGTGTTACTATGAGAGTTTGTTACATGTTGAGCCAAGGTGGAGATTGTTGGAAATTGGCTCAAATGTAAAGAATTTTGGAGTTGCCCATGTGAGTCAAAGTTAGTTGCCCATGTGAGTAAATGTTGGCTTACTATGAGGTCAAAAATGGTGGATTGTTTGGTAGCCATCCATTGGTAAGTTTGGTAGCCAACAAATGAATAGTTGAAGCTTGCATTCACACTCTTGCATTTTTGGCTATGAATTGGAAGCAAATGGTTCCATTTGAAGCATCCCACCAAGTATTGAGTAGAAGAGAAAAATAGCAAGAAAGGCATCTAGCCAAAGAGAGAAATCTCTCTAATTGTTCTTTGCTTTGTATCATTGTTTTCTCTTCAATTGTTGTGAGAGTGAGACTTGGGTGTATTTGAGGCTTTGGGTTTTCTTGAGTGATAAACACTTTGTATACTCTCTTTGATTATAGTGAATTACTCCGTCGTCTCCAAACTGGATGTAGGCATTGCCAAACCAGGTATAAATCTTGGTGTTCTTGTTGGTGTTGTTTTTGTGTTCTATTTATCTCCTGCTAGTTGTTATTTATTTTTCACTCGCAATTGGTTGACGCTTCCGCACAACAGAAACGTTAGGTGAGTTGTAAAAACAAAGTTATTGAAAATCAGCCTCATGTTTGAAATGAGTGTTGGGCGATGACCATGATGGGCATTAAATATCCTACAAGTAATAGTTGAACTTGAATAAATCAATCATTTCCATTCCACACTCCATTCCGCCGTAAATGATCAGTCACATGCCCAAGCCTAGCAAACTACATGCATTATCACATCTATCGGCTATGAATCTGATTACAAATAATAAGGAATCTACCTTGACGGAAAACTGCTAAATCTCTCTTTTGAAATCCAAAGATTTCATGGCATCTCCTGCTTCTTCAATCTTCCTTTGCTGAATATGCTTATCTATAATTTGTTGTATCTGAAATGGAATAAGCATATATGATTTGAGTCATCATTTAAGCAGCAGCAGCAGCAATATGATTAGGGAATCTGAAAACCGGATAACAAGTACAAAGGCATATACACTGTTAACTAAGACCTCCTCTCTTTTCTCTTGCCAGTTTGGGTCCGTGTAAGGAACCAACTTCTCTTTCTGCAAAGGAAGTTTGGATGAGTAATTGTTATAACAGTAAAAGGCAGTATAAAAACATAAAGACATGAAGCATGCATGCATATATATGTATATAGCTGTATGTATATGTAGGCAGAATCTTTAGTTCCTTTCTTTTACCTCCTCAACCCCAGGGGGAAGCCAAGGGATAAAATGACTATAAAATTTCGAAGCACCGGCCTCAACAGCAAGGTGTGAATATCGTGGGTCTGTCCTTACGACGATCTCAGCCGAGCACTGGGTACAATTGAAGCAAAATATGAATGTGTGATCCTTCCAAACCTCCCAAGACTCCTGTAAATAATGATGCAATACTGTTAAATATTCGAAAATATTAAAATAGTATAGCCACGCGGATATACTATTTAAATATGCGGATATACTATTTAAATATTCGAATACATTAAATAGTATAGCCGGTGGCTGTACCCGAATATATTAAATGAGTATCGCCGTGCGGCTATACTATTTAAATATTATATTTAAACAGTTAGCCGCTATACGTTTTGAACATAGGCCGTTAATTTTAGTCGCCCCGGATCCAAGGCAAATAGAGCAACAGCCCAAGCCAGCCCAAGAGAAGGTAGGTAACATATAGTATTTAAATATTCTAATACATTAACAAAGTATGGCCGCACGGCTATACTATTAAAATATTCTAATATGTTAGTAACGTATAGCCTACTATACGTTTAAAATATTCGAATGTATTTATATAGTATAGCCACGCGGTTATACTATTTATATATTATGTTTCTTTGCCTAGACCCAAACCAGCCAGCAATCGAAGAAAGGCAGGATGAATCAACACCTCCTACTAGTGGGGATCTACTAACCAATGCCACCGCCGGAAAACCTTCTATCAAAAGTTCTGAACTAGCATCCGACTTTTGTCCAATTCCTCATCTGCAGAGGGCATTCTTCCAAACTTGCTCTTATGTTATGTACTTGTCGGCTTAAATCGGGCTAAGCCCATTTCCTCCAACAGTAACCGCGCATTCAATTCCTTGTATTCTGTAACAGCTCCCTTCTACCCATGAATTTTTGTTGGAGCAGATGGCATAGCTTATGTAGAAGATTTGTTCTCGTTAACACATAAATCATCAAAAACATATGGAATCAAGCATTGCTCTTCTGTTTTTGGGTTACCGTTCAAACAGAAACTGAACGGCAAATTAATAAACTTGGGCGCAAAGAGGAAAAGCGACAAAGATGAGGAACAGAATATGACACTGATAGTGAACAGGCTGCTGTAAGTTCTTCTTCTTTACGCATTTGAATTTTATACCCTTTAAATATTCGAATATATTTAGAATGTACAGCCGTTCGGCTATACTATTAAAATCTTCGAATATATTAACAGAGTATAGCCGCGCGGCTATATTTGAATATAGGGTTATTTAGCAGCAATGCCCCTCAACTATACCCCGTAGTTACACTTTGATCCCTCAATTCAATTATTAGTTGCGGGTCACTCAACTAGATGCCACTAGTAGTCCTTCCATCAAATCTATTAAATTTCCTTCCATCAAATCTGTTAAATTTTCTATCAAAAGTGAGGATAAATTCGGAATTTCATCCGCAACCCTCCCCTTCCTCCAAGTTCATGGCATAAATTAGCTTCAAACCCAACTCTTTGACAAGGGAGATATCCCTATATATCCACCATCTTGTCCACCGGGTCAATCAACTGCAAATTAAAATTCATCAAAATCAAAATCCTAATTATAATTATAAAGTTTTAATTTTTATTCAAAATATTTAAAGGCTAGCTAACCAGAGCGGGTTTGTCGGGGTGAGAGACGTCGGCGAGCAAATAAGTGTACGTGGAGGACTCCTTCTCGAAGAGCTGGCGGAAGAGGAGCTTCGTAGAGGAGGCGGAGTCAGACGACGTCGTGTAAGCAGAGGTGGCCATGATTTGGGAATGGGAATGGGCAGAAATGGGACTGAAGAAAAGGGAAGAAGAAGAATAAGAGGAGCGAGAAGGAAGAGAGAGAAATCTGAGGAGACTGATTCGAAGCATCTGTCCTATAATGTTGTTGGTGGACACAGCGATGAAATCGATCGGCTGAGTCTGTATTATTTTTATTATTTTTCATTTTTTAAGGTGGTGGTGGTGTTGTTGTCCATTATTATTGTTGTTGTGCTTTTCGAGTTGTGTTGTGTAGTGTGAGATCAGCAACAACAAGGATTGCGACTGGTTTGCGCGCGCCAAATCCGATTAGGGAATGCACCAGTAGTCCTTCATCCACCGCCATGCCTGACTCAGTGAGTTAGAGCTTCCGAGTTGGGGTTTGCTTGCTCTTTGTTTTTACTTGTATTTCACAAGTGAGAGAGTGAGTCACTGAGAGAAAGAGGGTGGTTGGGTTTTATGGTAACAGGTGGTTGGAATCGGGATTCATGGTGGTTATGTGGAGGTTACTGTTTCAATTTAAAAGGTTGGGACCATGAATATTCATGAGGTTATTGTTTGCTGGGGATAGGGATGTGCAGAGGGTTTCTTTTGTTCTACATCAATGGGGCTGCAAATTTAAAGTTCGCTCAGAGAGAGAAAGGGAGGGATTGTGGATGAATTTCCGAATTTACCCTCAATTTTAACAGAAAATTTAACAGAGTTTGATGGAAGGACTACTGGTGCAACATAGGCACCTAGTTTGAGTGACCCTACAACTAATAATTCAATTGAGGGCAGAAGTGTAACTACGGGTATAGTTGAAGGACCATTGCTGCGATTAATCCTTGAATATATTTATGAAGTATAGCCGTGCAGCTATACTATTTAAATATTCAATATAATTTTTTTGGTTTTTTGTTGGATCAGATAGCACGGCTTATGTAAAAGATATGTTCTCATTAACACATAAATCATCAAAACCATATGAAATCAAGCACTGCACTTGTCACGTTACACGCATTTGAAAGCCCATTTAGTCCGCAATTGATTGATTCGTTCTCTTTTCTCCTTGTCCTTGTGAGACTAGTCTGGCTCTGGATGAATTAAGCTTGGTACAGTATTGACATAAATTAGACTATCAGAACCATCACCAAGTTTCTTCAAGAAGCAGAGGAGATAAAGAAGAAGAGGCAAAAATATTCACAGAACCATCAAATTTTCATTAACAAATAAATTAATAAGGACATAAACAAGATTAGGCAATGTCGTCAATTATGTCCTATGATGGTGAGACTAATAGATCATTTCATTCGGGCAAATTTAAATCCCAAATCGCTCAGTAAGAAGAACAATGAATTGTTGATGCAATTATTTAATTTTGACAATGGTTAAATTCAAATTCAGTCAACCACTAAAAGAAATTGCTTTTGCCTTTTTATTTTGGGTTTGAAGGCCCCCATTGTATAAGACCATTTTTTTTTTATTCTTCTTTTTACTGACCCAAGTTGACATTTGTGCAAAGCAGAAGTGGCATTACTGTTAATTACAGTTAAAGAATTGGGATATATCCCAAGTTTCCAGGAACAGCAAATCTAGAAAAACCTTTGCCACTGTGGCCACTTAGCATTCATGATGCTAAAAAGAACCCGCTACAGAAACAGAACATAACAGAGTAGCTGGCTGGACTCTCTCTCTCTCTCTCTCAAACCAATAAAAAAAAGTATACTTTTGAACCGAGCAATCACGAGCCACCCCTGAAATCTCTGCCTTTGAATTCATCTTTCTACTGCTGAACGACCTAATCCTCCTTATCCTATCACAAACAAAACAACCGTGAAAATCTGCGTACCCCTTTCTCTCTTCATCTGCAAAATCTTCATTTTCATGCATTCTCTCTTCTTTTGCTTATAATCCTTGAAACCATGAAACCAAGTTATCTCCCTTTCCATGTGTTTGACTTTCATCACAAGCACAAGGTTTCGACTCATTCATTTTTCCTTTGATACACAACAATTGGCCTATCTTTTTCATGGAAAATAGTCTCTTGGTTCTTCTATGTTTGTGTTTTTTCTCTGAGAATTTTGAAGCTTATTCCTTGATAACATCCCTGTTCCGCTACTTGATGAAAACCCACATAGGTAATCCACTCTTCTTCGTGATCCATGTTTTGGAATCTGTTCATGCACTTCCTGAAATCAATTCACACATTCAGAAGGAAAATACCTTTTGATTGTTTGTTTTGACAGAAGACTTGCCATATTTCATATAATAATACCAATTTTCCTTAAAGGGCTTATTGAACCATCTCAGTAAGAACCCTAATGGCGGCCTCATGTTTCCATGCACTTGGTCTTCGAAAGTCGAAGAGCAAGTCTTTACCAAACCCTTCCTCGTCCAGACCCCAGTTCAATTCTGACATGGACAGCATGGAGAGGAAGAGATTTGATAGCTTGGACTCATGGTCTATGATATTGGAGTCGGAAAATGTGGAAACTTGGGAGGTGTCAAAGGAGGACCAGGAGGAGTGGACTGCTGATCTTTCCCAGCTGTTTATTGGTAACAAGTTCGCGTCTGGAGCACACAGTCGGATTTATCGTGGAATCTACAAGCAGAGAGCTGTTGCTGTGAAAATGGTGAGAATTCCAAACCAGAGGGAGGACACCAGAACCTTACTTGAGCAGCAATTTAAGTCTGAAGTTGCCCTGCTTTCACGTCTCTTTCATCCCAACATAGTGCAGGTAAGGTTTATGTTCCAACTCCCAAAACAAAAATTCATCTACTATTATTGGTAACATTAATTAAAGGTTTTCTTGCTTTCAAATGTTTAAAAAAGTTCATGGAAAATAGTGTATTGGAGGATGCTAGTTAGTTAACAAAGTCCCTTGGCTCTGCTCTGTACTATTAGTATTATCTATAGATTACTATTGTAAATCAGAACATGTTAGTAAAAGTATAGCTCTATCTGTTTTTTCACTTCAGTTTAGTGGAAATCGGCATTGATCCTCCTCTGTCAAACTTGGTTTGGTTTGGTTGTCTAGATGATCAAACATAAGAAAGACATCCTACGAAATTTTGAGCAAATAAAATTATCTAGACTTTGGGGTTGGCTACCGTCTCACTGTTAGGCTCTTAATATGTAAATCCCACATCTTTCTTTGGCCTTCCCTTTAATCTCCGAGATTATATGTTGGTTTTATCATGTTAGCATATAATATATGTTAGCATTTTAACCGGTGGTGACTAGGTGTAATCCAATAATACTCTGCATCAACACTTGCTCATGTGATTATTTAATATCTTGTTGCTAAATTGGTAAACTCTTTTTATTCACAGTTTATTGCAGCTTGTAAAAAGCCCCCTGTGTACTGTATCATCACGGAATATATGTCGCAAGGAACGCTGAGGATGTATCTCAACAAGAAAGAGCCATACTCTCTTTCAACAGAAACAATACTGAGGTTAGCTCTTGACATATCCCGAGGAATGGAGTATCTTCATTCTCAAGGGGTGATCCACAGGGACCTCAAATCCAATAACTTGCTTCTTAATGATGATATGAGGGTTAAGGTGGCAGATTTTGGTACATCGTGTCTTGAAACACAGTGCCGGGAAACCAAGGGAAACAAGGGAACTTACCGTTGGATGGCACCGGAGATGATCAAGGAGAAACCTTGTACTCGGAAGGTTGATGTTTATAGTTTCGGGATTGTGTTATGGGAGCTGACAACAGCTTTGCTTCCCTTTCAAGGAATGACCCCTGTGCAGGCTGCATTTGCTGTGGCTGAAAAGGTGAGATGGTTATTCTCAAATTGCACATCCTTTCATTACAGTCAAAAGATATTCCGTAGCATCTTTCTTGAAATATGCTTAGGTCTTACGCTTTTTTTCTCTGTCTAACTTGATATATACTAATTTTCAATTCTGGATTTCTCATAATTTGGATCCTAAATGGACTAGAAACATGCTAGTGAAAAATTTATTTGGTTTGAATGAACAGGAATTGTTCATTAATTAAGATGTGGTTTTGGTTATATATATGCTGCAATAATAGCTGCTACATCAGTCCACATCTATGTAGGGGCTTCCAAAGCTCTTATAGAATAAGATTCCTATTTAAAGTTGTTACAAGTGCGTAATCAATCTTTTGTTTGATGCCTACATATGAAATTTTGTTGTTGCTGAAATTGGAGGAAATAAGCATCATTTTATTTTGATGCGGCAGAATGAACGCCCTCCGATGCCGGCTAGTTGTCAACCGGCTCTTGCGCACCTGATCAAGCGCTGCTGGGCAGCAAACCCTTCGAAGCGGCCGGATTTTAGCGACATTGTGTCTGCTTTAGAGAAGTATGATGAGTGTGCGAAGGAGGGTCTTCCTCTCACGCACCACTCTGGGCTGGTCAGCCGAAATGCCATTATTGAACGCTTGAAAGGCTGTGTATCCATGAGCTCCTCTTCTGTACCTGTACATGCCTGACTCCACATTACAAGGTATTAATTGCTGTTGTTATTTCCATCATAAAAGGCTGTCAAATGAGTCAATGAGTGAGTCCATTATAATTTGTACACGATGTTTTTTTAATCATCTAATGTAACTGTATGTGAGGAATGTAAAAACTTTGATGTGAATGTTCAGATATAGAATTATGAGTATTAAAGAAAAAGATTTTAATAGAAATCAATCACTCCAAGATTTTAATTAAATTCCAATCACAAAAGTGAAATAGAAATCACTCCTCCAGGTGTAAAAATAATATGAGGAATCTTCTGCACTGGTTGGTTGTCAACTTGTCATTGGCCAACTTCAATTATTTGATCGTGAATTGGAAGTTCATTTGACAAAACCATGAATGAAATTATTGATATTCGTGAATATATAATAGAAAAATCTAACACAGCACAGCTCATGAGTCGCGTGTTTAAGAAAAGAAAAGCATTTTGCTTTCTAATCTCACATACATAATGGATTCCAATGGGTTTTTGTTTTGTAACTTAGGGAAAAAGGATTTGAATTTGATACTGTGGACTAAAAAGAAAGAATCTGCTTTTTGGTATTGACTAATTCATGCATGCATTATTATGCATATGCTGCATGCAAGCGTTTTGTTTGGGTTTAATTTAGTCTTAATAAGACTTTTGTGAAAGCTACAGACGAAATCAACGCGGAGTAAAACACGTCAGGTTGATATATGTATGTGATGAGTGGAGAAAAGCTCAGTTGCTATCTGCATCACAAACATAACGTGAACTTTAAAAAGTTTGCAACAAAAGCCAAGAGATGTTGTTCATTCTTAATTGTGGATGAGCATGGCCTGAGCCTGAGCCTGAGCCTGTCCCTGCCTGCTCTTGGAGGTTTTATTTGAGGACTTCATCTAAGTGTTAAAAGTTGTTGACCTTGACCCATTCAAATATCCAAATCCAACTCTTATTTTCTGCATTATCAATTTATCATCATGAGTGGTGTGAAGAATTTTGGATGGCTCACCAAGAAATAAATACATTAAACGCGTGAGGACAAAGCTAAAAAACGACATCAAGTGAGCATCCGAATCTCTACATAAATTAGATTATCTCTACATAAATTAGATTAATTTAAACCATCGCTTTATTGTTTTGCTCATAAATCCTTGAAGCAATATTCATTTCAAGAGTAATCTCAACTCACATCATCTTCAGCTAATGCAATTCCAAAGACACTCTCTCTCTCTCTCATTTTATTTTACCAAATTTTATTATTACAATATTCTGTTTCCTTTTTTTTATAAAATTACCCAAATGCCCTTTTTATTTCGATTCGATCAACTGAATAATGCACTTTTCTTAGGAAATGTCAAAGATGGATACGTTTCTCGCTTAACGGAGAGGGCATGTGGTGCTGCATATATATGCTTACAAGTGTCTGATTGTTGGTAATTAGGTGCAACTGTGCAAGGTTAACTAGAGTTAACAAAGTGAGTTTCTTCTTTAATTATGTTGTTAAAAAGTCCACTTCCACTTGGAATATTTATACTGGACTGGAGTTTAGTCTAAAACTAAACACAAAAGTGTGGATGACCTTTTTCTTTCGGTTTGGTAAACTGCAATTCTCCCTCACCTTTTTTTCCCCATCGTTTTAAGTGAGTCCTCAAAAGGAAGCCAATTTGCTCTCAACCCATTTTCCTTTTCCTATTTATAATCATTAAGCATCGATTGATTGAGTGCATAATAGCCTTGTAAAGAAGTAGTTCATCATCAAAAGTATTGAGCTAGCATAATAAATTTAGGGTTGATGTTGGAAAAGGGGTAAATTCGTCCACAAAAGGTAATGTTATATATTAAATTAACCAATTACGGAAGGAATAAATGGGCTTGGGGAACAACGAAAAGATGGTGAGGGTTTGGACTGGGAGTTTATAGTGGGGAACTCTTTTCCCTCCTGTGCTTTAATCAAAGCCTTACTTTTTTGTGTTTGCCTAGTACACTGCGACACCTACCCCTGCGATTCTCATCGCAAGTAGAAATAGATGTTGTTTTGTTATTTATACGAGATTACGCGTTGGAATCAAAATTTGTGTATAATAATAACATTATGCTGATGCCAAAATATGGGCAGCCAAGGCAGGTTGAGAGTGAATTTGGCGATTTGGCAAAGATATGCTTTGACAAACGACGGGTCGTTCAACATTTTTCCAACCAAAGAGGAAAGAGTCAAAAGACAAAATAAGGAAAGAAGCCACCCCGTGCTCTCATTCCATAAACCTTTCAGGCAGGAACTGATGAAAATAATAGATTTTTGCATGCACCATCTAAATAATAAACACTCAAGAGTCACAGTTGCTGCAAACTAATTTGTGATGACTCAAAGGTCAAAATTAAAATTACCCATTTTTGTTTACATGTACTTGAAAGGGTAATTTACGGCCAAAAAACAAAAGAAAAGACAAGCAAAAGTAGAGTTTTAGCTTTGAACATCATGAAGATATGAAGATGAAGATTAAGAAGAAGACGGAATTAACTAAACCCACCTCATAATTAAGTCATATTATCACTTAATTATTGCTTGATGTAGTCTTTGAGATTAGGGAAAACTTATTGGCTCCACGCACCCCATATCCTCTCTCCAACAAAGCTCACAAACCTTCTCACTGAACCCTTCTCTGAGTCTTCTTCATCAACCACTCCACCACCACCAGTCTCTTGATCCGCCATGTGAGCCTGAGCCAGCTCCTTCTTCTTCAAACTCAACTCGGACCGCTTCAACTCACCCGATGACCCACCATTATGACCCCTCTTGTTCCTCCTCTCCTTCCTACTCTTATTATTATTATACTTTGAGTTTGACTGCCCTTTACTCTCAGCCAACACCCCATCTTCAAAAGCATCGATGATCTCGTGGATCAATTGCCGATTCGGCGACTCGTCCCATCTGACCCAGTAACTCGTGTAGCACCTGAAGCAGTCGCAGTTAAACCGCGCCGGGTGGTCACCGCCGCTCCCACTGCCTTTTGCGGCGGCCTTTTTGGCGGCAGAGGCTGCGGTGGACTTACGTGAACCGTACGATGATGATGAGGAGGAGGAGGACGATAAGTTGAAGGAGCTGTTGGAGCAGGAGATGAGGTAAGCCAAGACCTCTCTGTCCTCGGGCGACAGAGCCGCCGCGAGGGTGAGGATGGTGGCGGGAAGGAAGGCCAGGTGGTCTGATATGATTGGCGGGGAAGGATGAACCGTCCCCTTCCGGTAGAGCTTCTTCATGGTTGTTGCCTATTAGTGAATCAAAGACTTACAGTTTGATAACGATGAGGTTCAGAGAGAAGAGAGAGAGAGAGGTTTTGGCCTTTGAAGGGTTGCTGAGGTTTTATTCATGAGAGAGAGAGAGAGAGTGAGAGAGAGGCATTGGAGTTGGTGTTGGGGTGATGTATGAAATTATGAAAGTTGGGTTCTGATTGGGGGCAATGTTCACGTGCAACGCAGGACTACTAACTATCTGTACATGCAGTGTATCAGAGTGCGTGGATAGGATTCCTTGGACGGTTGTGATGTTGTGGGACCAGCTTACCTTTGATCAGTCTCTCTCGGTCTGCCTCTGTGTAAGTAAGTTAGTATAGGTAGGTGGGGCTTTGAGCTCGGCCTTATCTGTGGTGCTACAGCCCAGGGGTCTGCCTCTGTGCAATAAGATACTTTTTTTTTTTTTTTTTATTAAATTATAAAAAGACAATGCCATTTTGAGACTCTGTCAAAACGAGTTTAATAGATTGCAATTTGCAAGTAGAGTGTCAAATTTCTGATATGATGTGTAAATTGTAATGGCGTGCATTTTGCTCTACATTTTGTTGACTTGGAATGGAAACTAACTCCTGCCTCACTCACATCACACTCTGTGTGTTTAGAAATCTCAAATGGACAGCATATGATCAGACAACGTCGTATATCCAATGTCTTTGAGTTTGGCTCCGAAAATTATACAATCGTCAAAGGAATTTACACGCAAATTCCGAAGATTGCAATAACAATGATAAATTGAGCAAGTCAAGGTCTGCGCTAGCCATGAACAACTTATTATAGCATTCCAGTTTCCCCCGAATCCCGATCAGATTCAAGACAATGCTAATTTGACATAAGGGCAAAAGGTAAAATATGAGTCAGATAAAAATCGGAATTTTGAATTTCTCAAATTTATAATGATCAAACACCAAGGACCTATGGCTATAATTATACAAGCGAAAACCTTCAAGAAGAACTTGGTAGACGAGCTTTAATCCATGATTCCAGGTGCTTGAGTTCCTCATTGCTTATTGAATGGCCAAGACCAGGATAAGCCTGCAAATGAGAGAACCAGTCAAATTTTCGGAGTTGCACAAAAGTCAAGTGTGCATTTAAGAAGTCTTGTGTTGCTTTGCATAAAATACCTTAAACTCGCAGTTTACACTGGCTCGTTCAAGGAAAGGGGGACCTGCTTGTCCAGCTTCAAGAAATACTGTTCTGTCTGCGATCCCATGAGACCACAAAATAGGTGTCTGCACATGTAGTAATAATATTTGGGTGATCAGATCGCTGTATCACACGACAATTCACAAGAAAGCACCAGTTCATTTCAATCACATTTAACATTGAGACCACAATAGTTTTTCTCAAAAGGTTAGATTAATAAGTGAGAGGACACCATATAATAGGAATTTCATTAGACAGAAATCTTACAAATGGGACAAAGTCCATGACGATGACAATGATGAAATCTATTACCAGATATGATGGTATCACTATAATAGATGGACAAGCACAGTTTGATTTTGAATTCTCCCAATGAAAAGTGATAAAGTATTGAGGCACAACACAATAACAGAAACTAATCCTGATTGAAAACAAAAGAGATTACTGCATGGCACTATGTTAGTGAGACGTCATAGATTTCTGAAACGTACCCTCTTTGCTTCTGGTGGGATTTGTTCTATTATAGATGAACTAAAAGGAACCCATCCACTAAACACTGCAGCTCCTCCAAGAGTTTTAGGATATAGCAGAACACTTGCCAATGTCAAGGCACCTGGTAAAAAGGTTGTACTTGCAAGTCAGTAGCAACAAAGAAATCAATCGTGCAAGTGTTTCTAACCGTGTATATGTAAGTGCACAGAGAAAGAGACAGACCTCCTTGGCTGAATCCACACACAAAGATGTTACTAGGATTTGTGCCAGCATCTATCTCCTTGTCTATCATCTTATGCACACTCTTAACTGCTTTGAGCAGGTCACTTTCATTGTTTGGAGAATTCTGAAACATGTAACAGTATGGTCTTCAATAAACAACAAAGTATATAAGCAATTTCATGAGAGCGGGTTCAAGTGGTAGAGGGTGTGGGACCCCCTTTTCATTTGAATTCATAACATGAATGCAAAACAGAAAGATTTAAGCAGGAAAAAAAAAGATATTTTCAGAGGCCAACGGCCTTTTCGACAGCTCCTCTGGCCTTAAGAATAAGGGTGGAGGGTGAGATCAGGGGCTTAATATTATCTGGGCATGAGTCTACTACAAATTATCAAGCATATTTAAATAAATATAGGGAAGAAACAGAATCATAACTTACAGCTGTTACAGGAATCTCGCCAATGTCAAACCATGAAGGCATCCTAGCACCATCTACAAGAACAAAGTTATGCCTTAGATCAGTACACTGAATAGCTCTAGATCAAGTTATGCTCTTTCTATGTATTTATCAGCACAAAGACATCTTTCACTCACAACAAAAAGAGATTCCTGCACTTTCAACAATGACCGCAGTCTCCACTTTAATTTGAGACCCCAACTCCAAAAGCAATACAAGTTACGCATTGAAAATCAAGATTTAATGCATCATAGACTCATAATGCGTTTGATAACAAGGGACAACCTAGCGTGCTGCGTGAGGTTTTCTTTAAAGTCAGGAAAAGAAAAAAAAAAAGACCCGACCCGCCCAGGCCGCCTAGGCGGACGCCAAGCGCCTAGGCGGATTTTTTGAACTTCATGTAATTCAAGAGCTATCTATAACAATCCTTCAAAACGCAACTAATAGCAACGGTAATTAAATTCTCCAGAAGAGCATAACCCTCAATTACATAAACATACAAAAGCAATGTCATAAAAAATTAAAAAAAAGCTAATTCAAAATTACATATAAAATTACAAGTATCCGGAAATTATGACTGTAAATGTAAACTTACAATTGCATGTAACTGGGTTTGATGGTGCAGATGGGAAGGACCAGTTAGTGTTCCTAAACTCAGGCGAAGTGAAGAGGGTCTTGATGGGCTCGTTGGCTGGGCCTGAGTCACCCAACCCATGAAGCCACAGAACAAAGCTCCGAGCCATTGACGCTGGTCTTGGAGATTGATTTTGCTGGGAGAGTAGCAGCAAGAAGATGGTGCTGCTTACGGTGGCCAAAAGCACAGCAATTGGCTTTGCTAAAAGCCAAAGATTCATGCTTGATCATCAACGACTGGGTTTAGCTTTCGCAAATTTGGGGAGATGGATGTGAAATTACCAGAATTACCCCGCTCCAGTCCAACAAAAATGTCTCCGTTGCTATGTTTATTGTGCCACCAAAAAAAATTATTTTCCTTTAATTGCATACGTGGCATAATTCTATTGGCCTCCAGATCAACACGGTCGAGCAGATATTATTGATCTCTCTCCGACTTGAGCGAGCTACAGAGCTAGAGAGGGAATATTAATGGCGGCTTCGAAGCTCCAAGCGCTGTGGAATCACCCGGCAGGCCCTAAAACCAGTAAGTCACAGTCACTCCAATCTCACACCTGAATCATCCTTTTCTCTAATTATTTTTATCCGAATTTCAATTTTTTAAATTTTATTTTCCGTTTTGCGCGATTTAGATCTTTTGCTTCGGATAGAGTTAACTCGGCCCTAAAATGAATCATACTGTTAACTATCTTCTGATAAAGAGACCCAATTGAGACTTCTCCTGGAAATTAGAAGTAGGAGGACTAGTTGTTTCTTTTAGACTAATGAAGTTCAAGTTTTAATTTTGCATCGTTTGCATTTATGCTTTGATCAAGTTCTTCCCTGCAAATTTTGTTCGTTGATTGATTGTTGTTTTGAAAAACTAAAGTGGGTTGACGTTGTCAACAAGTTTCTGTAGTGCATTGCATTAAAAAAAAAAAAAATTACGAATGGAAATGACCTTAAAGGAGAACTGAGAGTTCTGAGCTAACTTCACTTGGTTATAAGTGGCTTTCACAGGTTTAGAATAACCATTTATTTTGTTTGCATTTGATTTGATTTTTTTTGGTTTTTTTGGTCGTGTGGAAGTTTGGAACAAAGCGTTGGCTTCTAATATATTGATAATTGGGAAAAACTCTGCTACCCTTTGGAGACCACCTAAAACCAATCTATATAAACTCTGCTATATTGATAATTGTAATGCTATTTTTTACTGATAGTGATTTGTATTAATTAATTACTCTGTTATTGCATTGCAGTTCACTTTTGGGCACCCACATTTAAATGGGGCATCAGCATAGCTAATGTTGCTGACTTCGCTAAACCACCTGAAAATCTTTCATATCCTCAGCAATTAGGTTTGTCCATAGCAAATGTTGTTTGATGTTTTATACAAGTACTGCTGTAAATGTTGAGTCATTTTTCTTGTACTACAAGCGCTTTAAGATACACATTGAGTCACCTCAATGTTGTATTCTTCTCACTTTTCTTTTTCTTTGTCTCTTTCAATATTGTTACACAGCGGTTGCATGCACTGGAGTTGTCTGGTCACGCTATAGCACTGTCATCACTCCGGTAAGTACAACTGTTGATATAATATTCCTGCCTCTAGAAGATCACAAGATTGATGATAATAGCTCTGATCCAGAGAGTGTCAAGCAGCTACTTCTGTTTGAAGTTTACTTAACACCAACTTTTATTGAATAGTTTATAAAATGATTACATATACAGGTTGTGCTTTTGCTTCAAATTGTAAATTTTTTTTATCATGTGAACATATCTTATGTAGATTTGGTGTGTAGTGTACACTCTGTGATGTAAATTAGGTTTGCTTGAAATGATTGATGTGCTAAATTGTAGTTGTGATTACAAGTTCAATCCAAACTTTTTACTTTCCAAAGGAAGATTGGTTCGAAAATTTTATTTCAGGTTTCTGTTTGTCAATAACTTTGGAGTTTTCTTAAATGATTAGAAAGACCTGCTTTCGGTAAACTTGTGAGCTCCATGATAAAGTAATGGTGGCATGCCTCTGGACCCCTCCAAAACCTTAAACACATAAGATAATCACCATTACAACAAAATAGCCATACATGTTCTTTGATGTGGAAATAGAACAGAAAAAAGGGACCTGGTTGGATGTAAGAGAAGAGTAAAAGTGCTTGCGTTAAGGATAAGTCTTTTGGTTCTCTTCTTGATTCTGTTATTGGAGCTTTCCTGGATGGATTTTCTGCTGGATTTTAAGTTTTGGTTTCTGTAATTCATAATTGCAGAAGAACTGGAATCTTTTTAGTGTGAATGTAGCAATGGCAGGGACAGGCCTCTACCAACTTTCTCGTAAAATACGGTAAGTTCAATTTGATGTTATTTGTTTTGATGTGGAATTTTGGTGATTATTCAAGGATAGGATCTTATCAAATGATTCAGTAAACAGTGCTTGTTATCAATGGTTTAATTGGAATGAATCAAAATGTTTTTACGAGTTTGTTCCATCATAACCTGAACATCTCTATGACACAATCTTCTATATTCCAGGCAAGATTTTTTCTCCGAGACAGAAGCAGCTGCTGCTGAAGAATGATGACGAAAATTGTCCTGAGCGCATCTTCTCATGGGTGCAAAGGCTGATGTTGCCTACTTCCCTTCCGTTGTATTGAATTCGATTTGGTACACCTGATTTACGGTTGCCTTCTTGGAGATCTCTGGATAGTCTGATGTGGTGCGGGTATTTGTACTTCTCTGTTGATTGTCATTTTGCAACTGAAAGTTAGTAGACAGTTGAACACCAAAAGTCCCCAATTCACCAATAATCTCTTTACTCCAAAACTCTTTCTTCTTTTTGGGGTCTGAACTCCTTTCATTTGCTCTACATTTTTGTAGCTCTGCGCAGTTCATATTCCCTTCCCCCATTTCCCCAGGTTCTTTTGGTCAATCCAAAATATTGGCGTTGTCACAATGAAAATTGGGTTTTGCTTCTTTATTATAACCCCCCAAAAAAAACTTGAAAGCATGATTAACCCGCTGAACAGCTTAAATTAACTCCAAACTTCAGAATCGTAATATTTATTTTTGGTCGAAAGTCCCAATAAGGTAAGTAAAGAAATATATGCGGCTCCTCTTTGTTTTTGTTGTACCAAATCCAAATAGAGAGAGAGAGAGAGAGAGAGAGAGAGAGAGAGAGTGCTCTCTTGCTTGACTTTCCTGGAGCTCATGGCAAGGTTTTGTTAAAATAATGGCACAACCTAGTCTTATACTATATACTGCATCGCACATTTCATGGAGATGGATGGTGATGGCTCTGGAAGACCCAACATACTATCCCAAACAGAGAAATCTCTTGAAGGGGTCAGCTTTTGGACATGGCCCAACCTTGTAGTAGCTGAGCTCTAAAGCAATGCCAAGATTTACTTCCTGCCTCAATTTCTTCAGATATTGGAGAAAATCCTGGACTGCCTCATAGCCAAGCTTTTTTGCCCATTTGTTACAAGCACTTGTGTGTCTTGAGTTTCCAGTTTTCAAGTGCAAGGAGCAGTCATAATCTGAAAAGAAAACCAATTGCTCTCAAACAACGTGGTGGGTCGAACACCTTATGTTCTAGCATATCAATTTAATTGACAAGGTGATAAGAAGGATGATGTTCCAGGAGCTTCATCATTATACAGCTTTCAAGTTTTTATTCCAGTATCATCAATCAAAGTCTATAGGTGCCACCACACCAGCTGACAAGCGCAATATCACAGAGGTCTGCCTTATTTGCTTGATAGAAGCTCCCTTTCTTGCAAAGTTTCGAATCACCAACGACTAGTTCGGAGGGACTCGGACAAGTTTAAGTTTTCAACCATATGCGGGGATATTTTAATAGTATGGCCGCGCGGCTATACTCTCGAAATATATTCGGATATTTTACTAGTATAGCCGAGCTTAATAGTACGGCCGCTCGGCTATACTCTTTAAATATCCGAATATATTTCAAGCGTATCGCCGCGCGGCTGTACTATTAAAATATCCGAATATATTTCGAGGATAGCCGAGCGGGGTACTATTTAAATATTCGAATATATTTAAAGAGTATAGCCGCTCGGCGGTACTGCAGCGTTCACCTTCGTCAAGATGTTGGAGAAGATCGAGTTGCCGGCAAAGCCATCACTGAGTGGGAATACTTGGGTGGTTGACGCCTCACACTGTCAAGGATGTACTTCTCAGTTCACTTTCTTCAATCGCAAGGTTCATTTTTTATCCTTCCCTCCATCTCCGATCCAATGACCCATCTATGAGTTCTTGACAAGTTCTTTTGTTCATTCATTATCCATGCCTCAAAATCTGAGTTTTTTTAAGTTTATATGTGAACTCAACCGTGGTTTCGATACTGCGCTTCGTGGCTTTCCATTTTGAACCTTGTGGACAGCGTCGTAGATTGTTTATTTTGTACGGGCCCATGATTACTCAGTTTAAGAATCTATTGGGGATTTATAGTTTGTGTTGTGCAAAGAAATGTGTTCTAATTATATAAAGGACTTGTTATCAAACTTAAGCTTATTTGCAGGTAGTTCTAGGATTGAATGTGACATTTCTTTCTAGTCTCTGGGTCTTTTTCTGATTCTTGGTTATATGCAATGTGGAATTTCAGCATCATCGCCGGAGGTGTGGGAGCTTGTTTTGCAACAGCTGCACCCAGCAAAGAATGTGACGGGGCAAGGTGGTTCGCCTGTGCGCGTTTGTGAGCCTTGTGAGAATCTAGTATGCAGAGGGCCAGTAGTAGTGCATCTGTTCAAATAGTAAACAAGATTTCAGCTACCATGGGGAGGGAGAAATACATAGAAGTCTTTCTGTTGATGAGCCTAATCATTTACAAAGTGGCGATGGATCTGCTTCTCCCGAGGAGTCGTGTCAGCAAGCTTTGGATGAGAAGAAGTATAAAATTCTGAAGGAGAAGGAAGGTCTGCCGAAGCATTAAGAGCATTTAAGAGAGGGAAGGAGCTCGAGAGACCGGCCATATAGAAGGGCATGCCACTGAAATTGCATCAAAGTTAAACTGGTGGTACATCTCTGTTAACATACTATTATAATTAGCATAAACACCACGAAACGACATAGCAAGACAATTCAACTGGTATAATCAAGGAACTAAAGCATTGTAGGATTAACTTTACCATAGTTCTTGTTTAATCATTCAAAAGTTTAAAATCCCACTACAATTTCCAAGTACAACATCTCCCGTCTCAAATGTAAACAAAAATGGCCGCGGAAAAAAATTCAATCATTTAAATGTAGAAAGTATAAGTTTTGAATCTTATACCAAATGGGTGCAATTTGCAATCGGCTAAACAATGAAACATCAAATGAAGACTAGTAGTACATGCGTATGCCACTGAAATTCACTTCCCCTATATGGCCATAGGTAAAATATAAAGCCAAAGGGAGAACTGAATTCAGAATTTGACACCAACAAATTAGCTGCTCCTTTTAAGTTTATGAGTGCTCTTTTTCGAAGACCTCCAATCATAGGCTCACCAATACTTGAACCTACTTTTGCAACTAACCATTTCTGGTTTGTTCAGTATTTAGAGCAGAACCATTATCACCTTCATGCGCATTCAAGCCCAAACTTAAATCCAAAGTGCTTTCGTTCAGATCTTGGCATACTACCTGATTATTGTCCTGAGAATGAAACCAAAATAGTCAATAAAAAATTAAATCAAACCCATTTGATTTATCTTGGAATTCTACTGCCAATGTGCTTTCCTCAATTTCCGATACAAAGAACGACAATTAAATGGAATCCCTCCACCAGAAAAGTTTAGTGCCCATATAGACTGATAATAGTTCACCTTTTATACAGAAAACCCAACCATCAAGTTTTCCTCCTTCCCAAAAATGTCCATATTCATCAGTCAAATTAGGTTTTCCATATACATCAATGCACATAATAAGCATGTTGTCTCCATTAAGCAAGAAATCGTAGGAAACAACATAAGCATAAAAATAGTTACAAACATTTTACCTCATTTTCTTCCATAGGAATGTCATTAATGTCAGGTTTCTCATCTAAAACCTCATTCTTGGGAGTGGCCTCTGTTTCAGTTGGCTCATTATCAATAGAGTTAGATTCATCTTCAACCTGTTCTGCAGCCTCAAGTTGCTGTTCTTCCAGTAAAGCAATCTGCTTTGTCAAATGGCCAAAGTTATCATTTAACAGAAAACCCCAACGAAATCACACAAAATAATTAAGAAAGTTGAAATGATTCTATCCAGTTAACCACATTCCAATCTTGGAAAACTAGTCTAGTGATGTTATGGTGGTGACCTGGGGAATGGTTAGCACAATGAACTCAATACCATTACGATCATAAGAGTCAGCCTTTGTAAAACATATGTTCCTCCAATAATCCACTAGAGCACACGAACAAGCATAGAGAGCCTCTACGTTGTTGTTTTCAACTGTTATACTCACTCCAAGCACAAGTACACAACATCACAAACTCAAGTTTGACTACTTCATGGTACCTCCCTACACAAGTACTTTCCTAACTATCCAGTGTAAGTAAACCACCTCTTTTCCCTCCAGAAGCTCACCATAGGAACAAGATCATGACACCAATTTCCAACGAGGACAAACACTACCAATTTTATAAACATAGCTGGCTCCTATAATTAGGATTCAGTCAAGCAAGCACTAATGCAGATTCTGGGAAAATAAGAGATTCCCAGGAACACCACAAAGGCATTCGCATATCAATGTTTTCTCTGACTCTTGCTTATCTGCAGAGATAAATCTAGATCTCAACATAACAAATCGTAGAAATAAGAACAGTAGACGTGTAAGCTTTTGATTATCACATTGCTCCATAACTACATCCTTATCAATGTGTAGTAATCAAAACTTCATCACTGCTTTTACCAAAGTTATTTTGCCACTGACCACTTAGGAATGGCTGGAAATTCTTTCCCATACACTAAAGTTCAGCAAGATGCCAAAAGGAACCGCAAAAGGAAAATTGATAATAAGCAGTAGAGCATTCTCTAGAGTTTAAAATATCAAAGTAAACCCCAAAAACCCCCTCTTGATAATGGAGATTCAATATCAACTTTGTGAGAATGCTAACTGCATTTTGTAATCACTACAACCTTTAACATCTTATCTTTTATCAAAGTACTAAAATCATTTATTACTAAAACAACATTCAGCTTAATGTCATATAAATTCGTCCAGAGTAGCTCGTCTCATATATTAAAAGTAACCCTTGCGTCCTCTACTAGAATTACAAAATCACTAATCATAAAGCAACTCGAGAAATTCATAACGTGAAAACCACAAGTTCCCACTTCTCCTCAATCATACTACTACTAAACACAAAACTCTCTAATGAGCTAATTCTTTTTCAGTTTTAAATGGATGATCGTGAGCTGCGGTAAGTATGACTCACAACATGAGTGCGAACATTAAAAAATATACACAAACAAAATGCAATAACAACTCTATTGTATTGGTAGCAAAACTTCAAACAGTTCCTTTACAAATTACAAGCTAAGCTAAGCCACCACTTTAACTTGACTAAGAACTCAAATTCAAATTGTACAATTGAGTATAACCAATAGTCACTATAACCTATCATTCCTTTTTAAACTCAAGGGCAAACATTAATGCAAATCACGAGATCCTCACTTCTCAGCCCCCAAAGACATTAAAAGCAAACATAAACCCATAATTTCCCATGTGTCTAATCAACCCAAAAAGACCTCCTTTCCAAAGATCCTGAAACCAAACCCTAAATTACTATTAACCCCAAGAAAACATATAAAGAATTCAACTCAATCACCCACAATACTTTCATTAAATGATTAAAAAAACACCCAGACAATAATCAGCCCCAAATCCAAGAATTCCAAGAGAATTAAACAAAAATTAATAAAATAAGTAAAATCGCAGAAAATTACCGGAATGTATTTAAATTTTCGGCGAGGCGGCTCCTCGTTAGCCGCCAATGCATCGTCGTCCTTTGCAGAAACCTTGTCCCCCCCATTGCCATTGGTGACTGCGTTATTATTGTTGCTAATGGCTGTGTTTTGGCTTTGGGTAATTGGGGTCCACTTGTAAAGCAAGAGATGCGAGCCGTTATTACCGTTACAGGTACCGTTGTGGCCGTTAATCTGATGAGAGTGATGGGTGGTAGTACTAGCGTTGTTGGTGTTAGAGGATGGTGCTACGTGGACCCACTTCTTCTTCCACTTCCTCACCGGCCCAGTGAACACCGTGGCTGGTCCGTACCGGGTCGAGGACCGCCCGAGTCGGGCCCCAACTCCCTCCATCTTGCTGATGGATCTCCGATTCTGCGCTGGCGACTCGGTGGGCGTCCGATCCGTGAAGAAATTTAAAAAATTAAAAAGAATTTTCTATATAAATTCTTTGTTTCTTTGTATCTTTCTTGCTTTGTTTCTCACTTTCTCTCTGTAAAGATGGGTGGGTGTGCGTTTTGATGTATTCATGGTTTCCGTGTCTGGGTAGGATTGGATGGTGCTCGTACACTGTTACTCGCGTGATGCTAAATCAGGGCCGTTCACGTGGACTCTTCAGATTGGGACTTGGCCTTTCTCTTGTTTCCACTTTCATTCACCAATCATTGGAAACAATAAAATAATTATTTACTTAATTGTGTACTTATCTTGAGAAAACTATCAAAACACTTGAATTGTGGAGTAGTATGATGCAATCCGAATATAAAATAATTTGTGCTCTGTTTTTAGTAGGGGGGATATTTGGCATCTAAAAACATACTTAAAATTGAATTTGAGTTAAGTAATTGGCTAAAGTAGTATGTCTGCCTTGTTGCATCCGAGTTCGAACTTCCTCCCCCTCCCCTACATTACAATCGATAAAAAGAATTAAGAAAATATGTTTAGTATTGGCATATGCCAATGCCATACCCTTGTCTAGAAAAACAATGAAGAATCGGATATGTACTTTTGTCAGTAAGCCTTTGACTGGACCTCTAGCATCCGTCGAGACAAGCCCAAAAAAGAAATTGCCTCCAGAATGGGCTGGGCCATTATTCAGTAACTGGCCTTGAAAAGATGCCAAAACGTTAAAGAAAAAAAGACAAATTAAAACGAAAATTAAAAAAGGAATAAACACTGGCAGAGCCAGCCTCTCCCCCTGCTTCGATCGAGCGGCGAAAAGAGAAGGCATGCACTGGCAGCCGCTTGTAAAATCAAAGCCTTTTTTCACATTTAAACTCTTCTGCTTCTTCTAGGACATTTGTGCAAGTCTTTTGGCTCCAAAGATTCTGTTTTTCATTGTATTCAGTCATTCCATTAATTGCAGCATTCCCTCTCATCCTTTCAATGGAAGCTCAGCGTCTGCTTTCTGGGTTTTGCTCAACCCCACCTATTCAAAATACCAAAACCCAAGTCTTTGTAAAATTTCCCCTTTCCTCTTCTTCTTCTTCTGCTTCTTTTGCTCAATCCCAAAAATGGGTCTCCTTCAAAGCTTGCCCTTCTATTTCTCAAATTGCATTGTCTGGGAAAGTATTTCAGTGTAGGAACAGTGGAGAGAGAATTGAGTTCCTTGCTTCTGATAAACAAGATTTGAGAAACGGGATTAGACGGAAAAAGCTTGCGGTTTTCGTTTCCGGTGGAGGCTCCAACTTCTGGTCCATTCATGAAGCATGTCTTCGGGGTTCAATTCATGGAGACATTGTTGTTGTAGTCACAAGTAAACAAGGTCTCCTCCACTCTTCAAATCTGTTATAAATTGTGTGACATTGGTTTTCTTGTTGATATTGATCTAGCAACTTGGATAAACACCAATTTGAGATATAATAGTATTTTATGCTTATAGAGGAAAGGTCCTCATTGATTTCTTTCTTCTAATGAGAGTGCGGTGAAAACAGAAAGCAAATTAGCAACTTCAGAAATATATTGTATGAATCTTTGATACAAATATTGTATGTTCAGGTTGCGGAGGTGCTGACTATGCAAGAGATAAGGGCCTCCCAGTTATATTGTTCCCCAAAACAAAACTTGAGGCTGATGGAATATCTCCAGCTGACCTTGTTGCTACCCTTAGGTGAGGCTCTTTCACATTTTTGTTAAGCCAGGAGGAGTATCTTGTATATGAACTCATTGTTGTTAAGCCAGGAGGAGTGTCTTATATATTAACTCATTGTTGTATAAGCACTGCCATCAAAATATCTAGTCTAACACTGGGAAATTATTTGAATCTAATTCAGCTTCTTCACATATTGGAAAGATTCTAAATAAAATTGGGTGTTGCCTGCACTTTAACACAACTTATTTTAATCGCTAAAGTTGCCATCTCTTCTATGACCGTAGCATAGGTTAAATGTACCTGCTTTTTATATGTTCTCTCATGTTTCATAAGCCTAAATATATAGGCCAAATTGAGCTGTAATTTTTTTATGCTAACATGGCATAAATTATCTGTGAATATTTTTATAAGCATTGTTTTGTTGCTTATTAGCTTTTGATGTCTTACATAATCAGGAGTTTTGAGGTTGACTTTGTTCTCCTAGCTGGTTACCTAAAACTTATACCAGCAGAGTTGATACAAGCTTATCCCAGATCCATACTGAACATCCATCCCTCACTTCTTCCAGCATTTGGAGGCAAAGGTAATTATGGGATGAAGGTCCACAAAGCGGTCATTGCTTCTGGAGCAAGGTATGCTACTATTTCCAAAACTCAATAGCTTGTGAATCTAACTTCGCTTATTCAAGTTACACCGTGCCGTTTCCATGTATGAGGAGGAGACCTAATATTATGTTTCTATCATTTTGGTCAGATACACAGGCCCTACAATACATTTTGTTGACGAGCACTACGACACGGGACGTATCGTTGCTCAAAGAGTTGTCCCTGTGCTTGCCAAGGACACTGCGGAGGAGCTGGCAGCAAGGGTTCTTCGGGAGGTAATGCAATTTTATGACACACTTTTATTTATAATTGTTGATTTGTCTGAACCACTGACAGACCACTAGAAGCTTTTTCTCCCTCCCTTTCATTTTTTATTTTATACTGACCTCTTTTTGGATGCTATACTCATAGATTTGGTAGTATGTGCATCCTATGCAAATAATTTTCTAATTTGGCTTCATTATTGAATTCAGGAGCATTGCATATATGTGGAAGTGATAACAGCATTATGTGAAGATCGGGTCATTTGGAGGGAGGATGGTGTTCCTATAATCCGGAGCAAAGAAAATCCAAATGAATACAGCTAGCAGAACCATAGGATTTCATTTTTGAAGGGCTTTGTCCAGATGATGTAAACGTCCTATTACTTGGATGCATGCAGATATAAACACAAAAAAGAAGGGAAAGGGCCGGGGGCTAAGAAAGAGCTCCAAACTTAGACTAACATGATTTCTGTTCGTCATGTAAGCGCTTGATTTCCTGTTAAACTACAGGCTATCTTTTTTGTAGAATGGCGCGATGAGTGTGTATGCGTATATTTATGTTCTCTCAGTTTGCTGCATCATCTGTAGGGGAGTAACATTCTTTACAGTGTGATCTTGTTTTGTTTTGAACACTTCTTGTTCATTATCTTACAGCAACAACAACAAATACTATGGAAGGTCAGTGTTTTCCATGTCTTCCTGGTATCAATAAAAAAGAACACTAATTGTAACCGAAAAAGAAAAAAGAACACTAATGGACGGTCTAGATTTCAAAGACAACATATGCTACTTATCATCCAAAGACTCTTGGCTTTGGATTTCACAAAAATGAAAGGAAAAAGATTAGTAACCCCAAGCCGTACTTTATATGGGCCTGACAAAAATGGACGGTCTAGATTTCAACAGCTATGTTGAAGCCCAAGTGATTCATTTTGACAGCGCAGTGGTGGCGATTGTATTGGGTAATAATACATCTGCATCCGTAGCGCCGGAATATATTCTTGATATCACAGATGTGCGGCTGAGATCTAATCGTCTTCCACCCCACTTTACATTTATACGAGATTCATTCATTATAAAGCAGCCCCTAGGGTTTTGAGAGAGTCGCATCACATTGCTCTCTCATTCTCTTCAGCCGTTTAGCGTTTCATTTCAGTCTCTCTCTCTCTCTCTCTCTCTCTCTCTCTCTCTGTTTCTCTAATCTTGAACTCGCCATGTCTTTTAGTTTTTGCAAAAATGAAAGTTTATAGATTGTATGAGCTACTTGTACCAAGAGAAGGGTTTGATACAAAAATCAGTAACCTTGTTCTTGAATTTGGCCAAAGCGGCTGTAGCTAAATCGATTTCATGAGAAGTTTACTGGCCGGTCGTTGTGCTCTGTCGACGGATCTGCTTACCGAGCTTCTCACATTTCTTTGCTCTTATTAAACAATCTTTTAATTTTTTTCTTCTTCTTAATTTAGTGTATTTTCAATTCGAACGAGTCATATGAGAAGGGGAGATGAGGGAAATGGCATAGGATTTAGCCTTTTCATGAGAACCTTCTCTTACATGAACAAATTTTTCGTTTGGGTTACCTTCCAGGCAAACTTGCTTTGATTTCCCAGCTGTTTGCGTCTATCGGTGCCTACATTCTTCAATTTTCATTTTGTCATGCATTTGGGGATTTCAAAGACAAATCACAAATTTCACTTTGGACTTGAAATTCTGATGAATTCGTAAACATGAGAAGAAGGCTTTGAGCTGCTGCTGCTAGACAAATTGATATGAAACGAGACAAATTAATTTTACATTTTATTCAAAAATATATATAGTTGTATTGGTATTTCACAGACATTGTTCTAATCAAAACCCAGATGGTTTTTTACAATCATAACACGGCCATAAAGCCCTAACCTTAATTTCCAACGAATTTCCAAAATTACTCCCCAAGGGGGTAGCCAAAAAAATCACAATCTCAAAATTTATACTACCAAAACTAAAACAGGACAAAACGAATGCTCAGATGCCCTGAAACGCAGCAGTTAAATGCCCAACTCTTAAGCCGTTCTTGCTAGCGAAGGCATCTCTGCAATAATAAGTCTTTGTAGTCAAAGCCTCAAACCCCGTTGATCTCTTTAGACCAACGCTCTCATTGTCTGGAACTGCATTTGTTGTGCGCTTGTAGGATCCAAACCATTTGGATTGCATGTACCCATTTCTCCTCCATGGTGGCATTGGCATGTCCACGCTCTTCATCGACTTTTTGATGGCGGTGCACATGAGCCTCACAATTTTCTTCAGCTCCTCAACTTGTCCGACGAATGTCGTCGGGAAGACACTGAGCAACGCTTCGTATTGACTCGTGGGACGAGCGATTTCGAATTCTCCCACGAAGAATGGTTCAACAATGTAACGAGTCCCTTTGACATTGACATCCACAAATTCATAGTCCCCTGCTGGGAACCGGCTGGATTTCAGCCACTTTGATTTGCACAGGCCTGCAAAATTTGGAAGCACAACATAATTAGTAATTAATCTCAATCTCAGCAATTTTCAATTGGGTTTATAGAGTGCATCTTAAGAAATTGAAAATCCAATTGGGATTTTTCAAATGCATCAAGAAACTTTCACAAAATTTTAACTAATTGATCTAGTTTTTACTATTTAAAATTGCAATCTTTCAACAAAAGGACAAAAAGGAATGAATGGTAGTTTTTCAAATTTTGAGAACTAAAAGACAGATTTTCGGTAAAATAAATCCTATTTCTTTCAACAACTGAGCAGAGGAATCAAAAGAAGAAAACTTTACTCACCAGCATCGAAACCCTTCTCGCGCAAATGAGCCATTAACTTCCGCTTGAACCCCGGGGACGACCTGTCCCCAACAGCCCCTCCAACTCCGACTTCTACCTCAGCAAAAATCTTCTGCTTCACATCGTCGTCATCATCCTCGTCACTTTTATCAAGCAGGCTTTGAAGGGTATTCTTGGTCTCTGAATCAGACCAATAACCCTCCGACTCTTCATCCATCAACTGCTCCTTATTGTTTTTGTCTTCATGGGCATACCCTTCTCCTCTGAAATCTCCTCTTTCAATGAAAGAGTTGACAAGAGCCGATAAATCCGAAAAGCTCTCTGCCGCCGCCGAGTGCTCGCTTCCACTGCTCTCGCAGAGCCTCGCCCGCGCCACCTCATCGAAAGCCGCTGCTACTCTCTGGAACCTCACTGGAATCTTGGCTGCCATTTTAATTCTCTAAATTAAAATGCTATAGCCTATAGCTAGCAAGCTTGGGTATCAACTTCCTTGCTTTCCTCTTCTCCATTTTGGGTGCTTCGCTCTGCTCCCTTTAATGGGTTAGCTCCCAATCAGCTATCCGCTTTCACTTTTGTGAGAAAACCATTCAAGTGAATGATACAATTTGTGGGTTTCTTTTTCCTGTTTTTAATAAATATATATATAGAGATAGCGAGGGTAAAAGGTAATTGGGTGTTTGCTACATAGTGTTGTCATATTGTGTTCATGGTGTTTACATAAAAGACAGAATTGGGGAATGAAGATGATGACATGATGTGAAGAGCTAAACGCCACTTTTGCATTATTTATAGCTACGTCTCACACAAGTTATGAGTGCGCGAGTTTTTGAGAGGGGGGGGGGGGGGGGGGGGGCGGGGCGGGATGGGGGGGTTTGATGTATGTGGCCTGGATCGCGTTCTTTTCAAATGAATCTGCCCATTTTCACGTCCCCGTTCCGTTTTCTGTATTGCTTTTGTTGTGGAGGAGAAATATAGTGTGAGATATACAAGGATTTGCAAACGATATACAATACGAATGAGGAAAACCTAGGATTAGTTTAAATTAACAATGGTTCAGAGGACTTAATTGGATTTTGATTTGGTCACCATTTCACGTCCAATTAAATTGCATTGCATTTAATGAAAAAGACTTCATTTAATAATTGGATTTAGGAGACAATGATGATTAACTATATTTATCCCGTACACAACTTGTATTAACTATTTTTCAAGCCTACGTTGATGGCTATTTCTTATAGCAACTAAAACTATTGAGGATGTTAGTGAAAATTTCAACATGGTATCAAAGCAAGTTATAATCTATATAGGATTTAGATTCAATTTAGATTTTTTAATTCCGTTTCAATATCAATTGGGTTGTGCATTTAAAAAAAACACAAGGTAAATGTATTTCTTTGATCGCATTAAATTTCTTAATGATTCTTAATTCGACTAATCTTCTGCAATGTCACAAATTAATCATGATACATAAGAGTCAAACCAAAAGATAACCCTATGACGCACTAACAACTATGCATGAGAATGGAATAGAATATACTAAGTTTAGTAAGGTAGAACGTAGTTTTCCTTTGTTTTCCTTGGTGGTTTGTTTCATAGGGGTTCTAATTTTTTGGTTTTACCATTAGTTAGAGCTTTCAAGTTTTCAAGTTGGCAATGATGGATGAGGATATTTGATGATTTTGGCGAACGTATAGCTAGTTTCGAAATTTTAGAGTTTTTGATATGTGTGGAGTGGAGTGGAGTGGTGCATATATGATATTAATAATGCTACTCTTATCACATTCTCATACCACCTTATGTGGAGATGAGTTGGACAATTACCTTAATTATATTTATTTAACAATTTTTTTTTCTTTTATGATTTATTAACACGTTTATAAAAACCTGTTAATTAAATTTTCTTTATTAAAATAAATTTCATTCATTTAATTGATGTGCCATATGATATAAATATAAAAATATGGGATAAAAATGTTATAAGTGTAGCAGTACTCGTATGATGTATTAGGCAATGAAGCCGTTTGACGCTAGCTGCTCCACAGTTTGTTTAAATATCTCACTACAAAGTACAGACTTGTGGACTCAACGACATGGGCTAAATTTGGCCCTTCCCAAGCATGTGGGCCACAGTCTTCTCACAAGCGCCCCAGTCTGCCAACTACGTCATCCTATCGTCTTGGATGTGGAAAATGTGGAAAACCGGAGCTGAAACCACTATTGGTGTTCCAAAATGTCCAGGTTCAATGAACCTAAAAATGTCTACATGCATTGAACCCTAATACTTCTTCTTTTTCTAAATCCAAACCAATCTAATTTATATATAATAAAAACAACAACAATAATAATCAAGAAAACCGTGACCTTGTTGAAATAGTTCACAGGTAAGGTGACATATCCAATCACTTTATAGCCGCCAAACGAAGATGAAAAGGCAAACTTACTTTTTGAGCGAGAAAACCTGTGTCATTCAAGAGTTGTGGCATATCAACGTTTTTTGAGGACCTAAAGAGGGAAATTTTGTTATTTATGGTTTTTACAGATTTTCTATTAAAATGAATTGTTGGTAGCGGGATTCAAACTTAGACTTTAATAACGCACAAAGAACGATTCTTACCAACTCAACCAATTTTCGTTGACAATACAAACTTACTTTTAAAGTTTAATAAACATGTGCGTTTTATATTTTATTTCTTTTTTAAATATAAATATAAAGCAACTTGGCTATCTATTTCCATTGGACCAAAAGAGACCGTAGGTACTACTAGTCTACTATCAGTAAATTTAATAGATATTTATAAAAATAATCAATCCTAGACATGTATTTATAAAAATACCCAAGTACTATTTAAATATAGAAACATACCCAAAATCAACTCCACAATCAACAATTGTATATTTTTTGGGTATATTTATAAATGGGTTTTGAGTGTGTGTAATGATGGATTTTGGGTATGTTTATAAAGTGTTTTGGGTGTTGAGTATTTTTATAATTTCAGCCCCCATTTTGGGTATTTTTATAAAACTCCCTAAATTTAATTGTCTATTTATGGCTAACAAAAAAATAAATATTATGCTGGAAATCCTTCCACCGACTACTTCCATTTGGTACTTGCAATTATCAAGTTTTAAGGAAATTTGTCTCATTCTCTCATCATTGAACGCCAAATTTGACAAATATATGTGATATATGAGTTCTGTTAATGCATGTTTAAGATTGTGTATACGACTGTTTTTTGAGCTAGATGCATTAATCATGTTGGCCTAATACCTCTATCTTTTGGCTTTTTTATAAATGAAAAAGGTATGTTTATATAAAGGTCACCCTTTATTAGTGGTAAGCATTTGATAATGACTTTATTAAACTTATCCTTGATGCATAAATTTATTTTTCATTCATACATTGGCTCTTCTATATACTCAAGTAGGACTTTTTTATTTTAAAATAATATTGAAGATTAGTTCTAAACATTGTTATTGATTCAGCTCCCAATACGTTGTTATTAAAAACTAACTTGTGAAGAGCACCTTCTCACGAAATTGAAGAGTCAATACTTGAGAATTATCCGTTACATTTTACTTAAGAATATACTCGTTACATGGAAGCTTCATCTTAAGAGTACACCATTTTACCAATACATCTATATAAGAGTTTACTTTTGTCATTCCCTATTCCTTTTTATCAGTAATTTTAGGTTAAAATATTCATTACAACTTTAGTAATCAAATCTGTAGGGTTTTTCCCTTAATTTTTTTTTTAAAAAATCAAATGTATAGGGTTTCTTTTTCAGGGTGCTTAAAAATAACATAGTTTGTAGGCCCAAATTGTAACCAAGTTAAGTGGACTTATTGAAATCTAAAGCCCATTTACCAACCTAACAAGGGTTTCAGCTTCGACCACAAATTTGAGGCTACAGTTTGAGCTGGGTTACGATGGGCCGTCGTTTTTTGTCGGCACTGGCCCGGCCAAGAAGTCAAAAATAATCCAAACCATTAAAAATGAAAAATGAAATAAAACGGGAAAATAATAAAAATAGAAAAAAGAAAGAAAAGAAACACAAGCAGACTCGGTCTCTTTCTGCCTGGAACGCCGAAAAGAAATTCTGATCCTCTTGCCCTCCTCACCGCCACAAGCCATCCCTTGCATTGAAATTTGGAGAGGGTGACATACGGACTCACCAAGCCTACCAGAGAAGAAGGAATGAGATCTCTTTCAGCCCAGACGGTGCGTTTTGGTACTTTATATGCACAAAACATAAATATACTATTCCATTATACATTAGCTTATACCATGTATCTGGCTTTTGTGTTCTTTTTTTGTATCGATTCGTTGGTGGCTTTCGAGCTTTTGAGCACGTTCATGGATTCATAGGTCATGGGTAATGGTTGAGTTTGGCTTTCATTTTTCCTGAGATTGCTTAATGGTTAGATTGGATCTTATTATTTGGGATTTCTTGTGTGGTGTTGGTCTAATCAGTGTTAAGGATTTGTTATGTGGGATCTGATTATACCTTCGTGGAGTGTGGGCTATTTGCGAATATAATGCCAACAGACCACCGGGTGGAAATTAGCTGGTTTTCATTGCCATGGTTTATTTTCATATTGTTGTGTAGATCGATGTTTAAACCATGCACTCGAGAGTTTTTGAGATGTGAACGTTCATGAAATATGTAACCATTGTTTTGATTTAAGAAGTGTTTTTAAGATGTGTGATTAAACTATGCAGTTAAAACCAGTTACAATGTCGCGCGCACTTAATGCATAATGCAATTTTTAGAATCTTTGATTGGTTTTAGGATATTAATTTCATGCTTTCATTGAATATGCATCGTTTGATGACCATGGTTTTTGCCATACTGTTCTGTTTGTAGTAAATTTTATTATACCATCTCTATCCGAACTGTGTTCTTATGTTTCTTATTTCCTTTTTGTATTATTTGAATCAAGTTGCCTGGTTGCTTAGAATATTATCTTGTGCAGATGTATGGTGTGCAGGTTTTATGAACTCTGCAACTTTCTGAGTAACAAGACTTGGTTCAATATATACAGAACATAGAAAGAGGAATGGCTGATGCCGGATCAAGCTTCTGGGGTCCTGTCACATCCACGATTGAATGTTGCGAGAAGAATTATGCCTACTCTTCTTATATTGCGGAATTTTTCAACACTCTATCAAACATCCCAAGCATCCTTTTGGCGCTCATTGGCCTTATAAATGTCTTAAGGCAGCGGTTTGAGAAGAGATTCAGCATTCTTCACATATCTAATATGATTCTTGCCATTGGAAGCATGTTATACCATGCCACGTTGCAGCATGTGTAAGTATTATTCTGATTTTACTTGTTCTGGAAATTTAAATGAATGGATCATTGGCTGAACTCAGATTCTCAAGCTAGAATTAGAATAACTATGATGTGTTGATAGAAGAGTCTTAATTCGAAAATGTGAATGACATGTGTATATTAGGCTTTTATGAGTATTATAAGCATTTTAGCAGTAACTCCCAATGTGAAGCAAACAACTTTCACATTGAGAGTCGCAAATATTTTTATTTGATTGTTTCCTTCTCTCTTCTATAAATAAATTTTCTATGGATATTGTAGATATTCATGCACCCAAAAGTGTTTTAGGTTGAGTTGGTTAGTTGCAGCAAATGTAGTCTTCAATGGACTGGGGAAAATTGCAATGATCCGTAATGTTTGAGAAACATATAAGAATTCATGTTATTGAGATGCTTCATTAAATATATTCTAGGTAGCTAATGATATCGGTGTTAGCTTTCTTGAAGAATGAACACACACATATGCACACATGCACGTCTGCATTAGGTATGCAGGCTTTATGCGGACGACTTCTCTGTCTCATAGTTGTATTTGTTACTCAGTCTGTCAGACTTTATTATGAAATTTTCTCTTCTTGACTAAATATTTGCTATGAAAATTGATGTCTGAAGATTTGTTTGATATATATTTCCAGGCAACAGCAGAGCGATGAGACTCCTATGGTTTGGGAGATGCTCCTTTACATGTATATCCTCTACTCCCCAGATTGGCACTATCGCAGTACAATGCCCACCTTCCTCTTCCTCTATGGTGCTGTTTTTGCTGCTGTTCATTCTGTGGCTCGTTTTGAAATTGGCTTTAAGGTGCACTATGTGATCTTGTGCCTCCTCTGCATTCCTCGAATGTACAAGTATTATATATACACCCAAGACTTGTCTGCTAAGAGGATTGCAAAGCTGTATGTTGCCACCCTTCTTATAGGGAGTTTGTGTTGGCTCTGTGATAATGTTTTCTGCGAAGAGATATCCAGTTGGACCGTTAACCCGCAAGGTCATGCCTTGTGGCATTTGTTCATGGGTTTTAATTCCTACTTTGCAAACACTTTCTTGATGTTTTGCCGGGCTCAGCAACGAGGGTGGGGCCCCAAAGTAGTTCATTTTATGGGGGTTTTGCCCTACGTGAAGATTGAAAAACCGAAAACCCAATGAGATGTTTGAAGCAAATGGCAGGCGTATAGTTTCGTTTGAGACATCTTCACAGTTTCAGAATGTAAGCAAACAACAGGGACAATCTATTTGCTTCACTTTCTAGATGGGCCAAGAAGAAGTTTTGTTTCTATTCTTTTAGATGGGATATTGTCTTAATTTTCGTTGTAAAAGTAGGACATGTAACATATCTATAAGCTCTTTATTGTCGTATCAGACAAGATGGCTTAATTTTTTTTGTTTTTCAAATTGAAAGCCAAACTATGATTCTGTCAGGTGTTTGTTACAGAAATTGAGAGAATCATGATTTTTGATTGTAGTGGATTGGACATCACAAGCATCCAAGTATTCTTTTGCCACTCAATGGTTTAACATGATTCTTTTGCCACTCAATGGTTTTCCTTCCTTTAGTGCTCTGGAACTTCCAATGATTCTTTTACTTTTCTTGTGTAAGAGGGGTTAATTAGAAAATGGGCGACTCGTTTGGAAACATGATAAGGCATACACGTAACACCAATATGCTTTCTAAACGAAATTCCATCAAAATTTAGAAAAAGCAAAATACAATGTTGGTCATAAAACACCCATTTTTGCAGTGGGCTTATAAACTAATAATCAATCCATCAAAAGGCGCATCAAAGGGAGCGAGGGGGGGAAGAAAAAGAAGGGTCACTTCCATCTAGAGTTCATGTATATTAAAAGACAAAGAGACACTATACAGGGTTTGCGCACAGAAGAATGCCTCCAACCTAATGGGGTTGCTCTACGAAAACAGAACACCACCATTTACAAAATATTCTTTTTCTTTTTTTGGTTCCCTCTCTGTTCCAGCATGTACAAACATGCAAGGGAGAGGAGTGATGACACAAATACAGGTTATTCACACGATTATCCAACCAGCCTATCCTGTAACACTTGTTTAAGCCTCTCAAACAGAACTTGCTGCTGCTCGACGGTGAGGTTCATCAAAATCTATATTTGCAGAAGAAGCAATTGGAATTACTTCTAGTTCATTAGCAAAAGAAAGCCAAGAACAAAATTATGCGTGACACTTGTAAAAACAATACCTGGTCTATGATCATTTCAACTGAGAGGCTTTGAGGCACAATAAATGACTGATGATAGATGTAAGCAAATATAGCCATCACCATCTGCAAGATAAAACAATGTCAATTACAGAAGCGCACAAATGGAGACAGCAGTTAAATCATTGACAAAGAACCATGTTTGAAGCCAAACACAAGGGTAAGAAGACCCCACAATATAGAATACAAGAAACGTTTAGAATTCCATTATTAAGGACAAAAGAGTCAACATAAGACAGCTTCAAGTAGTTTCATAAATGTGGGAAGTGGAAGCAACAATACACTAGTGCCACATTCAAAGTACCAAAGAACAATTTGAAGTGCTCTTTTATTATCTTAGTAAAAAAAAAAAACCCTTACCTGGCAATCCATTCTGTCTGTGATTCCACCATGCCCAGGGATACTGTCTCCAAAATCCTATAACAAATGGGAAAAATTATTAATAATAATCTTGAACAATCGACACTTACTTAGTATACATAATTGCATCGGTCAAAATTAAAACATTAAAAGCAAACCTTGACTTTAAAAGCTCTTTTGAAACCACTTGCAAAGAAACCTCCAAAAGGTGCTATTATTGATGAAAACAACCCAAGACATAGAGCATGCCATTGAACTGGCAAAATCGAGATCCCTTTCCAAGGAAACTGCAACACAAAAGACAGTAAATATTATTATTACACATCTGAATTTATAGTTCAAGATTGAAATAGCCTAATTCAATTGCACGCATAGCTTTTATATAACCGAATCTGTGCATTAAGAGTTCATCTTCGAATTGTTAATAGTAGGAGAAAATATGCTGAACCACAGACAGAATAACAGTCATAGAATAAACTATTAGATTTAATTATATGGCAAGCTTCAGAACAGACGACAACGAATAGCATTGTACAACAGCAGTCTTAGCCCAAAATTTATCAACGTGCAAGGGAAAAAAGAACAAGTTCCACTTGAGAACATCATTATTATTCATCTACACCAGACAAGGAAACACAAATAGCTCCCAGATGCTGCGCAATCTCAAGATATACATGTGCCTGGTCGGATACAAATATCTTATCAGAATAAGAGGATAAAGCACATACTGTAGATACTAATTATTATATACAAAAGGCATAAATGCAGATGCATGTTATATGGGATACGGGCATTTTCTTTCACTCATGAAAAAGTGATGACTTCACCATGAAAAAGTGAAAAACAAGTCAAATATCTGATCTCCAGCACAAAGAACTCAATTCAAAGAAATACCATGGACCATGGTTTACTACTATACACAAACTGGTCTGGTTTCATGTAATTACAGAATCAATAAATGTCACTTCACTCACCCATGGTGGGAGCCATTCTGGAAAGGTATAATATTCTGGCTTAAACAATGGACCAGGATCACAATCAAGCCAACCAGTTGATAAATCCTGCAAGTGTATCAACATATAAGCTACTATAACTGAAACTCTATTACCTTCCCAAAATCAATTGGCTTATATTTCATCAAAATTATTACCTTTCTCGGACATGTTAGCCACTGGAAACGACCCATGATATTTGCAAGCTGCACATACAAAAGTACATACCATGTTCATATAACTCAAATTGATATAACAAGAAGATTATCAACTCTCGTGGAGCTTATAGTGAATGTGTATACATCCCAGGAACATCGTACGTTTGGTTCAAGCATGCAACCAAAAACTTAGGGTGTACAAGTTAATTTTGAATTCAAAAAGGGAAAGCTTTAGGTTTGATAAGTCACTCGGGAAAACCTTTTAAACACGTCCTATGATTGGTGTGATGTGGGTGTTGCAACAGTAAAAAAGAATTGGCAAAACACACGTCGCAATAAGTTGAGATGTACTGTGACCAATTATCGTGGTACTCCCAGTCAAATCAAAACATTATTTTACTGGAGGATAAGACCTATAAAATGTTATCATGCTAGATCCATGTTGGACATTACCCTTGGCACAGACCTTAAATAATGGGCTACAACCCCAATATGACTGAAACTATGGTTTCAATTTTATGTAAGAAAAACTGAAGTATATTTATTATCACCAAGTTAAATAACAAGCTCACCAAAAATGCCGATATTATAGTTGTAATTGATGCTCCAATGAATCCCTCCCAAGTTTTCTTTGGAGATATCTTGATCAAAGGGGTTTTTCCAAAGAAGAAACCGCAGATATAAGCAGCAATGTCATTGATTACTATAAGTGATGCTGGAAGAAGAAACCTGCATCAAATTTTCCTTTGCGTCAGGGAAAGCAATTATATAAAAAAAGGTAATGTGTGTTTTCGAAAATGTTGTTCCTTCAGAAACTTAAATTACCAGAAAATGCCTTCAAAAATGTTGGCTACAAAGAAAGATGACTGTGTAAACACTGTAATTAGAATCATGTGCGTCCATGCATACTGGCCAAATTGATACTTGTACATCTTCTTCTTCAATGTAAGAATGAACCACATAAAACCTGAACCCAATTTTGGGGAAAGGAATAATATCAGTATCAGAATTGGGCAACATAAAAATAAAAGAGGGCAAAGGAAAAACACCAACAAAACGAAAATTCACAAACAATAAAGTCATTGTGCATATCGAATATATAGTTGGATGATGATCAAAAAGAGGCAAGCCCAGCGAAATGCTAATTTCACTTCAATTCAAAATATGCTATGCAGAGAAGTACTTTATATAAAAACAAACATAACATGTGTAACTAACCTGCGATGTACAGGAAATAACAGACGACCATATGATACTTGATAAGACTGCTCACAAGCTGATATAAAAATTTATCTGAAGTTACAGTGTTGACAAGCCGTTGACTGAGTATGCGACCGTAAACAAACAGCATTGCAGTGAAGAAAAAGTGCCTGAGCAGAAAATTTGAAATAATAATATTTTAGTAACACAGATTAAAAAAAACATATGTACTGCTTTCTGGGGAATAAAACACACTAGACACAACTAAATACTACTATTCTGACCAATTTAACAGCCTGAATCCTGGGAGGTGCCTATCTTCATGAGCTTTCCTGAGTAGATTAAACAGCTCCTTTGCCATAAAGATTTGGATAACCACCACCATGGCAGTGATACAGAGATGGCCCAGATATATAATCAGTGCAAACCCTCCGATCATCCAAACAGAAGAGTATGCACGAATCAACATTGACCTGTATTTATTACGGTCATTAACAAGTAAATTGCCTCCATTTGTTTTACCAACATCCGGGAGAGCCTGCAGCCATAAAGAAAATAAAATGACTAAGTATTACCCAATTAATCTCAAGCATGTACATCTAATACAGCAAATGGTTTATTTTTCTGTATTTTTTGTTCCAAAAGGGCTCAAAACAAATGCACGTTATTGTATATAAATAACTATTTAAGCCCCTAATTTAAGAACAAGCACATGAATAGTTACAAAATCAGGAAAAAATAGGAAAAAAAAAATTAGGAGAAAATTATATGTGGCCTCTCTATCCACTAATTAAACTTCTAGACAAATTCATTTTGTCCCAAATAATTTTTAGAGAAAGAATAGATTCATACTAAATGAAACTATACAGTCCATTCCGTTAGAATGAAAAAAAATAACTAAGTATCCAAGTTAACAAACCTCAGCTGAGCGTCTACGATGCCGAAGTCGAGCAGTTGGGGACCTTGGGGTTGATGGGCTTCCGGTACCATTATCTCTTTGCATGACTGTTCTAACTTACTTTTGCTCAATAGGTTAAAACATACATGTATCTGATGCAAAATGATCGTCACCTGAAAAATACAAAACACCTTATGATAAAGGTAATTGAAATATAAAGTGACGATTGTTCTGTCATTTCACACTACAGAGACTAAGGTAGAAGACGCTAAAACCTCAACTGCCTTTGTGGCACGGTAAAGGACAAAATGAAAGAGAGGCCTAGTTTCTGGAATGGGCATTTTAGTAGTACTGCAATCAAATAGGCAGCTTTCAAACACACTCCACCACAGGGTGTGACTGCAATCACTAGTTAAGAAACACAACATTCCACATTTTGGCCAACGGGCAATTCAACCATCAATAACAAACCTTTTGGGATAAACTTAATTTCAATAACTTCCACCATACTATTACTGATCACTTCCTAGCTTGTAAAGTGAGTAAAAAGATAAGAAAAAAAAAATCCATTTCAAGGCAAAGAAGTAACCCATAGTTAATTAAACACCACCAACTCCTAAAAGTTTCCAGTTTCAGACTAACCCAAATACGCACTAGTCTGCGTAGAACTCGCATTGCTCAGATATAAACCCCCAAATTCACCAAAGAAAAAAAGAAAAAGTCTTCAAAATTTCACTGTCCCAATGAAAGATTTATAAAAAATTAGAACTTTGCCAACCGCATAAGATTCAAACACACAGACGCAGAATACACACACATAGTGCAATGGTGGAGAAAAAAATTCCAACAATATAAAAGCTGAATACAGAGGAGCTCTTGAAATTCAAATCTGAAAACAAAAAATTTGAACCCAAAGATCGAAAACACCAGACAGAGAGAGTGAGAGAGAGAGACCGACCTCGTTTCCTTGGTTCTGCGAAGTGACAGAGTGAAAGAGAGGCGAGGAAGCCCAATAGAGGAGAAGGAGGCGAACACGCACGAATAATGGAGAGAGAGATAGGGGGAGATAGAGTGAAAGTGTCTTTCTCGTTACTGGTTTTCTGGAAGAAGAGGAGCGAAGGAAACAACGAAAATAATCTCGAAATTCAACAATCTACTTCTAAGTTCCCTTGTAAAGTATAAATTGGTGATACGAAATGGATTTATGAGCGTCCGATTCGTGATTTAGGTCTGGGAGTTACACGTGTATGGCTATTGGCTAGCATCTTTAGATGTGAAATCGTTGGAAATTTTAGATGCGCTGTCTTTCCTTCCTAGACCCCTCAAGTTCTTTGAATTCCCAGTGCCGTCCCAAATAACATAACCATAACATGGTCAACATGTAAAAGTCAATGAATCAACATTAATTGGTTTAGGGCTAGTTTGGAAGTGCTTTCTCTAGGAAGTACTTTTGCTCATAAGTACTTTTGGAAGCACTTTTATTATAAAAATCTTGAATTTTTATAAAAAATTAAAGTGTTTCGTGAAAAAGCACTTAGGAGTATTTCCTGAAGAAGCACATAGCAGGTGCTTCCTTCTCAGGAAGCGCTTCTAAACTTTTCTATAAAACGCTTCAAAGAAGCGCTTTTAGTTATCAGAAAGCGCTTTTAGCTCTTCCAAAAGGACTCCCAAACAATCCCTTAATCTTTTAGGAAATCAACAAACAATATCTATATGGTTTATGGTTTTGTGGTGCCTACCTAGTGCATGCATTTAGAGTCTAAATTATAATCCTTTGGTTTACGGACATTTATTTATTTGTGGTTTACTAAGATAATGAGTTTTAATATTATGGACGACAATTGTTGAATGAATAAAATATTTTTTTTCTCTTTTTCAAAACGATGGGACACAACACGAATCCTTTGTTTAGTGATTAATTATAAATTTTTGACCACAAAAAAATGATTAATTATAAATATAAATAAAATTAGTGGGCTATTATTTTGGGGTTGTAAAATAAGCCATCATCATGGAACTCATGCGACGAATAAGAAGAAGAAGAAGGTGATATTAATATTATAAAAGTGTCCCTCGCATTATTGAATATTTACAGGTCCATTCGAAGTGTTAAAAAAGAGTCTCCAAATTTGTAAAGACTGTGACATACGAAAGCGAGGGCGGTGGTGAAGAAAGGAAGCCCATTCCCTTTTTAAGATTCTCTATTCTCAATCTCAACTCCAAAGTGAAGTCTTTCTCAATCTATTAAATTCTATTTGGTGCTTTTTGCCCCCATTTGACACTTGGAATATTAAACTTCTTGTGGGTTCATCATGCCAGTCTTTTTTTGTAAACATAAAGCTTTCTCTTTGCTTCATCCAATTCACCGCCGCAAGCCAGGGCTTTTAGCCTAAACATAGTGTTGGCCTCATGGATGGAGTTCGGATGAATATCGTATTTTTGAAGTCCGTCCTGCGATTATCACACTGTTATACAGTAGTATTATCAATCTACACCAAGAAATTTCTTTGCCCAGATGAGAAACATCAACAACAGAGGAAAAGAAGGGAACTTTTGATGCTTGCATCATGTATGTCAACAAGAAAACACAACAGATGAGACATGGGTAAAGAGACTGCTGATGTGATGATACATTCAATACTGACCATGAAGACAAAAAGCAGAGTCACTGCATGAACTCGACTAAATTAATGCCCTTCATTTTCCAAATCCCATTCACACCATCTATAAATATGAATATTATTAAACAAATATTTACGGCCGCCACTCAGAGTCAATGGTTAACTAGAGATGCAAAGTCCAATAGCAATTGGATTCTCTAATCGAAAACCAAATGATCTCTACGTACTAAAAGACGACAAAGATTCTGATGAGTTTGATATATCATCGTCTCCTGATCCCAAGGAAAGGGAAAGTTCAAGGATCAAAGTTGTCTTGCATATATACCTGTGTTGTTATGTATTTTCTTAACGTTGATCATTGCTTTTACCGCCATGTTTGTCAAAATCTGAAATCCAACTTGTAATTGGACACTGTGTTAACTTGGCTTAGTAAGATAAAGGATAGGCCAAGCCACCTGCGGTGTTTCTTGTGTGTATTATATTACATACGCGCGCACACACACATGGCATATAGAATTATATATATGTAACATATATGGATAAAGCACACACGTATGACATAACAAGAACACCAAGTTGACGTAACCTAAGCTTTTCATTGTGCTTATGAACAACATTAATCTTCTAGGCCTCTCCGTCTCAAAATTTCTTTAAAAAACCCCCCAATTAGCACTAAGTCATGGCATTTCTCATCATGGATATATTTTCAAATCTATGAGTAAACTTCTAGTTTCCTTCAATTAATTATTATTTGTTACGAGAGGGACAAGTGATCGAAATGGGAGCTAATCTGAGCACATTCAAGCACTCATCGTCATCATCAGCTGCTTCACAGAGACTGCAGCAGGCAGGAGGAGGTGATGGTAATTCAAGTCCAGCTGGACCGTCCTGTATGGAGTTCCTGAAACCAGAGTGCTTAAAAGTAAAAGCAGAGAAGAAGAAAAGGAAGAGACCATTGACCCCAGAGAGGAAGAAGATTCATAATAATAATAATAATACTGGAGGAGGAGGAGGAGCATCTGGGAGTGGGACCAGGTTGACCACACTCGAAGATTGGCTCTTAGCTTCTCCTGGCCATTCTAGAAGGGTGCACCCTGCATCTTCTTCTTCATCTAAATTACCAGCTGATCATCTTCCTACGGCAGCAGCGCCTGTAGACTCTAAAGCAAGAGACAGCATCTGTCTGGAGAGATTCGTCAAGAACGATCAGATTAATGATAAGTTGAAAAAGAAGGTAAGCTTTAGACTGCCTGAAGAAGCTGATATTATCATATTTTATCCCTCAGAGGAGATCATGGCAGTGACAGACAGTGATAGTGACGATGAAGACTATGATATAAGAACATCTACCAGCCATTGCCAAGATGTCAAATCTTAGTCAAAGACAACAGTTTTGCTTCATCATGTTTGGTTTTGGGTTTTGATGTGAATAATTTGTTTGCAAAATTCTCTGTTTCTCTACTGCTGACAAATGTCTAAGGTGCATCCATCTGCACATGTTTTAGTTATTCCTATGCATGATTTTAACTACTTCATTCATCTTGCTCATCATCAATTCACCTCCAAAAAAAGAAAAAACTTACAGCAGGGATTGATTTTATTAAAATAAACCAATAAGGTAAGTAAAGAAACATATGGGCTCCTCTTTGTTTCTGTTGTACCAAATCCAAATGGAGGGAGAGAGAGAGAGAGAAGTCAATTTTAATTTAATTAGGAGCACAAGTTGTATGCATGAAGTTCACATGAACTCATGTACATTTGCAGAAAACGTTGGCGTCTTTCTCCGGTAGATTTAGCAAATTATTTGGTAAACTGAAGGGTACATCGAGGAGCCTAAAAGTGATCTTCCATGACTTTCCTGGAGCTCATGGCAAGGTTTTGTTAAAATAATGGCACAACCTAGTCTTATACTATATCCTGCATCGCACATTTCATGGAGATGGATGGTGATGGCTCTGGAAGACCCAACATATACTATCCCAAACAGAGAAATCTCATGAAGGGAACCATGAAGTAGCTGAGCTCTAAAGCAATGCCAAGATTTACTTCCTGCCTAAATTTCTTCATCGATATTGGAGAAAATCCTGGACTAGCTTTTTTACCCATTTGTTACAAGCACTTACGCGTTTGAGTTTCCAGTTTTCAAGTGCAAGGAGCAGTCATAATCTGAAAACCAATTGCTCTCAAACAACATGGTGGGTCGAACACCATATTTTCTTCATCATTCTACAGTTTCAAGTTTTTATTCCATTATCATCAATCGAAGGCTATAGGTGCCACCACACCAGCTGACAAGCGCAAAATCACAGAGGTCTGCCTTATTTACTTGATAAAAGCTCCCTTTCTTGCAAAGGTTCGAATCACCACCGACTAGTTCGGTGAGAGTCGGACAAGTTTAAGTTTTCAACCATACGCAGGGCAAAAAAAAAAATTTGAAAAATAGTACCGCCGCATGGCTACACTATTTCTATTAAAATATCCGAATATATTGCTATACTATTAAAATATCCGAATATATTTCAAGAGTATAGCCGTGCGGCTAAACAATTAAAATATCCCCATATATTTCAAGCGTATAGCCGCGCGGCTATACTAATAACGAATATATTCCCAGAGTTGAGCCGCGCGGCGGTACTATTTAAATTTCCGAATACAATTCCAGCGTATAGCCGACCGGCTATACTATTAACATATCAGAATATATTTCAAGAGTACAGCCGACCGGCTAGACTGTTAAAATATATTTCAACAGTATAGCCGCCCGGCTATACTATTAACATATCAGAATATATTTCAAGAGTACAGCCGACCAGCTAGACTGTTAAAATATATTTCAACAGTATAGCCGCTCGGCTATACTATTAAAATATCCGAATATATTTAAAGTATAGTCGCTCGGCTGTACAATTTAAATGTTCGAATATGTCTTAAAAGTATAGCCGCCGGCAGTACTTCTCAGTTCACCTTCGTCAAGATGTTGGAGAGGATCGGGTTGCCGGCAAAGCCATCACTGAGAGGGAATGCTTGGGTGGTTGACGCCTCACACTGTCAGGGATGTACTTCTCAGTTCATCTTCATCAATCGCAAGGTTAATTTTTTATCCTTCCCTCCATCTCCGATCCAATGACCCATCTATGAGTTCTTGACAAGTTCTCTTGTTTATTCATTACCCATGCCTCCAAATATGAGCTTTTTTAATTTTATATGTGAACTCAACCGTGATTTCGGTACTGCGCTTCGTGGCTTTCCATTTTGAACCTTGTAGACACCGTAGATTGTTTATTTTGTACAGGCCCATGATTATTTAGTTTAAGAATCTATTGGGGATTTATAGTTTGTGTTGTGCACATAAATGTGTTCTAATTATATAAAGGACTTGTTATCCAACATAAGCTTATTTGCAGGTTATTCTAGGATTGAATGTGATATTTCTTTCTAGTCTCTGGGTCTTTTTCTCTTGGTTATATGCAATGTGGAATTTCAGCGTCATTGCCGGAGGTGTGGGTGCTTGTTTTGCAACAGCTGCACCCAGCAAAGAATGTTTTTATGCGGGCAAGGTGATTTGCCTGTGCGCATTTGTGAGCCTTGTGAAAGGCTAGAAGAAGCAGCATGCTTAGAGAGACATGGGCACAAGACTAGAGCTGGGAGAGGTACCATCTTGATTCCTTCTAAGGTTGTTAGTTCATTTGTTGTTGCGTTGAACATTTGTCGGTTCTGTCACCAGTTTTGCTAGTTTTGTGATTCTGCCATTTGCTTTTTTGCTGAATTATGGTATAGATAGATTTTGTTGCACTTGCATCATTTTAATGGCAGGCAGAAAAAGATTGAATTACTCTACCCTTTGATGGTTCCTTCTGTATCAAACCTCTTACTTTCTGCGCAGGCAGTTTGAAGTTGACATCAAAGCCTGAGAATGAAGTTCTGAACCAAAGTCTCGGTAATGATAGGAAGGAATCAGGACAAGAGTCTAACAGTAATGTGGTTGCTAGTATGCATTGGGCCAGTAGTAGTGCATCTGTTCAAATAGTCAACAAGATTTCAGCCACCATGGGGTGGGAGAAATACATAGAAGTCTTTCTGTTGATGAGCCTAATCATTTACAGAGTGGTGATGGATCTGCTTCTCCTGAGGAGTTGCGTCAGCAAGCTTTGGATGAGAAGAAGAAGTTATAAATTCTGGAAGGATAAGGAAGGTTTGCGGAAGCGTTTAGGGCGTTTAAGAGAGGGAAGGAGCTTGAGAGGCAGGCTGACGCATTGGAAATACATTTGAGAAAAGAATGTAAAAAGGCTTTACTCCCTGGCAATGTGGCTGAGAGCCAAACTAAAGATGGGCCTTCAGAATCTGGAAGAAGAAATAAGGTCACTCCTCCAGTGAATAAATCAAAAGATGACCTTTCCGATGAGCTTAAAGAACTAGGATGGTCCGATATGGATCTTCGCAACGAAGACAAAAAGCAAGCAAGTCTTAGTTTGGAGGGTGAACTTTCTTTTCTTTCATAAGCGGGCAGGTAATGTTGCAGAGGCAATGGCCCAGCTAAAGAAGGCAAAACTACTTGAAAGGGGCCTCAAAAGCGTTGACTCTCCAGAGGGCAATGTTGCAAATGATCGCACAACAATTCATAACCAAACTGCTGATAAATCATCAAAGTCATTTATGGTGGGTGATGGAATGTTAATAATACAATGGAAGACATGAACTCCAAACCTGCAAGGAAGAGTAAATTACTGATTCAAAAAGAGCTTCTGGGCTTCAAAAAGAAAGCCCTGGCTCTGAGAAGGGAAGGACGATTAGATGAGGCTGAAGAAGAACTGAAGAAAGGCAGTATTCTTGAGCGTCAGCTTGAAGAGATCGAAAATGGTTCTTTGCCAAAGGCAATGCCTGGGACTGTTGGCACTGGCATTAAGTAAGGTCCCAGATTTGTCACATGAGCATCCCAATCTGCCAGTTGCAGTCGAGGAAGGAGACAATGTAACAGATCAAGTTATGCATGATCCAACTACTGTCTCTGTTGAGGGTCTTCTTGATCCTCAACTACTGTCTGCCTTGAAAGAAATTGGAATTGATGATGCTAGCATTTTATCTCAAGGCCCTGGAAGACCAGAGCCTTCAAAAGTTAATACCGGTAAGAGCAATAACCCAACCCAAGATAGAAGTCAGCTGGAAGAACAGATCAAGGCAGAGAAGGTTAAGGCAATAAATTTGAAACGTGCAGTAAAACAAGCTAAGGCCTTGGTTACTCTTCGGAAGGCCAAGATGCTCGAAAAGAAGCTGAATTATTCTCCTTCAAAATGAAAAGTAGACACGTCACCTTGGTAAGTTGGGAAGGTCCATTATTTGTTACAAGCTGTGAAAGTCGATAGCTCTGTAAATGTTGTTGGTATGCAAAATTAGCCAGAGGAAGCAGGATAATTGAGGATTTATGCAAGAGTGGTTTTACTCATTGAATGGTAATATGAAAATGTATTGTCATATTGTAAAGGGCCATTTTCTGCCTGCACACTTGGGAGATGTGCTTTCTTCTTGCAAGGTTTTTAGTCTGCCTCTTAATGCAGCAGATGAAGCAAACTTGGCCAATTATATTTCAACATCTGCAAGCTGCAGAACCCAAATTTTGAATCATAATAAGTTGAAAAAGAAGGTAAGCTTTAGACTGCCTGAAGAAGCTGATATTATCATATTTTACCCGTCAGAGGTAGAGAAACTCTTACATGGGGATATCACTTTTTGCTATTCCCGGCCAATAATGCAATGACATGTTGGATAATGTCTCCACATCTCATTGTGTTATTGGCTGCGAATAGCAAAACAATCCTATCCCAGTTACATGTAAGTTTTTTTGCCTCAGAGGAGATCATGGCAGTGACAGACAGTGATAGTGATGATGAAGACTCTGATATAAGCACATCTACCAGCCAGTCAAAGACACCAGTTTTGCTTCATCATGTTTGGTTTTGGGTTTTGATGTGAATAATTTGTTTGCAAAATTCTCCAATCATTTCAATCTCACTCACAGCAGCTCAGTTTTAGTTATATCATGAGGCCCTACTTAATCCTATTATTATTGCTATATATGGAAAGATCTCTCTGTTTCTCTACTGACAAATGTCTAATGTGCATTCATCTGTTTCTCTAATTAATTAACGACTTCATTCATTGAGCTCGTCATCATCATCAGAGAGAGAGAGAGAGAGAGAGAGAGAGAGAGCAGTCGATTTTCATTTATTTATTAGGAGCACGAGTTGTAAGCATGAAGTTCACATGAGACTCATGGTACGACGTACATCCTTGGTGTCTTTGGTTTGTTGGTGGTGCATGCGGTGTTGGGTGAGAGGAGAAGAAGAAAGGAATATACGTACCTAACCTTCAAATTTCAAACCGTCTTTCGTATTCGGATTCCTATATATATATATATATTATACATGGTTAATGTCACGCATAAAGTGTGCCCTTTATTTTATCAATTGTCTCTAGTTTTATTTATTTATTTATTAATTTGTCTGTAAATTTGATGGTGTATTTAACATTCCAAATTCTTTAAATATATGTTTTCATTTACAAAGTTAACAACGTGGGGCAAAATGTCCTAACAAACAAGCTACGTAATTAGTGTAATTAGATGCATAATTAAGTAGACATCGCTAGCTAATTAATATATGCGCGCAACAAATAAAATGCTGTTTCAATTCAAGTTTCAACTTTTTTATTTATTTATAAAGGATGAAGGTCATAAAGGAAGACGAAAATACGGTTGTGCCGGTACCTGTTAAGGCTCGATGCACATTGGTCCCAAAAACAAATGAAGAGGGTATTTTGGTAAAAAAAAAGCGAATGAACAATAGAAGAGTGGTCCGGTGATAGTGATACATACACACGTAGAGAGGGAGGGCCCTGAAGGGTAGAAGAGAAGAGAACAAACAAACGGTCTTTCAGTCATGGATGCGATGCGAATGTGACCAACCAACCACCGGTCCTTCAGTCTTGAGTGTCCTCCATATCCATTGGTTGTACTGTATGTGCGTGGGGAGGTGTCCTTTTAAGAACGGGGGAGAAGGGAAGTTGCGTGGAAAGTGAATCTTCACAATTTTTAGTGAGATGAGATGAGAGCTAGCTACCGTTAAAAACCGAAAGAAGGCGCCTTTACTTGCCCTTCACTTTATCACCTCTCTCTCTCTCTCTCTCTCTCTTGCTGTTTAGCATTTACTTTTTCGTCAGGAAAAGAGAGGGATAAAAGGAAAGCTAAGCTACCTCTTTGTGTTGAGAGAGAGAGAGAGAGAGAGAGAGAGAGAGACTTGAGTATAATGGCTGGAGAATATGGTTTAAAGGTGGTGGTGGCGATTCTGGTTTTGGCCACTGTGAGCCTTGGAGGGATTTGTGGGGTTGGAGCCCAACTGCACCATGTCGTTGGAGGAGACCGTGGCTGGGACCCTTCTTCTGACCTCGCTTCTTGGTCCTCCGACAAAACTTTCAGGGTCGGAGACAACATCTGTGAGTCTTCCTTCTCTCTCTCTCTCTCTCTCTCCTCCCTCTAGAGCTTAAAAATTTGTTCTTTATGGTTTGCTTTCGTTTTGTTGGCATCTTTTAACCAAGCCATTTGTTTGGTTTCCGAGAAAATGGAGAGGGTAAAGTGGAAAGAAAGTCATTTTCAATGCAGTTTTGTTCACAAGTTCACAAGACAACAACTCACAAAACTCTTCTGTTTGTGTGGGGACTTTTATGGATGGGCAGGGTTAGCCTACTCGGCAGCGCATGGGTACATAGCTGAAGTGAAGAGCAAGGAGGAATTCGAGTCATGCGATGTCAGCAACCCAATCAGGATGTTCACGGACGGTTTGGATAGCATCTCTATGGACCAGGAGGGACTCCGCTACTTCGCCAGCAGTAACGTGGAGAGCTGCAAGAATGGGCTCAAGTTGCACGTGCAAGTCATGCCTCAATCTCATCAAAACCCTGAAACGCCCAACCCCAAGATAGCAATAGCAGAACCAAAGAGCTCTCGGTTGGCTGCAGCTGCTGAGGGGCCCACAACTCCTTCTGGCTCAACCCGCCTCACCGCTGCAAGTCTCATTTTGTTATCATTTGGGTTGCTTTGTTATGTAATGGGTATTTAGTAAGTAGTCAGACTTTAAGATTATGCGAGGGGTATTTTGTTGTTCGCGTGTTGGATTGTATGAGCCACTGAAAAGAAGAGAAAAGATTGCCAGCTTTGCTATGTAATTCTAATTTAGTAACAGGTGAGGATTGATATGAATTTGGATTTTTCCATGTATTGATTCTCCTTTAGCATGAAAATGAAAGTTGAAATTGTTTCAGCTAAACTATCACACAATGCATTCGGAAAATGAAACCAATTAGTTTTGAAATATTTACGCACGCAATTGTCCATATTGCTACCAAATTGGAAAGACCAAAACACAAGACACAGAATCGAATTCATGGCCACCTCAGAAGTATTGTTTGAAGGCTGATTATATATTCGGGGGTGGGTGGGGTGGCAATCATTTATCTCTCAGCACAACATAGCTGGATCCCTTGGTGGGCTTCTGTATCTTAGAAATTTTCCTCAGGATCTACCAAATTGGAAAGACCAAAAAACAGACACAGAATCGAATTCATGGCCACCTCAGAAGTATTGTTTGAAGGGTGATTATACATTCGTGGTTGGGTGGCAATCATTTATCTCTCAGCACAACATAGCTGGATCCGTTGGTGGTCTTCTGTATCTTAGAAATTTTCCTCAGGATCGCAGCAAAAGCTGCCTTGTCCTGCACCATACACAGAATGAACAAATAAGAACAAAACTACCATATTCCAAAGTATCAAGTCTATGTTCCTTCAAATTCAAACCATATTACAACGCAATTGTTGTTCAAACATATGCGAGCAGAAATTATATGAACTATATGCATTTGACTTGATGGAGAAGAGGAACACATGAATAAAATCAATTTCAGTATTTGTATCTGAGCGAAAAGAAGCAACGCATTTAAAACTCTCCACAATGTATCTCTTTAGGACCATCTTTACTCCAATCATTCTTCGTTTTGAGTGAACATTTTATAACCTCCATAGTGTTTCTTTAGGACCATCTTACATCCGATCATTCTTTGTTTTGAGTAAACATATAAAGATTGTATCATACTGCAAACAAACGCAAACTCATTCTATATCCAAGGTCACTAATATAACCAAACAATTAACGTTCACATAATGAGTCGGCTTGAATGGACACTACGACAGCAGTCACACATGTTATTTTCAGCAAGGGTTATACAGAAGAGGTCAAAGCCAGGAAAATGAGTCAAACAGTAGTATAAACACATGATAGATCATACCTCTTGCAATCTGAGTCTTGCCTTAAATCTAGCAACAAGATCTTGTGTGGTGACTGGTGTTCTTTGCACCAAAACAGTCCTGATTTCTTCCTCAGTGACGGGTCCGCTTGATGATGTTGGCTCCACTTTTACTGATGGAGTACCTTTTGAAGGTGTACTACTTTTAGAAGCAGATGCAGGCTCCTCTTTGATGGAAACTTTTGGTTCCTAATTTTGGTTACATGAATACCATCACTAGTGAGCATGGGGAGTTTCGAAGCTGATAAAAAAACAAAGTTAGTAACAATCATACATTTTCACTTTTCACCTTCTTGGGAGGTGCACTGTTAGATGTCTTAGCATCATCAGCACTTAATTTTCTCTTTCCCTTTGCGGACTTGGCGGTAGATGGAGTTCCTCGAGCAGACCCTGAAGGCACTGGTTTTGAGGGACTGTTGTCAGATGGTTCCTCTTTGGGTGCATCCTTTTGCTTTGGTACCGCCGCTTGAGGAAAGCCAATATCATCATCCATCTGGAAAAAGCAGAAAGGAAATGCCGATCAGTGGACAAAGAGCTGTGATGCACTTTAACAGTCACAACACCAATCTTCAAAAAGTCCAAGTCAATGCATAAAACAAATTGGTATCTCCAACATAAATGCCCCATCACTTTTCAGAATGTATGCAGTGCAGGACAAAATTATAATCATATAACGGACGCAGTTCTGACTAAGTGACTCGGGCAGTATAGCCTTTGAGTTGTTATCATGTAACGTACTAAGATTGAGTATCCCAAAGAAAAATAAATAATTAACCTACATCGTCATCGTCATCATCATCATCCTCTGCATCTGAATCATCCAGCCCACCAGTTCGCCCAAGTAGCTTCTTCAACTCTTTTCCGGATTTGCTTAGTCCGCCCTCCTTGTCATCTTCATCCTCGTCCTCATCATCCTATGAAAGAAAATGCACAAAGAGCCACAACTTACAAAGAACTTGGACCAGTATAAAATTGACATACATTGTGAAAACAGCATGAATAAGTTGCACCAGAAAATGGAAATCATCAAGCATTATATCTTGAAATATCAGTATTTTCTAGCAGAAGATATACTTGAAGAGCACAGTGCAACATAACACATAATGTAGAACCCCAAACAAAGCAATTACGGGACATGTGTGCAGCAAACCTGCTTAATTTCCGGAGGAGCTGGAACCTCAAGTTCCAAATCTTCCCTTTCCTCAGGATTATTGCCAACAGCTTCATCATCATCGGTGAAAATTTCTTCATGCTCCCAATCATCACCTACAACAAAGGGAGGGACAACTATAAATAAATGCAGACATGGTTATAATGGACTTCATCAAGTGCCCCTTTCATGTTTACAGAAAGAAGACATCAAGACAAGACTTAAATTTCATTTAACAGAGAGAGCACAGGATATGATCAAGCTCGCTGCAATGTAAGAACCCCCTCTGAGAACCTATTCTCATGCATGTTAAGAAAAAAATGCAAGTGCTAGACATTAAAGCACCTCACATCACATGAAACAAAAGGAAGCCAATTGATATGGCTTCCCCAATGGATGACCAAACATAGAACTAACAAGTAAAGCCAAACCTATTAAGTAATCAAGTACTTTACGAAAGAGATGGCTAATGACCATTAAGTTTCATGAGATACATAAAAAAAGACTGTAAAAAGGACGCCCCATTATACCTATACATGCATCATCTTGCCATGGCAAGTAGGACCATCGTGAATTTCACTCTTCTGAAACTTTGTGGAGATAAATAATTGTATTGGGTATTGATGATTGAGAGGTTAGCAAGGAAGAAAGATGATTGTGTTCATATCACCCCAATGGTATTGGGTATCAGTTATTGAGGTTAGCATGGAAGAAAGGAAATCGTGCTCATGATTTATTGTTTATAAAGCAAAATTGAGAAAAGAATAACTGCCTACCCTTCTCGACATCATCATCGTCCAAGTCAGCATCAGCTCCCCTTGCAACATCATCATCATCATCATCACCACCTTTTTTGTTCAGTCTATTTTTCCTGGCTAACTCTTCTTCCTCATCCTCCTCACCTTTATCTGAGACATTTCCTTCACCATCATCATCATCACCAGCCTTTTTCCGTCCCTTCCCACCCGTCACACCATTATCCTTGTCAAATCTCTCCACCTCACCAAATGCAGCAGCTCCATTATTTGCAGCTTTCATCATCCATCTTTCATATCCATCTGCGGTCTTTTTCCTATTCTTAATCTTCTCTTCAGCTTCCTCCAATGTAAGTTGCTTGTATTGTGCAACCTTGTTGAAGTTGAACCTAAGAGATATTATCAAAACAACCTTATTTTGATATGTAGACGGACAAAACGATTGCAACCATAATTGGTAATTATGAAAAGCTCTTCTAAGTATTTATGTCAAGACTACTAGTTTAATTAATGATTAACTCTACACTCAATTTAATTAATAAACAAGTGAAACATATGCAAATGGACGACAATCAATTGCAACTCTCCTGCAGACCCAAATATGAATACATTTGCAGTAATGATGATCTAAAAATGTTCCCCTTTTTCCAGGATTGTCACTATTAAGTTTTTGCATAGATTATGATCATTTGACATTGCCTAATTGCTCTTTGTAGTCTTGTCACATTTTAATTTTCATTTATATTGATCTAAGAACATTTATTACCTAACCTATTTCATTCTATGCTTACTGTGGTTATTTGTTGATTTTGGATATATAAAAAAACTGGAGGACAAATATTCTTACAGAGCTATCAATCCCATTTACTTTTTGCCTTCCTTCACTATTGTTCAGAACTTTAGGTAATATGGGTAGCACTTAGATCTTATTGCATATACTAACGGTTAATAGTGATGATTGATGAACCACAAACCGAAAATAGCTGGCCAAGCAGGCATACCAAGAACCAGCAGGAATAGCAGAAAACTCCTTTCCTTGCCGCATTAGTAGGTAGTATGTTGCAGTTTGTGCACCTTCAAGATGACCCTGGTACTGAGACTGGCCAGTTTCATCCTCCAAGACCCAAGGTTTGTTCTTGTACTTCTCCTACGTAAACAAAATTTAATGTAATAAGAACAACTGATAAACCCAAAGAATACACTGAACCCTACAAACTGAATCAATGTCAGTTCATCAAACATCTCACAACTGTCTTAAGTTCGAGCAGATTCATAATTAAGAGAAAAGAAAAAACACAAGAACTTGGAGTATTTCAAGTGCAATGCACACACCAAAACTCTGTTACAAAGGGAATGAAAAAATTGAATTGAATTGAACTGAATTACCCGCAAGGTATCAGAAAGTTGGCGTCCTTGTAGTCCTTCCTTGTGAAGAGACCACTTATTTTCAGCATTTTTCTTTTTCGAAAAACATGGCAACCCAGTTACAAATCTACCAATGAAGTAGTTCTTGTCGTTGACAGTACTCGCACGAACATTATACTCCTATTTCAGGAACAGCCAAAAAATACATAAATCAGTACTCTATTTTTCTCCAGAAGATAGATATAATATATGCATATAACAAATAGAGAGAGAGAGAGAGAGAGAGAGAGAGAGAGAGAGAGAGAGAGAGAGCGAACTCGAATTAAGCGAGTGACGATGGCGCCACATTCAAAGCATTTGGCGCGGTTCTCAGCCATGGTTTTGCCACAGGACAGGCACAGAGTCATGTGCTTGCAATTACTTCCGTATAATTCCGACGTCGATCCACATCCGCTGCACGAAGATCTCAGCGTCAAATCGGCCGACATTTTCTCTCCTTCAAAACCACAAAATTTACCAGAGAATATTACAACGGTCAGAAAAGCTAGCTAGGGTTTTAGATAGTCAAACTAACAATTCAACAATTCAATTACCTTTTAATTCAGAACGAGACTGAAAACAAACGATGTCCGAGTTTCGATTATAAATTTGATTTGAAAGTTTGTTTGGTTCTTATAGGTTTTCTTGTGTTTCGTTGTGGGATGTGATTTAGGGGTGGATGGAAGACTAACGAGGAAGAAAAATGTATGCGCTTTCTGGCAGGTGCCGCAGAAGTCGTGATCTGCTACAACAGACGTGTTGGTGGTCCCGCAAATTAGTTATGATACCGCTCTAACGCCGATGCCTAAAATGTAAATGGCCTGTGGTTTTGTTTTCTTGGTCCGACGTCCAAACTGAAAACAAAACCCAATTTGCCTCTTAAGCTCAAGCCCATTCAGGCCCGGCCCACGTTTGACCAATAATCCCAAGGAGTCATTCTATGATGAGGGCCTTATACATGACATTTATGTGAGGTCATATGTCTTAATTATTGGATCAAATTAACGAATTTGATCAAACAGCTAACTAATTTGATTCAACGATTAAGAGATAGAATTTCACCTAAGGGCTATATATCTTCACTATAGAATTCTTGTAATCCCAAGACCCCAATAAAGTTCAGTACCATATTTATAGACCTTTTATAATGAGGGGCTATATTAAGGGGTGTGTTGAGAGGTTCAATGCAACCGTCGAATAATGACTATTAAATACCTCTTCATTATAAGCCCCATGCCAAATTCACGCCCCAAATAGGAACGACACTAGTGCCTCGTTTGGTTCATGGGAAAGGAAACTTTGGGATGAGAAATCAATTGATTTCCCATGTTTAGTAAGTCAGGCATGGGAAATCGTTGCCTAGCACATGGGAAAGTATGGGGGGAAGTGAAGTCATCCTCCCTCATTATGTTTTACTTTTCCTTCTCATAGGAAAGTAAGGCTAGCATTAAATGCATATTTTTCTGACTAATTTGTCCTTACGGGTTATTCGCAGCAATGGTCCCTTAACTATACCCCAAGTTACACTTTGGTCACTTAACTCAAATATTAGTTGCAGAGGTCACTCAATTAGGTGTTTTGTTGCACCGTTAGTCCTACCGTTAAGTCTGTTACTTTTTCTATTTAAAATGATGATGTGGCAAGCATCTCTTAGATTATTGATGGGCAAATATGACTTTTCAGTTAAGATTATTTGTAGCAATGATCCCTCAACTATATTCGGAGTTACATTTTGGTCACTCAATTAGGTGTTGTGTTGCACCATTAGTCCCTACTGTTAGAGAGACTTGACGGTAGGACTAATAGTGCAACAAAACACCTAATTGAGTGACCTCTACAACTAATATTTGAGTTGAGTGACCAAAGTGTAACTTGGGGTATAGTTGAGGGACCATTGCTGCGAATAATCCTTGTCCTTGCTAATAATTTATAATTATAGTTTTATCAAACAACTATGGTATTCCTTTTTTATTTTTTAATTCATGACATATTTTTAATATGGGTAAAATTGGGAAACTAAACAAAATTAGCTTTCCATTCCTACTCAAAACAAACATGGGAAAAAAAATAAAGTAATATTTACAAGTTACTTTCCCGGCATTACCAAACATGGGAAATGAATCACTATTTCTCATCATTTGGGAAATGACATAGAAAATGATTTCCCATCAAATTCATTTCGTGAACACCAACAGGGCTTATGGGTCTCTTTCTGCCCTTCTATGGTGGTGCTAGACTCTGAGGCGGCAGCTATGGCTGCTGGTTGTTAGCTTGTTTCTATTTGGTGTGTTTTGTTTTGCTTGTAATGTTGTTGGGCCTCATTTAAATGTCTTTATCCTCGCACGTAAATGAAGCTTCCTCTTGGAAGTGAAGCAGCCCTGGAGGTCTGTATTTTGGCAGTCTTCCCACAGTAGTAAACATGCGATACCAACATCCAAAATGCGAAGTCCACCTCTGTGACCCATTAGCTCGGGTAGGTAAATTCCTCCTCATCCATTCAATTTCTTAGAGGATTACATTTTCAAATTTAAGCTACACCAACCTGCTCCTTTTATTCCTCAAATTTGACAAATACCGAAGATATAAAATAGAGGGGAACTATTGAAATGGACTATGCGACTCCAGTCCTACTTCTCTAAAAATCTTCTCTCTTTGGTCTACATTTGATGGTCTCTTTGTTGTTCAGTTGTTGCGCTCTTATACAAAAGTGGGTAATTGTGTGATTGACCACATCTACAGGGAGTAAAAAAAAAGAAGTTGGTTGACTATTTAGTGAAGGGAAGCTATAATTTTGATTTGGGGTTCTTCGTGCTTGACGAGATTCCCAAATGGGTTGCGGCTACCTTTGATTATGATTTGTTAAGAGTTCCTAGAACTTGTACTATCTTTATTATTTGATTTTTGTGTAATTTGGGATTAATGCCCCCATTTCAAACAAAAAAAACATGAAAGAAAAAATTGAAGGAGGTTGGATGTGAAAATGACCAAAATATTCTTAAAATAAAGTCACATGTATGCCCACGTAACTTTACTCTACTTAATAGATTTATGGATGAAATTGGACGATTTTGACGGTGGGGTGACATTGGCTAAAAATATAAATTCAAATCCTTAATTAAAAACAAAATCAGATAATAAATTGAAAATACGGATGTTCAGATAGCAATTCACTAGTGTAGTTAAATGTAAGGCCAAAATTGAAAAGAAAATCCAATTTGCTTATAAATCCCAAGCCAGCCCCAGGCCAATCCGGGTTGGGCCCATTACCAGGTCTGCATAGGAGCGTAGATCAAGTGCACCGTTTTGAAAGATTGGTAGGCAGCTACCCACATGACTCAAAATTAGGACCGATAATCCCAAGTCCCTAACCAACCTTCCACACCAAATTAATAATCCCGAATAAAATATTACTATTTTATCCTTAAAAACTGAGAGAAAACCAGCTCTACTTGCTCTTGCTTCTATGTAAATTAACACCTCAGTCTATCTTCTTCACTGCAAGCTCCGCTCTGCCATCTACTTTGTCCGAAATTTTCAACAGCTCAACGACGGCGTTTCCAGCATGGCTCTGAAGTCGTTCATCGAAGTCCACCCCAGCTCGCACTTCCCCATACAGAACCTCCCGTACGGAGTCTTCAAGCCTGAACCAGGTTCAGTGGCTCGACCAGGCGTGGCAATCGGTGACTACGTCTTGGACCTCTCTGCAATCGCCGCAGCTGGTCTCTTCAACGGTCCGATCCTCAATAACTCCGCTTGCTTTCACGAGGTCCGTTTGATCATCAATTCCATCTTCACTATAATTGATGATCAATGCAGTAATTAATTGCTCTGTTTTGGTTGTTAGCCTAATTTGAACAAGCTATTGGCATTGGGACGGCCTGCTTGGAAGGAAGCGCGTGCTACGCTTCAGAAACTATTGTCATGTATGTATCTTTATTTATTTATTTATTCAAGTAATTAGGTTTAGTTTATACTTCATTAAGTTAATAACTAAGCTTCATTTGGTTAATTATTGGTGCAGCTACAGAGCCATCATTGCGTGACAATGAAAGTTTAAGGCAGAAATCACTTATTCCACTGGTATATGAGAAATTATATGGTTTTGAATATATGATACTTTTAAGCTTAGATTTTCCCCCTTTTTCTACATATTTATTTATTTATTCGTCTCTCTTTATGTGGATCAATGTTTAGAGCAAGGTAGAAATGGTTCTTCCTATTGCCATAGGGGACTATACGGACTTCTTTTCATCCTTGCATCATGCAAAGAACTGTGGAACAATATTTCGTGGACCACAGAACCCGATTCCACCAAACTGGTATGTGGATTTTGAAAAACGCATAGAACATAAGTTCTTTTTCACTTGTAATATTGTTTTTACAAGTCCAGGAAGTCTGAATATTAATTTATGTCCAGGTTCCACCTTCCAATTGCATATCATGGTCGAGCTTCTTCAATTGTTATCTCTGGAACGGACATTACTCGACCCCGGTCCGAATTTATTTATCTATTGTTGCTTTTAGGCTCATTGAGTACGCAGGTTGAATGGAATCTTATATTATACAATTTTTATTTATTTTATCACAGAGGTCAAGGCCCTCCTGCTGGAAACTCTCCACCACCTTTCGGTCCCTCAGTGAAGCTAGACTTTGAGCTCGAAATGGTTAGGCTTTCTATGCTCTAGTATAGCCTTTAGTGCTGTAGAACCTCATAATTTTGGCTATGTTCATAACTCGTTGTATTTATTATGTTCTGCCGACTCTCATTTTGCTTGTAGGCTGCTATAGTTGGTCCTGGAAATGAGTTAGGAAAGCCCGTGGATGTTAATGAAGCAGCAGATCACATCTTTGGACTTGTGTTGATGAATGACTGGAGTGGTATGCTTGCTTCTTGCTTCTGTAGGTTCTTCTCATCCTTCATATTTAACTTTTGGTTATACTTGATAAGAAGTTGGTTTTGACAGCTAGAGATATTCAGGCATGGGAATATGTTCCCCTTGGGCCTTTCCTTGGGAAAAGCTTTGGTAAGAACCGAAAACCATGACACCTCATTCTTACATTCCATTTCTGTAGCTTAGAGTACTGGATTTAAGCACTATCTCAGTCGGTTGACTGCAAGACTGACATTATTTTTGTGTAAATATGTAAATATTAGGGACTACAATATCCCCTTGGATAGTGACGCTAGAAGCTCTAGAACCTTTTTCTTGTGAGGCTCCCAAACAGGTGCTTACTCATATTTGCGTAGCACCATAATTTCCCAATTTTTTCTTTCTAATTGTGCGTGGATTTTTATTTATGTTATACATGCTGCGATTTGTAGGACCCCCATCCATTGCCCTATCTGGCTGAAAAGATCTCCAAAAATTATGACATTTCATTGGAGGTATCTTCCAGCTCGTTGGCACACTTGCTTCTTTCAGTTTATAAACATGTTTCTTTTATAATCTCCCTTGATGCATAAATCAATAATCATCCTTCTAGGCCTTATGAATTTTTTTCTTTTTAATGGTTAAGATTGTAAGTAGTTATATGCTCTTCCATTCTTGAGATGACGATGAAACTGCCTTTTATTGCAAGGTTCAAATTAAACCTGCTGGACAAGATGATTCACATGTGGTCACAAAGAGTAATTTCAATCATTTGTAAGGATTTCTACCCAATTACTTCCGCGACATATTTAATCTTTAGTTGGGACAAACCATTGAATAAGTTACCTAGCTTTCTCCGTCTTCCCTCAACAAAAACTATGCAACAGTGATCATAATAATGATGCCTACTCAGAGTTGGGACATCTCCTCTGTAGTAGTTTACTTGCAGTCTGGTATAAAGTGCTTTATATGCATTATTACCAAGCTTTCTTTGGTGCTGCACTTCCAAGGGGCATCATAAGTTCCTTGTAGCTTAGTTGAATGCTTAACAGGACGCTAAATAATCCAATGAAAGAAAATCCATGTTTTTATACTTTTTATTTGTTCTGGTGTGATCCTGTTATAATGTTATCTTAATTTCTGCAACTCGTATACAGATATTGGACATTGACTCAGCAGCTAGCACACCATACTATCAATGGTTGCAATTTAAGGCCAGGCGATCTCCTTGGAACAGGGACCATCAGTGGACCTGTACGGTTTCAGTTTGTTCTAATATATTCCTACATTCATATGACATTTTGTTTGAGTGAACTCCATTCATCACTTGTGTTTCACAACAGGAGCCAGAATCTTATGGATGCTTGCTGGAGTTGACATGGAACGGACAAAAGCAGCTGTCCTTAAATGGGACTCCTCGTAAATTCCTAGAAGATGGAGATGAAGTCATCATTTCTGGTGTTAGCAAGGTTAGTGCTTTCCGTATATTTGATCATGACGATATTGTGTTGTAAAATTTGCTCCATTTATCATGAAGCTAATTTATGTTTTCACATAGTTGGCGATTTCTGTTTAATCCAGCGACAGGATAAGCTTTACGTGCTTAGTTGTCTATCCCTTGTTGTGTTTGATATTTTCACTGTGCAAGTGTAGCATCTAATATGTTTCCGTTGCAGGGGAATGGTTACAACATTGGCTTCGGGACATGCTCTGGAAAGATTGTGCCTTCACCTCCTTGAAGACTTTTGCTTCTTCTTGTTGGAGCTGTGTGTCCCACTCACTCACTTTTCCATTGTCGTTATGTAATTCTTATTTTGACTTCACTCGGTGCTCAATGAATGTCGTACTATTTAGTGAATAATTCATTCCCCTCTCTCTCTCTCTCCCTCTCTTCACAAATGATTTTGCTGTTTACGCAGCAATTTTAGGAGGCTTTTGTTTTGCTGTTTTTTCTTTTTCGTCTGACACTATTAAGTAAAAAAGAGCATTCCTCCAAAAAGGGGGCGTGGGCGTGGGTCCCGTAAATTAACGGACGGGAAGACCGACGGGGTTGCTGAGCTGAGTGCTCACGCCACCCATGCAACACTGTTACGCGCCAAGACCATTCAAGAACCTCCTACAGTTCCGAAATTATTTCTTTTTATTTTAAAATTCACAGACGATTTTCATTTTTCACACTCAAAACTTTTAAATCATCATCCACACTACGCGCACAATACTAGTACTAGACTAGGTTTTTAGCGGAATATGAAACCCTCTCGCAGTCGCAGGCTCAGCTTCTCCTCCTCCTCCTCTTCCACCACCACCGTCACCTACACTCTCCACAATGACCAACCTGCCCCTCCCACCGCCACCGAAATTCCCATCCAGTCCTCTGCTACCCCAATTCCCATCACCGTTCACGTACCCCAATCCACCGCAGCCATCAAAATTCAATCCGCCTACCGGACCCACCTCATCCGCACTCTCTATAAAACAATCGCAGCCGTGCATTCCGAGGCCGACGAGTTCCAGCGCCTGATTCAACGGCAGGAAACGGTCGACGCCGTGAGGAGCAGCGAGCGGGAGAAGCTGAGGATGAACGAGGCGCTGATGAGGTTGCTGCTGAAGCTGGACTCCGTTCGCGGGGTGGACCCCGCAGTGAGAGAAGCGAGAAGAAAAGTGAGCCGTCGGATCGTGGGGTTGCAGGAGATCGTAGACGGGATTGTTTCAGAAGATGTTGATGGCTTTTGGGGATGTGGAGATGGTGGGTTTGTGAGGAACTGGGACGACGTCGTTGCGGAGATGGAGGAGGGTGTGTGCAGGGAGAGAGGGGGTGAGGAGATGGAGAGGTTTTGTGCTCAGTATCTGGGGTTTCGATGCTTACAGAGGTTTCTGCACGAGCCGTGATCCAGTGCGTGCGGCCACTGTGCCTAATATGTAATGTACAGACTGCATATGCACATTGCAAATTGTAATTGTTATGCAGTGTGCCTGTTATAGCTAGTCTTTCTAATCGTCTATTTATTTATCGTGAATAAAACCTCTTTGCTTGTAGTAGTTTCATGAAATTGAAACGCCTCAAAATTTCAGTCTTGGTCACATAGAAATTCTGATGTTTGTTGTGATGTTAGCTGTGATTCTTTGTCACAAAATGGATACTGAAATTGAAATTAATTCACAAACCATATAAAGAGATTTTTCAATAAGCTGGAGATACATAAAATTTGCGATAAGTAGAAACATACAGACACAGAGCTTCTTGGGAAGTCATCTATCTATGACATGCAGCTGCACTTGCAGCGCAACATGCATTTCTTGCAGTCAGAGAGCTTAGGTTTGCCACCAGAACCACAGTTACACCTCTTGACACAGTTGGCCCTTGAGCTTCCACCCCACAAGCATCGAGCCATACACCGCAGAACCGGCGTGCATTCTGGGCATCCAAACTTCATCTGATTAGCCACACAGTCTCTACACTGAATGCCGTCGGATGGGCAAGCCAGTGCTGGGAACACAAACAACCACAAAAGCAGCATCATCAGTGGCACAGCAGCTTGTGTAGAAGCCCTTTTCTCCATGATCTGCTTCTGAAATGAGTCGTAGAAGCCTTGCTAAGTGATTTATATTCTTGTTTGTTGCATTACATGCATGTAGAATAGGGCTTTCAGCCTCATTGAACAACTACCTCATTTAGTGCCATTGAATGCCACGTCTTGGTTCGCACAACGTTTTAATCTGCACGTATTTCTATGTCTGGTCTCTAGAGTGCACCACATCACCAGCTACTAGTGCTCAGTTAAGGTCGGCACAAAGAAAGTAATTTTGGAGTCGGTCAATGAGCTATTATTATGGTGTGTTGATCCAGATTCCAGATCCATGCTCTAGGATAACTACTTGCACCAGTACACAAGACAAAACCGCCCCTTCTGAGTAAATGTAGAAGACTTTGACGATTGTTTCCTCGTAACATTTTTTGAGAAAGACAATTTCATTAATCAATCGAAACTGAATAGTACAGCTAGTAAAAACATGGCCTCATTAAAACCATCTCGAAGAAAATCACGTGAGATAAAACTTTGGGATAGGAAAGAGTGCCACGCTTGCTAATTACAGAGACAAATCAATATTATAAAGAAAGACAATCCTTGAGCCATGGGGACCCCGACTCCAGCCAGTATGAGAGATCTCTGTCATGTAACCTAAACTTGGCAATCCGATGAGCCACCTTATTAGCAAGGCGAGGGATATGCCGAACAGTCACCGACGGATTATGGTGCAGCAGCCTCCGGATTTCCTCCACTAGACCCCCCTTCGGTAGCAAACCAGACATCTCCACTATTGATCATGTTTACAGCATTCAGACAATCGGATTCAACTATCAGAGGTGTAAAGGAGGCATCAATCGCAAAAAGAAGGCCAGCCTTCAACGCGTATAATCCTGTCGCAAGGATGGAGACCATACCAGGCGCCCGCATCGCCACGGCTCCCTCGAGGTTACCATCAGAGTCACGTATAATATAACCAACACCCCGAATTCCTTCTTTCAACATTATGTGTGTAAAATACACGTGTCACAGACTGAATAGGAAAGGCGAGAGGGAAGGTAGCTAGCCCAATTCCTTTTCAGACCACCATTCGAGAGAAGAAGCTTCCAGTTCTTACACTGCCTTCATACAATCTAGAGTTTTCATGCACATATACAAACCAATGAGAGATGAGCTAGACACTCAAGATCGACTTTTTATTTCACATCGATTAAAAAAAAAAAGAAAAAGAGCAGAGTTACATACATACAAATTGGTCTATCTACGACCGAAAAATAAAAATACAGACTGTTCTATCACCCTGTTTTCCAAGGATGAAGGTGAATCAAACAAATATATTGGGAGAAGGCAATACAACAACCAATCCCAGGTCTCTTAAATTCCGACCAACTCTCTTCCAAAATTATACATCTAAATCCCGAATGGGAAGTCTGAAACAATGACGTGTGACCCAATTCTGCATGAACAGATTCCTCAATGTTTCACCTCACTCTCCTTCACTGAGGATTGGAACAATGAGTGGTTTCATCTGTGCAACGTATACAATTGCCCACCTAACAAGTATTGAAAAGAGCACGGCAAAGTCAATATCCAAGTGAGCAAGTTCGCAACAAAACTAAAATAAAAGATCAAAGGGAAAACATACATCATCCAACAGCACACTACTGCTGTGATCACCAGTGTAAGATGGAGCCTGCAGAGGAGCAACATTACATTAGCTTAGCTGCCAGAGGATTTGAAAGGAAGCCCCCACTGTGGGAAGGTCCAAAAGTTTTCCAATCTCAATCATGCAAACAAAATTTCAGCAGTAAGTACTAGATGAAGATGTTGAGTAAACATTAAAGCAACAATGCCATTTCTCATTTGATGTAGATGTAGATGATTAGGATCAAAACTATATTTTCCACAGAGATTCAGGCTAATAATAGAACATATTTCACACACAAGTATACCCAATTAATCTAAAAATTCAAGGGGATCTCCTTCATGTGTCTAACTAGAACTCTCACTGATATGATATCCTTAGATGTAACATGAAAACCACAATGATCACGGTCTTCCTCTCGATATAAACCCGACTTAGCACAATATTTCACTCTTTAAATCAACACGACAGGGCCATATTTCTTATTTTCTTTTCCAACAATCCCATGTGTTAGAATTTTCCCCATAATGTTTTGATGCAACAACACGAGAGGCACTCAAAATCGAGGATACGCTAAAACGGACTACAAACGTGTTTTATCCATTAACTTAACTGGCATATAAACTATAACAGTTTCGATCTGATCATCCCTAATCTCCAATTTTCTTTCATCAACTGTGTCCAAATTAACATTCAGACTTACTACCACTCCATTATTGAATTAACAACTGGAAACAAAATTAAAAAGAAAAAAGCTTTGAATTCATATGATAAGGTTTTGCATTGTGGAATAAATGGAAGAGAAAGCAAAGTAGCAGAGCATGTAAGACATACAAATTGGCCGAAGCGCCTCTACCGCAGCAGATTCTGACCATAAGGGAAGCAATTACGCCCACCATTGCAAAGATTAGAGTTGTAACCACAAAACCCATTACGCTTTTATTTGATTCCAACCCTTTTCTTTAAAGCAATTAAATCCGCAAACAGTATCAGTTGATCTGCAAAACCATAATTTTACAGATCAGAATCCAATTGGATGTCAATGAGCTAAAACTCTAATTGGATCTTCAACATATTCTAAATAAAAATATGAAAGATAAAACACAGCAAGAGAGAAAAAAGGAAGGTTCTTCTTACCTTGAATGATATGATTATCTTCCAAAAACAAACAAAGCTGTACGTTGCCTGAGGCTCTCTCCAAGCTCTGGTCTTGCTGTGATGGGGATGAAACAGATTGGGATTTAGTAGCTAATAAGCTACTGCCGCGTCAGCGTAACTTTTATCAATAGTAACCCTTCAGGGTATGTGGGCCCTTCAGGGTATGTGGGCTCAGAATTTAGAGCAGTGGGACCAGAGTGGGCTTAGTTATGGTAGTTACACGAGCCCTATAACACATGGACCATTAATCCCCTTGCCATAATTGGTTAGGAAAAACTTTGCCTTCTTCACTGTAGGAACTCTTACTTTTACGTTAATCACAGTTAGAGATTTGTATGCGTATTTTTAATGAATTAATTTTATATACGTATCAAACTATGATTTATTGGAACTTGTTGTGCGGGAAGTAGTGTTCCTGTTGTCCCGGAAAAAGGTTAAATTTTGTTTTGTTTTGTTTTCTTGTTTGGCGGGGTTATTAGAGTATCTTTTACTTTTACGACTCTCTGGTGTCACAAAAACAAACAATTAAATTGACTCCAAATCCAATAGCAATGGTTGTATGGCATATGGGTTAACTTTTATCCATGCCTGTGCTGAGGTGTCAAGACTGTTGCGTTAATCATGGGTGTTAGTTTGTATTAGTTGTTATAATAATCACGTGTATCTTTCAGTTAGTTAGGAAGAACTAGCTTAACTACTAAGCAAAGCCAAAGTATAAAGGACTCTTGCTACTGTAATATTCATTAATGCAGTAAAAGAATTATCAGATAATACTCTTTTTCTCTCTGATTCTTTGACTCTTCTCCTTCTTCTCAATCCTTTCTCATCTGTTAACAGCCTGGTGTTGGAAGCAATTGCATATGGATACTTTAATTTCTATACCTGACTCTGACTGACATCCATCCATCCACTTTTTGGTTTTTGCCTTTTTAGTCCACGAAGTTGAAAATGCTTGTGTCGGAAAACTCTGAATTCCAAAGAGTAGCGAGCGGCTGCAGTTATTTCTTGTGGCTCTTTGACGAAACCACAATTAGAGTTGTTAAATCAAATTTAGATGCATAAATAAATAATCATTATTACTATTAGACTAGACCAGCAGCAGAGTCTAACACGTGAATTACTGGCATCATTCGATCATGACTGAAAAAAAATCAAAAGCAGAGACAACTTTATAAAGACCATTTATCACAGAGGACAACGCTAAAGTGCGCGAAGCTTCAAATGAAATGTTCTGGTCCCACCATGCAAAAGTAGCCACGGGAAGAAAATGATGTCAAGAGAAAACTTGACTGACTTTGATTGATGCACACAAATAACGTAAAGTTTAATTTGCATTTTGGATCTTTTTTTATTTAATAAGACTGGGATTATTGCTCTGTAATTAATCCCCTACAATACTCTACTCATTCAGTATTTACCAACTACGCTTAATTAGGGAGAATTTGGGTTTAACAAAGTTGCTAACATTTTTCATAAACTCGGTAAAAGCCACATATTCTCTGTATGCCATCACGTCCGCTTCACACCGCACCAACAGAGACGGCAAAAACAGCCACAGCCCCGTCACCACCACAAAAGTCATTGCTAACGGCCCTGACACGGCCGCAGGCAACCGCCATTTACCGTCAAACGCCTGCTTGAGCATAATCTCAACGGCCAAACACACCCCGTGGAGGAGAAAGAAGCACGTGAGCTCCCACGTGGGCTTGGTTCGTCCAATGTAATAGAAGATCAGCTCATGCATCACCGCCGACACCAAAAAGGACGCCAGCACAGCTGGCAGCGAGGCCCACTTGTTCCCGATCACTCGGCTGGAGATGCTCCGGACGGGGTCGTATACGGTAGGGTGCAGGATTCTACTGACCATGATGTTCCACCTTCGTCCCCAGAAGTCCTGGAGTGACGTGGCCAGATAAGCCTCGTCGAACTGCGGCTCGAAATCGACACCGAGGAAGGCTTGAGCCAAGGAAGCAACCAATGCCAGGACAAGTTCAAGGCCAGTGTACATGTAGATTGAGTAGAGGAAGAGTATGATTTTTGGGTGGATATATTGTTTGTTGTGGAAAACGTGTAGAGATGTGGCAAAGATTAGAGCTTTGATCGCATAGTTAAAAGGAGATTTCCCGCCTTTTGGGGCAGATGCTGGGGACCCTGATTTTATTTTGTTCTCAACTTTTCGGAATTTGATTGGAAGGCAAGCCAAGGGGATGAAATGGGAGATGCAGATGGGTGGGGTGGTGGAGAGAGGGCCTTTGCCATAGGCAAAGAGGAGGAGCTTGAAGTTGGCAAGCCAAGCAAGAAAGAAAGAGGAAGGGCCTCCAAGGAAAATGGTGGTGAGATTGAGAGGAAGGAAGAAGAAGAAAGATATGACTGGAAGTATGGCAAGGAGCCTGGTTAAACCAGGAGAAGTGAGCTTACCTATGGTGTGACAGTAGGACAGTGAAGCCACAGCTAAGATCCATACCATGATGAAGTTGGGTATTTCTCCTTCCATTTTTCTTTGCTTGCTTAAATTTGATTTCTTAATTGTGTCTGTGGTGGTGAGAGATATTTGTGAGAGGTTTTGAGTTTGAGATCGATGTACTTAGAGAGAGAGAGAGAGAGAGAGGGTCTTGCAAAAGGGGGGCCTATTTTGGTATGCATGAATTGGGTGGCTGCCTGGCGTGACTCGTGGTTGAAAACAAGTCGAATTCCATAAACCGAATGCCGTTGGGTAATGTTTCAAGAGGTTCTTTTCATTTTTAGAGAACAAAAATGAGGCAAAAACACATTCGGTGGCCCAAATAAAAAAACACCGAGAATGTTTTCATAAAATGAAAACAAGTTTATGTGTACTTGTAGAAAACAGAAAAAAATTGTTTTCATTCTCGTAGAAAACGTTTTCATAAAAATAACTCACATATTATTATTTCAAATTATACTACCAGACACGTTTTCATTGTTTTTGTTTTCTGAAAATATTTTTTAATTAATCTACCAGACTCATTTTCATTTCTTGAAAATGCAAATTCCTTTTCTTGTTTTCATTCTATGAAAATATTCTCATAAAACATTATCCGAAAACGTTACCAGGACGGGAAAGATGTAGGGTATGTGCTATTAATTGCTAGAAACCAATTATATTAACACCCATTGTTAATGATGACAAATTGTTTTAATTCATTTTGGAAGCAAAAAAGAAAGACAGATAATCGTAAAGGGGAACAAAAATATTGGATTAATTAGATAGGACATGTTAGCTTGGTTTGATTAGCTTCCCAATTGATCTAGTTAATTAGTCAGTCCAAGTTCCAACCATGGGTGCCTGCCAGTCAAGGTACGCACAACTTTCAGAGAGGAGAATTTTGAACTTTGAATTTTTCACTATTATAATTTTGAATAATTAAGGCTACTTCCATCACTTTAATCCTTGGTATAATTCAAAGATGCATTGTTGTTGCAATTAGTGAATCATGTTCTTTTATGATAACATTTTTTTGTTTAAACTTTTCTGAGAACATTGAAACCAACTTGCATCATAAGAAGAAAATAATTAAAATAAAAAGTTCTCTATCTCATGTTTGCATGTTCATTTAAAAAAGTGTTAAAAGTTGAATGTAATGTAACTGTAAAATAATGTCTAACAGCTACAAGTCTTCTGGTACGACGAGGTGCTTCTCGTTTTTTTATCTATAATTTTTTTTAAAAATTTATCTCGCTTCTTTTATAACTTTTCAACTTTGAACAACTTATTATTTTATATATGAAGAGACGTCTTGCTTTGATTACAAGAGAAGCGATGCTTTTATGAATGGAAAAAAGAAAAAGAAAAATAGTTTTCTCACTCCCCTTTTATCCACCTAAACTCTTTTGTGTTTAGAAAAATGGAATTTAAGTGGATAAAAAAGAAGTGGGAAAATCAATACCAAAAAATAAACATTCCCAACTGATATCGTTATACACAATTTACTGGTTCTAACTAGTCATCAGGACTAACAACATTGTTTCATAAGAAAAAAGTCATGACATCAATTTGCCAATTACAGTACAGCAGAAATATTCATAATCAAAGTTATAGATAAGCACAATCCCATTCAAAGTAACTCACTTCTTCAGTTCCAGCAGTAGGCAAAGATATCTCAGCCACTAAAACAACATCACATTGCATAATAAGTTGGGCCCTCCGTTGAAAAGTTTGTTCACCTATATTCACACTTATAACATTCTGAGTGATCAAATCAGTTGTCTTTCTCGCCGCGCCAATCCTGACCACAGCAGGATTCCTCAAGTACTTCCTAGCAAGCCGCTCTACAGCAGGCGGCATTGTGGCACTGAACATATAAGTGGTTCTGTAAATCTTCTTCTCATCAAGCTCTTCGTCCTCATTCTCATGTATAAAATTGCTGGAAGGCATTGCATCTAAGACCCCCACAAGCGATGCTTTTGCAGGAAAAAAAAAAAAGGGGGTTAAGTGGGCCGGGCTCAGGCCACGGGCCAGCCCAGTCCATTGGACTTCATTTTTTGATTCACCCAAGTTTTTATGTTGTGCCGAGCACGGCCCACTAATATTCGTGCGTGTGTCGTGTCGTGTCTCATTTAAACGGGCTGAGCTCGTGCCGTGTTGGGTTAGCCCGTTTCGTTTGACACATCTACTCTAAAAGCAAAAGCACGACCAACATTCTTGAAAAAAGCAGTAACAGCCGCATACTCCTCAAGAGTAACAATAATAACAATAAGAGTAATGTTATTTAGACACACAAGATTGACCACATTAGTTAACCACCTCATGTATAACAATAATAACAATAAGAGTCCTGCTTATATATACTGTTGGGTTGCAGTATCATGTAGCCCTTCAGGGTATGTGAGCACATAATTTAGAGCAGTGGGACCAGAATGGGCTTAGCTGTGGCAGTTACCCAAGATTACATTGCATTCGCCTTGACGTTGGGCCTCATAAGACATGGACCATTAATACCTTCCCCTTGCCACAAATACTTGCCATTATTGGTTAGGAAATACCCTATTTTTATGCTAATCAAAGAAGGAGGGAAGCAGTGTTCATGTTGGCCCGGCAAAAGTGGTGGTCATGTGCGAACTAGTTGTGTGGGAAGTAGTGTTCCTGTTGTCTCGGCAAAAGGTTAAACTTTGTTTTGTTTTCTTGTTTGGTGACCGTGTGGTTATTATTAGAGTATCTTTTCCTTTTAGGACTCTTTGGTGTCACAAAAACAAACAATAAAATTAATTTTGGCAACTTATGCTCCAAATCCAATAGCAAAAGTTGTTTCTATAAATGTGTTGCATGGCATATGATATTATGCATGCGTGGACCGTGGTGTTGGAAGCAATTCATCATTCCATCATGGCAAAAAATGCAAAAGCAGAGACAATTTATTTCATTTGATTTGGACAACAATAAGGCGCCCTTTTCATCATAAAGCTTCAAATTAAAAGTAACCGCGGGAAGAAAATGGTATGAAAAGAAATTTAGACGACTTTGATTGATGCACACAACACAAATAACGTAAAGTTTAATTTGCAATTTGGATCTTTTTCCTTTAATTTAATAAGACTGCGATTATTGCTCAGTGTTATACTAATTAATCCCCTACAATAATGAATGTGCAATACTCTACTGATTTAAGAGAGAATTGGCTTTAACAAAGTTGCTAACATTTTTCATAAACTCGGTGAAAGCCAGATATTCTCTATATGCCATCACGTCCGCTTCACACCGCACCAACAGAGACGGCAAAAACAGCCACAGCCCCGTCACCGCCACAAACGTCATTGCTAACGGCCCCGACACGGCCGCAGGCAACCTCCATTTACCGTCAAACGCCTGCTTCAGCATAATCTCAACGGCCAAACACACCCCGTGGAGTAGAAAGAAGCACGTGAGCTCCCACGTGGGCTTGTTCGTCCAATGTAATAGAAGATTAGCTCATGCATCACCGCCGACACCAAAAAGGACGCCAGCACAGCTGGTAGCCGCGCCCACCTGTTCCCGATCACGCGGCTGGAGATGCTCCGGACGGGGTCGTATACGGTAGGGTGCAGGATTCTACTGACCATGATGTTCCACCTTCGTCCCCAGAAGTCCTGGAGTGACGTGGCCAGGTAAGGCTCGTCGAACTGCGGCTCGAAATCGACACCGAGGAAGGCTCGAGCCAAGGAAGCAACTAATGCCATGACAAGTTCAAGGCCAGTGTACATGTAGATTGAGTAGAGGAAGAGTATGATTTTTGGGTGGATATATTGTTTGTTGTGGAAAACGTGTAGAGATGTGGCAAGGATCAAAGCTTTGATCGGATAGTTAAGAGGAGATTTCTGGCCTTTTGGGGCAGATGTTGAAGAGCCTGATTTTATTTTGTTCTCAACTTTTAGGAATTTGATTGGAAGGCAAGCCAAGGGGATGAAATGGGAGATGCAGATGGGTGGGGTGGTGGAGAGAGGGCCTTTGCCATAGGCAAAGAGGAGGAGCTTGAAGTTGGCAAGCCAGGCAAGAAAGAAAGAGGAAGGGCCTCCAAGGAAAATGGAGGTGAGATTGAGAGGAAGGAAGAAGAAGAAAGATATGACTGGAAGTATGGCAAGGAGCCTGGTTAAACCAGGAGAAGTGAGCTTACCTATGGTGTGACAGTAGGACAGTGAAGCCACAGCTGAGATCCATACCATGATGAAGTTGGGTATTTCTCCTTCCATTTTTCTTTGCTTGCTCAAATTTGATTTCTTAATTGTGTTTGTGGTGAGAGATATTTGGGAGAGGTTTTGAGTTGGAGATGGATGTACTTAGAAATAAATAAATAAATATATATATATTAGAGAGAGAGAGAGATTAATTGCTAGAAACCAATTATATTAACACCCATTGACATTGTTAATGATGACAAATTGTTTTATTCATCTTGGAAGCAACAAAGAAAGACAGATAATAGGTGTTGACGGAGGGAGGAAGAAGAACGTTTTAATATTTTTACTATTTTAACCTAAGTATTATATTTATTTCTTATAATAATATTACATGCAGTAGCCTACCCAAGCCCAGGGCACCGCCCCTGCCTTCATCTCTTCCTCCTTAAAACTAACCCAAGTTAAAGAAAACCAAGTTAAAAGGAGTTGAAAGAAAAAAGAAAGAAAAGATAGACGTGTTGTTTTGTGAAGAAGCCACGTTAGTTATTAGGAGGAATAGCTCCTGATATATCAGGAGCCAAGTATTGTCCTTAGTGGACTTAGAGGTCTCATTCATTCACTGTACAACCTTCGAAGTTTGAAGCAAGCAGATGTCTCGTTCATTCATAGTTGACACAAACAAAAGGAGATCTTCAAAAAAGATTGTACATACATACATACATATGTACATACAGCCAAAGAGATTAATAAAATAAAATCAATTCCCAGCAACGGTTCAACAATTCTTTTTTCACTGTGTAGTCTACCTCCATTCCATGCGAAGATTCAAAGTTGGAAGGCGGTCCAAATTTCCACCTCTTGATTTAGATTTACTTTAGAAATATAATAACTGGGTGCTTCCACATGTTTCTGGTACACAAACAAAAACAATTTCTACTTGCTAGCTACTCACATCACAGATCCTGTTAATTCTTTCCTTTCCTATCTACCAAATTCCAAAGACTTAACAACCGTCCAAAAATGGGTATCTCTCACACCGATTTGAGCCATGTAGTCGCTCGCTGTGTTCCTTCCACTTCCAATAGTTTAATCAATGAAAATCATAACCATTAACCACCCAAATTGAATTACTAATTAATTAAGCTGAGAAAAAGAATAAAAAAGGACAAGTGGTATTCATAGATTATTGCGTCAAGTCAAAGAACTTGAGCTAATTGGCCAAAAGATTCCTAGTCGTTTTTGGCTGATGGATTGGAGCACCGAAATCCTAGTCTTTGCATTGGGTTTCTTCCTTTCTTTCCATCTTGGTTGATGAATTTGGTACTTATTTTCCTTTCGTTTTTCTGCCTCTGCTGCTGCTCCGCCGTTTGTTGGTCCTTCTTTTTGTTTCATTTTATGTCAAATTCTTCATTCCGTGCTGTCCTGACTGAATAAACTCCACCGGCCATTCATTAATAGCCAGACAATATCTATTTGGTCGTGTGGCAACAACACAACCCAAGTAAATCAAAAAAGTTCCAACCTTAATAAGATCCAAAATAGCATTTTGGAGAAATATTAAGAGATCGTTTCATTTTGGCAGAAATGGAAATGGAGGGTGAGATTGGAAACTTCTTTAAGGTATGGCTCTCGGTCTTCTTATCTCTCTTCTACTGCTATGCATTTGGTAAGTTTGTACCAAAAGGTTTTCCAAGACTCTTGCTCATAATTCCAATTGTAGCCCTCTTCCTAGACCTTCCTCTTCACCTCTCCACCATCCATCTCGGAGGCACCACTGCTTTCTTCATTTCTTGGCTTGCCAACTTCAAGCTCTTGCTCTTCGCCTTTGGGAAAGGCCCTCTGTGCTCCGACCCTTCAATCTCTCTTCCCCGTTTTGTAGCCGTCGCTTGTTTACCCATCAAGATCCAACAAAACCCACCTCCAAAAACACCCCAATTCCAAACCTCAAATCATCAAAATGGCCACAACTCAAACACAAATGGGCATGCAACAACAAAACAAAACGCAGCTCCGAAATCCCCGTTCAACTACGCACTCAAAGGCCTGCTCTTGGCTCTGTTGGTAAAGGTATATGACTACACAGAGCACCTCCATCCAAACCTGATATGGGTCATGTATTGCTTCCACATATATTTTGCCCTAGAAATCATCCTCCTCATGGCTGCCGCTCTGGCTCGAGCCCTTCTGGGACTTGAGCTCGAGCCCCAATTCAACGAGCCCTACCTCTCCTCCTCCCTCCAAGACTTCTGGGGCAGACGATGGAACATTATGGTAACCAGCATCCTGCGCCCCACCGTGTACGAACCCGTCGTCGCGCTTTCGACGCGGGTGGTGGGGCGCAGATGGGCCCCGCTCCCGGCTGTGATGGGGACCTTCATAGTGTCGGCGATTATGCACGAGCTCATATTCTACTACCTGGGGCGGCTGCCGCCCACGTGGGAGATCTCGTGGTTCTTCCTCCTCCACGGGCTGTGTTTGGTGGTTGAGATCGCCGTCAAGAAGGCGATTGCTAAACGGAAGAAGTTTCAGGTGCCGAGGTTGGTGTCTGGGCCTTTGACCGTTGCGTTCGTGACGGGCACCGTGTTTTGGCTCTTCTTTCCTCCGCTGCTGCGGTTTAATGCTGACGTGAGGGCTCTTGGGGAGTACGCTGCTGTTGGCGCGTTTTTCAAGAATGTCGGTCGTGCTTTTGCATCTAGAGCCATGAACACAACAACAAGAAGCAACTGGTCGTAGCAGAAGACTTGTCGTTGTAGCTGTTTACATTATTTTACAGTTACATTACATACAACTTTTAACACTTTTAAATGAACATGCAAAAACATGATAGGGCACTATTCAGTCAATCGCATACATTCTCAAGTTAAGTTAATCAAACTAGTCGATACTTTTTAATTTAATTATTTTCTTCTTTTGATGCAAGTTGGTTTCAATAGTCTCATAAAGTTGTAAAAATAAACGAAAAGAGTTATCAGAAAAGAACATAATGTCGCCACCAATACGAAAAGAGTTACACAAAGGATTAAAGTAATGAAAGTAGGTCTTAATTATTCTAATAGGAAAAATTCAAAGTTCAAAATTAGGCACCCATGGTTGGAACTTGGACTGACTTAATTAACCAGGTCAAACGGGGAGCTAATCAAACCAAGTGTACGCGTCCTAATAAGTCTTGCAGTTATTAAACTTGTGACAAGACCACTTGCAAATTATGTTTGTTTAATTAATAATCTAATGTTAATGTCAGCCCTCAGCACTCTGTCAACAGATAGCACATGACTAAAACAATTGGATTTTATGGCAATCAGATAAAAGTTATATGAATGAATAATCAACCCAATCCTAGTACCGAAAAGAAAAATAAAATAAAATTATAGGTTAGACATTTAGAACACAGATCATTATCAAACAGTTTGCTACATTCCTTCAGCACTCTACATCTGCCTACTCTAAAGTACCGATGGTTTTTTCTTTTGGTAAACATATAATATCAATTACTTCACTGTCAAAATTTTGTCACAGAATCCATGGAACCATAAAACTCACAAACTCAGGCAAATGCCACCTCAAAATGTTTCCCCTCGTCTTGTTTTCCTCGTGTATGAAACCACTCGACTCCCATAATAGGCTTAAAAACCACCTAATCCGTCAACCATGGCACTTGAAACTATCCCAAGTTTACTGCTGCTGCTCATATATCTGCATATAAGTCTCAGAAAGGGCAACCATCTGGGGAAGAGTTTCTGAAACATGAAGATCCTGCATCTCATACCTGAAAACATTTCCAGATGTTAGCCCATACATATAGTTCCATTTTCTCTTAGTTTACATTTAAGCCAATAAGTATGGAATAGACTCACCATAATTCTTCCGACTTTCTCTGTACAAATACCCTGTATGAACCTTCACCAGGTTTGCCATCATGAACAATGTTGGCAATCAAATCATACTTTGAACGCAATCTCTCATTCCCTTTGGGGGTTGACAAGGGGATGTAGTCTTTCAATTCAAGGTTCTTCACAGGAAAGTTGACTGCAATAGGAATTACATCAGTTGGCAAAAGGTTGCAGTTGATCAGGCAAGGATCCATGGCACACTATAGGCCTTAAATGATTATTCAAATAAAAATAATTCCAGAAACATATAATCTCACCTAAAGTCGGATTCTTTTCCACAAAGAAGTTGTTCTTGGTAAATCGCTGCATATGGAGAATAAGATACTGCGGTAATCGGGTGACTCGATACCTCATCCTTGCTATGCGAGGTCGGACCACTTCAGTCACAGTCTCCCCATCAAATTTCTTCAAAATATTGAACAGTGGAACCTAAACCATAACACACAAACTTTAAAAAATAATATAAAAACATTTTTTAAAACAAAACTCAAAAAATTCTCATCATCAATTCTCTCTTCCCCACATACTATTTTTGGAATAAGGTATAGTGCTAGCATAGGTGTGCTATAAACATTTAAACAGCGCACAATGCAAGACTGATGAGACATGCATAAAGTAAAGGGCATGCTTTTGCATCATTCAGGGCTCAGTTTAATATTCAAGAAAAATGGAGAACCAAAATGCTCGGCACAAAGAACAGTTGCTGTGTTTCTAATTTGCAATTAGACCTTGAGTAACTATATACATTATAGAATAGAAGCAGAAAGACAGACTGAACCCCCATATTTAGATAATACAGACTAATAAAAATAAGGAATATATCCATCTTAACAGTCTACACATTTGTCACTACCTAAGATATATAATTACATAAGACTCCCCAAAGCAATCTAGTTACCTAGTCCACAAGTTGCAAACAGAGGCAATGTATGTAATTGAAGCAAATTCCAACATGTTTTAATTCAGAAACAGAGACATGGAAATTATGAGAAAGACATTAAAACCAATAAAAAAAAGGAAATTAAAGAATGAAATTCCAACACACTAATTAGACATATGTACCTGGGGTATGATATTTTTTTCCATAACATCTTTGAAAAGAGGTGGTGGGGGCAAATCCAATCCAAGCATTAAGAAAGGCATTTTGTACCTTTCCTTGCCAATACCATTATTTTCAGTCACAACATCTGTATTCTGGTCATCACCATTTTCTTTTTTCTCAATACCTTTCTTAGGAATCTCCTTCACAACCTCCAGTTCCCCCTATCAGCACAGAACATTATATTTAGTCTAAAAAATACTGCAAGTTAAGTTGCAGCAACAGCAGTACAAAGAACAAAGTAGATAAAGAACAAGAAAGAAAACCTGAAAGCACTCATAGATGATGCTGCTATCTTTCTTTGAAGTTCTAAGATCTGCATGCAGTGTATTAAGCAGCCATGACATGAATTCAACTGGGTCAGATTGTGCTCCTATTCGAAACCGTTTCTTACTGGCTTTCATAACTGCCTGCAGGAACTCATGTGGACTCACCTGTAGACATTAAAGATTTGACACATGTGAACTTTCATTCTTAACAACAATACCTAGAGACCAAAATATGGAGTCAACAAGGTCAAACCTGTCCTTTGAAGTTCCGTGCATGCCATATCTTTCTCGTGAGCTCCCCAAATCGATGAACAAGCGGAGACTTGCAATGTTGATAATTCTTAGGGATGAGGAAGAAGTTTCTAAGTGGAGTGACTCTCATTAAAGATTGAATTGTGACATTGACAAAATCAGTCTCCTTAATGTTATTGAGCCCCACCTGTTTTTTGAAAATTAAGAAAACACAGGTAACAATAATTAGGACCCAAAATTAACACCTCGCTAGAAATTGTTAAGACGTAAGTTGTTATGGAAGTGTATCCATCAGAGAGATCAAAAACAAAATATATCTCCCTCGCACACATGAAAAGACAGTATTTAATGTGGTTCAACATAGGCTTGTCTAACCTTACAGATGAGAAAGAATCTAACATAACATAGAGAATTACAAAGATGTGAGAATACTGCAGTAAACCAAAAACCATATTACCTAAGTGCGGAAATCATGCTTACTGGTTCTTTCTATGCTCCCATACAAGTCTATCAAAACTGTGAAACAACTCTATCGTAAGTCTAATTGTTGGCCAGCCACGTAATAGATTCAAAATAGCTCATTACTTATTTGGCAAGGAATAAAGATTCTTCTATCCTGAGTAACTTAAATAGGAAATCTATAGTATTGACCAAGCCAATTAGGAATTTGAAACATAATATTGAACTCATATGAATTGACAACAGCAGCAATAGAAGCATATACGGAATCTTGGGCAAGTAAGAACAAAAATCAGTACCATTCCAGGAAGGTAATCAGAACCATCAAGTGCCCTAGACCATTGTTTGTTTTTGTCAATCTGCTCAACTTGTTCCTCAGTAAACCTGCATATAAAGAACCAAATGAATTCAAATCCTTAAAAGGATACCCAAGGAAGACTAGAAATATAAACAATATAAATCAAACCTTGGGTTCAGGACATGTCTAATGTCATCCAGTGATGGGTCACTGATTTCATATCCATCCGGAAGGCAATATACTTTCTCTGTTCGAAGATTGATATAAACATGGTGTCCAGCTTCAAGGCTATGTGTATATGCATGGGACTTCTTCCCTCTTCCTTGGTAATACTTCCCACAAACTAAACATGCATACACATTCAAATTTGACAGAGACAGAGAACAAAACTTCTCAAAATCAAAATCCAAAACCTGGAGAAAGCAAAATCAAGCAATCAGTATCAATACAGTGGATGCTTTTGTAAGCATAATATACAGACAAGCTGGAATGCCATATTGTAACAACTTAGAATAGTAATATACCTGGCGATTAACAGCGTCAAGATATGGACAATCCCTCCTAACCTCAATTTCACGGCTCCGCCTGTAAAGTCCTTGTTCAAGATCATCATCATCATCATCTTCTTCTTCTTCAACTTCAACCCCACTTTTTATATCCCTTTGATTATCACCACCATCCCCTCTATAGCCATCAACAGGTGGCCTTCTCTGGTTGTCCTCGTCATCCTCATCGCCGTAATTAAAACCAGGAAGAAGGGAGCCTTCAGAGGCAGGTGGAGGTGGTGAAGAGGAAGGAGATGAATGCCCATTCCGTTTTTGCCTCTTTGGGTCAGATTCAAACCCTTCCGCGTTCACTCTAGCATCATCTTCATGTTCCCTCTTACAGTTCATTCTCTTGACCCGGCTCAAATCTCACTGTTTCTACAATAATACCGGAGCTTACACCAACTGAGCGTCACTCAATTCTTTAAACGATTCTCAAATTAGGGAAGAATCTCGGAAACCCTAGAAGCATATAACTCAGCCGTCAATGGAAAGAGAGAAAACAGTTATAGAGTAGAAACCTGTAAAAGATAACAAACGCAAGAAAATAGTTGACTGAAAACTTAATTATTATATTCCGAGTTTTAAGAGCAAGGAAATAGCATAATGCTCCGTTTGGTTACCGAGAAAACGCGGGAAAGTGAAAGAAAAAAACAGTGTAATGTTATGCGTGTTAGGATTTTGCTTCGTTTTCTCGTCCGAAATAATTTGAAGCTATCTTGGAAATAGCTCGTGATTTGAAATGCATATAAAATTAGCGCGGTGAAGGAGGTAGAATTACCTGGATCAGCGTGGTGTTTTGCGGTTTGGAGAAGGAACAGAGCGCCTTTCGATTCCGAAGCAAAACTGGAAGAGAGAGTCATAGGAGATGAGACCAAGAAAGGAAGGCTTACAGATTGGGCCTTGCACAATCATCTTACCTTAAATCGAGCCTCATACTTATTAGGCTGAAAATACAAATATCTAGGCCCATTTACTTTTTATTTATTTATTTATTGCTAAAACATTTACCAATTTTATAATTTCTTGAAAATAAAATAAAAGCCTATGACTTGCTAAATGAATTACCATCAACGGATCAAAGACTTCAACTTATAAGTGTTTCTATCAAAAACACTTTTATTATAAAGACGTTGAAATTTTCATAAGAAATTGAAGTGCTTCTTAAAAAAGCACTTGAGAGTGCTTTCTGAAGAAGCACATGGCAGGTGCTTCCTGAAGAAGCACATGGCAGGTGCTTCCTGAAGAAGCACATGGCAGGTGCTTCTCCAAAAAGTGCTTCTATGGCCCAAAAACGCATCTAAACTTTTCTTCCAAATGCTGTCAGAAGCCTTTTTTGTTGTCAAAAAACGCTTTTAACTGTTCCAGAAGCACTCCCAAACAAGCCCTTAGAAATTGCGAAAGAATGATGAAAGATCGCATTATTTCGCTTATCTTTTCACTAGAAAAGTCCACTTCAAGATCCATTTGCTTATCTTTGCCTTTGCTCTAATGTTGATCTTGGAATTTTATTTTATTTTTTCGGGAGAATAATGTTTTTTTTATTGTGTCTGGCCAAGAGGATTTTTAAGTAGCTTGTCTTGAAACGGCCATATGATGGAACACGGAAATGCTATAATGAGGGGGTTTGTGAGAGAGGGGCAGTGTGCATCAACGGGGGAAAAGCGACCAAAGAAAAGAAAAAAAGGGGTCAAAGTTAACATGGAAAGGGCTGTAAGTAAGAAACCCTGCACTGCTTTTCAACTTTAAAGGTGTCCTTTGCCCCACAGGAATAATTAAAATGGTCAAGCCACTTGAGAAAGAGCAAGCTTCAATTAACATCACATAAACAATAATCCCAGAGAAAGAGAGTGTTCTATCAAACAACAAAAGCTCAATTTATTAACCAAATACCTACCAAAAGAATTAACCATTCCTTTCTACTTTCTCCCCCCTTCCCCTCTCTTTTTCAAAGGATCCTCTCCTTCTCCTCATTGTTTAAGAAGTTTGAAACATAAACAAGGCATTCGAATTTTTTTGACATGTTCGCAACGAAGCAGATCTCTCAGCTTGAAAACCAATGGAGTGTTACTACAAACACAACAAAACTGCAGTTGTTTTACACCGATTGCCAGTCTTTCCGAATGTCAAAGGTGTAATTAATCTCCAAGTAGCACTTGTTGTCATCATCAACAAACTGGACCACAAAGAAAAAGGAAATCACAAGATGAGACTAAATCCAAAACTTGAAGCTATTTATTTATTAGAAAATTAGTTCGAAATCTGAGGTTGAATTTGAAATCTGAAGTTCATCATGCACACAATCATTCATGGGATGCAATTAGTAGATAACTTGGGCATATACCGCTTTCTCTCGAATTGTATGGTCTAATCTGAGTGGAAATTAACATCAAGCACTGGTTTGACTTACCTTGCTTCTAGCTGAATAAGATCCCCTTGCAAATATGCCAGATGGGGTTGTGTCCTCAGGCAACACATGTGTGTAAGGCTCTGACTGTGGGCTAAAGGTTCCAAGCATCTCTTTTGTGCTATCAACTGCAAAAAGGATCCGTACGTAAGAAGGAAAACATCCAATCCCAGCTTCATTATATGGCTAATCTATCCTGTTACATAATTTGAATGAGAGAGAGAGAGAGAGAGAGAGAGAGAGAGAGTACCTTTTACAGCAGTTTTCCAGACTGCGTTAGTGTATTTGAGACCTGAAACAATGTTATTGCTGACCTGGAAAGTGAACTGAAGGCTGTAACGGCTACCTTCTTTCAAAGTAAACCACAAGCCCTTGGGATTTCCATTCTCAGGAATGGGAAGAACTATGTCAGATCTATCAGGGGATTTAATTGCAAGGCTCAGGATCTTAACATCTGGTTCTAGAGTTTCTACAGAAACACAGAGAAACAAGGAACACTCAGGGAGAAATGAAACAGTACAAATATCTATTGTACTGAATGTTGAAGATACACCAATAAACTGCTAAGATATAAAGTAGAAGCATGCAAACAAAATCTCTTCTAAATTCCAAAGATTCAACTTTAATTAGGAGAAACTGCATGCGATTTCTGGTATGACAAGACTTATGACAATAAGATGAGGCATGAGGGCCAAATTTACCAAAAACAAAAGCTTTTCAGAGCATAGAACAAGTTTAACCTCTGATTCGCAATAGAACTCTTACCAAGTGACAAGATAAATATATATATTGCAAGAGAGAATAGGATTTGATAGAAAGTACTTTCGCATGCCTTCTGCAAGTGACAGAACTAAAGTTTTGAACCTCAGCAGTGAAATGAAAGTGAAAATTCAAAGTTTAAACATTTTTTCTGCTCCATTTTTTCATTGACAAAACGAACTGCAAAGCAAAAGCATTTGGCTCGTTACAATGATTACCTCCAACAGAATTAACATCCACACTCCCAAGAAGCTGTTCCTTCCACCTCCTTAAGCTCTCATCGTCCTAAAACCTCAAATGATCACCAAAACAAACAACATTACACAGATATAAAACTAGAAGGCCATTAGAAAGAGAAGGACAAAGGAGAACAAATTATGAAAAGAAAGAAGCATTGAAAATCAAACCTTATCCTTCTCAATGTGTTCTTTGAGAGTGCACTGAGGACCCAACTCAATTTTCTTTACTTCATCATCGTCATCATCATCCTCAGTTACGTACATGGAACTCTCACTCGGTTCTCTAACCAACCCTGTGGATGATTGGTCCACGTCCGTAGCCGTTTTAGCTGTCTTTGCTTCTGAAACTTCAGGGCCAGTCTCATCATCCAAACCCATGTTTTTGGAACTTGAAATCACGCCAACAGCCAAAGACATCAACAGCCCATCAACCAAACAAAAAAGAAAGATCAAAGGGCACAGAGAATGTAGACCCAATGACCAAGTATAAATGCAAGTAAAAACCAGAACGAAATGGCAAAAAGCAAAAGAACACGGCAAAGACTCACTTGGAAGAAGAATCTCTGTGAGAAAACAACAAAAAATGAGAGAGCCAATAATATAAAAAAAAGAGGGAATTTGAGTATAACAAGAAAGGAAGGAAAGAAGGACTAATTGGGTCGAAGAAACCCAGAAAGAAAGCTAAACAGAAAACCAAGAAAACCCAACAAGGATAAAACTTGCAGCAAGAAAAAGACAGCAACAGAAAAAAAGAGGAGGAGACAGAGAGAAGGGACTGTTTAGGCAGAGTTCAAGCAGAGAGGAAAAGGTCGTGTGGTGATCCGAAATTGAGTCTTTTCCATGGAAGAAAAAAGAAGAGAGAGAGAGAGAGAGAGAGAGAGAGAAACGGGTGGCGAGATCGTGAGGGTCACTCTTGCTGCACTAGGTTCCACGAAGACCAAGATTCGAGGAGGGCTTTTCTTTCAATTTAGTTTGAAAACTCAGAAACAAACACATCAGATGAGACAGCCTAGCCTAAAGATTGGGTGGACCAAAGCTGCACTTTGACCCCTTCTTATGGGTTTTTATCTTTCTTTTAACCATGCTCTGCTCTCTGCTCTCTGCTCTCACGCCCTCCCAAAATTGTAGCTTCTGGTAAAACACGAAGAAGAAGAAAAGTAAACATAAAGTGAGGGTTTATGAGTCTTATTTTTTTATCTGAATGTTTCCACTATAGAGCTCCACAACCACAATGCTATACAAAATTCAAAGGCAGAGCATTTCCAGATAACATAACATGTATTTTCAATTAATTTGGTTGGTGGTGAAGCTTTGATGATGCATTCTAATTTCTCTGGTACGAGATTATTTCAAATTGAAACTACCAAAAATAATTAAACAATCCAATGTCGAGGAGTCCGGCAATGATAGCATTATTATTGCACCCTGTTATAGAAGTTTTGGACAATGGTTTATATTAGGCCAATTATCAACACCCTTGTAATATCTCTATTGATCAACTAGCTCTTTATCTAGCTTGGTACTTCTCTTCCTAATACCGGAAAAAGTCTCAAGTTCGAATTCTTCATTCTATATTAACCAACAAGCGCTTAATCCAATAGTAATTCTCTTCTTAATACCGGAAAAAGTCCCAAGTTTGAATTCCCGCTTCATTGCTGTTAGTGTCAATGTGTCATAACAGTTGTGGCTGTCTGCTGTCAATCATTAAGTGTTGCTAGGTTGTTCATTCATAGTAGGGACATACAGCTCAGATGATTGTGAAATCAGCCAACCAGACTAACCCAATTTACGCACGGTGATTGTCAGTTCAAGCCCAGAACCTTTTAAAGTTTTGATGCATACAACTATCTCATTCGCTATTGACGTGACGACGATGGCTTAATTTCAGCTCTCATTATCAACATTCATGGCGGAGACCACGACATTTTTGGAATTTCATGTGATTCAAAATTTGAATGCACAAGTTGTTCATTACCGTTCAGAAATCAACAGTTCAAAACTACCCTAGGGCCAAAATTTCGTGCATCCTAGATTATCCAAACTTCTGAGCCTAAATCTGGACAGAACATTAAAATCCGGTGGCTGCAAATTTACCATGCCCATTTTCTTTTTTCCTTTTTTTCTTATTAAGAAAAATAATAATAAAGGAGAAAAGACTGCAGTCAATAGGTTAAAAAATGTTGACAACGCTAACAAATACACAGAGATATGGACATTTTTTGTCTGTTTTTACAAGGGGAGTTTGATTATATGTCCATAATAAAAACCAACCTATGCATCAAAATATCATCGAAAAGTAAAATTGACTGATCTGTCTACATACGAGGTTGAAACTCCCTCAATCAAATAACAATTTATGTGCAGTCAAAAGTTCCATTGAGAATGCTAGGGATTGTAAAGCTAGCATACAAAAACCCTAGGTTGATAACGGGTTGGGCATTGAGGCCATTCAAACACATCCTGGACTTCAGATACCAAAAACATAGGATAAAAAAAGTGATCTCAAACCTGAAACAAAATTATCACCCACTTCCCCATTTTCTCAGAACACTTTCTTTAGCAGAGACACTACTGTAGACTTCATTCTTCGAGATATTATCAAAAACAACCTGACCATCAGGTCCTGTCTTCCTTAAGATTTTAGAAGTTATGAAAGCGAACACATTTCTTGTCCCTCGCAAGGCATACAGTAACGGATTGAAGATGACAGCAAGCATCAGTTCCCCCTTTGCAATTATGAGATACTAAAAAATAAAGAATAAGATCATGAGAGAGAGAGAGAGAGAGTATATATTTACAACATGATGGTATTCAGTTGAATTTAGAAAAGAAACAACGAAATGCTTACCATCAGGATAATACCCAACACAGCAAGACTTGCTTCTTGTGCTTCTCGCCAAAAATGGTCACCATTCGACCATCCAAACCATCCACGCCACCCAATCCATCCCCCTCCACCAGCACTACCGCCTCCACTCACATCCTCTCTTCTCTTAATTTCTTTGCCCCATTTCTCAAATTCACTTTTCTTCCCACCAAGTGCACCTTCTAATGCTTTCCTGGCTTGCTGCTAGAAGAACAATAGAAATGGCAAAGTTAAATTCATAGGCGCAAAAGAAACTAGCATTTAAATAAATATCATGGCATTCTGCATTCAATAAAATCAGATGAAATGAGGGGCCAAGAGACCAAACGAACTCCTACACTCAAATAACTATATCTGATAGATATTGGTATCTGTCCTAATGTTGATGTGCATGTGTCAAGTTAGACCTTATCTTGGTCCTATACCTAGAACGACTGATTATGTTCAATGACAACTATACTAATATCATATCCTTAACCTTTAGTGAACCGTAAAGGTATTATCAGGCAAAACCAAAGTTGTTTGCTCCAATTGTTTGGATAAGGCTTTTGTGCAAGCTTAGTAGAACTACCTTCTGTGTGCAGCTTTTAACTCCATGAAGGAAAAAAAAAAGCTCAGCAAATTACGAAAGAGAAAGAGAATCCAACAGTAAACCGGCATGTTCCCAAGTATTCTTCTAGAAGGATCAACTGCCTAATATTCATCTGTATTCTTATCTACAAAGCAAATAATCCACATTTTATACTTGTAAGAAGTAATGTTCTTGCTCTAAACAATTAATTCTCCAACACATTGAACGCTCAAACTACAAAATACTCTACTGTAATTCAAAATTCAAAACAAGGGGTGAATGTGTGAAGCTACTAAAACTCACTTTCCTGAAGCATTTAAAGAATGAACAATTTTTAGATAAATTCGAACTTCAAATGAAGCATTCCACACACTACTTAAGTGATTATGCAAATCTCCAAACAGCACAAGGCGACGTAGAGACAAAGAATTTATTGCCTACCAACACTACACGCCCAGTTAAACCTAATTGCTCAATTTATCTCAATATACATATACCCACATATTGAGCTGCCAAACGAGGAACTTGGGTTATTTTTCATCTCTTGACAAATTTGAAACATGAAAATTTTCATTTCGCAGCATAACATAAAATAGGAAAAGCACGCAACAAAAGAAGAGAAACTGAGTTCAAATTACGAATTTTAGGACCTCTTTGCGATTGTCTGAGAAAAGGCAAGAGAACCTGCCGCGGCATTTGAGCTTGAACAGCAGAGCAGTCCAATCTTGGGTTGTTTCATTTTGACGGGAACTAGTAGTTGGCAGTGGACGAGACGACGACGAGTGAAGTATGATTTGGGATGGCGGGATTAGGTTAAGAACCAGCGTCATCTTCGCATTTCCCACACCAAGTCTTGCCCTTGTATTAAACGTTGGGAAACCTTAGAATCAAACGATGCGTTTGGTTATTTTCTTCGCACAGACTAATTATTTTGTAGGCTTATTATCACAAAAGGTACCTGAGGTTTACGAAACTATCAGATTCCATCCTTAATGTTTTTTTGTGTCATTGGCCCTCAAGGTTAGTATATGTAATCACAAATGGTCCCTGCCGTTAGGTTTCTGCCAAAAAATTCCGTTAGTTTGGCTGACGTGGCATATATACATATCACAAAACATCCCCTGAGGTTTACACATCTATCACAAATGGTCCCTGCAAATTTTTTTAATTTTTTAATTTAAAATTCATAAATTTTTCTTTTTCTTTTTTAAATCTTATGAATTTTAAATTATTTTAAAATATACATTGTATTTTAAATACACATGACACTATATTATTTTAGATGTGGGTTCCACATATATGCCACATCAACAAACTAATGGAGTTTTTAAAAATTAATTTAAAAATGAAAAAAATCAAGGGTTTAGGGTTTATAAATGGTCCTCAAGGTTAAAATCCTTATATAAATGGTTTTTTCATTTTTAAATTTTATGAATTTTAGATTATTTTAAAAAAAACTTCATTAGTTTGTTGGTGTGGCATATATGTGGAGCCCTTATCTTCAAAAATATAGTATCATATGTATTTAAAATACAATATATATTTTTAAATATTATAAAAAACAAAAACAAAATTTTATGAATTTTAAATTAAAAAATTAAAAAAATTTGCAGGGACCATTTGTGATAGATGTGTAAACCTAAGGGATGTTTTGTGATATGTATATATGTCACGTCAGCAAACTAACGAAGTTTTTGGCAGAACCTAACGGCAGAGACCATTTGTGATTACACATACTAACCTTGAGGACCACCAATGACACAAAAAAACATTAAGGATGCAATCTGATAGTTTCGTAAACCTCAGGGACCTTTTGTGATAATAAGCCTATTTTGTAATCTAATGTCGAAAATAATGATGAGGCCTTATTTTAATTCGTCTTATGACCAAAATTAAAAATCGAATTTTACAATATTGAAAGATGTTTCAAATTCGATTTTTCCTTGGAAAATGATTTTCACACTCCCTTTTTATCCACCTACATTCTTTTTTATTTAGAAAAATGGTGTGTAAGTAGATAAAAAGAGAGTTGGAAAATCAGTACTTTTTTCTTCACTAAATAAACAAAATGTTGATAAATCAACAACACATTTAATTTGGATCACATATAAATTCATTGCAAACATCTCAACTAATTTTGACTATCTCTCGATGTTGAATGAAAGATACAGTCAAAATTAAAACATGTTTGTCATGCATGGTTGAGAATGTTGTCATTTTCAGTCTCTTTATTTTGTTAGGAAGAAATGAATTATTTGTCTCCACCAATTGAATGCGCTCCAATTCAAAGTTTTCTGTGTGTCTTGAAACAAACATAATCATCCATGTAAAATTTGCATAGCCGGGAAAGCCAATACTCAACTATGGAGAAAGTGTCCCTTACAAAACACCACACTATTATCCATCTAAGTTAGGTATTGTGTCTGAAAAGTAACATCCCATCAATCCTGCAAGAATGTGATGTGAGTCGATCTTGATGAGAAATGTAAGTGTATTAATAGTTTGATATTCGTAAACGACTAACCGTAACATTCTTAAATTGTTTATTTTTTGATTGTCTTACTATGCTTTTATTTTTTATGTTGTTTGCAATAGTCCCTGTTTTGAATTGTGTTCTTCGTGTCTCTCTATCTTGTTTTTGCATAAACTACCTTCCATTTGTGTGCCAAGCAAGCATTAACAAAATATATAATCTGTCAAGTATCATTGAACTAGCTGTAGTACATTGCAAGTGATCACATAAAGAGAGGTAGGTGGTAGGTAAAGAAACATGGTCAGTCTGATAGATAATTGAAAGTGCTTTCTCAACCTTTGGATCAAGCGATCACATTCAACAGTAGTTGACCAAACCCACCAATTCTTATCCAACGGTCTATAGTCAAAGCGAGAAATCATATTTTGTTGACCACATTTGCCCTTACCTTCTCCTTCTCCACAAAGCAGACTCTCATTCGTGAGAGAAAAATATCGCAGAGTTGCAGAGGTCTAGTCAGGAAGAGTCAGGACTCAGGGCATTATCGTAATTCAATCAACCAGTTTGATTCTGTAGCTGTAAACAATGTTTACCTCTCTTTATCTTTATCTTTAATTTGAAAAGTGAAACAAAAAGAGGAACAAAAGAAAACCAGCTGCAACTTTCCCACATGACATATTTACCCCGAATCTTTTACCCATAATGGGATGGATAGGGTGACATTTAAAAGGGTACTTTCGTCTTCTGGAAACCGGGCAGGGAGATCGAGCTCAACAACAGTATGAAACTCAGAGTGGATAGAACAATGGGCTTTACCGACTTTTCATAATCAAATCAACATGAAGGGATATTTTCGTCATTTCAGCGTTATAAAGAGGGCGGTAAAGAGTAGAGAGAGATAGAGAGAGACAGAGAGAAGAAGAGAGAGAGCAGGCTGAGAGAGAGAGAGAGTGAAGAGCGTTTGGTTTCCGTTTATTCTGTTAATATATGTGTGTACCAGCATGGTGTCGGACCAAGAAATAGCGGAAGGTGTGGAGACTGTTCTCCGTCAATCAGGCCCTAACGACGTCACCTCCGTAAACGGTGTCGTTCAGCAGCTCGAGGCCAAGCTAGGGTTAGACCTGTCCCACAAGGTTGGCTTCATTCGGGACCAGATCAGCTTCCTCCTCCGCCCGTACGCCCAACCGCAACCCCAACCCCAACCTCCGAAAGACCATTTTGCCCTCCACACCAACCCCCAGCACCATTACCACCACCACCCTCAATTCATCCCCCAACAATTTCCTCCCCATTTTGCCCTCCACCCCCACCACCGCGCCCCCGAGCCCCACAGCTTCCAGCCGCCGCCGCCGCCTCAGCAACTGCGGCCTCAGGCTCAGCTGCAGCCTCCCACTGTGAAGCACGAGGCCTTGGCGCAGAATGCCACTAAAGTCGCCCCAGAAACGCCCAAAGAGAGGTTTGGATTTTGTTTTCAAATTTTCAAATCAGAAATGGTGAATTTTTAGGGTTTTACTTTCCTTTAGATTGCAAAGGTTGCGTTTCTATGAAATGTAAGTGGTGCACGTTTACAGAGTTTCCAATTAGCAATATTTCGTTAATGGCCGTTTTGAAAGTTTTGTACTTTTCCTGTTTCCTGCTAACCAAGTTTCGCCAAGTTGCATATTTTAATTGCTAGTACTTGCTATTTGAAATTTTTATGGTTTCCCTTTTTAGGAAAAAATAAGCCTGATAAGGTCAAATTTTTATGCTTTGTGTGAATGAGAAATTTGAAAATTGTTTGTAACAAATAAGGAAACATATGGAAATTGGCATTTAAACCCTGTTATTATTGTAATGGGAAAGTTTTAACCTTTTTGTTACCGTATTGTCTTTCATATAAAAGTCAACACTGTTACTGTTTGTCCTTACTCCCAAAGCATAAAATACAAATCAACTAGTACTTACTCACTCTTGCAGTTGCAGTCTCACTCTAATGATATTATAAAAAGTGCTTGACTTTTCAGTGTATGAAAAACTATAAGTATGAGCTTAGCATAAAATCAAATTTGCTTATTCAAGAGCTGGCTTAGCATGGTCGTGCTAATTAAACTAGTAAGCTTATCTGTTGGGTTGGGGATTAACATTTTTGCATAAATTTGGAGGATTAGTGCTTTAAAGTTCCATTATATTAAATGCTCCTTCTTTTCTTAAAATTTTAAATAGGGTAGTTTTCTCTGTCTCAGAATTAACTAGTTGGAAAAGCTCAAATCTTTATCTTTTTGTTTTGTAGTTGTAAGTAATCTATTACGATTCAGTGCTCTATTCATAATGCAATAAAATGACCTGGCATGTTTGCGTCGGTCATAATTTTACTGCAGTGCTCCGGCTTCTGGAACCAAGAGAAGAGGTGGGCCAGGGGGTCTTAACAAAGTCTGTGGTGTCTCACCTGAGCTTCAGGCTGTTGTTGGTGAACCGGCCTTGCCAAGGACTGAGGTTATTACTCCCAAATCAACCCAGATTCTCTTTTTATGCTAACTTTCCAATCATGTGGATTAAGTTTTTGTGTGTAAATCTTAATGCATGTTTGTGGGTGTACATTAAGTATTTGTTTTTCGTATTTCAGATTGTAAAGCAGCTCTGGGCATACATAAGGAAGAACAACCTTCAAGATCCAAGTAATAAGAGAAAGATAATTTGTGACGATGCCTTGCGTGTGGTATTTGAGACAGACTGTACTGACATGTTCAAGATGAATAAGCTGCTAGCTAAACATATTATACCCCTGGGACCTAACAGTACGTCAACATTGTGCATATTGCTACACATAGTGTGTCATAATATCTTTGATTTTATGTTTAACATTTCTCCGGCATATATGCAGAGGAGTCAACTCAAGCTAAACGATTGAAGTTAGAGTCCAAGTCCACCACTGATAGTACTGAACCTCAACCTCAACCTCAACCTCTACCTCAACCACAACCACAACCTGGTTCCCCTACTGTAGGAATATCTGAAGCACTAGCTAAGTTTTTGGGTTTTGGAGGAAGGGAGATGCTCCTATCTGAGGCAAGAAGCCTTGTTTGGGAGTATGTAAAGGCTAACCGTTTGGAGGTAGGATCCTGCCGCACAATTTTGTACCTTCTCCGTCTCGTAGATCTAAGATGATTATTTTATTGGAGACATCATACTCTTGTCCATTATTCCATCATCAGTCACAAGTTGGATTGATTTCTTCTAGTGAATGCTGTATTTGTCCTTACCTTTATATTGGCTTAAGAGCTACTTCACTTGGTTTAGACCTTTTTTCCCCATCATAGTGCATTTGGAACAAAGACTTATGATGGTGCTGTTCTTGTATTTCCGCAGGATCCTTTAAATTCTACGGTGATATTGTGTGACGCAAAGCTCCACGAACTTCTTGGATGCGAAAGCATTTCTGCAGTGGGGTTTCATGAGATGTTAGATCGCTATCACTTGTTCAAACAATTGTGATTTCTGTTAGTGTTGACTGGTTAGTATAAATTCCATATGTTTACTCCATCTCATTTCTTTCTTAAATTATTTAGGTTAGTATATTTGCCTGTCTCTGTAGATGTATCCTTTGCTAAAGTTTTTCTGCCTATGGCCTGCCCTGATCTATCCTAAACAAGTGATGGTGTTGTTTGTTTATTCTTTTGCAGGTGCATGGGGACCTTTGCCATCCGGTCTCTTCTGATGGTAGAAAAGATAGGAAAGAAGCTTTTTTTTTTCTTTGTTTATTTCTTTTTTGTGCATTGACGTGGTTAGGTGTCTTACATGTCGTGGTTATTTATATGTAGAATTGCTATGTACTGTGGGTTGATGGCAAGTTTCTTGGTTTATGCCATTGCCCGGGGTTTAGTTCTTTTTAGTTGTCTTCTCCTAACCCGGAAACTGTGACAGAAGATAAATGCTCTGTACAGCGTGGAAGGACCCTTTGCATTTTCTTAGATGGCTGGCAGTAAGTGTTAGTTTTGACTGCAGCTTTTGTGTATCTTGTTACATGGCAGTAAACTCCTCTTTTAACTCCGACTTGCTTTATTTGCTTTCTGGCTTTGTCGATGGTAAATATATTCCAGACATTTTAAATTGAATAATACTGAGTACTGATGATGGAGACAGGACTTTGTATGGGTGGCCTGAAAGTTTGGAAGGTTTCACCAGCAATACAACAGTCCTTGCAGAATGAGCACCCCTTTCTTATCAAATTTTCGACTTTACCATCACACGGTGGAGTGGAGAAGGAATTGCAAATTGTTAATTTGTATGAAAATAGTACATTAAATCAAAACCCACCAAGGTCTGCTCTGCAGCAACTGTGCCTCGGGTGGGTGATGGTGGCTTAATGCAAGATGAGTTTCAGTAAAATCAGAATGGCGGCCTTGATGAGCAGGAGGAGGAAAGCCAACACAAGTCTGTTTGCCTTGCCCTTGAACACTGCATTGAACCCAATCTTATCCAGTACAGCCGTCATAATTCCCATGAGTTTCTGCACAAAGTGATAGATAAGAGGACAAAGAAAACAACAATAAGGGACACATTTCTGAAGTGGAAATAAGAGGTTACCAGTCTAAGGGGTTCAACATGGAGGAGTGGTTCCATGAACATCTCCACATTTCTAAAAGAAAAGAAGATGTTTATTATATATTTATGTTATTGAAAGCGGAGCCAAAACTAATAATTCAGACTCAGAGAGGGGGTATGCAATTTGAAGCAGTACCTTATCATCACCTTGCCTTTGTAGATTTGACAAATATGGAAGCTAAAGCCCTTTCCCAGAGGCACATGCGTTTTTTTCCACTCTGCATATCAATCCAACTAGCTACTTGTTGTTTCCCATTTGTATACTATCATCTTAATTTAAAGAATAAAAAAAGAATTTGTTGTGTGTATATATAAATACCTAAACTCCACTGAATTCCGACATTCATTCCATCGTGCAATGTCGGTGTTACAACAAATTCAATGTTATTCCCCAAGTTTCGGATCAGATATGAGAAAAAATCCAATACTTGCTGCAACAGTTGTAGTCACAGTTCCAAATCAAAAACAGAAAGAAAGAAAAGAAAAGAAGAACTGCAGCTGATTACGATTGACTACATTGTTTAATCATGGTTTGTTTAACGCGTAAGGCATCAAGAAAGATGACTTTTACTGCGTAAGCGTTCGTTTTATATTATATATAATATTGAAATCAAGCAGTATATATAAAATGTATACCTTCTTTCCTCGGAGGGGCTGAAAAATTGAGAATAAGTTGCAGACGCACTGGCATTCATCTCCTATAATCTCCGACAACTCGCGAATATTTTTGTTCTTGATGGCAGTGTAGAGTTTGAGCACTGTTTCGAGAGCTTGCGGATCCTCCTCATCTCCTGGTAATCCAGAGTTTTTGGCATTCAATGGCACAAGCAACAACCCTCTCTCTCTCTGCCTTGATTTTGAAGAGAAGAGGCTTGTTGTGCCAATAATAGGTTGACCGTCACTACAACTTGATGGATGGAATTCAGCAAGAACAACATTATTAGCTGCTGTTTTGTTTAGGTTTTTGTGAACAACAGCACCAGAATGAATGGTAATACGTGTGATGATATTGGTTGAGTTACAGTAGCAGAACTGAGAGATGAATGGATTGAAAGACACCAAAGCCATACTAAAATATCAACCAGAAGAAGAAGCAGAGCCATATATTTGTGCAAGATTCCTACGCAACCTAAGTGAATATGTGCAGGTGCAGCACAGGAATGAAAATTAAAATCAATCAAGCAAACCATATGGATGGTCCATATCATGCATGCGTCAATAATAGCAACTAACAAGTTAAGTATCTTTCCCACATGCTAGGTTTCTTCCTTGGTTATGCTATTGTCTTGTCCTCTCTCTCTGCCTTATTTGGTTGCTTTCTTCTTCTTCTTCCTCTGCATTAACAAAAAAGGAATTTATTTAATATCTAATAAATCTATTAATTTGTGTCTTTTATTGGATTGGAGGGTCCATAATTTCAGTCTCGAAAGTGTATTAAATTTAAAACTACGAAATTATCACTAAAACAAAATCACTAATTAATGTAATTAAATTTGTACCAGACAGAAACCAACTAGTTTTAAATAGATTCAAGCTTTACATCATGTACTGTTCTTTTCCTTCTTTTTTGAATCAAATCTACAATTGGCCATCACTTTGCAGGTTGAAACCCTATCTATGGGGAGTGACTCTGGAGATGAAACGGCATCTTACTCCCAGGTAGATGATGGGGTTGTACAGAATAATGTGATTCATGTTGACCAAAATGCTGGTGATGATACTAAAAAAACAGTAAATGGATGCTAGATTGTTGCGGTTCATTTAATAACTATTTTACATCACGTGCAGGACGAATGCTGCAGAGACATGTACATATCAAGCAACAACGACAAAATAGAAATCCAATCGGAGGTGAAACACGAACTTCGTTATCTGAAATCAGGTGATTTACATATGGAAAACAAATGTATTATGGAGATCAGTGAAGACGTTGAGAGGAAGGCTTTGCAAGCTAAATTGGACAAAATGGTTAAGGACCTGGAGGAGGTCAGATTACTAAATAGCCCACTTTCAAGAGGATCGGCTATTACAGTTGTCTCACCAGAAACAGACTGAAATAGTCTGTGAACAGGTTGAGATGGAGACAGCAAACACAATTCTTCATTTACAGGAAGAGGTTGCTGCCCTTCAGTTTGAACTTGATGAGAGACTATACTGCATGATTCCGGAAAATAAGGTACTGAAAAACACCATTGCAGCTAAAGAGGATGAGATAAGGTCACCGAGTGTGGAGTGGGAAAAGGCAACCTTTGAACTAACAAGATTCCTCCTAGATGGTTCTAGATCCCTCAAAAATGCCTCCAGCCAAATAGAAAGTATTGCTTGTTCATTTCCTCAAGCTAATGTTTGTATTAGTGAAGATGTCCAGAGGGCTGCCAAAGTTTGCATGGAAAAGGAAGAAACAATTGAACTACTACAAAAGAGTTTGGAACATGCTCAAAAGATGGTAACAGAAATGGGACAGAAGTAAAGTTCCTTGAAGGGAGCGCTTGCTTCAATAAAAGAAGCTGATGTTATGTTAAATGCCTTGATGGAAGCAAATGAAAATGCAAAAGAATTGACTGGCCTGTGGAAGCAAACTGGTGAGAAACTGATGATAGAGAAAGCAAGCTTTATTGAAGAAGTTGAACATCTCAAAAATTCAGTACGTTTGAAAGAAAGAGAGAATGAACTACTGCAGGATCAATCTCGTTATAATTTGGTGGAGATAGCAAAATCATTGTCTTTGCTTGAAGAGTGTTTTATGCAATTAAAAAGTGAAGTGGAGGACAGGTTCAAAGTATTATATGCTGATACTTTTTCTATGGGAAGGGAGATACACTGCTTCATTAGCAAATCAAGATCATTACCAGAAGAAATATGCGCTGAGACATTGGAGAAAAAATTTGCCATATTTGTCCTTGCTTTAACGTTGGAAGTGGTTTCCGCTCCAGCAAACAGCAAGAAGGCCTTTCAATTACAAACAAACAACAAAAAATGTGGTCAAGTTGTGAGGATGACATTGCACTTACTAGTAACATCTCCAAAGACGATAATGATCAAAGTTCCGCGATAGTTTGATGCACGAGAATTTATCACTGAAAGAAGAACTGCAACGGAAAGATGCTCTACTGGAGGGCATGCATTTTGATTTTAGAATGGTGCAGGAATCAGCATCCAACACAACGGATATAAAGGATGAAACTGAAAAGCTGATAAAATCTTTGAGCCAAATTCAGAATGAACTAAAATTAAAAACATGCCAGCTTGATGACATGCTGTTTCAACATAAAAAGCTCGAGGATCATCTTACTGATACTGAAAAGGCTCTGCTTTTATCAAATTCTAATCTTGAGCAGGCCAAAGATACAATCAATACTCTTTCAGAGAAAAATTTTGAGTTGAAAGTGCTTCTAAATGATCTCTATCTGAAAAATTCTGAAGCCAATGAACAACTGGAAGAGCAGAAGGAAGTGATGAAGGGTTTGGAAAAAGAAATTCTTCATTTGACTTCTTCAATGGAAACAAATTTACTCTGTCAAGTTGAAGGTATCGAGGATGAGTTGAGAAGGGTCATCAGCGAGAGAGACAGACTTCTTGAAGAAGTTGCGTCCCTGAACGATAAACTTGAGATGGCATATGCAATATCCGATGCACATGAGGCTATCTCTATTGAAGCTCACCAGGTATGTTCTTCAGGTTTTTATGATTGCAGGTGGACTTCTCTTATATTTTAATAGTATAGCCGGGCGGCTATACTTATTTTAACGGCAACAGTATAGTTCATAAATAGTATATTTTAAACGTATAGCTGGGCGGCCGTATTACGATTTTTTAATTTCAAAAACAGTATAGTGACACGTGGCGTCAAATCGCTGGAGGGTCCTATTTTTAAAAAAAGTACAGCCGGTCGGCTATACGCTGTGTTTTTAATTTTTTTTTTAAAGTAGAGTTGTCTTTACACGTGGCGCCTAATGACTGGGGTACTCTTTTTTATATATTAAAAATAGTACAGCCGCACGGCTATACAAAGTTTTAAAATTTTTTTAAAACAGTATAGCCGCACGGCTGTACTATTTTACAAACCTTTTAAGTAGCATAATGTGTATTTCTCTTTTTTAATTACTTTGATTAGTAATTATGTTTTAGTTATTATTTACTTAGTGAATATTAAAGGAAAAAAAAAAAAAAAAATGAATTACTATTTATTAAGTATTATAATTCATGAAGTTAATTAAAATATTTAATACTAATTGTTCACTATATAAATAATAATTAAAATATAATCACTAATTTAACTAATTAAATTAGTCAAATATATTATTTAATTACTAAAAATAAAATTTTAAAAAATTAATTAACTTAAACATCCTATGTTTGTATTTTTTTTTTTTAAAAGACCTCTCGGACGAAATTTCGTCGATATAAGTGTATTAGACCGTTCCGACGAAACTTCGTCCGCATAGGTTTTTTTGTCGGGAGAAACCTAATCCGACAAATATTCGCTGGTGTAGACCTATGCCGACAAAATTTCGTCGGGAAAAGTGTTATATTATTTTTTAAAATATATATATATAATTAGTTTCTTTACTTTTGTTTTTTTGCAAACTTCTTTAATTTAATTAATATCTCATCCTTTCTAATGTAAATTCTTCTGTGCATAAACAAAAAAAAAAAATTACTTATTTTCGTTTGGGTGTCTTAATTAAACTTCCTCATAGCCCAAGAGCGGCTATAGTCTTTTATATATATGTACGTATGTATTTTTCAATAATACATTCGTATTCTATACACATTTATTGTTTTTTAAAAAGCAAAAGTACAATAGTCGTATTGTACATGTGCGTACATATTTCTAATATTTAATGCACATATTTTTTTCCAAAATTTTCAATAAGACGCACAAAGTTCACGTATTATACAAATAATTCTCATATATTATTGAATAAAAATAATATATGTTATAAAAATTATACTAAAATATTATATAGTGGCTAATTAATATCTACTTTGGATATGTTGAAACTAATGAAACTTGGAGGTCCTCTTTTCTCTTCTTTTTAAATTTATATATTAAATAGTGTAGGTAGACCTTTTAGAACAGTGTAGCCGTGCGGCTGTACTACAATATTTTTTCCAAATACAGTATAGTGACATGTGGTGTCAAATCGCCGGAGGGTCAAAAAAAAAAACAAAGAATAGTACAGCCGGGCGGCTATACTCCGTGTTTTAATTTTTTTTAAAAGTAGAATTGTCTTTACATGTGGCGCCTAATGACTGGGGTCCTCTGTTTTTATATATAAAAAATAGTACAGCCGCACAGCTATACGCAGTTTAGTATAGCCTACAAACCCTTTAAGTACCATAATGTGTATTTCTCTTTTTTAATTACTTTGATTAGTAATTATATTTTACTTAGTGAATATTAAAGGAAAAAAAGAAAAAGAAAATTTGAATTACTATTTATTAAGTAATATAATTCATGAAGTTAATTAAAATATTTAATACTAATTATTCACTATATAAATAATAATTAAAATATAATTACTAATTTAACTAATTAAATCAGTCAAATATATTAAAAGTATAGCCGCTCGTCTATACTTCATAAATAGTATTTTTTATAAGTATAGCCGTGCGGCTATACTCGGTAAATAATATATTTTAAAAGTATAGCCAATCGGCGATACTCTATACATATAATATTTTGAAAGTATAGCCGTGCAGCGGCATTCCATACATAGAATATTTTAAACGTATATCGGCCTGGTATACCCCATAAATAAAATATTTTAAATGTATAGACAACCGGCTATACTCCATAAAATAGCATAATCTCCTTTTTTAATTTGTTTAATTAATAGTTATGTTTTAAATATTATTTACTTAGTGAATACTTAGTATTTAAATATTTTATCTAAGAAAAAAAAAACTAATTAGTAAGTAATATAATTTATGAAGTTAGTTAAAATATTTAATACCAATTGAAACTTCTTTGGTGAAAAACGTATACTGAGGATTGCAAAATAGGTAAAACAGCTGAAAAAGTGGCCCATGCAGGTCTCGAACCTGCGACCTTCGCGTTATTAGCACGACGCTCTAACCAGCTGAGCTAATAGGCCAGATGATTTAGGAATTTGAATTTTATAATTATATACTATTTTTATTTGTTGGAGTAATCAGAAAAAATTTATTGTAGTTGATGAGAATGATTGGGCTGGGCCTATCACTCTTTCATTATTGGGTTGTTCGGACTCAGCATATGAAATCCAACAACTTTTAAAGACAAAAATAACCTTTGACTATCCAAGAGGGACACGGATATCCCTCGTCCGTCTTTGGTCTTTCCACTTTTGCTTAACAAAATTGTGTAGTGAAAGAAACAATCGATCGAGGCTGAGCAGAGCAGAGACCCAAAACGAAACAAAGAGTGTCGTTTAGTGCCTGTGAGGTCCAACAATGGCGGCAGATCTGGTGCTAGACACAGCCATCAGAGATTGGGTTCTCATCCCTCTCTCGGTGGTCATGGTTCTCATAGGTGTCCTCCGATACTTCGTCTCCAAGCTCATGCGCTCCAACCAAGTCCCCGATGCAAAAATCATCAAAGAAGGGTCTCTCTATCAACACTAACTATGCATGCTTACTAAACGCATCTATATATATATATATTACTAATTCTCTATCTGAATTTATCAAATTAAATTTTCTTTGCGAATTTCAGGCAATTGATTATTAGGGCTCGGAATTTACGTGCTGCTGCTAATTTCATACCTCCCAAGTCGTTTCGCGCTCGCCGGTTTTATTTCAGCAATGAGGTTTGATATTAATTCTCGCTGTAATTGCTATTTATGCACGTAATTCCCCTAATAACACTCAAATTGAAATGTTTTTGTTCATCTTCAAATTATAAGCTGGAAAACAATTTTTATTTGTTCGTCTTGTTGATGAGTTGAGTTAGCATTAGGCGTTACGTAATTTGGATTGGAAATTTGAATCCACCATGGCAAGAATTCTCAACTTTGATTTATATGCTTCAGGGGTTCTTTTATAGCAGATGCTTTTGCTGAAACTAGCTTGTAGTCTGCTATTTGTTGTTGTCACTCTGTTGATACTTAAGTCAAACATGTTGCACTGTGGCAGGAAAGTGGGTTGTTAATTGTTCCCAAGGGTCAGGCACAGAATGCACAAGCGCAAATGTTCTCTGATCCCAACATGGCTATGGACATGATGAAGAAAAATCTGTCTATGATCATACCCCAGGTATTTCAAATTGCTTCTGTTTTTATTGTAATTTGGCCTGATTTTCTCAGATATGGTAACTGATATTTTTATGATCGCCTTTGTGTTGGCCAGACTCTTACTTTTGCATGGGTCAACTTTTTCTTTTCTGGATTTGTAGCAGGTAAGTTTCAATGTCTCTGAATCCAATTTTTCTGTTCCTATGTTATGCAACTGCTTTGTTACTTTGTATGGGATGTGAATCTTGCAAATACTCGAACTTGTGACTTCTTGCGTTTTGTGTTATTTTTTAACTACTTGTGACTTCTACTCTTTTATGTCATTAATGTTCTTTCACCTTGGTGCTTCCATAAATTTATCATCCTTCTTTCTTCTTCCCTTTCTGCTCTGCCTGTATGATAGATCGTTGTTCAATGTATGTATGGTTGTATTCACTAATATAAAGTGTTACTATCATATGGTCAAGTTATCATGTTATATATTTGTTTCTTTTTTCTTTTCCACAGCCAAAATACCCTTTCCTCTTACTCAAAGGTTCAGGTCAATGCTGCAGAATGGGATTGACTTAAGCACTGTTGATGTTAGCTATGTCAGTAGCCGCTCATGGTACTTGTCCACATTTGACCTATCCAGTTATTTAAAATTCAATTTCCTCCTCTTGGTTATTTGCTTAATTGATTGTATCAAATTATTCAAAATCTCTTACTCTCAGGTACTTTCTTAATCTGTTTGGATTAAGAGGTTTGTTTAGTCTCATTCTGGGAGAAGAAAATGGTTAGTGCCACATTTTGTGATTATTTCATCATGATAGCTTTCATACTCAGAAATGCATGTTGAGCTTCTTTTCACACATGTAACACCGAAACTATGAGCTAAAATTTATGTACTCTAGGAGGTTGATAAACTAAAATAAAAACTTTTCTTATGCAGCCATGGATGATACTCAGCGTATGATGCAAATGAGTGGGTTTGGTTTTGATCCATCAAAGGTATGAACTTAATAGTTTTTTGTGATCCTCGAGGTTTAAGAGTAATTAATCTTAGAAAATTTCAGATGCCATTCTTTGTGCTTTAGTTTCTTCGCAACCATTCTATTTATGTAATTTGGCCTGCTCAATATGATGAACGAAAAGAACTGATATCTAACTACATTTCATGAAAGTATCCTTTTTAGACCTTGGATTCTATGCATTGTCATCGCTGTTGTTTTTTAAGTGCATTTGTTGTCAAGTCGTTTGAACGTTAAGGTCAGGGATTTTTCCTTTTGGGACAATAGGTATGTTGGGGCTTATATGTCGTCCAATCAACTTACTCACTTGACTGACAGTGGATGTGATCTCCTTAATTAAACTACTTAGGACCCGTTTGATAACCATTTCAATTTTAGTTTTTAGTTTTCATTTTGTGTGCTAAAGTATAGAGGAACAAGAGGGAGAATGGAAGTGAGAATGAGAGTGGAGATGGGATTTAGAGGGAAGATGAGAGGGGAAGATGGGAGGGAGGAGTAACAAAAGTGAAAACAAAAACTAATACTGAAATCTATTTGAAATTGTTTTCACTTTCAAGTTTTTGTTTTCACGTTTGTTACTCCTCCCTCCCATCATCCCCTCACATCATCTCTCTCAATCTCACTCACTCCCATTCTCACTCCTATTTTCCTCTATACTCTTAACACAAAAAATGAAAACTAAAAACTAAAAACTAAAAATAAAATGGTTATGGTCCCTTAATTTATTATTTCTTAGAATGTGAAGCACCCATCACTTTGCATGATCAACTTTGGAAGAGAATGGACGGATGTGAACTGTCCCTAACATACTTCATATCTAACAAATGTGTAGCTGTATGAAAAGTATTGGAGCATTACCTTATAATTTGTTGAATGTATGGCTTCACGTTTCGAGAAAAAACCTTAACTCTAAAATAAAATCTAAAGCAATTTTATTCTGTATCACCACTCCTAATAATTACGGTTTTCCTTATTTGTTTAATTGGTCAGAGCTTGGGCGCTGAGAAGGACAGTCTTGACATAGTCCAGCATGATTGGGCCTTACCAAAATTTGAGCACCGTGCTGAACAAGTGTTGAAGAAACTTGCCATTTGAAAAACCGAATCATGCAGTTGTCTGGCTGGCTCGGAAACATTGTTCTCTGCCTTGCGTGTTCCAGTCTTGGGTTTCTTCCATTCCCACCGGCAGGAAAGTCAGTTAGACTTAGAGCTATGAAAAATATAGGAACTTTTGAAAACCTTATTATAGTCTGTAGCAAGGTTAAAGTTGTTCTGATCATTAAACAATGACACGCTTTGCTGGTTGTAGCTTGTATTGACTTTAAAAAATATTAAATTATTTTGAGATTCCAATTTTCATTTTTGCATCGCAAGAAATGTTTTCAAATCAAATATTGTGAGTGACTTGTATCTATCCTATTGTTTCAACATGACATTATTATATTTGTAAAAGAGTGGTTTAAGTAGTTTTATTCTTATGTTTATGGATGCCGTGGATACAATTACTTTGCAAAAGAGGCTTTTGGAGTTGGTTAAAAAATAAAAGAAATAACAAAGTTGCTACTGGTTGGAATTATATTTTTCGAGGTTTGACGGAAAAGGACCCAAAGAAAAAAGTGCGTGCTATATTCTTTAATGGATATGATTAGCATGAATGTGGTCTGCAACTTTAAAGATTCATTCACTCATAAGATTCAATTGAAGCAGAGCCGACAGCCGAGGCTTCCCCTTCCTGCCATGATCCATAGTCATTCATTCTCAGTGGCCGAAACTTGGGAAGTTTTGATTGATTGATGCATCTCTTGTCGATCCAAGGCCCACTTTGCACTTTGTATATATGGTGGCCTACCTGGACCTGCTGCTAAATTGAAAACGGGAAAGAAAGAATCAATCAACCAAGAGGAAAATATACTTGAAAAAGAAAGTGCGAGGGTATACAAAAAGAGTGGAAAAGAAATATTGAAAGGAATACAGATGTTTGCCCAAGGGTTGCAAGTTGCAATTCCAAAATATAGAGGTCATGTACATTGAGAAAAAACATCCCTACTTCCGTTTCATTGTCTCACTCTTCTTTATATCTCTCCTCATGTCACTTATCGAATGAAGAAGAGAGATAAAAATAAAAAAACAACAAAACGGAAGGAAAAAAGTATTTCTCCATAAACATATGTCAAGACGATAAGAAAAAACAGAAAGCTATTTAGTTTTTGATTGAGCCAGCTAGCTCTCAATCAATTAGATCACTTGGCTCTTGTTTGAAAAGAAACGCTTGTTTTGGTTGTGACATTTTTGGTGATTGATTGGGATTTAAAAGCACTACATGGAATGGACCAATTAAAACTTGGTAGTTACGTATAAAACTCACCACCCTTCTTCCATTACCATAGGCTTTCATGTTGAAAGCTGCAATTCATAAGAAAAATTTATATATAGAATAGCTTTCATGTTGAAAGCTGCAATTCTAAGCTGCAATTCAGAAGAAAAATTTATATATCAAGATTCTATATAAGATTAAGCACAAGTATGCAAGTCAAAAGTTAATTGATGAATTAATTGTACGTGCGTTTCGATCTTATATATTAGTAATGGAAAGAGTATGTCCTACATTCTACTTTGGAGAATTGCGTTTGGGCAGAGGGGATTATTTTTCCAGCATGGCCAAACTCAAGCTTACGTGTATGACACCTACACTACACACACACACACTAACCGGAGTCATGGAATTGTTGACCAGCCGTTGACGCATGGGTCCCACCTCCCCAGAGGAACCGCGCTCAGTTGTCCCGTCCCATGTTCAACTACTTTTCTACTTGTATTAAGAAGCCATGCCATGTAGACTAATGACTGGTTCAATTGTTTATTGTTGTCATCACTCCATCACACTAATTTTGGTGGGGTCCACCCCACCGTCCCCTGCTCTTTAGCCTTTATCAAACTATTTCCCTTTGTTGCACATTCGCGGTTACAAATTAGTAAATCTACCCCTCTCAATTTCCTTATTCCCGTTTTATCGCCTCATTCTTTCTAATATTTTTGCCTCTTTGAGAAAAATATATGAAGAAAGGAGTGATGAAATGAGAATAATGAAGTCTTTCTCCCTTTCGGTGTCCATCCAACCTGGACATATTTTATCTCGAGATTACTAATAACAAAATACAAAATTAGTAACGAGATGAAGTTAACCTGACTTAATACACATGACACGAAATGATTATTTACATTACAAGGGGGGGCATGGCATGGCATGGATGAATTTCATGACGCGCAAGTCGAGGCGAGGCATGATGCATCGTTTGCTTACTTTCTTCCAAAATTCGAATTAATCTGTACAAAGAGAATAGTGTACGCATCTCTAAAGTATTATTATTATTATAGAGATCCACAATAACAAAGTAAATTATAATTGGATCAGTAAATGACGAATATGCCCTTTACTTGGCTGCCCTGGGCTGGGTACCTAAAATTGATAGCAACCTTCTCAAATTGATAAGGGTAGTACAGTACGTGTGCAGTTGACGATATAGTCAGAGCGATGAGTGTAATCCAGCAAGGCAAATCAGACGGATGCAAGTGGGTCCGGAGTCACGAGTATCCGACCTGGAAAGCATCAACAGCAGGACCCACTGGGCCCACGCAGCCCTCATCTTTATAGAAAGGGCGGTTGCCAAAGCCAAGCGCAATGGGCTCAAAGGATGGGAAGGTTTGCCACGGCAGCGTTTTTAATATGTTTTGCATGTGGGTCCACATGGAATGAGGGGCCCATGTGGACGGCGATGATCGCAGTTGATGATGTTGGGTCCCACCCTGAGGCACCAGGCACCGGCCTTGATACGTTGTTCTCTTGTGTTTGGCTCTCGTCCAATTTGATGGATGGATGATCGATCAAGTTTGTTGTTTTTTGGTCCCAAATTCAATTCTCTTCAAAGTGATTATGATGAAGAATGAATGTGAAACCTTTTCGACCAAAAAAAAAAGAATGTGAAACCTTAAAAATGGTAAACAAATTTTTGACTAGAATAGTAAAAGCGGCCTCTCTCTTTTTTAACCACTAAACGACACTGCCATCAAGTTTGTACCCTCTGCTTTAATTTGTCTACTAATCCTGTGCATTTAATTAATTAATCAATTAATCAGAGCTAGTGACAAAATTGAATTATATTGCAGATTCTGTGCATTCCTCATGCCCCCGTGCTCCATGCCATGCCTATTCAACATTGAGTAGAAAATAAGAAAAAGAAAATCTGCATTATCACCGGTTGCATGCAATCATCACGGAATTAATCATGTAATTGGTCGTGTGGAGAGAGGGAGTCTTTGAACTTTTGAATTTACTTGAGTTGAAATTCTAACTCTTGTCTCAAACTTTGTGTTTATTCTCTTGTAAAATAAAAATGAGGAAAAAAATTATTTAGATGAATTTAATTTAGTGTAATTCTATTGCATCTTGTGCAACGTTTTTAGTTTGCAAAAGCAATGTTGGAACACTCACTCACTCATACTAGAAAAAGAAAAGAAAACTTTTAACCGAAATTAGGCTAAGCTTATTAGTGATAGGGCCTGCTAACTAAGACATAAAAAAGAAATGGAGGGCACAAGAGAACATGAACGCATGATGGCCAGTCAGCTACATGCCCTACTGCACAAAACATAGAAAAACCAACTCAAAAGAAAGATATGATGCTGATATGAGAAATGGCCTCCACCATTTGCCATTCCAATTCATTCATTGTTTACAAAGCTATTTCTAGTACGAAATATACTTTAAAATCTGAAGGAAAAAAAAAAAAAAAAACACCAAACCAAAAACATTTACAACTAGACAAGTTAATGTCCTTTAATTTGTGTCAGTGACCATGAGGTGTCAAATTGCCAAAAGATTCTTCAAGTGCTCTCTTTTTTATTTCTTTTTATTTCTTTTTATTATTTTATAAGTTTTAGGCATTGAGGCACTCACACATCTATCTATATATAGCTCTCACATTGATCATTTCTTTCACTCACTAGCAATTAAGCACTCTTTACTCAAATTGATCATTTCTATTTTCCCAGTTTCTGTTCAATTTTCATTACCCTTTGCTAAAGCAATGGCCACTGTTGAGGTAATGCGAGCTCATCTATATAGACACAATATCTCTGTCGCTTTTCCTGGTGTTCTTTGGTTTCAAAAACAACCCATCTGCATATATATATATATATATATATATATATATATATATATGTGTGTGTGTGCGTGTGTGCGTGTGTGTAGACTTGACTTATTGTTTGCTACTGATTTGCACACAAGTATAAAGCTTGAAAGTTGATGGATCGACCCGTGTCGAAAACTTTGGATTAATGTAATTTATGCTATTATAGTATTATGCAATATTAACTTCTTCTTTTTTGGTCGAAAACAATATTAGCTTCTTAACATGAAAATATGAGTGATTTTTTTGACAAAACTTGATTTTGAAGGTTGCACCAACAGCAACGTTGCAAGAGAATGAGGCAAAGACAATTGAGGTGATCAAGACTGAGGAGAAAACCCCGGAAGAGCCTGTGGCTGCAGCACCAGCTGCTGTCCCTGAGTCTGAGGCTGCAACCACCGAAGAGCCAGAGGACAACACACCAGTAGAAGCAGAACCAGAGGCAGAGGCACCTGCTGCTCCTGAAGCTGAAGCTCCAGTTCCAGCTGAAGTTAAGACCAAGGAGGTGGCAGAGGAACCCAAGGCTGCTGAGGCTGAGGCAGAGGAGCCAGCAGCAACAGGAACAGAGAAAACAGAGAAAATAGAGGCAGCAGAAGAGCCCAAAGAGGTCACAGCAGCGGAGCCTGTTACTGCTGTTGCAGAGGAGACCAAAGAAGAGACCACTGAAAGTGCTGAGACACCAGCAGCTGCTCATGCAGAGGAAACTACCACAGATGTTCCGGTTGAGAAGACTGAGGAGTAGAAGATTTATGACATCATCATCATCATCATCATCAGAGAAGTTTGTTTGTGGGGTAGCCCGGGTGAGGGTTATTTTCTAGGTTGCATGTCCAATTTGGTCAGCTTCTTAGCTACATTTATATTTTGGTTTTTAGTTTATAATGGAGGTAAGGTTTTAAATTAGTGGGGGTTTGGCATTTGGAATCTACCCTTATTTTAAGCTTTATATCATATGTGTTCAAGACGATGGCATGCATGGTGTTAGATTGAAGTAAGTGGAATTGGTGTGAAGAAGAGATGTGATTTCTGTTAGTTTTGAATAATATTTATTTATGCACTTATAATATTCTTGTTTGTTTTGCTATATCTTTCTTCCTTCTTCTTTATGCCAATGTTGGTATGAGCCTGCACTTCAAAGAGAGATCATGATGACCCTCTTTTATTTCTACCAACAAGTTTAACCGCTAGTTAAGTAATGGAACATCAAAAGGCTTAACTCACACACACATAAGAAAGTGGAAATTAGAAATTTGGCTAGAATCAGTAAGAAATTTTACATGAAAAAGTTGGAAAGTTTGTTTAAGAATAAATTGAGTACACTAGTGCTATTGTGAATGTGTATTTTTGCAGGTAAAGTGTAGGATCAACATGCATGATATTACCGCATCCGCATGCATGCTGTGACGCCTGTAATTGTAAAGGCTCAGTACTGAGATTTTTGGTCGTGTGAGCAGCAAACGGGCATCCGAAGAGTAGTTGTTTGTCACGTAAGGCCAACGTTTTGCCACTCCGACCAAAAAACATGCATACCAAAACTAAAATGAGACGCGCATTACACCAATATATACAAGTTTCTTTGATTACACAAACTCAAAAATACTTCAATGAGGGAAATAATTGGCAACCAAAATGAGGCCAGAGACGGGTAAATCTTTGTATATATAGACTTGCATGCCATTGCATCATATCTGAGTGTACTAACATGTCATGAAATAAACGTCCGTTAAGCAGAGAAATTTTCTTATTTCTTGCCTCCCAATTTATTTATAGCTATACCCTATATAGACAGTTGACAAAAATAGCAATGACACTGCAAACTTTCAACAAAGAAAACACTAGCATAGTCCCTTCTAACATTAGCCAAATGACAAGACGATGACGGTGTCCTATAACTGTACAATCTGAGTACCGAGTCCTTTTTATGTGCAGTCAAATCCCCCTTTTTACCCCAAAATGCAGATGCAACTGCTAATATATCACCATGTCCCAAAGCTACTGCCAACATGTTCTTGGGTGATGATGTTAAGGCGGTCTTGCATGACAGCCATAGATGGATAAGTTGGGAAACACAACCGGTAAAAGCATGTATGAGACGAAGGCAGACGGATGTACGGCTCTGAGGACTTGTAAATGTAAAGCCGAGAAGCCAAACCACTAAACCCCTCAACTGGAAGATACTTCACAGAGGTCCAAAAGAAAAGAAGCACCTTTTTCTGCTCTGCGGACATCTCCCCAACAATCTGCACAATTTTTAAAGAAATTAATTTAACCACATAACAAACTAGCAACAACTACTCATATTTATATTGCTATCAGCGGATTATGCAGCATCCAACTACCCCCAGATTAACATGGTCAATTGTTTCAGTTCCATGCTCAAAGCTTTACCAAAACAAAGCAACTTTTAGCTGCTTTTCCTGTCTTTCAATCATGCCTACATCAACCAAGTAGTATAAAATGATCCCAGCTGCAAATGAAGTTTGAGGAACCGATGCTTTAATATCTAAAAGCAGTGCTAAATAACTAATTGGTTAGTCCAAAAGCCACCAGAATGAACTTTAAGACGATTCATCATGTTGGCCCATTGTGAGTTGAAAATTTTGATTTTCTAACATTTCATTACGCCTCCTTATGTTCCATGATATTAGATCTATAAAGACTTCTTTATTTGGTCAAAGCATCTACGAAGATTAAGAAATCTAGACATCAGAGCCAAAAGAGGAAGGGAAAAAGTGCAGTACAAAGGTGATCAAGCAACTTCAGGCAAAAGCAGCATATAATAGATTTTATACCACTGTATTTAAATTACCATAAGTTGCCTACACGAGGCCCAACAGAAACCAAAAAGTGACAATTTAAGTAACCGCATAAGTGAAAAACGTTTTGCTCCATAACTTCAGTGTAAAACAGTAAAATTTATTAAGGTACTTTATAACCACAACCTAAGAAAATATAAAGATGCAGTCTATCTGGGAATCAACTCCTATCCTCAAGTCGTCAGCCAATTTCAGCAGGAATGTAATAAACACAGATTTATTAGTCACCCCACTGTCAATTCAAAACCATCCTGTTGCATGCTTTCATTAATTTGAAAATCAAATCATGCACACAAGCAAAAGCTTCCATGACCGATCTCAGTTAACAATTAAACCAAACTAGTTCACTAAGACTATTTTCTATTTTTTGAAAAAGGAAACAAGATTTTATTACAAAATTCAATAAAGTACAAAGGTGGTCAAGATGACCACAAGAAAATAGTAAAGCAAAGGAAAGCAGAAAACAAAACAGGCCCCTACACACCCATCATGAGATCACCCCATTGTTAATTCAAAACCATCCTGTGGCATGCTTTCATTAATTTGAAAATCAAATCATGCACACAAGCAAAAGGTTCCATGATCGATCACAGTTAACAATTAAACCAAACTGGTTCACTTAGACTGTTTTCTATTTTTTGAGAAGGAAACAAGATTTTATTACAAAATTCAATAAAGTACAAAGGTGGTCAAGATGACCACAAGAAAATAGTAAAGCAAAGGAAAGCAGAAAACGAAACAGGCCCCTACACGCCCATCATGACAAGGGTATGTATAAACTAACTCTGGAAAACGAGCGGATGGCTGCTTTCCAATCTAGCCAAATATTCCTAAAAGACAGGTCTCCAAAGTCTGGAAAATTAAGATTATTTTCTATGAGTAACACTGCTTGGCAGTTTGTCCCCAAAACTTTAGTATGATTAATATGTTAACTTAATAGGTGAAAAAAAAGTAAATATAAGATACATAGATAAATAAATAAAATAAACAAGATGCAAGTTAGATTTCTTTTTTGTGTAATTCTTGGTTGATTCAACTAATACAGCCCAGAAAAGCCAAGCATCCCCAGTAACATATACACATCAATATCTAAACCCAAATAGTAGTAGAGCGACAAATTACGTCCATTCAACACCAGAAGTTTCCACATATATACACTAACCAAACTCCTTGAGAACTTAATTTTGTACATCATTACTTCAACTATACTGGATTATAATGACAACACATACACACTCAAAAGGAAAACCCGACACTCTTCTTTACCAAGAAAGGGCACTCATCCTCGATCAAACAATGCCATACATTGGAGGTATAAGAAGAAATCAACGACAAGCATGACATTTAGGTTTCGTTTTGATTTAAATCTAGGGACTTTAGTTTACGTATCTTTCTTTGGCGCTAGACTTTAGTTAATTTTTATAGTTAAATTGCTTGAATATGATGTTAACAATAAATAAAAGCTAGTATTTATATACCCAAAAAAAACATGAAACTTATATGATTCATTGTAACTAGTCATTTTGATTTCATGATATCATACTCTATGTAGGCATTTAAATCCAATTCAATTACCTTGTATCTTGTTTTTTTTAAGGTTCTTCCACTCAATATAAGTTTATTGTTAAAGTCCAAATCCATATTTTTAAATCCTTTCATCAAAATGGAGCCTTACATTGTGATCTGCAAGAAACTTCCCTTATTTGAAATGTGCAGCATCTGATATCCAAGGACACAAGTCTCACAAAACTCACGTTTGGTTTGTGCTCTGATGCTTAAAGGCGTTTTATAAATTATTTTCCTGCATTGAACAAAGTTTTTACATTTTTTTTCCTTATGTCTTTATTCGCCCAGCAAGTAAACAACCCAAGACAAATAAAAAAAATGCATATTCATGTGATAAATTCACTATCACATACACAAGTAACTGTTTCTTCATGTCTAGGTTTTGAAGAGCATAGATGTTAACCATCCCCCAATAGAAAAATTCGTAAGATAACAAACAAATCTTATGTGTACTTTCAGCAGGTAAGTAATGAAGAAGCTGTATAGAAGGAAGGGGAAAGCTAAGAGAAGACAAGCACATTCAGTGCTAATAAAACCAGAATCAAGCAAGCATACCTGCCAGAACCAAAGTATTTGAGGATCGGTCTCTTTGTAGCCATTGTACTCAGTATGTGCCTTCCAATCTTCAACACTAATAGCACTTTCACTTCCGTGCAGCATCCAATCAAGATCTTCTAGTTCTAAAGTTTGGAAAAAGAAACTCTGGAGCCTTGAGCCACATAGAATATCAGCAAAACCTTGCGCAAATTGAGACACCTGCTCAGAGATAGATGTGACAAAGCGATGCTGAATTAGATAATTAACATATTCCTCCCTGTTCTTGCTGTTCACAACTTTGCTTTTCCCACCAGGGCAAAGCTCCACAGTTTTCCTGGCTCCTAACTCCTCCACCTCTCTAACAAATGTCAATCCTAAAGCATCTGAATCAATAAACTCGGCATCCATTTCGAGTATCTGCTTGCAACTATTATACAAGAACGGATCAGCATCTCGTATGTCTTCCAAAGACAAATATAAAGTTCCAGCCAGTTGCTGGAAAAACACACGATCAAAGACAATGCCGACTTGCACTTTATGCATCAAAGCTAACGCGATCACCCGGCCAGCAAAGGTGAAATACTCAAGGTGCAGAGGATCCACCTTAGATGCTGCAAACAGAAAAGATGCATAAACTGAAAATAGTTCTCTTACGGAAGGAGTTATTTATGTCAGATGATCTATGTCAGAATCTGCTATAGCCAAATACAACACAATAGAACTACAAGTTATTAATGATTTGTAGCAATTTTCCTCCCAGGAAAGCATAACCTGAAAATTACACGTAGGAAAAGCACTACATTCAAAACTGCCAAGTAATGCTAAAGTGGCAAATTCCATGAAATTGGAATAGTGATCAACAAGTGAGCAGAATTATGGCCTTCCATTGTCTGCCTACAGGGCAACCAACAATAACACCAATACTGAGGACCAGACTGGCAATCCTTGTTATCTGCTAGTCATTTCTTATTATAAATATTTCTAAAATAAAGACATAGATGTTCAAGACTTTGACCTTTCCATATTGTCCAATGTTCATGTAATTCTGAAAAAAAAATTAAGCACATTAAAAATCTTGGAGTCGAATTAACCAAAACAAATTCATAGAAGGCGATGTCACCATTCTACTGGTCAAAGTCTTAACCTCAAGGTAAATTAACTACAATGCCCGCACCATTCAGCGAGATCAAACAAAGTAATAAGCTCTTTCTCAAACAAGCACAACTGAGACATGTTTAGTGATTCTGATAAACAATACAAAATCTAAGCATTGGTGTTTCATCATATCTATCAACTTACCACGACTGTAATGTCTGTCTGCAATTTGGAACTTATATGCCAAAATCTTGGGTCAATACCATATCATATTTCAACACTCATCTATATACAAATGCTATAAAAGGATTTAGTCAATCATTTCCATAAAAAAATGGGGATAATTTTTTTATAAAACAAAAAAACTCAAGACATAAGCAAAAATGAAAACAAAATGTATATTTGATGTTCAAGAACACCATGCATTAAAGGGGCATAGTAAGCACACCTGGATTAGGATAGAACCTTCTATGATCATGAGGGCATGCAACAAAAAGTGCATTTTGTGGATTAAATATGGCCTGGCATACCAAAAAGAACCACTCCCGCAGTACACCTGGACCTGTAGCTTCCTCATTTTTGAATTCCATAAATAAACCACCGTGCAGTGACTCGGGTTCTGCGCGTCCTATGTACTCAAATGATTCTGCCAACAATTGAGACCTATCAATGAGCATCTCATGCAGCTCCTCGTAGTCTTCTTTAACATCAGGGAACATCATCATTGCCAAATGCCTCCGAGACTCAAAATCAAGCACATCTTTGTGCTGAATAAGCCACTGATGATCGTCACTTCGCTTTGCACATTTGACAACGAGTGCACATAAAGAAGCCCTTCTAAGCCTCAGAATCTTCTTGAGTTGTTCTTCCCCGCCCTGATAAAGTATACAAATTCCACTCAACTCCTTCAAAATGGCCAGATACTGTGACCATCCAGAATGAACAATATCACCCTCTCCCTTTCCTTTCCCAGCCAAAGACTCTCCCATTTTTCCAAGGCATTCATCCATTTTTAGGAGCAAATCAGCCTGTATGACACGCAGAAGCTCAATCTCTTCCCCATACAAGGGATGCTTACAAGCCTTCCCTTTCAAGGATGCAGAAATAGGACCCTTGAAACGCACTTGCTGCTCAACTGCAGTGCGCAAAGGGAGCAAGAATGCCTTAAAATCACTTACATCATCCGACATCGGCCTGCCACACGTAGGAAACTCCATACTCAGTAACAAATCCCTGGACAAGATAGTTGCCAGCTCACTAACAAATGGAGATATCTCCTTCAACCCACCAATCAATCCCTCAACACTCTCCGAGTCCTGCAAATTTCCAACATTTTCCAACAAGGAACCAAGGGCGCTCCGGCACAGTAGGTACAGGGGGTCCTCCTGCCCTAATCTCCTAAGAAACTTACAAAACTCTAACACTATAGGCGCGCAGTGATTATGCAAGTGTTTGGGCAACAAAGTAGGGTAGGAATTCAGAAAATACTTTATCGAAGTTTCGGCAACCGTTTTGTTACCTGGAAGAGTAGAAACATACAGCATCAGCAGTGCTAAGGGGGCCGAGGACGGGACGAAGACCTGGAGATGGCTAACCCCAGAGTCGTTCTTCTCCTTCTGAGCCATGGCCAAGTACTGGCTCATCCGGCTCTTGATGTATTTCGATGGTTCGTGAACCACTTCACCCCGGCACAACCGAAATGCTGTGGTGACTATGTCCTCCAGGACTTGCCACGCCTGGGGGTGGTCGGTGCTTCGCAAGCGCCCCACCAGTTGCAAACTGGCGTCGTTTTGGATGGAGCACTCGGCCAGCGAGTGCTCCCACTGAAGCTGTTTGCCTCTGTAAATAAGCCTCTGCTCGAAAACCGGAATGCCGGTGATCGTTTGGATGCGCTCGTGCAGCGATTTCACGGTGTCGTGAGCGTAGGCCTGGATTACAAGATTGTTGCCCCCCGACATGGTTCTGATGAAGAATTGGAGCATGGCTCGGGACCGAGTCGACTCGGGGTGGGTGGACTCGCCGTGAGAGGTCGATCGGGCATTGGGAACCCTGGAATTGAGGTGGTCGGTGTTGCCTGAGGAGTGAGGGGGGTTGGCGGCGCCGTTGGACGACGAATCGACGGCGTTGGGCTCGTCCTTCCTCATTCTGACGTGTACTAGGTCAGAGAGAACGGCGTCGTCCTCGTCGTCGGAGAAGGTGGGCCCGCCATAGTCGTCTAATTTGCGCTTGGAGGACAATCGCTGGTGTAGTTGATCCACCGCGGCGGCGACGGCGGCAAGGGCTGTGCTGTCGCTGCGCTGGTAGGCGCAATCGACGGTGCTGGTGGTGGGGCTCCCGGTGATGGACATTTACAGGTGGGGCCCACCCGCCAGCCGGTTCCTGGAAAAATTCAAGCGCACGGTGGGCGTGGGTGCATGGAATCGCAGCCGCTCCGGGAAGCAAATCGCGAAAACGAAAAGCAGAATAAAATTAGGGGTGAGTGTGTGTGAGAAGAAACGCGAGGGGAATTGGGGAAGACAATGATCGGGAAGGGGTCGTCTCACGTCTGGGCTTCACAGCCGTCATCTACAAAGACTGTAATCCCACGCTATTATATATTTCTTTATATATATTTTGATTTATTTAATGTTTGTGTTTCAATTCAATTGAATTACAAAAATGCCCTCTGTTCTCTAGTTCTGCTACTTGCAACTTATAGTCGTGGTGGTGCATTTAAGTGTTGAGCGAGTCGTAAAAGGCGTTTCTGAAACTTAACGAGCCTGTACAAGCCGATTTTTAGAGCAAGTTCTACTTATGGCTCTTAATAATTGATATCGGAGCTAGGTTTTGTCACGCGATTTGGCCCAATTTCACGGAATACGGAATTGGGAGAGAGAGCTCAAGCCAGTTTTTAAGTGCAAGTTCTAATTATGGGCATAACAATTGGTACGCATTCAAAAATTTAGAATCACAATTTTGTTAATGTGGTAGATTTTCTAACTTGTAAATCTATTAAAATCAACAAATACAGATTGGTTTTAACTTTTAAAAAAGAGGGGCCCGAAGAAAACAAAGGAAAAGAAAAGGCTGGAATGGTAAAGAGGTGGGCAAAAGGGCTCTAACTTGTAACTGTATATGCATAATGTATAATGTATTATGTATGTATGTGCGTGTAAACTGTAAAGGAGACGTGAGTTCTTCTTCCTGTTATTGAACTTCTACGTTGCTTCTTCTTCTTTTTCTTTTCGGCAGCACTCGCTCTTTAATTTCCATTGCCTTCTCTTTTCCCACATACTTTTTCAATAATAATAACCATAGAAAAAGAAAGTTGAACTGCCATCAGCGAAAAGCCATCCAATCCAATGCAAAAATGACTGGACTAATGTTTTGACGGTCAGTCTGAGGTTGTTTCAGCTGCCAATATCAGCAGCTTATTATTAAACTAATGAAAACATAAAATACACAATGGATTGAGTAGAACAGTGTTTTAAATGGACAATGAAATGAAAATTCCTAATCAAATATGGAAATTGGCTTTACTTAGCCTCCAAGGAGCTTCTTCTTCGAGTCTTCTCACCTTTTGGAGGCCCAAATATGATACTTAAACAAAAAAAAGTCTGTGCTCTGAAAATGCAATCAGATGACTTTAGAAAACTAGTTTCTAAGCGCTTTTCCTTCAGTATCACTAACGAGCTATTTTAATCAGCTCATCGCCCGCAAGCTAAGCCATATATAGACCATCTAAATTAACATCGCTTTGAATCCAATATATAGTGAAAAAGGGTGAAACTTGTCGATAATAATATCACTCTCGCCTGGACGACCAGAGCTGGAGCTGGCCAACAAAGTTCAATACAGAGTCTGATAGGCTGTTGTCTTTTCCTCCCAAACTGTTACGAACACGGTACAAAACGTCAAGTCGAGCCAGTGAATCAGAGTATGAGAAGTGCTTTTTCTATAATAATCTAGTGATTAGAAAGCAATGTTCTCATTCCAGCCACTTTCTTACAACGTGAGATAGGGACCCATATCCACTAAACAACGCTCACCTGATCCCTCATTGATGATAACTGAAAACTAAGAATAAGACTGAGAACATAGAGCATATATTGAGATTTTCTGTGTGAATTTCACTGAATGAATATTACAATGTACAGTTTAGCTTATATACAATCGTAAGGACTGAAGGCTTAAGTAACTAAGAGCCATGCTTAACAGATGCTAACAATAACACGTGGGTACTCTAACAACTCTAAACTAACTTGAGCTGATGTGTTCATCCATCAATTGAGGAACCCAACAAGATATAGAGAGAGATGTCAACCCTACACTTGTGGTGCATGCGTATTTACAGTGAAGCACAGAAGTCAAACCCTAATATTCAAAGCCACACATGTTCGAACACAATTGCCAAAAACAATCAAACTGAACCAAGAGAATGCTATACTTGTTGATTTAAAAGGTTTTAAGTTCCTACATAGTCATTTGCTGTACATACAAAATTCGAAAGCACATGGACTTATTACATTAAAAAACGTAGTGATTATTACATTCAACAACAGCACAGTAATTGTATTAGAAAGTACGTAATTATCACATTCAGGATCTCTTACAGAAGGTCCTAACTGGAAGAAAAAGAGTCTTACAGAAGGCACCTACTTGTTGTTGGTTAGCAGCTGTGGAAGAAGAAATATGCACCTGATATGGTAACGACTGGATAAAACCTGACTTGAGTATGTTCCTACAAAGGAAGTTTAAGTATTGTAAGGTAATTATGCTCTAGTCGTTTGGCACACGGATGTGCTCGGCTCAAATTCAACATGGTTCCTTCATCTTCAGCCCTGAGAGAAATAAATGTGTCAAGGACCAAAGTAGGTGGGTGAATCAAACACTCATGCATTCAACTTTTAGATATCCCCAGTTCCTACCTTTTTCCGAAGCAAACAACTGAGAAATAAAACAAGGGAGCTATCTAAACTAGAGTACACGGATAATTCAGAAAATTACCTCTCCACTCTTTGTTCTTGTCTTCTTTTCTGATTGCCTAAAGCACCAACTTGAAGCCTTCAGCCAGGAAATCATCCCTGATAAATACAAGGACCAACTCAACTCATGAGGCAAAGACTACTGATTCACATAACAGTAGATAAACAATATTACAGCAAAATCAGCAACACTGATACTTATTGCAGATACAATGAAAACAATGCCAAAACAATCTCAATAATCACAACATGGATACTTATCGCAGATACAAACAAATAAATTGGCAATGAAGTGCAAAAATTCATGTCATTTACCTCTTCTTATTCTTCTTCCCCCTTACAGATTCCTGCTTTTTCCTATCATCTCGTCTACTAGGATGAACTGAAACAAGGCTTTCCATACAAACTACAGCCTCAAACAAATCCGGCAAACCGCGAACCTTAACACTCTTGACCCTCTGACTTTTCAAGTCAAACCAAACAAGATTTTCGTGGTCTTGTTCCAACAAAACTTCACGGCCATTTTTTGAATACACCAGAGGCCTAACACTCTTAATCCTTCGAGCCTGCGTTAAGGTAAGCAACTTACTCCAAGACTCTTTAACCCCATACTCCTTTAGCGTCCAAACATCAACACCCACATCTTCATATTTAGCTACAATACAAAGACACCCTCCCAAGTACCCTACATCAATCTGGCATATCCTGTTCATGCTCTCCGGCATCGGCACCTCCCGAAAAGTCTCTTTCACCATGTCAAAGGCAATGACCAATTCGGTTGCAAGTTGATCCAATTCAAGCTGCCGGGTAACCACCCAATGCACACAACCACTCACAAGAATACCCATTTTTCGTGTATAACAGAGCACATAAGGTATGTCTTCGACTTTCTTCCACGCATTGTTTCTGAGGCTATAAACCTTCACCTCAGACTCAAACGAGAGGTAATCCAATCCGATGAACTGGGAAATCCTGACCAACTTATAGTCATCGTGACCGGCGTCGTATCCGAGCCCATAAACCCTAGCACCACACAAACACATGCCCGAGTCACGCTTTCTATCGGAAGGCAGAGAGGGCAATACCCTGTACTTTTTGGTAGATGGATTCCAGAGAGCGATGTCTTCGGCCACATTACAGATGCACAAGAGGCCGTTGCAGGAGCCCAAGACGCGAATTCGATTGCTGTAACACATGAGAGGGTGATTGAGCTCGACGGCGTCGTCTAAGGAATCGAAATTGATGTAATAGAGGTCAGAGTCCTTTCTGAGAATCAAACTGATATGGGATTTGGCTTCTGCGGATTTTTCAAGGTGGAGATCGACGAAATAGGGGCTGTCGATGAGGGAACGCCATGGTTTGGCAATGGACCTGAAGCAGAGGAGGCGCCCAACTTGTAGACGAGAGAGTATGTTGATGATGACCTCAGGTGGGAGTTCCACCATGATTGCTTGGATTTCAAGCTGTGTCTCTGTGCTAGATGTTGGAGTCTTCATTTCTTAAATTTGCTTTCTCTTTCTATCAGCTAGGGTTTTCAGGTTCGCAGTGCTATTGCAGTTGGGCGAGTGTGAGTGGAGATTGTTGGAGAGAAGCGAGAGAGACATAAGGCCGAGAGCGCTCGTTTTTACAGAATTATCCCTTTCGAATTGAATAAATAAGGGTGATTTTGACTTTCCCACGGGAATTGAGCAAACGTGAGGCTAACGCCAAACCACCTTTTCTCTTCGTTCTCCTATTTTTATTCATCAGTTTCAGGTCCAATACCTGCTTCACGATAAAAGAAAAAAAATATATGTATATATATAATTGAAATTAAAATTATCCAATTGGAATCATCTTTACATAAATTCGACTAAAATGGGCCTCCATATGTGGAGAAATGGGTTGGTTCAATTCGTAAGTTTGGGCCTACTAAGGTAGCCCAAGAAGTTCTATAGCTTCGCAGGCCATAAGTTTGCAAAGATTTAGATGATGAGGGAAATAGAACGGAGAAGTTATAACGAGGTGTTTAAAGTTAGGAGGTTATTTGAGGAAATCAATCTCACCATTAACAAATATAAAGAAATTATTTGACTTAAATATTTTAAATATTTTAATGGTAAAATTGAAAATAGCCTCTCACTTTAAACTCCTCATAATAACCTCTTTCGAGATAAAATAGGATTGAGTGATGTTTTTTGTTTGAGACAATCCAGCTCTACTTTCTCAAGTCTTTTATTCTCAACCTTAAATAACATGTGGCTTGTTTCTTTTTTCATTTTTTTAATAAAACATGTGCTCTTAATATTAATTTTTTTTTATATATAAACGATATTCTACTTTAATCTAATCGAAATACCACGTTTTTTCTTCTTCTTTTTCTTTCATGATTGAAAGAAGTCGAAATTTTGATCAGTCTCGAAGTCAGTGTAGAAAGAAGAAGAGAGACAACACAATGTTTTGTCCCACTGAATGATGATAGTATGATCTGAAGCTGTTAAGGATTGCATGCTAAAAAACAGAGCACGAAACTTCTTCCCAAGTCACTCATTTTGAAGCTATTTGCGTTTTCCTTTCCCTGTCCGATGGTGTCAGAGGAGAAGTGAGAAATTGAAAGAATACGTATATGTGGGTTAATTCATTCTCTCTGACACAAATCAAAGAACTAATAAACTTGTTTGTTCTTCTTCCTTCTAGAGTTTACTAGTAGCGATTGATCATGACAGAAAACAGAGCTACGTGGCATCACATGATGATTGATGATGCCGTACCCATCCACATGGACATTATTGTGATGGTAGTCCTGTCTTCAGTCCCCCACACGTTACACCTTTTGTCCTTGAAACCGTAATTATTAGATTTGGCAACCAAATTGAGATTGGGTTTGATTTAACATTATTTGTTCATGGGCCCGTCCTCGCGAGGCTGATCATGATTCATTATGTGAATTATTATGATTCTCCATCAGATTAGGAACCAAAGTGAAAAGATTACTACAAAGACTTAAATCTTCCTCAGCAATGTAACAAATTGGGCTCTGCCACTTGTACAGACACCTTATTTGGAGGTCAAGAAAACAGAGTTTATGAATTATTATGACTCAGCTTCTCTATCCTTCACCAACCATATCCACACTCCACAACTTTTTTTCTTTCTTTCTTTCCTTTTGTAATATTGTAATATTGACATATTCCATGCTACATACATGGTTTGGTTTATAAATTATAAATTATAAATTATAAATTATAATTATAATCAATCATGCAGATCATAGCCTGGCATTATTCTTCTCTCTCTAGTTCATGGTTGAGGCAATTCCTGTGGTTCTCTCTCTGCACATGTGGCTTTAAATGGTGGACTATGGGCCCCACCAATTTGGAGTGAAAGACCGTCTCTAATAACAAAATGTCATACCCGGCCATGGTCCTGGATATAACCTCAGCAAATAAATAGCATTAATTAGTGGCAAAATGCAATTTAGTAAACACTAGAATACAAGAATGGAAATGGAACACTGTAATTATAGAAAGGAAAGGCAAACTTGTCTGCTAATTCCTTTCTTCCATACAAAAGCCAGCAACCATTTATATTCAGTCATTTAGTTTCCTTATTCGTTACTCCAATCCCAAGTTCCAAACTCAATTAATTATCAGATGGATCATCCCATCTCCGATGACCCCAAATCCCCACTTCTCCCTCTCCACCACGACCCCGATCCAATCCAACAGTCACAAAGCTTCCTGTCAGGTTTGAAATCCACTCTAACACTCAAGACCTTGTACGTCCTTCTAGGACCTCTTCTGTGCACCATTATATGCCTCTATGTGAAGCTAGATGGCCCTGTGGCTAGCCGGAACATGCTGGCAGTGCTTGTTTGGGTCTTTGCTTGGTGGCTCACAGAGGCTGTGCCTATGCCCATCACCTCCATGTCTCCGCTCTTTCTCTTCCCGCTCTTTGGAATTGCCTCTGCTGATGATGTTGCTCACTCTTACATGGATGATGTCATTGCGCTTGTTCTTGGAAGCTTCATACTGGCTCTTGCTGTTGAGCATTATAACATACACAGAAGATTGGCCTTGAATGTCAGTTTCTCTAATTTCTGATCTCTAATCTCTAATCTCTAATCTCTAATCTCTACTCTAATATAATAATAATATGGTTTAGTTTTTCAAACTTGTCATCTTTTCTTTGGTTCTCGTAAATTAATTAACCCCTATGATCTAACCAGAAAACTAAATTAGAATTTTTGTTACTGTTTGTCCTGTCATATATTAAATACTAACCTATGTTTGAACTTGTAAGTTAGGCCAGTTGACCTGCACTTTGTACTCGAGTTTTATCTCTAACTCCCACGTGTCTTACATACGTTCACTTCGACTTGTTTCATAAATTAAATATTACAATCATTGTTGTCAATTCCATTAGCATAAAAAGCATTTTAAATTCTGAATTATCGTACTAAAATGTTGTCTCAATTATTATTCGAGTGAGTCTGAGACTGAGAGTGATTCACGGTATGTGGTGGGCCATCCACACAGATAACCATGCTATTCTGCGGAGATCCACTGAATCCCCCGCTGCTCCTGCTGGGAATATGCTCCACGACAGCTTTCGTCAGCATGTGGATGCACAACGTGGCAGCAGCTGTGATAATGATGCCGGTCGCCACCGGGATCCTCCAGCGCTTTCCAGTGGGTCCCGACCGTTCCGTCGCTGTGAGCAAGTTCTGCAGGGCTGTGGTTCTGGGGGTGATATACTCAACAGCCATAGGAGGGATGAGCACTCTCACGGGGACAGGTGTCAATCTCATATTGGTTGGAATGTGGAAGAGCTATTTTCCAGAGGCAGAGCCCATCAGCTTCAGCACCTGGTTCTTTTTTGGGTTCCCTCTGGCCTTGCTCATATTCTTGGCTTTGTGGGTTATACTTTGTTGTTTGTATTGCTCAAGGAATTCAAGCCAGGCTCTCTCTGGTTATTTGGACAAAGCCCATTTGAAGAGGGAGCTTGAAATGTTAGGTACAATATTATAATCAATTAGTGTCTATTTTTCTCTTTTATTTTCTCTCTGAATCTGAATTGAACTCATCACCTTCTGTCTAATTCATATTTCCAAGTCAGCTAATTACAAGTGTTGTTGTGATGAGACAGGTCCAATGGCTTTTGCTGAGAAGATGGTATTGGCTGTGTTTTCGGTACGTTTAACTTTTACTTCATTTTGAAGTGTACATACATGTTGACTTTGATGGTTGGATTGGATATGTGTTTCAATTATAATTATGATGATGACAAGAAGAGTTTTGTGCAGATGCTTATAGTTTTATGGATGACAAGGAGCATAACAGATGACATTCCTGGGTGGGGAGCCCTCTTCAAAGGGCGTGCTGGTGATGGAACTGTCAGTGTGAGTATTTGCTTGGCCCTTCAAAATTGAACAACAAAACTTGAAAATGGCCTTTTGTTGTGAATTTGGATTAATTAGAAATTAACCATGTAGGTCATGATGGCAACTTTGCTGTTCATAATTCCGAACAAAAAACAAAAGGGAGAGAAGTTGATGGACTGGAACAAATGCAAGAAGCTACCTTGGAACATCATATTGTTACTAGGAGCTGGTTTTGCCATTGCCGACGGAGTTCGAACCAGTGGCCTTGCAGATATTTTATCAAAAGCCTTAGATTTCTTGGAGGCAGTTCCATATTTTGCCATTACGCCTGCCGTCTGTCTCATAAGTAGCACCATCACTGAGTTTACATCGAACAACTCCACCACCACGCTGGTTGTGCCTCTTCTAATTCAAATAGCCAAAATCATGCATGTAAATCCACTCCTTCTTATGGTTCCCGGAGCCATTGGGGCACAATTTTCTTTCTTGCTTCCAACAGGAACACCTTCAAATATAGTTGGATTTACCACTGGCCACATTGAAATCCAAGATATGATCAAAACCGGGTTGCCATTAAAGATTGCTGGAATTGCTGTGCTCTCCCTTTTGATGCCTACACTTGGTAACATTCCTAGTGTCTCTGTTATCTGCTAACTATTTTGTTTTTGACCAATTTTCACAAGTCACTAATGAATTTTTGGCTATTGCAGGAGGATATGTATTTGGGACTAAAGAACCAGTTCAATGACTTGAAAATTCGAAATATTTTCATGTCTTGTGAAATCTCAGGCTCAGGGCATAAGAAAAATATTATGTGTGTGTGTGTATATATACAGTCACACTCACAAGCCCAAAAATACTTCTCTTCTCTCACAATTTTCCCCTGCTTCGTTTTTGCATTCCTTTTCGTTGGTAGGTAGAGCTTTGTATGTACATCTATGATTGCAGCCACTTGTAATTATATATAATAATTTTCAATTTTGTGTATCTCATTATTTCTCTGATCTGTATGTGTTGTATAAAAGTTTCTTAGGAGAATGCTATATTTTCTTTTCCTACAACATTACTTGCAGTTATGCTCAAGAATATGAGAAAAACTTGTCCATACCCGGGCGTCTCACATTTAGTATATAATGTGAGTGGCGTATGGGCTATATGCGTGAGACGCCCGTTTTTCTCTCCAAGAATACGGGGAATGAAAGAGAGGAGCGGCAATAATGCGCCCCTACTCCCATGCTACATGATTGGATGACCCTTAGCAAATAAATGACATTTAGTATCAAATTGCCGACTAATGAACACAAAAATGAAACATTAGAAAGAAAAAGTGAATTTGAATTTGAATTTGCTCACACTCTAATATCAACAAGAAATCAAATGGATATTCCCCCTTCCAATGACCCCAAAACCCCACTTCTCCCACTTGATGATCCAAACCAAAGGTCACAGATAAAATTCCCTTCATCATTGAAATCCATTCTAACATCCAACAACTTCAACATCCTGCTAGGGCCTCTTTTGAGCACCATTATATGTCTCCATGTCAACCTAGATGGCTCCCTCACCACCAGCCGCAACATGTTGGCAGTGCTTGCATGGATTTTTGCTTGGTGGCTCACAGAGGCCGTGCCCATGCCAATTACCTCCATGTCCCCGCTCTTCCTCTTCCCGCTCTTTGGCATTGCCTCTGCTGATGATGTTGCCCACTCTTACATGAACGATGTCATTGCTCTTGTTCTTGGAAGCTTCATATTGGCTCTGGCCGTCGAGCATTATAATATACACAAAAGATTGGCCTTGAATGTGAGGTATCTTCTAGTTTTGGTTTTCTCACAACAATTAACGCACATTGCGTATAAATTTTGAATCTTTTACTTATTTATTTATAGATAAACCTGGTGTTTTGCGGAGATCCCCTGAATCCGCCATTGCTGCTGCTGGGGATATGTGGGACCGCAGCCTTCGTGAGCATGTGGATGCACAACGTGGCGACGGCGGTGATGATGATGCCCGTCGCCGCCGGCATCCTTCGACGCTTTCCGACAGGCCCCAATCAGTCCGTCGTTGTGGGCAAGTTTTGCAGAGCTGTGGTTCTTGGCGTGTTATACTCCATAAACATAGGAGGCATGAGCACTCTCACGGGGACAGGTGTCAATCTCATATTGGTTGGGATGTGGCAGAGCTATTTCCCAGAGGCAGCTCCAGTCACCTTCAGCACCTGGTTCTTGTTTGCTTTCCCTTCGGCCCTGTTGATGTTCCTGGCTTTGTGGGCTTTACTGTGCTGCTTGTATTGCTCCAGGAGTTCAGGCCAGGCTCTCTCTGTTTATTTCGACAAAGCCCATTTGAAGGAGGAGCTAGAAATGTTAGGTAGGTCGGACAGGGGAGCACCTCAATTTGTCATATTTTTTTTCAATGAATTGGTCCTGCTATCTTTCTGCTCTCATTTTCCCCTCTTTTTTCCCTCTTTTTTGTTTGGTAATAGTTGTGAAAAACCCAACATGCCAGAATAGGCTAACACATTTGAACTGGTGTGTAAATTATTGGCCTTATTGAAATTTGAAGGTGTATTTTCTATTATGAAGAAACAAAGTACAAAGATAGCTCATATATATGAGCGTGAGAAGAAGAGAAAAACAAGGAACAAAAAAACAATCTTCCTTCCTTGATTTACGCCTATTCACCTAACAACTAAAGCAAGGGCAGCAACTAGACTAACAACTAAAGCAAGGTCAGCAATCCCTTGAATTAGTGAGAATGACAGTCATACTCAAGTTGTTAGACAGCACCCCATGCATACACCCATGCTACTTACCAGCTAGATAAATGACAGAAACATAGACTAGATCTTCTTCCAATACTCCCCCTCAAGCTGGATCAAACGGGTTGATTGATCCAAGCTTGGACAAGAGGTGATGGAACGTAGCAAACGACAATCCCTTTGTGAAGATATCGGCAAGTTGATCATGACTACGAATGAAGTGTGTATCAATCACCTTGGACTGCACTTGATTTCGAACATAGTGGCAGTCAACTTCAATGTGTTTAGTTCGCTCATGGAAGACAGGATTTGATGCTATGTGCATCGCAGCTTGATTATCACAGTAGAGAGACATAGGTTGCTGATGAGGAAACCCCAAGTCCAATAACAGATTTTTGAGCCAAATAAGTTCACAAGCAGTCGAAGCCATAGCACGGTATTCTGCTTCTGCACTAGAGCGTGCAACCACGCTTTGTTTCTTGCTCTTCCAGGTAACTAGGTTACCTCCTATGAAGGTGCAGAAGCCAGTGATAGACTTGCTATCGAGAGCGTTCCCCGCCCAATCTGCATCTGTATATCCTGATATATGAGTGTGATTATTGTTGCGCATGAGAATTCCTCTACCAATGGAGCCCTTCAGATATCGAAGCACACGATGAACAATCTTCATGTGGTCCATGCTTGGAGCATGCATAAACTGGCTAACAAGACTCACGGCATATGCTATATCAGGGCGAGTGATAGTGAGATAAATGAGTTTGCCAACCAATCTCTGATAGTACTCTATATTGGGAATGAGATCACCGTGAGATTGCAGCTTCAAGTTACTATTCAAAGGTGTGCGAGCAGGTTTACAATCTGTCATGTTGGCCTCACGAAGGAGATCAATAACATACTTGCGCTGATTTAGAAAACAGCCCTTGTTAGAGTGTGCCATTTCGATCCCTAGAAAATATTTAAGAATGCCGAGATCTTTGATAGCAAACTTGTGATTGAGATATTGTTTCAGAGCACTAATCTCTGACATATTATCACCTGTCACAATGAGATCATCAACGTAAATAAGCACCACAAGTTTACCCGATGTGCTTGAACGCACAAATAAGGAAGAATCAGCATTGCTCCGACAGAAACCAACTCTTTCTAGAACATGACTGAGCTTGGCATACCATGCACGTGGACTTTGCTTGAGACCATAAATGGATTTATGAAGTTTGCACACCATTTCTGGATTGTTTGATTGAGGATGACCTGGAGGCAATTTCATGAAAACTTCTTCTTCAAGCTCACCATGCAGAAAAGCATTTTTAACATCCATTTGAAAAAGAGGCCATGCATTGTTAATGGCAACAGATAACAGCACCCTCACAGTGTTCATCTTTGCCACGGGAGCAAATGTCTCTTTGTAATCCACGTCATAGGTTTGTGTAAATCCTCGAGCAACCAAACGAGCCTTGTTCCTTTCAATCGTGCCATCTGAATGGAACTTGGTCTTGTATACCCAACGACTTCCCACAGCCTTCTTTCCTTTGGGAAGTTTCACTATAGTCCAGGTGTTGTTTTCATGAAGAGCTTGAAGCTCTTCTGCCATAGCAGCTCTCCACTCACTGTGTAGATTAGCTTCTTGAAAGCTTTGTGGTTCATAAGTTTTAGTAATTGCACAGAGGAATGTAGCAAAGGAGGATGAAACCTTGCTGTAATTAATAGCAGAAGTCAAGGGATACCTGGCATTGTAAGTTACATAATCATGTAACTTGGATGGAAGTTTCCTCTCACGGGGAGGATTTCGACGAACTGTGGGAGATTTAGTTGCTGGCAATTGAGCAGTTTCTTGGTTGGAAGGACTACTTGAGGGTTCTGATGAGATAGGTTCTTCAGGGACCATAGGTGGAGAATTCTGCAGATTTCGAGAATCAACCTCATTCAATATCTGGTCCCTTGAAATATCTGTTGTATCCTCTTCACTTGGATATGGTATTGGGAATAAATCAAGCAAATTCTCCCCCTCTCTAGAATAGTCCAGAGGTTGAGTAAAGTACGGCATGGTTTCTTCAAACTTCACATCTCTTGAAACAACTATTTTCCTAGTTGTTGGATTGTAGCATTTGTAACCCTTTTGAGTGGATGAATAGCCTAGGAAAACACATTTGGCAGCCCTTGGATCTAGTTTGTCACGATTTGGTGCTTGAATGTGAACGAAGCATGTACATCCAAAAACTCTCAAATGGGATAAATTGATCTGTCTATCTTTCAAGATCTCATAAGGTGATTTAAAGTTCAATATCTTACTAGGCAATCTATTGATGAGATATGCAGCAATAAGAACACCTTGGGACCAAAAAAATTTAGGCACATTCGAGTGAAACATAAGAGCTCTAGTTTTTTCAAGTAGATCTCTATTCTTCCTTTCTGCTACCCCGTTTTGTTGAGGTGTTCCAACACAACTAGTTTGATGTAATATACCATGTGTGCTTAGATAGTGAGACATGTTATGTGACATATATTCGGAGCCATTATCTGATCGTAAGACATGAATGTTTGAAGCAAATTGTGTGTTTACAAGTCTATGAAAATCTTGAAAAACTTCCAGCACTTCACTTTTAAATTTCAAAAGATACAACCAAGTGATCCTTGTGAAATCATCCACAAAAGTTACAAAATATTTGTATCCGTCAAAGGACTCAAGGACTGGTCCCCAAACATCGGAATGCACGATTTCAAAAGGATTACTAGCCCTAGACAAGGAGGAAGTGAAAGGTAATCTAGTGGACTTAGAGAAGTGACAAACATCACAGGAACTTGTAACTTTGCACAGGTTTGGAAACAAAAAAGACAGAACTTTATCAGAAGGATGTGCAAGTCTTTGGTGCCAAAGTTGTTGTTCTTGAACCAGGCTTGAAGCGACTTGGAAGACCTTGGGAATTTGGACATGCTTGGAAAGATAGTAGAGGCCATTTAACAAAAAACCTTCACCAATCGTCTTCTTGGTGGTGATATCCTGAAAAACCACAGTTTTTGGGGAAAAAATGACAAGACAGTTCAATAAGTTTGTGATTTTTCCAACAGATAAGAGCTGAAAAGGGAATGAGGGAACATAAAGAGCCTCAGACTCGACATTACTAGAAATCAAATGTGTTTTCCCTCTCCCTACAACCATAGCACCCTTGCCATTAGCAACTGACACTTGAGATGGACATGAGAGTTTTTCAAAATTATGCAGATTTGTAGACTTGTTAGTCATATGATCAGTAGCTCCTGAATCTATAATCCAATAATCATGCACATTACCTACTTTGAGAGCAGTTGAAAAAGAATGTAAGATACCTGGAATATCTTGTTGTGTCACACCTTCATTTTCAGCCAAAAAACCAGCAAATTGTCCAAGTAGAGCAGCTTGTTTGTTGTCATCTTGACTAGTTGATCCTTCATTGTTTTCATGACCTTGTTTATTGTGGAGGAAGGCAGCAAATTCATTTATCAGGGTAGCTGGATTGGAGGTGAACTTTTGTGCTCCCTCAGAATGTGTGGTGGCAGTATGATTTGCCTTGTAGGATGAGTTGTGTGAACCCTTAGGGAAACTCTTGTTGTTGTCCCTAGAAAACTTGGGCCTTAGTTCAGGGTGAAGAATCCAGCAATGATCACGTGTATGTCCACCAGTATCACAGTAGCTACATTTCACAATAGGTTTCTTTCCTTTGTAGCCCCTCTCTTCACTAGTTCTGTGGTTAGAGAGATATACCCTAGCTTCTGGTATATTTGCCTTTAATTCCACAGTCATGATTTTTCTGCGAGTTTCTTCCCTCTGAACCGTGGCACACACACTTGAGAAGGAAGGAAGATCAGGATTCATGAGGACATGACTCCTGAGATCTTCGTATTCAGGACTTAAACTCGCAAGAAGTTGAAATATTTTGTCTTCCTCAGCTCTCTTGGTCAGCACGGCAGCAGAAATGGTGTGTGGCCGATAGACATTCAACTCGTTCCACATGGTGGTTAACTTCCCAAGGTGCTGCACAAATGAGTTTCCTTCCTGTTGTAGACCAGCAATATCCTTTTTTAACTGGAACACTCGAGCTGCATTATTTTGATTCCCATACATTTCTTTGAGATTTTTCCAAAGGATGCAGGAGGATTCACCATAGCTGAAAATTTCTGCAATCTTTCGATCCATAGAATTGAGTAACCATGACATTACCAACTGGTCCTTGCACAACCAATCATTGTAATCTGATGAGGACACATCAGGCGCTGGAATAACACCATTAACATAACCAAGTTTCGATCGTCCTCCCAAGGCAAGAGTGACTGCTCTTTCCCAGGGAAGATAATTGAATTCATTTAGTAAGACAGAACTGAGACGTTGATTTGGGTTGACATCAACATCTAAATGAAGTGAAGATGGCGCAGCATGTGAGCTAATTTCTTTGCCATGCACTGAACTCTCTTCAGCCATGATAGAGAATCAGAAAGAAATAAAAACAGATCTCTCAAGAAACTATTCAAAAGCAGGTCGATTAGGATCACTGCTCTGATACCATATTGAAATTTGAAGGTGTATTTTCTATTATGAAGAAACAAAGTACAAAGATAGCTCATATATATGAGCGTGAGAAGAAGAGAAAAACAAGGAACAAAAAAACAATCTTCCTTCCTTGATTTACGCCTATTCACCTAACAACTAAAGCAAGGGCAGCAACTAGACTAACAACTAAAGCAAGGTCAGCAATCCCTTGAATTAGTGAGAATGACAGTCATACTCAAGTTGTTAGACAGCACCCCATGCATACACCCATGCTACTTACCAGCTAGATAAATGACAGAAACATAGACTAGATCTTCTTCCAATAGGCCTAATGTTCACTATCCAATTTTAGGCACTAGACAACACCTTGTAGCTAATTGTATTTCCAAATCAACTTATTAGTGTTGATGCGGCACGGGCAGGTCCAATGGCTTATGCTGAGAAGATGGTGTTGGCTTTGTTTTCGGTGCGTTGCCACTTAGTTTTGCATAGTTCTACTGAGTGTGTTGGAATGTGGATATGTCTTCCAATTCTTATGACAAGAAGAGTTTTGTGCAGATGCTGATAGTTTTGTGGATGACAAGAAGCATAACAGAGGATATTCCTGGCTGGGGAGTCCTCTTCAAGGGGCTTGCTGGAGACGGAACTGTCAGTGTGAGTATTGGCCCTTCACATTGCTTAAGATTAACAGAGGCCTTCCCTTTTGTAGTTGGATCAGATTTTGAAGTGTGACTTGAATCCATGTAGGTTATGATTGCAACTTTGCTGTTTATAGTTCCAAGCAAAAACCAAAAGGGTGAGAAGTTGATGGACTGGGACAAATGCAAGAAGCTACCCTGGAATATCATATTGTTACTAGGTGCCGGTTTGGCCATCGCTGATGGGGTTCGATCTAGTGGCCTTGCAGATATATTATCAGAAAGCTTAGATTTCTTGGAGGCAGTCCCATATTTAGCCATGACACCGGCTGTCTGTCTCATCAGTAGTACCATCACTGAGTTAATCACATCAAACAATGCCACTGCGACGCTTATTGTTCCTCTCCTGATTCAAATAGCAAAAACTATGCATGTGCATCCACTCCTTCTCATGATTCCAGGAGGCATTGGGGCTCAATTTGCTTTCTTGCTTCCAACAGCAACCCCTTCGAATACCGTAGGGTTTGCAACTGGCCACATTGAAATCCAAGATATGATTAAGATTGGCTTGCCATTAAAGATTGCTGGAATTGCTGTGCTGTCCCTTTTGATGCCTACACTTGGTAACATTACGTTTCTTATATCTTATCAGCTATCTTTGACTAATTTTCTGTAGTTGTTGTACATGATTTTGTAATGATATGTGATGACTGAGTTTGGCTATTGCAGGAGTTTATGTATTTAGGACTGGGGAACAAGTTCAATGACTTGAAAAGCTAAAACTGCTATGTTGTCTTGCGAAATTTCAGGGTATAACAAAAAGCATTATGTATTTCATCAGCACAAGTTGTCTACTTACTTTAATTTTGTATCCTTGATGTCAAATTCAGCTTTGACAGATGTAAACATCAAGTTGGCATATGTTATACAAATTTTTGTAACTTGGTGCATAATGTACAGAAATCATCTTCAACTTCAGCATAGAATCCTTATTCATACAACACTGCAATTTACAATCTTGTGTTATGAATCGAAAGAAAAATCCGTGTTACAGATGCGTTCAAGATGGAACGCACGCCACTTTGAATAACATACAAATTCATCATCCTTGTAATTTAAAAATACTGCACTCTGCACTCTTCCTCTCAACTAAAACAATAACAGAAAACACTACTGCACTCCAACAAGAATTATATGGTTATTGCTACAGCAAGAAACCAGAAGTATGTTAAGCAACAGTCCTGGTTTCTTTATTTTTTCTCCAATAATGATGCATCAGCTTGTACTGCTGCAATAGTCCAGGATGAAGCCAGAATTATCTCCAAGTCACCAATGATCAAATTTAAGCAATACCTCCAAATAGCAGGTGATTTGTCAATTCTCATTAATCTGACACCTTAATCTTGATTCTTTCTCCATATCCCGGATTCAATAACAGAGCACGGGAAATCTTTCAGCTTGTAGCAATGGCTAATCTCCATGTAGCGTAGTGCAGGCATATCCTTCTCCAAGTCCTTCCACTGTAAGTCTAGCCTCATCAAGTACTTCAAACACAGACCTTCGACTTTCCAACCGGGGTGACCACTGCTTAGATTGACAAGGTCACTATTCTCAATACAAAGATATTTCAATCTAGAAAGCTGTTTGGGATTGACCCAGCTGGGGAGAGTTTCTCGTCGGTAATACCTCAGATACAGCTCTTGGAGGCTTGGAGGAGGAGTCAGCTTATCTAGCATTTCGAACACATCTTTCTCTCTACAATCTTCCACATCGATAGCTAGAACCTTGAGCATTTTAAGCTGAGATAAGACATCAAGTTCATTGTCTGTTATTACGGTGACATCACTTATATGCATTCGCAGTACTCTTAGGTGGATCAGGTCCTTAATCTCAAGAAGCTGGAAACATTGCCTTCTATGCTGACTCACAACCTTGAATCCGGAGAGTTCTTGAAGATTAGACAGCCTTCCTAATCCCTGAGGCAAGTACTGGATGGAACACCCCACAAGGTCCAAGATAATCAGCTTCTTCAAATTAGCGATTGATGGGTGTATCTTTTCTAGATGGCTGCACCCATTTAAAATCAACAGTTGGAGGTTGAGGAGTTTATGAATTGAGGATGGCACTTCTTTTAGGGCTTGAATACCACTCAAGTTCAAAGATGCTAGGCGCTTAAGGGAACTGATCCAGTTGAAGAGATCCTTTACACAAGTCTCATCCACTGCGCAGTTTGATAAATCCAACATTCTCAGGGATCGCAGAAACCCTGAAATCCTGTCAAACTCAAATCGGCGGCTTGACATCAGCAACATTGCCCTGAGCTTTGAACTATATTTCAACGATTTTTCATCCATTTCATCAATAAAACTTAACCACCGAGAATTTGCTGTCAACTTCTGCCTGCTTTGTTCGTTGAAACTGCAAAACTCCTCCTCCTCTGCGATCATGATTATCATTTCTCTCACCATATCATGTATCTTGCACTTATAGACTCTCCCATCAAAGCCTCGCCGATGCACGATTTCAACCAGGCATCTGCTGATAAGTTCAGCAAGATATTCAAATCCCACTTCTATTGCTGTTTTTGAGCCTTTGCCCTGAACCAGGCCCTCTCCCACCCACCAGTGAATTAACTGATCAGCACTTATCTCAGCGTCTTCACGGTAGATGGAGAAACACAACATGCATTGTTTCAGAAAAGGCGGGAGTTCATCATAGCTCAACCGCAAAGAAGCCATAACTGAACTAGCTTTTCCCTCTGTTGTTAAGGCATGAAAACTTTCAAGAATGTCTCTCCACTGGGAAGGGGAGTTGATCTTTGATGCTAGTAAGGATCCTATGGTCTTGATTGCTAGTGGCAGTCCGCCGCATTTCTTCAAGAGTTCCTTTCCAAGATTTTCAAACTGGTCATCCGGGCATATTCCCCTGCTTGAAGAAAATGCAAACTTGGAGAACAAAGACCAGCTTTCATCATCGTTAAGAGTATTGGGACGGTGAATTCGCGAGCTCTCAACTCCCATACTAATTGCAGCATCTTCATTTCTAGTTGTAATTATGATGCAGCTGTTTTGTTTTGGTAAAACAGAACACAGGTTAGTCCACCAGTCCACCTCTGTGTGACTCCACACGTCATCCATAACAATGAGGCATCTCTTCCCTTTAAGTCCTCCCTGAATTTTGCTAAAAATCTGAGTAAGACCAAAACCGGAGACACTTTCTTCTAACCTTTCCAGGATGCACCTCATGATCCGCTCGGCACTGAAAGACTGCGAAACACACACCCAGATCATCTTGTCAAAGTGGGCTAATACTTTCACATCATGAAAGATTTTCTGGGAAATTGTGGTTTTGCCTAAGCCCCCCATTCCCACAATCCCTATGCGGTGAAGCGGTTTGGTGGTGTCAAACATCCAACCCTTTATCTTTTCGACAGCATCATCCAATCCAATGGTGTCAGTTGGGTTCCAGTCCTGCGACATAATTCCCCTAGATTGGTATGAATCATCTGCATAAATGCTATCTGGAGCCTTCAAAAACCTGCCCAATGTCTTCTCTATCTCCTTCATATGCCGATTAATGTCTCTCAGCTTCTTGCCCGTACGATGATAGAAGAATGGATCGTGAAGCAAGTTAACGGCCCAGGATGCATCTTTCCTATATTCATCTCTGACCAAGCAATCTGTGAGTACATCATCAGCTTTATAAATCACTTCCTTCAAATTTGACAAACCTGCCCTGACAGTTTCGTTCTTGTGATTGAGATTCTCTGTGTCTGCAAGTAAAGCCTTGGTAAGATCAAGCCCTGTCTTCATCTGCTTAAACTGGCCGCTAAACTCAAGTGAAAATTGAGCTTGGTTCACAAGAGCTTTGAACACTTGGTCCGTCAGCGTTTGGATCATAGAATTCACTATTAGTAGTGGCATGATGATCTCTTCTACTCTTGTCTCTGAAACTGCATGCATATAGTTTTTTAGGTCGAGAAAGTTTTGTAAATTATCTAGTCAATGGTAACCTTAATGATATTAACACCATGAGCATGAACAATCAAATAGCCACAAACAAGTTATTGATTTTTTCGGGCATATATTGTAGGAATCAGTCATAGTAATCAGTTAATCGATGAATTGGGCAGAAACAGGGGAACGTACGACTGGTTTTACCGAGTAAAAAAAATAATTCATAAATCATTTAGCTTTACCTGAAAAGAGTAAAGGCCCAGCGCGGTTGATTCTTGCAGGATGAAGGACTTGAATGAGAGTTGGAACTTGAAATATCCAGCTGAAAAATACTTAAATTTTGATTATGAACAAGATGAGACTTCTTCCCTGCAATATAAATATAAATTTCATTTTCCTTAATTCATATTTCATAGTAGAGAGAATAAATTCCCGTAAGAAACCCTAGAAACGCCAATAGAGAATAAATGCCCCTATCTATCAGCACAATTAAAGTCGCTGCTGCTTTTAGGCCAGGGATAAGTGCTTGAAGCCGAGTTGTCTTATTCAGAGCATTGTTTTGAATGCTTGTCATCCTAATGCTGGGCTGGTCAGTAGCTGTAAAAGGCTTACGAATTTAAACTTCAACATATATCTAGAGAGAGGAATGATATACCTGATGGGTTGGCTACTTGCGGTCACAATTTGGCTATTTTGAGGAGAGTCCTGGTTTGGATATTTGTTCAATGTTTGGCTCCTGATGTATCAGGAGACTCTCCTCCTCAACAATGATGTGGTCTTTTTTAAAAATAACACGTGTTTCTTTTTTATAAATTTGCTTCCCTCCCTCTTCTCACCCACTCTCCTCTCCTCCCCCAACTCTCTCTTCTCTCATCCCCCATCGCTGCTCCTCCATCATCATCACCCAAACACTATATATTGATTTCTCTCATTTTTTTAACTTTTAATTTTATTGAGTTATTTATTGAGGAGTTTTGGAAATTTAATTTTCAGCCCCTTTCTCTTCCCATCGATACTCCTCCATTATCATCACCTAAATTTTTAATTTTTAATTTTATTGATGAGTTTTGGAAATTTTGGAAATGGTGAAAGAAAGAGATGGAGAGATGGAGAGAAGAGAGAGCTGGGGGAGGAGAGGAGAGAAGAGAGAGAGATGCGAAGATGAAAGAAGAGAGAGTTGGGGGAGGAGAGGAGAGTGGGTGAGAAGAGAGAGAGGGAAAGTCAGTGAAACAAATAAAATAAAAGGGGTTGAAAATTTCGTTTACAGAGTTGCAGAGGAAGAGAGAGAGACGGGGAGATGAGAGAAGAGAGTTGGGGGAGGAGAGGAGAGTGGGTGAGAAGAGAGGGAAACAAATTAAAAAAAGAAAAAAAAAAGAAACACGTGTCATTTTTTTAAAAGACCACGTCATTGTTGAGGAGGAGCTGTAAAGGCTCGTCTGATTAGCACTAAATAGTTGTTGTGTTGGTGGTGTCGGGGGTTTTCACCTTTTTTTCATCATTAAAAAAAAAACAAAAAGTCGATGCTGCTTTTCAACTTTTTCTTCGGGGTGCGGTCCCATAATCCACCTTCTTTGAATTTTTTAAGGTTAGTTTGTTCGTAATTTGAAAATTAATAATGTACGTGAATCTCCATTACCTAAACCCTAGAATTCTAAAACCTATTTCATGTGTGAGAATTGGATAATAATTGAATTCAAGGAAGGAAATCGTTTCCTCCTCCGAATAAATGGAAAAAGAAAAGGAAAAAAATATCTTCATATTTTGTAGAATCACGGGCTCCATTAAAAGGTAATTGCGAATAAACGTGATGGGGTGATATCAAAAATTATGAAAAAGATTATAAGAAAGTCACAGAAAAGTCTTTACCTTCCGGTCCAAGTTCCACTCACCGCCTCTCTATGTATATAGCCCTCGAATGCATGCAGGTCACTTCACTTGTGGATCCGAAGAAGCCAGTCAAGAAAACCCTTCAAAATAATCAAAGAAACCAATCATACGGTCAAAATACTTAAGATTAACAGAGGCCTTCCCTTTTGTAGTTGGATCAGATTTTGAAGTGTGACTTGAAACCAGGTAGGTTATGATTGCAACTTTGCTGTTTATAGTTCCAAGCAAAAAGCAAAAGGGTGAGAAGTTGATGGACTGGGACAAATGCAAGAAGCTACCCTGGAACATCATATTGTTACTAGGTGCCGGTTTAGCCATCGCTGATGGGGTTCGATCTAGTGGCCTTGCAGATATATTATCAGAAAGCTTACATTTCTTGGAGGCAGTCCCATATTTAGCCATGACACCGGCTGTCTGTCTCATCAGTAGTACCATCACTGAGTTAATTGTAAGACAAATCCGTGTCTTAGTCTAAGTTGTGGTCTTCTAATCTTATCTGGTTTGGAGGAACTCTAATTGATCAGGAAGTATTAATCCTAATACCAGTAGGATACTCAAAGAATCAGTGCGATTATACAGGGATAAGAGTATCTTAAGGACTCCTAATTCTATATGGATTAAAACATCATATTCCTAAGCAAACAGAATCTGTTCGAGTACTCCTTGATGGGTAAGGTACTGGAACAGATGCTTATAAATAAGGTCCCTTCCCTATCGGCTAAAACACTCTCACAACAGAAAACTCACCCCATCCAGAGATAGAGATAAAGAGCCGAATAGGTGAAGAAGATCCTTATTCACAATCAGTAAGCAAGATCCTTATTTCACAACCAAGAAGATACCTTTTCACAATGACAGATCAAGGTTAGTATTTGAGATTCAAAGACATGAAAGAACTTACATGTGGTATCAGAGCACTAGGTCTTGTTCTCTAATCTAACCTACAGATTTATATAAAATTGCTGTTAAAATAAAATTTTGATCATTAGTCATGAAGCATGTAGACTTTATCCAATTGCATATCTTATGTGATAAGGTATGATCAAGGGCATCAAGAATATCTGCTCGATCATGCTTAAAAGGATATTGATCAAAGACTGTGAATTATTATTGCTTAAATTAAGTAAGCCACAGCTACTTAATTGTTGCAAGAGTAATTTTCAATCGAAAGATTGATCTATACTTGCATCACAACTGGTAGCCTTTTGTGATTTCTTCTATCCACAGATAGTAAGTACACAAACTGATAACAGATGTGATGGTACAATATGGATGAAGAGACTGAACAGACTAACAAGAAAACTTCTTAATCCACAGATGAGAAGTCCTACTTGTGCAGGAAGTTTGTTCAAACTCTAACTCCAGTATTTAGGAACATGTTCAAATCACAACCCACAGGTGTGAATTGATAATGTTTAAGTAAAGTTTAATGGGGATAGTTATTTATTATTTGTTATATGTCTACAGTGAATCCTTCAAACTATCAATCCATTGAAACACTGACTGGATCGAATTACCAAAAATGGAAGCAAGATCTGGAGATTTCTTTAGGTTTTCTTGATTATGACTATGTGCTTAGAGAAGAACCTGTTCAAGCACCAGCTGAGATGCTTCTCCAGCAAGTGAAAACCAAATATGCCAAGTGGGAAAAGGCTAATCGTATGAGCATGCTGATTATGCAAAGGTCAATGGCATCATCTGTGAAAGGTAGCATTCCCAAATCTGAGAATGCTAAACAATACTATGAAGCTATTGCACAGAGATTCAAGGAGTCTGAGAAAGCTGTCAAAAGTACCTTACTAAATCAGCTAATTAATATGAGATATGATGGACAAGGATGTGTGAGAGCTCATATCATGAATATGATTGATGTTGGAACTAAGTTGCAGGATTTAAAAATGAATGTAGATGAAGATATGATGGTTCATCTTGCCTTGAATTCACTACCTAAGGAATTTAAGTCTCTCAAAGATACCTACATCGCTCAAAAGGAAAGTTGGACGCTGAATGATCTTATCACCATATGTGTTCAGCAAGAACATAATATAATAAGAGAAAGAGGTGCTAAAATGATGAATCTGGTACAGTGAAAGCAAAATAAGGAATATAGGAACAAAGGTACTGCTGCTGGAAAAGAGAAAGAAAAGGAAAAGGATAATAACAATCTGAATGCTTTGAAACCAGTGGGATTGAAATGCTTTTTCTGTAAGAAAACTGGGCATATGAAGAAGGAATGCATAAGGTATAAGAAGTGGTTGGACAAACAGAAAACTAAAGGTAAAAGTGATCAAGTTTTGGTTTGTTTTGAATCCAATTTAGTTGATTTTACTGATGATTCATGGTGGTTAGACAGTGGTGCATCTATTCATGTGACTAATTCTTTGCAGGGGTTCATAAAGAGGAGGCTGCCAAGCAAGGATGAAGTGAAGGTGTTCGTAGGCAATGGAGAGAAAGTGCAAGTAGATTATATTGGAGTAGTTAGGATTGAACTAGATTCTGGTTTTGGTTTTGATTTAGAAGATGTGGTTTATGTTCCCTCAATGAGGAAGAATCTCATCTCAGTTACTAGGCTTGTAAAATCAAAGTTCACTTTGAACTTTGATAATTTTGGTTGTTCTATTTTCAGAAATAAAAGTTTAGTTGGAAAAGCAAGTATTGTGGATGGTATGTTTCGATTAAACTACAAAGAAACTATGCAAATCAACTCAGTTCAATCCAAACCATGCAAAGAATTATCATTTAAACTGTGGCATAAAAGACTTGGACATATTTCAAAGGAAAGAATCAGTACACTATGCAAAGAATTAGTTCTACCACCATTGAATCATGATAATGCAGATGATATATGTATAGAATGCACAAAGGGAAAATTGACCAACCTAAGAAAGAAAGGTGTTGTAGGAAGTCAAAGTGTATTGGAATTAATCCATAACAGACATATGTGGACCATTCCCAACTCCAACTCATGAAGGGTTTAACTACTTCATCACTTTTACAGATGACTACTCAAGATTTGGACATGTTTATCTGATTAAAGAAAAATCCAGTGCTTTGGACGTGTTCAAAATCTATAAGGCTGAAGTGGAAAACCAACTAGACCTAAAGATAAAAGTTGTAAGGTCTGACAGAGGAGGGGAGTTCTATGGGAGATTTGATGAAACTGGGAGGAATCCTGGTCCCTTTGCAAGGTTTCTACAGCAAGAAGGAATCATTGCTCAATACACTAATCCAGGGACTCCACAGCAAAATGGAATTGCGGAGAGGAGAAACAGAACTCTAAAGGATATGATAAGGAGCATGATGTGTTGCACAAACTTACCAATTTTTCTGTGGGGAGAAGCTTTGAAAACAGCAAATTATATACTCAATCGAGTACCAACCAAGAGTATCAACAATATCCCTTATGAAGTTTGGAATAAGAGAAAACCAAGCTTGAAACATTTGAAAATATGGGGCTGCAAGGCAGAGGCAAAGCTGTATAATCCCATAGAAAAGAAGCTGGATTCAAGAACTAAGTGGTTTTTTCATAGGATATCCAGATAGAACTAAATAAAGGATACAGATTCTATTGTCCTAAAAACACTACCAGATTTGTAGAAACTCATAGGGCAGTGTTTATAGAATCTGAAAGTGAGACAATTGAAGATGAAAATTTTGAGTTTGATGAAGGTATTGCAGAAAGCTGGGGAAACAATTCAAACTGACATTTTGGTTTTACCATGTTTTGACTTGAATGGCAATCAAAACAACCAAGAAGGGCAAAGTGGTACAGATCCTATGGTAACTGAAGAAGAACCTCACGAAAATCAGGTTTTACTACCTGAAAATCAAGATGCAAGTTCAAACACAAGAAGGCAAAAATAATCAGACAATTCCAGGACTAAGAAGGTCAGAAAGACCAAAGAAACGTGCTTTACATGATGATTATTATGTTTACCTTCAAGACTCAGAGCATGATGTGAATGACATTGAGGATCCTATGAACTTTAAGCAAGCAATGATGAGTGACAGAAATGAAAATTGGTGGGCTGCTATGAAATCAGAATTAGGTTCCATGGAAATGAATGGAGTTTGGGAGCTTGTGTCTTTACCACAAGGGTGCAAACCAATTGGCTGCAAGTGGGTGTTCAAAACCAAAAGAGATTCAAAGGGACAGATAGATAGGTATAAAGCTAGATTGGTTGCTAAGGGGTTCACACAGAAAGAAGGAATTGATTTTAATGAAACCTATTCACCTGTCTCAACAAAAGACTCCTTTCGAGTGATCATGGCTCTAGTAGCTCATTTTGATTTACACTTGCATCAAATGGATGTTAAGACTGCATTCTTGAATGGAAACTTGGAGGAAGAAATTTATATGCAACAACCAGAAGGTTTCATTCAAGAGAAGGGAGAAAATCTGGTTTGCAAATTGTGTAAATCAATCTATGGTCTAAAACAAGCATCTAGACAGTGGTATATAAGATTCAATGAAGTTGTCAAACTATATGGTTTTACAGAGAATGTCTTAGATGAGTGCATTTACATGAAGATGAGTGGGAGTCACTTCATAATTCTGATTCTTTATGTAGATGACATTCTGCTAGCTTGCACCAACATGTCCATGTTACATGATTGCAAGGCATTCTTGGCTAAACATTTCGACATGACAGATTTGGGAGAAGCCTCATATGTTTTGGGAATTGAAATTAGCAGAAATAGAAAGAGAGCTTTGTTGGGACTGTCACAGAAGACTTATATAGAAAAGATACTTAAAAGGTTTAACATGCAAGGCTGTAGGATCAGATGTGCCTATTTCGAAAGGAGACAAATTTAGTCCTGATCAAGCACCAAAAACAGATCAAGGAAAGCGTGAGATGGCAGACAAACCTTATGCATCATTAGTAGGGAGTCTCATGTATGCACAAGTATGCACCAGACCTGATATTGCTTTTTCAGTAAGTGTATTGGGAAGATTTCAGTCAAATCCTGGACAAGCACATTGGATTGCTGGTAAAAGGGTCATGAGATATTTGCAAAGAACAAAGGACTATAAACTGGTTTACAAAAGGAGTGACAGATTGGAAGTAGAAGGTTATGCTGATGCAGATTTTGCAGGTTGCAAAGATGACTTGAAATCTACATCAGGATATGTTTTCCTATTTGCTGGAGCAGCAATATCATGGAGAAGTAACAAGCAGCCACTCACAGTTGCATCGACTATGTTGGCAGAATTTCTGGCTTGTTACGAAGCAACCACTCAAGCTATGTGGTTAAAGAACTTTATCACTAGTTTGGGTGTGGTTGAATCAATTCAACGACCTATACAACTTTGGAATGATAACAGTGCAACAGGTACTTTTTGCTAAAGGGAATAAAAGAACAAAGGCATCAAGAATTCTGGAAGTTAAATTCTTTACTGTCAAAGAAAAGATTAAAGATGGGCATACTATGTTGGAGCACATTGGCACAAATGACATGGTTGCTGATCCACTTACTAAGGGGTTACCAAATGCTGTTTTTCACAGACATGTGGTTAGCATGGGATTGATAGTTCATTTGGATGACTAAAACAGTGGGAGTTTTGTTATCAAGTTTTGGTAGTTTAACTAGTTTTGATATTTTATATTTAAACTCATACAGTGGTGTTTTAATTTGAATGATTTTCAGTTTTAAGGATTCAATTATAGTATATTTATGCAATTTTGTTTATTTGCACATGTGATTACTTGAATATATATGGATGGCACAGCATGCATTTAAGGTAGCCATGAGAGGATTATATTCATGACAGTTTGCTATTTTTATTATGAAAATTGAGACCTTGGTAGTCATTTACAGGGACAAAGGAATTAGATGACCTTTGTTTAAAGCACTTTCAGTAAGGTCATCTACATTCTACAGTTTTAATCTTGATCGAAGCCTTATGTGGTGTTGAAGAGTTTTAAGTATGATTATAAAGACTTTGATAACAGTATGATCAATAAGTCTCGATAGTCTCTTCTAATTTTTCTTCACTGACAGTGGCTTAGTGGGAATTTATCTGGATATACTTTCACAAGGCCTTAAAGTGATCAATATGAGTTTTCCTTAGTGAGTATTTGACCAAGTGGGAGACTGTAAGACAAATCCGTGTCTTAGTCTAAGTTGTGGTCTTCTAATCTTATCTGGTTTGGAGGAACTCTAATTGATCAGGAAGTATTAATCCTAATACCAGTAGGATACTCAAAGAATCAGTGCGATTATACAGGGATAAGAGTATCTTAAGGACTCCTAATTCTATATGGATTAAAACATCCTATTCCTAAGCAAACAGAATCTGTTCGAGTACTCCTTGATGGGTAAGGTACTGGAACAGATGCTTATAAATAAGGTCCCTTCCCTATCGGCTAAAACACTCTCACAACAGAAAACTCACCCCATCCAGAGATAGAGATAAAGAGCCGAATAGGTGAAGAAGATCCTTATTCACAATCAGTAAGCAAGATCCTTATTTCACAACCAAGAAGATACCTTTTCACAATGACAGATCAAGGTTAGTATTTGAGATTCAAAGACATGAAAGAACTTACATTAATCACATCAAACAATGCCACTGCGACGCTTATTGTTCCTCTCCTGATTCAAATAGCAAAAACTATGCATGTGCATCCACTCCTTCTCATGATTCCAGGAGGCATTGGGGCTCAATTTGCTTTCATGCTTCCAACAGCAACCCCTTCGAATACCGTAGGGTTTGCAACTGGCCACATTGAAATCCAAGATATGATTAAGATTGGCTTGCCATTAAAGATTGCTGGAATTGCTGTGCTGTCCCTTTTGATGCCTACACTTGGTAACATTACGTTTCTTATCTCTTATCAGCTATCTTTGACTAATTTTTTGTAGTTGTTGTACATGATTTTGTAATGATATGTGATGATTGAGTTTTGGCTATCGCAGGAGTCTATGTATTTAGGACTGGCGAACAAGTTCAATGACTTGAAGAGCTAAAAATGCTATGTTGGCTTGCGACGTTTCAGGGTATAACAAAAGCATTATGTATTTCATCAGCACTAGTTGTCTACTTACTTTAATTTTGTATCCTTGATGTCAGATTCAGCTTTGACAGATGTAAACATCAAGTTGGCATATGTTATACATATTTTTGTAACTTTGTGCATAATGTACAGAAATCATCTTCAACTTCAGCATAGAATCCTTATTCATACAACACCGCAATTTACAAAATCTTGTGTTATGAATCGAAAGAAAAACTCGTGTTATAGATGCGTTCAAGATGGAAAGCACGCCATTTTAAATAACACACAAATTCATCATCCTTGCAGGACATGACCAAGTAAATAGAAAGCACATACCTTGTAATTTAAAAATACTGCACTCTGCACTCTTCCTCTCAACTAAAACAATAACAGAAAACACTACTGCACTCCAACAAGAATTATATGGTTATTGCTACAGCAAGAAACCAGAAGTATGTTAAACAACAGTCCTGGTTTCTTCATTTTTTCTCCAATAATGATGCATCAGTTTGTACTGCTGCAATAGTCCAGGATGAAGCCAGAATTATCTTCAAGTCACCAATGATCAAATTTAAGCAATACCTCCAAATAGCAGGTGATTTGTCAATTCTCAGCAATCTGACACCTTAATCTTGATTCTTTCTCCAGATCCCGGATTCAATAACAGAGCACGGGAAATCTTTCAGCTTGTAGCAATGGCTAATCTCCATGTAGCGTAGTGCAGGCATATCCTTCTCCAAGTCCTTCCACTGTAAGTCTAGCCTCATCAAGTACTTCAAACACAGACCTTCGACTTTCCAACCGGGGTGACCACTGCTTAGATTGACAAGGTCACTATTCTCAATACAAAGATATTTCAATCTAGAAAGCTGTTTGGGATTGACCCAGCTGGGGAGAGTTTCTCGTCGGTAATACCTCAGATACAGCTCTTGGAGGCTTGGACGAGGAGTCAGCTTATCTAGCATTTCGAACACATCTTTCTCTCTACAATCTTCCACATCGATAGCTAGAACCTTGAGCATTTTAAGCTGAGATAAGACATCAAGTTCATTGTCTGTGATTACGGTGACATCACTTATATGCATTCGCAGTACTCTTAGGTGGATCAGGTCCTTAATCTCAAGAAGCTGGAAACATTGCCTTCTATGCTGACTCACAACCTTGAATCCGGAGAGTTCTTGAAGATTAGACAGCCTTCCTAATCCCTGAGGCAAGTACTGGATGGGACACCCCACAAGGTCCAAGATAATCAGCTTCTTCAAATTAGTGATTGATGGGTGTATCTTTTCTAGATGGCTGCACCCATTTAAAATCAACAGTTGGAGGTTGAGGAGTTTATGAATTGAGGATGGCACTTCTTTTAGGGCTTGAATACCACTCAAGTTCAAAGATGCTAGGCGCTTAAGGGAACTGATCCAGTTGAAGAGATCCTTTACACAAGTCTCATCCACTGCGCAGTTTGATAAATCCAACATTCTCAGGGATCGCAGAAACCCCGAAATTCTTTCAAACTCAAATCGGCGGCTTGACATCAGTAACATTGCCCTTAGCTTTGAACTATATTTCAACGATTTTTCATCCATTTCATCAATAAAACTTAACCACCGAGAATTTGTTGTCAACTTCTGCCTGCTTTGTTCGTTGAAACTGCAAAACTCCTCCTCCTCTGCGATCATGATTATCATTTCTCTCACCATATCATGTATCTTGCACTTATAGACTCTCCCATCAAAGCCTCGCCGATGCACGATTTCAACCAGGCATCTGCTGATAAGTTCTGCAAGATATTCATTTCCCACTTCTATTGCTGTTTTTGAGCCTTTTCCCTGAACCAGGCCCTCTCCCAACCACCAGTGAATTAACTGATCAGCACTTATCTCAGCGTCTTCACGGTAGATGGAGAAACACAACATGCATTGTTTCAGAAAAGGCGGGAGTTCATCATAGCTCAACCGCAAAGAAGCCATAACTGAACTAGCTTTTCCCTCTGTTGTTAAGGCATGAAAACTTTCAAGAATGTCTCTCCACTGGGAAGGGGAGTTGATCTTTGATGCTAGTAAGGATCCTATGGTCTTGATTGCTAGTGGCAGTCCGCCGCATTTCTTCAAGAGTTCCTTTCCAAGATTTTCAAACTGGTCATCCGGGCATATTCCCCTGCTTGAAGAAAATGCAAACTTGGAGAACAAAGACCAGCTTTCATCATCGTTAAGAGTATTGGGACGGTGAATTCGCGAGCTCTCAACTCCCATACTAATTGCAGCATCTTCATTTCTAGTTGTAATTATGATGCAGCTGTTTTGTTTTGGTAAAACAGAACACAGGTTAGTCCACCAGTCCACCTCTGTGTGACTCCACACGTCATCCATAACAATGAGGCATCTCTTCCCTTTAAGTCCTCCCTGAATTTTGCTCAAAATCTGAGTAAGACCCAAACCAGAGACATTTTCTTCTAACCTTTCCAGGATGCACCTCATGATCCGCTCGACACTGAAAGACTGCGAAACACACACCCAGATCATCTTGTCAAAGTGGGCTAATACTTTCACATCATGAAAGATTTTCTGGGAAATGGTGGTTTTGCCTAAGCCCCCCATTCCCACAATGCCTATGCGGTGAAGCGGTTTGGTGGTGTCAAACATCCAACCCTTTATCTTTTCGACATCATCATCCAATCCAATGGTGTCAGTTGGGTTCCAGTCCTGCGACATAATTCCCCTAGATTGGTATGAATCATCTGCATAAATGCTATCTGGAGCCTTCAAAAACCTGCCCAATGTCTTCTCTATCTCCTTCATATGCCGATTAATGTCTCTCAGCTTCTTGCCCGTACGATGATAGAAGAATGGATCGTGAAGCAAGTTAAAGGTCCAGGATGCATCTTTCCTATATTCATCTCTGACCAAGCAATCTGTGAGTACATCATCAGCTTTATAAATCACTTCCTTCAAATTTGACAAGCCTGCCCTGACAGTTTCGTTCTTTTGATTGAGATTCTCTGTGTCTGCAAGTAAAGCCTTTGTAAGATCAAGCCCTGTTTTCATCTGCTTAAACTGGGCGCTAAACTCAAGTAAAAATTGAGCTTGGTTCACAAGAGCTTTGAACACTTGCTGCGTCAGCGTTTGGATCATAGAATCCACTATTTGTGTTTGCATGATGATCTCTTCTAATCTTGTCTCTGAAACTGCATACATATAGTTTTTTAGGTCGAGAAAGTTTTGTAAATTATCTAGTCAATGGTAACCTTAATGATATTAACACCATGAGCATGAACAATCAAATAGCCACAAACAAGTTATTGGTTTTTTCGTGCATATATTGTAGGAATCAGTCATAGTAATCAGTCAATCGATGAATTGGACAGAAACAGGGGAACGTACGACTGGTTTTACCGAGTAAAAAAAATAAGTAATGAATCATTTACCTTTACCTAAAACGAGCAAAGGCCCAGCACGGTTGATTCTTGCAGGATGAACGAAGGACTTGAATGAGAGTTGGAACTTGAAATATCCAGCTGAAAAATACTTAAATTTTGATTATGAACAAGATGAGACTTCTTCCCTGCAATATAAATATCAATTTCATCTTCCTTAATTCATATTTCATAGTAGAGAGAATAAATTCCCGAAATGCTGACAGAGAATAAATTCCCCTATCTATCAGCACAATTAAAGTCGCTGCGGCTTTACCAACAAGAGTTGGTCCAAGTGAAAGGACTTGGATCTTTTAAATAAGAGGTTGTGGGTTCGATCTAGCAGACTCTGTTGGGAGAGATCTCCGCTTTGCACCTGACCATACCTCGAGAAATTTAATGTCCGCAGTCGCGCGAGGTATACCTGGAAAACCATAAAAGTCGCTGCGGCTTTTAGGCCAGGTATAAGTGCTTGAAGCCTAGTTGTCTTATTCAGAGTAAGGTTTCGAATGCTTGTCATCCCAATGCTGGGCTGGTCAGTAGCTGTAAAAGGCTTACGAATTTAAGCTTCAACATATTTCTAGAGAGAGAGAGGAATGATATAGCTGGTGTGTTGGCTACTTGCGGTCACAAATTTGGATACCTGTTGCTTAAGATATTTGTTGTGTTAGTGGTGTCTGGGGGTTTTGCACCCTTTTTCATCATCAAAAAAGACAAAAGTCGCTGCTGCTTTTCAACTTTTTCTTTGGGGTGCGGTCCCATAATCCACTTTCTTTACATTTCAATTTACATGTAGGGACGGACGGGACAACGTCCAGAGCATCAACGTCATCTTCGGATTTAAACAAAGCCTAAGACGAATACGGAAGACGAAGAAGAAAACATTTCTCTACTCAGTCAGTACCCCATAGCATGAACACATTCCCAGAAAAACTTGCATAACCGAGCTCGCACTGTTTTATACTCTCTTTTTTTTTCTTCCTATAATGACGTCTCTCATCTCATCATATACTGACGTCCATTCCATGCATGTTTTTTTTATTAATTAATTCTTCTGTTTGTTTTTTCATTCCAAGTATTATTATTGGCGGTGTCCATGCACAAAGGGAGAAGAGAACCAACCAAGAAGAAGTTGGTGTTTGAGTCAAGCATGGCCTGCCAAATACATATGACAAGAGCAATTAAAAAAGATCAAAGAGGAAAACTAATTAAACTCTCAAATAACAGTAACAATTAAAGGAACGAAAAGACTTCAAACAAGTAAAAAATTTCACTATTTACAATTCATATAAAGAAGAAACTGTCCATCATCAGCCTTCCCTAAATAAACAAGAAACTGAATTACTCCCCGCCGTAACTCGATACATCCTATTTCCCCAAATTTTTGGACCTCAAATTTCTGACTTCATCTCCAAATTATGCCATAATTTTCTGTAACCTTCCATCTACATTTTTTTCCACGTCCAACTGAAGCACTAACCTACCAATATATATAACGGAAGGGACCAACGTAACTTGTCCATCCCTCGACTGAGACTCAACTCAAACAAAGAAAAAAGACAAAAAGAAAGCCACGAGGACTGAAGATGCTTTCTCACTGGCTCCTCCTAGCACTGATTGGCCTCCTCCTTCCTCTGATGCTGGTGGCTGCTACTCCTCCGCGGCCTATTCCCGGCGGTTTTAAGCCCATACCCAAAGAGAACATCGGCGACCCTCTTCTGAAGTTGATGGCAGAGTTCGCGGTGTCCATGTACAATCTGCGAACCCACAAGAAGTTGGTGGTTGAGAGGGTCATCCGCGGAGACACCCAGATAGTCGCGGGCCAGAACTATCAGCTTGTCGTTTTGGCCAAGGATGGATCGTTGCCTAACACCACCACAGGTTTCAATCATGCCCATTATGAGCTTAGTGTGTGTGAGCAGTCTTGGGAAGGATCTTTGGAAATTGAACTCTTTTCGTCAACTTTACAATTAAGGAGCTCTTAGATATGGGTCCAATTTCAATAATACAGTCCGATTGCAGGACAGTAATTGTTACTTATTAATTTCAGTCATAAAGCCCAATTGTGCAGCCACCTAAGCAAATAGTGTGGCCACAAAATTTAATTTATTTACAACTACTGCCATTGTATACAAACGGAAAGTAAAGGAGATTCATCCAAATCGCATATCTCAAATCCCCAAAATCGCTGAAATCCCAAAAGTCATGCTCCGTCTTTTCCAATTTTCACTGATTTTTTGGTTCCTTAATGGAAAGATTTGTGGGCTTCTTCTAATAATTCACGATGGAATAACCCAAATTTTTTGGATTATCAGAAACTGCAGCATCAATTGAATTTACACAACGACTTGATATGGAACCTAACCTACATGTAACCTCCCACCTTGTACCTACGACACAAATACTAAAACATGTGAGGCTTATTGGCCATCTGCTGGCTTTACTCAACTCTGTAACATCAAGAAAGGCCAAGTCTGACAAAAAAAAGGCATTCCGAGCTTCAAACTTCTTCAACTTCAGACACGAGTGTAAGATCGATGCATAACCTGCATCACTGACTTTGGAAAACCCACACGGTCTCATTGACAATGTGAATACGGATGATAATGGAGAGACAGGGATGCTGACATGAGTTGTTTGCACACTGTTCCTATCAGCACCAACTCTAATCTTATCCATGAGACGAATTACATCTTGAACAATGGACTGAAAAGCATTTGCTCCTACATCTCTCCCTCGAATCTTAAGAGAAAAAGACTGTTTGATTACCAAAGAAACAAACTTTATCTTTTATACATTCCTTTTCTGATGAAACATGCTTTCTCATATGAAGTTTTACATTATATATCAAAGAACAGCATTCAGACACAATAATATTACCTCCAAGCACAAGCATCCATTAAATAGCCTACCAGTGAGTTACAGGCCAGCTAAAATTGGATAGCCTACCATTGAATTATAAGCCAGCTTTACTCTATAGTTTTGGGCACTATAGGTAACCTCGAATAGTATCTATGGCACAGGTAACCTATAATAGTGTACCTATGGCGCAGGTACTTTACACAGTGGCTTGATATGTCGCTTCACGGAGAACCTATCGTACAGGTAACCTCGTACCTATGACACATGTACTTGACACATTGCTTGGAATTATCTTCTTTGAAGTTTGGCATATACCTGTGACATAGGTACCTGCGATTACCTACACGACATGAGCTTACCTATACGATAGGTTGTAAACCCAGAACAAGAGTGATATCATAACTGTTGGACAGTGTGCAAATAAACAGATTAAGTCTGTCTATATATGAGCAAACATTCAACTCGCTCAACTCTAAAATGAAACCCAAAACCCTCGACAATTAAGAAGCATGAAATATGCAGAACTCTGCTTGACAGGACCATAATTGATTGTGGAAGATACGATTTTTGCAATTCTTTCTATTCTTGGCGTTTGAAGATTGTTTAACGCGATTTTTGATCTTTTGCTGGCTTTTAGGTTACCCGATTTCTATGTTAGGGGTAAACTTGGAAGCACAACATAAATTAAAAAATTAAGAAAATAAAATATAAACCTTAGAAATTAAAAGAAGGTAAGTAATCCTACATGGCACAAAAGTCAGAGGACTTGAATTACTAACAACAAATGTGTGGATTGCACCCAAATTCTGTCATAAGAATTGGACTTATGCCGAATTTTCTATACAATTAACCAATTAATAATGTATTTAGTGTCTTTAAATTCCTTAGTTATAATAAAAGACCCACTGTACTGACATTGAGGGATATCATATATATGTGGTGATACGTATGCGTATCAAATAATGGTACTTCTGAATTTTTTTGAATTTTAATTTTTGTGTCTTGTTTCAATATTTTAAGGTTATTTTAATTTTTGAATTTTTTAAGGTTATTTTGTTCGTGATTTGAAAATTAATAATGTATGTGAATCTCCATTACCTAAACCGTAGAATTCTGAAACCTATTTCATGTGTGAGAATTGGATAATAATTGAATTCAAGGAAGGAAATCGTTTCCTCCTCCCCCCAATAAATGGAAAAAGAAAAGGAAAAAAATATTTACAGATTTTGTAGAATCACGGGCTCCATTAAAAGGTAATTGCGAATTATGAAAAAGATATATATGGGATGATTTCCTACAAATTATGAAAAAGATTGTAAGCAAGTCACAGAAAAGTCTTTACCTTCCGGTCCAAGTTCCACTCACCGCCTCTCTCTCTCTCTCTCTCTATATATATATATATATATCCAGTCCAGCCCTCGAATGCATGCAGGTCACTTTACTTGTGGATCCGAAGAAGCCAGTCGAGAAAACCCTTCAAAATAATCAAAGAAATGAATCAAACGGTCACAATGCGCTCAAACGGCCTCCTTGCACTCGTGGCCCTGGTTCTTGCTCTGGCGGCCTGTGCCGCAGACGGACGGGACGTGAAGGTGGGCGTTTGGCAGCCCGTAGGGGACCTGAGCGACCCCCACGTGGTAGAGATAGCAAAGTTTGCGCTGTCGGAGTTCAGCAAGCAATCGGAGCCGGTCCAGAACAAGTTGGTGTATTATAACATGGCCAAGGGCGAGACGATGGTTGTATCGGGCGTTAGATATCGGCTCGTCATTGGGGCCACCAACGAGACGATTCCTGACCCCCTCTTCTCCCTCAATTATTATGAGGGTGTTGTCTTGGAGAAGGCTTGGAAGCATTTTAGGCATTGCTCTCCTTTGCAGCAATTCCTAAAGAAGGCAATTAATTTTAGGGATTCTTAAATTTGGACGCATATATTCATGCCTACTACTTACTCTTGTCTTGTCTTCACTCTGTCTGTCTGTTAGGATGTTTTATTAATCAGTAAAATTGTTGAATGGTTTAGTACAACGTTTTTCTTGTGTTTTATATTTTTTGTCTGTTTTTTCGTACATTCGCGTGCATGTCATCACTGACCTGATCTGATGGTTTTTTATGAAGACCTAATCTGATGGTCGCGTTGCTGCTTTTATGGATCAGCTATCTATCATCCCTCTCCACCACCCCAAAACATCTGTTTCCCATTGTGAAGGATATAATTGCGGTTTTTCGAAAACTAGTTTGACTATTCAAAGTTGTATGAGAATATCACAAGCCCTTTAGCATGCAATTCCCTCCGCATGTTTACTTCATTTTATATATATATATATATAGCAATGATGAAAATGTAAGTGACCCACACAAAATTAGGAATTCAACTTAAGATTTTGGAGGAATTAGACTCTTGGGTGGGAGGTGGTATTCTAATTCCTAGAAAACTAATTCATCAAGAATCTATATTTTTTACCTATTATATCCTCACACAAATTTTAAAGTTTCAAATTTACCATCCCCTTTAACCCAACAAACAATGGCATTTTAGTATTCAAAACTGGATTCACTCAATTCCAATTCATATGAATTTAATAAACAACTTATAAGGAATCAATATCATTCCCACCCCAATTTCAGATAGTTTAGTAAACAACTTCAATGAGAATTGAGATTCAAACTCCTCCTCAATTCAACCCTTCCTCAATACAATTATCCTCACCCGATTACGGATTAGTAAACATGACCTAAATGTCGCAAATAGATAACTTTAGCAATTAATACTTTAATAACAAACAATTTCTGAACTATCATCATCACCACAATCTGAAAGGAATTTTATTGCATTCTAATTTTATAATACCTAATTATATTATGTTAAGGATACTCGAGTATCATACAAAAATTTATCTCCTCACTAACTCATTTCCCTCCCTTATCTCCTCAATTCGGCAAAGTCTCCTTTTTGGTAAAGTTAATTAGTAAGGGTGATTTCATAATATTTCCTAGGGTATGTGATCCTCTTCCATAATAGTGAAATTTGGAAATACTTTAGCACGGCCGAAAGTAACCTCCAAATGACCAGATTTGGACAATAATATTCAGGTTGAGAGAAATCATTTACCTTTTTCTGCTACTCTCCATTATCCAACAAAGGGCTATTGATTAGGGCTGAGCATGGTCGGACAATACGGTATTAGCTCGATACCTTTACCGATATCGGAAATTGGAACCAGGTATGATACGGTATGGGATTATAGTTTGCCAAAGTTGGTACCATACCATATTCGAGCCAAATTGGTATCGAATGTGAAACGGTATCATTTCTGTACCAAAATGACACAACTCAAAAATCAACCAATTCAATATTCAACAAATTCATTCACCAAATAAGTGATGCCTTATAATAGATTCAACAGATTCAATATCCATCAACAAATTCAACAAATTCAATATCCAAATCAACCAAATCAATATCCATCCGGCCTTCCATATTTCAAGCAGGTCACTTCAAGTGTGAATAGTAAAAAAAAAAAACTTCATCAAATTCAGTAAACAAATCACCGGTCACGATGCGCCCTCACTGCCTCCTCGTACTCCTTGCCCTCGTCCTTCCTTTGGCTGCCGCCGTCACCATAGGCCGACAGGGCACTCCGATCGGCGGTTGGCAGCCCATAAAGAACATCAGCAACCCCAAGGTGAAAGAGGCGGCGGAGTTCGCGGTGTCCGAGTACAACAGGCAAGCCCAAGACAAGAACAGCGACCCTAAGTTGGTGCTTGATAACGTGGTCCGTGGCGAGCTCCAGGTCGTACATGGCCTCAAATATAGGCTTGTGCCTTCGGCCAAGAATGAGTCGTCAGTTTCTAACCCCACCGCCACGGCCACCTCCGATAAGTATGAGGCAGTTGTCTAAGACATGTTTTGGCAGCATCTTAAGAAGTTGATCTCCTTTCAACCATTGTCAGAAGTTAACTAATTCTGTCGGGGTCGTAGAAGATTATCACATTTCGTTATAATAAACAAATATATATGGTGCTAATTAATACAAGTTCAATGCTTCATCTTCCTAATGGAAAACTCACCACAGGCAGATAGGGCACTCGGATCGGCAGAGGCAGCGACAACGACATTTCTGTTATTTTATGTTTTTGTTTGGGTTGGCTTTCTTTCAAGTGGGCTTGGGTTGGCTTTGTTTGGGTATTATATATTTGGCATTGTAATAAGAGCATCAACTCTTTCAAGTGTGATGCGTGTTTGCAGTTTCTCTACGGGAGACTTTGAGTTTATAGTTTACGTTATAGGTGTTGTACTTGACTTTTCCGGACATGTGCTGGGCTGTTTTAAGTCATGTGCAGGTTTGAATAGAAGTATACCATATGAGTTTGATGTGGTTACTGGATCCTTTCGTTTTGGTTGTAACCCATTTGTGGGTAGTGGTTGTTACTCCTTTGTGGGTCATTGTATTGGCCTTTATGGTTATTGTGTTTGTATTACCCTTAGCGTAAATTAGAAATACAATCTTCATCTGGTTTGACCACCCAAAAGAGAGAAGGAAAAGGAAGAAAAAAGAAAGAGAGAGGGGAGAGAAGATAGAAGGAAAAAAGAAAAAAAAAAAAAGAGGGAGAGAAGAGAGAAGGAAAAGAAAGGAAAAGAGAGAGAGAGAGAGAAGGGAAGGAAAAGAAAGAAAAAAAGGTTTGTATAGGTTTGTATATGCTTAATTTAAGTGGGGGTATGTAGTGTAGGTAAGAATTTTTTAACAAAACTTTGGGCCAGGTATGAGCCCCGCCTACCACAGGCTAGAACTGCCCCTGGTTTTATTGGTGAGTGTCAACACAAGATAGGAAAGAGTGCTGATATTTCACACCTCATTTCTATTTTTCTGCCTATCTTATCTTCTAAAAATTTAAGACAAATTTAGCTCTATATAAAATGACTTATAAGGACTTATAGAAAAAATATTTAATATAAAGTTAAAAATGATTGACATAAATGTAAAATGTAATATTTAAATATTTTTTTAAAAAACTTTAACAAAGGGAAGAAACATCAAATCAAACAAGCTCACCGGATCTGGAAACATCCATCATATTTAAACTTTTACTCTAAAAAAATATGAATAATACAAATAAAAATGGAAGAAAAACCAAAGAAACCATAGTAGCTACCCAAAGTCCCAATTCACCCATTGTCGACAGCAACTCTCTCTACCACATCAAAATTCTCATTCTAATTTCCTCCAAAACCAACTCCAGCCCAAACCCAACCCATGCCCGACTACTTCTCTCTCTCTCTCTCTCTCATCCCAAAACTTAACAAGACACCCATGGAAGTTTGGGAGATGATGGTTATTGTGGTTGTTTGAGTATTGTGTTTATGAGGGACAATTATGGTAGGGCTAGGTGGTTAGGGTGAATTAGTGGGGTTTTTTTAATAATTGATATTATCATTATAACTAGCCTCTACTCACGTGCTCCTGCACCCTGAGAGGCTTTTTTTTATAGAAAATTTTTAAATTTATTTTAGAATTAAAAAAGATAATGGCTAGTTGTGTTTCATAACAATAGAATCCAAATTTTTTTTATTAGTATTTTTTAATATGAAAAAGTGTTAATTTACCATATTATTATCATTTAATTAATAATTTCAATTCTTAATGTTTGCATTAACCAGAGCATTTCTCATATTTGGAATGTTTCATCATTCTTTGCCTTTTGCATTATATATATATGGATTAAATGATATTTTAGAAATAATAATGGGTGGGAAGATAAGATGAATGAAAAAATAGGATAGGTATTGAATATAGCAACACTCAATAAGAAAATGTCTCGTGCCATAATCAACTAGCCTAACCCGCATATGCTAACGAAATATTATTATTATTATTATTATTATTTTTTGGTAATACCAAGTGAGCAACCACTCCAGAGTCGTAGACCTGAACGGATTTGACTCTCCCCAAGGGGTGTTTTTCACAAGGTGGGATTCGAACGCTGGACCTCACTGAGGCTAGCTAACATTCGCCCACTTGCAGGCCTAGCCAGGATATCCACTAGACCAAACCCCTTGGGTATATGCTAACGAAATATTGAATTTAACGAAGATTAGTAAAGAGTTTGCACCTATCCTATCCTATGAATCTATGATTAACAATTTTTCACCACAAGTCTTCCTAAGTTATTTCGGGAGTTTATTTTACTCTTTTTTTTTCTTTTGGATAAAGCTGTTACTGGTTTCAGCGTAAATATAATAGAAAGCAAGGGCGAAAATAATCCCGAAATGGGCAACTTTGGAGAGTAATATCCTATGCGCGCCCACTGCATAGAGGACAACAGAAGTCAATCTGTAACCTTCCATATACGCCAATCCTTCACATTCCTGCCTGTTATGCGCGCCCACTGCCCAACCACGCCCATGTATAAATCCACGCCTCCGAATCCAATGAGGATAGTGTTGTTAGACAAGAAAATTCAAGAAATTCAACAAAGAAATAAATCAACGGTCACGATGCGTCCTCACTGCCTCCTCGCACTCGTTGCCCTCGTCCTTCCTCTGGTGGCGTCCGCCGTCGCCACAGGCCACCGGGACGCCTTGGTCGGCGGTTATCAGCCCATAAAGAACATCAGCGACCCTCATGTGACAGAGATAGCAGAGTTCGCGGTGTCGGAATACAACAAGCAGGCCCAAGGCAAGAACAAGTTGGTGTTTCAGAGAGTGATCCGCGGCGAGACCCAGGTGGTGGCCGGCATCAACTTTCGCCTTGTCATTTCGGCCAAAAATGAGTCGTCGGCGGTGTCTAACCCCGCCGCCGCAGCGGCTGCCGGAGAGAATTATGTGGCTGTTGTCTGGGAAAAGAGTTGGGAGCATTTTAGGCAATTGATCTCCTTCCGTAAATTGGCAGAGACTACGTAATTTTCAGGAGAATGATCCTTTCGTGTTTTAATTATTATCGTCTGCAAACTGTACTCTGGAGTCTGGACTCTATAAATTATAATAAAGAAATTTGAGTAGTTGATGTTCAATTTTTGTTCTTTTGTTCTGGGCAATTTTGTTAGTGCTTTTGACGTGAAATTTTACTCTCCATCAGTCTGATCCGATCTCGTGAATGTGTTTGATTAATTTGCTACAAGTTAGAACTGAGAAAATTGCAAGTTTTCTGTTGCTGATAATGTTTAAAACCTACCATTCGTTCGTAGAGCTATTTACAAGTTAGAACATAGAATTTTTTTTTTTGTTTTTTTGTTTTTGGTCAAAATACATAGGAGAAGAAAACATAAGCAAACACGTGAAATACTAGTTGAATTATACACGTATGCATGTATGTAATTTAAGTCTAAGTGCCCGTGTTTTTGGCATAAATTATTTGGGGTGATAAGCGATTTTTTAAAAATTTTGGGAAGCCCAACCCGTTTGGAAACTGCTGAGAAAATCACTTATTGTTAAAAATCGCTGTGAGAGAAAGCTATAAGGGAAAAAGCTAGTAAGGTCCTGTCATTTTTGATTATGCAGAAATCAGTTTTGAAGAGGCGTTGGGTTTAATGATAATGCAACAATTATTTTCTGATTTTGTTGAAATCAATATCAACAACATTTTTAACAAAAATTTTACCAAACGCCAAACTGCTTTTTCTTACTGCGATTTCTTTCAGCAGGAATCTAACAACGATTATTTTCACGGGCGGGCGATGCCAACTGGCCAAGTTTTGCCTAATGCTATTATGAAAATCATGAAGTTCAAGATCTTGGGTCTTATGATTTTACCCAATATTAAATTTATAAATATAAGAATTCTAAATAAATTTAAAAACGAATTAAATTTTATTATAGATAATTTAAAACTACCTAACAACTAAACACCTAACTATAGGGCAAACAATTTTGGAATTGTCATAATCACCTCAAAATGGAAAAGTATGTAACCTCCCAAATAACTTACCCAAAAGAACAAATTCATTATAAATTTGATTGCATCCATTCTATATAAAACCTTGCAGCTAGCAACAAGTTTTCCTCAAGACTTGTATTCGTACACCACTAAATCGAGTCAAGAAACTTGAAATGATCAAAATGCTGCGTGCTCATTCGTCCCTCCTCCTTCTCCTCATCCTTCTTCCTCTCTTGATTAAAGCTCAAAAGAAGATCACCAGCGACCTCAAAGTCAAAGATGTAGCAGAGTTTGCAGTCAACGAGTACAACATAATATAAAAGAAGAAGTTGACATTTGAGAGTCTGGTTCAGGGTGAGATTAAGTTCACTCAAATTAAGATCTATTATTCGATTGTCATTACGGCCAAGGATGAGAGTCGGACAAATGCTAAATACACACGTGTGTGACGTGTATAATGTATTTACCACACCATCATTAAAGAAAGATACATGTTTATTTTATTTTTCGATATACACTCAAACTGGATGGAGATTGCATTTGTAAATATATAAAGTGAAAAATAAATGCATGTCGCATGATTTGCATGCGTGCGAAGATGCATGATTTAAGTTCTTAAACCTACAATGACTATGACTCGATACGGATCGAGTTTTGTTTTTCATTTTCCATCAAAATTTTGTCTGTAACTATATGATAGACATCATCGAAACAGTCTTTCAAGGATATGGGTTGGTGATCCGTCATATTTTCTACTTATATAAAATTTTAATTTTCCCACCATAGACTATAGACTAAAGAGGCCGGTTAATTCATGAAAGTACTTGTCTCACTCTCATACAAGGACAAGGACCTGTCTTTCAGAGTTCAGGTACTTGATGTTCCCCGTGCACATGCGGTCGGGTAATCAATCCGCTATCTATCCGTCCATCTATTCAGATTACAAACTACCAACCGTTGGTGGGATAAGAAGAATACCCAATTAATTACTACTCATCGGGTGTGAGGGTGAGGCTAATTTGGGTTAGAGGCAAAATTTAGGGAAAAGCAGAATTAAGAAACCGCCACAACTAACTAACCCTACGACTCAACGACACACCAACACAAGATAGGAATCTGTGCGTCGTCCAAACAAGGTGGGCAGCGGAGAGCCTCCTCCAGCCTTCTTTTGACGGCACCGAGGCTCTCTCCTCAGCCACCGCAGCAGCAGCATCAAGACCAACATCTACGGGAGCAATCCAAACGGCATCAACAAGAAGAGATAGAGAAACATCATCGTCGCAATAGCAGCAGCAGCAACAACAACAACAACAAGATGAAGGGACTCTTCAAATCCAAGCCCCGAACCCCCGCCGACGTTGTTCGCCAGACCCGAGATCTCCTCATCTATGCCCAGCGCACCCCCGATTCCCGCGAAAGCAAACGCGAGGAGAAGGTTCCTCCCTCAATCAATTCACGTTCCGATTCTGTTCTATTTAAATTTTGATCCGATTCTCTATTGTTTTTTATTTTGAAATTTTGAAACAAATCGGGATTGGTGGCGTTTTCCATGAACCAAGCAATTGATTTGGGATCACTTGAGGATGAAAGTTCTGTTTTTCTATCTTTTTTTTTGTGGAATCAACCAAATAGAGAAATCATAATCAAGTGCATGACTTTCTTTCAAATTAGTTTAATTTAAATGAAATCGAACTTGTTTGTTCATTGGGATTAATCAAAATTGCACGGCTTTGAATTCTTAAATAGACATAATGCGGGGTTGATTTATTAGAGCAATTTGTGTTGCACAAGCTGATCTGTGTTGGAATTTCGTTGCTAACCAGATGTCAGAGCTATGTAAAAACATCAGGGAGATGAAGTCCATTCTCTACGGCAATAGTGAGTCCGAGCCTGTCTCAGAAGCTTGTGCTCAATTGACCCAGGAGTTTTTTAAAGAGAACACGCTTCGACTTCTCATTATGTGTCTTCCCAAATTGAACTTGGAGGTAATTATCAATCCCTTCTTCTCTCACCTTCTCTTGTCTTGTCTTCAATCTCATTTGCTCCATTCGGGGTTGACTTTCTGCAGGCTCGAAAAGATGCCACTCAAGTTGTTGCAAATTTGCAAAGACAACAAGTTCAATACAAGTTGATTGCGTCTGATTATTTGGAAGCAAACATAGATTTGATGGATATTTTAATCCAAGGGTAAGCGACTATTCACAAGGACTCGGGATACTCCGTGTCGGTGCTTTTATATTGCAATGTTTCTCTTTGGTCCTTACAGTCTATGTATTGATTTGCATATGTTTACTTTGAAAAGTTATCTTTTAATTGACACTGATTTACAATGGTGTTCTATATGTGTCTAAATATTTCAATCACGGAAACCTACAAACTTCCCAAATTTGAGATACATTGAAATACTTGTTACTAATGACCTGCTGTGAAATTCTGGAGAAGATCTGTAGTATCTTCTTCTTATGTAATGATTACATGTAGAAGTTCCTTTGCTTGGGCCAGTAAGTGGTTGTCAAAAGATGTTTTCACAAACATGCTGAGTTAGGTTTTCAGGCTTCTTTGGGATTCATTGGACTTTGGAAACAAAAAGAGAGGACAATGTTGTTGACGCTTGGGGTGTCTCAGTTACATCTTTACAATTTTTTTATTTTTTTTTGCAGCTTATTAGATTGAAAACGTTCCAATTATTATTCTGTTCTTTGCAAATCACTCTTCAAGTTAAAATAAGGGTCCCAAGCTCTTTTCTTTTTTCAAATTCTTTTTTATTTTACGAAAAAGCGGGGCAGTTGCATGTTTCAAAAAGTGTCTCATCTTAATTCACTTTATAATCTTTTGCTTCTCATTATTACATTCCACATATTTTAGGTATGGAAACACAGACATGGCTCTACATTATGGTGCAATGCTGAGGGAGTGCATACGCCACCAAACCGTTGCAAGGTGTGCAAAATGAACCTCATCCATTGGTCAACTTCAGATTTGACTGTATTGCTGCGTGAGATATTATTAAGAAGTGGGAAATGGAATGTTTGGATCATCTAGTAGCTTAACTCATAGCTTTCTTCCACCTGAGGTGTATCTTATTTATCTTTTATCTTACATAATTGCCTTTCGAACATTTCTGTTTTGATTGCAGATATGTTTTGGAATCAGAACACATGAAGAAGTTCTTTGATTATATACAGCTCCCCAATTTTGATATTGCTGCAGATGCTGCTGCAACTTTTAAGGTGAGGAGTTAGTTTGGCCGAACCATTCATGTGTTTGTTTTTGTAACAATATTTACACTCTCCGATTCAGACAAAAAAGAATCTTTACACTTTTAGAAGTTACTGCACGGTTTTGCAGCCCTTGGGATAAGCTGAACACTCAAAATGCTGCATGCTTTGTCCTTCATGCATGTGGGAAATGTTTGATACGTTCTGCTTCTCTGTTTAATAGTAGATAATCCAATATTGCAATTATTGATCCACAATGTTCTTATCCGAAATTTTACAGGGAGTCTGATATAGCTGTACTGTGGATTGCTCATATAAAATATAAGAACAATTTATTTTTTGTATTTTAAATCATTGAGGGTACATTTTACCACCACTTCTTCGACTCATGTACTTGTCTGGTTGCAGTTGCACTAGAATCATTCTGAAGTTCTGTAACATCTCCTTGCAGGAACTCCTGACGAGGCATAAATCTACTGTAGCAGAATTTCTTTCCAAGAACTATGACTGGGTAAGGGGTTTTTTCATTTTCTTTTGATATACAGATGATGTGTGTATTCATTTATGTCCATCCATTTACACAGAACATATGCATGTGGACAATAAGAAACATGTATCAGCGTTTGATTGAATAATTACATTAGAATTACTTCAAGGGAAAGGAAAATAAGAACTTGGAAAGAGCATATAAATGTGACAATGGCTTATTTCGTTTACTTTGTTGTGTTTCGGTAATTTTGTTTTGTTACTCATATGTATTCTGACATTTTTTGTTTCTGGACTTTCTGTTGTTGCTGCCTTTGTTATATTATCACGGTTTCTCATTAACTGGAACTTGATAATTTTATGCCAGTTTTTTGCGGAGTACAACTCAAAGCTTCTAGAATCCTCCAATTACATTACCAGACGGCAAGCTGTCAAGGTATGATCAATATTCGACCTTAAATAGCCATCTCTTAAGTAGCATGATGCCTTAACCTCGGAGTGCCTATCTCCTCTGGAACTTTAACTTTCTAGTTGAAGTACCTTGTGTTCTCTTTAGTTTTATCATGTTCTTGAGATAGGCTGCGTAGTTGGTTTTTTGTGGAGACTATTTTAACTCCTGTGACTATGGTGTTTGCTGAAGAAGATTCTTTATGCCTTGCAGTTGTTAGGAGATATTTTGTTGGATCGGTCAAACTCAGCTGTGATGACCCGATATGTGAGCTCAAGGGACAACTTGAGGATCCTTATGAATCTTCTCAGAGTATGATATATTCTCCTACCCTGTTTACTACTAATTGCCATGAACCCCCCGCCCCACCTTCTCCTTGTAGGCCAATTTTTTATTATTATTAATGTTGGTTTAGGATGCATTTAATTTCATATTCAGAAATTTTCAATATATGTAAGCCATGTGGAGTTTGTGATGATGATTGTTTGGTGGATGGGACAAACAAAGTTTTAATAAATTACCGAACCAAAATGTGCTAAGTTGTGGGTTTTACTGCATTTGCAGGAGTCAAGCAAGAGCATCCAGATTGAAGCATTTCATGTTTTCAAGGTTTGGTTCATCCATTGTGATTTATTAACTTTCAGGGGGAGTGGTACCCTTGATTCTTGTTATTGACATGTTTTTCTGTTCACAGCTATTTGCTGCTAATCAAAATAAACCTGCCGACATCGTGAGCATACTTGTCGCAAATAGAACCAAGCTTCTACGGCTGTTTGCTGATTTTAAGATTGATAAAGGTATATAGTTAATTCAATTTGCAGTTTGCTACTGTTGGTTTGGGACTGGCTTTACAATTTTGCGAAAATGGTTTGTTGCAGAGGATGAACAATTTGAGGCAGACAAAGCTCAAGTAGTGAGAGAAATTGCTGCCTTGGAACCTAAAGACCACTCATGAATGTAACATTGTCTTGTATGTGGAATCTGGCTGGAGTTTCTTGTTCTTTTTATTGTGAATCTTAAGAGTTGTCATAGTTGTTGGCGTTGGTGTATGATGACGCTGTTAAACATTCGAAGGAGCCTTTTCTTCTGTTCCATCTCCATGTGTAGTAGTTTCTTCTAATTATCTCGATGATACTTTTGTAAAAGGTAGATAAATAAATTGATCAAATGTTTAATGCTGTAAGTGATGCCGATGATTGAATGGTTAACCACGCAGTCTTGTAATGTATTTGAATTCATGCAATGCTCCCCACTCCCACCAGCGTCCGTATTGTTTAAATTAACACCTATATGCAGGATAAAGGTGCTCGAATTAGGAAGTTTACGTAAAATATAATTCAGATTTGGATTTGGAGAGCTTTCAAGGTTTACAAACCCACAGTGAATGTAGTACAATCCAGAATTAAGTCACCAAAATATAAAGCTAAATTCATCATTTGCTTTTGCCCACCAAGAAATATAATTAAACGTCATGCCATGAAATCTTGCCAACACAAGCTATTCCATCAAGTTATAATTATGGATCTAAACATGCATAAAATCAAACCTCTTATTCGGAACCATACATGCGACAACCCACACTGGACATAGAATAATATCATCAAATCCAAAGGCAATTGAAGATAAGCTCTTTTATTCTTAAACAAAATCAATCAAACATCGAAAGGCAGATTCGCACTGGCCAATTGGTGAAGACAATGAGCATATTCCCTGTGACAATTCTTTAAATCATGGGGTAGTGGCACTTGTTCCAAATTCCTATACTGCCCATACAGAGTTATGTGACAGAGACCATATGAATAATAAGCAACAACGAATAACGTACACAGCATATTATTGGCATATTCCATGCACCTTCCCATCTATGATTAGACGATTATGACCTTCACCATTAAATTTACCCCAGACATTATTATCTTTTCACTGGGTAATTATTTACCAATTTAATTTAGAGGCCTACACTGTTTTTGGATTCAGGGAAGGGAAATACCAAGAAGATGCCAGAAGTTAGAGACTAAAGGCATTTTCATGGAAATTTCACAGGCGTACGCGTAAGGAATACGTTAAAGGGTGTATCAGTAAATAAAAGCAACCACAGGGGCATATACTCTATTCCATAAATGAATGGCCTATATATATATATTTATTTATTTATCAGTCTCAGTCCCTTTGGTATCTTCATGTGATACGTGAAAAGCTCGCGAACAGAGCACGAACACATCGTCATCACATCACCCCTCAAAATCTTCTCTTATTATTAACACCGCATTTCCTTCTCTCATCACACAGAAAAATGGCTGAAAAAGGTAGGACCCCATCCATCTCTTTCTTCTCTTTTAAAATCTTTAACTTTTTTTTTTATATAATCTAAAAACTAATCGCATTTTGTTCTGCAAATTCTGTGGAGTGTAGATTCGCTTGCTCAGCTTCTCGCCTCTGCAGTTGACGCCGCCAAGAAAGCTGGCGAGGTCAGTCCCCACAGCCCCTCCCAAAACTCTACTCTTTTCAGCTAATTTTATTTCATCTCATTTTTCACTTCGCATTTGTCGAACCAAAGTCTTGTATCTGTATGTATATGATTAATTGCAGATAATTCGAAAAGGGTTCTACGAGACCAAACATGTGGAGCATAAAGGCCAGGTCTTTTAACTTCTTTTCCCTTCTTTTAATTATTTAATCAAATGGGTGTTTGGTCAATTTCGATTTAGCTGTGAATTGCTGATTCAATAATTGTATAACTTGTTAAAGTGAATGATTTGTAAAATTGAATTATTTGTAAAGCATCGATGACATATATGTGAATGATTTTTTAATAAGTTGTCGTCCATCATCCTCTTGGCAGCCAAATGCTGCATTGAGCTAAAAATATGTCTTTCTTAAATGATAAATTTGATCATGAAATTTAAGTACAATTAAAGGGAGAAACTTATCTTATGTGTCTGAGTGAGATGGCTCAGTATTATGTGACAAGATATTGCGAACTGAAATTTTAAAATTAAACAACTATTTTTCTGTTCATCCTCCATTTTTGTTGTCAAGTACAGGTGGATTTGGTCACAGAAACTGATAAGGCATGTGAAGATCTCATATTTAATCATCTCAAGAACCTTTACCCCACACACAAGGTTAACTCTTCATCCCCATGTAGTAACAAAGTTTCTCGTTGGTGCCTAAAATAGCATTGTATCTCCCAAGACTAGTTCTGTTCTCTCCGTTTCTGAATTTTTTTAGTCGATGTTAATTTTAGTTCATTGGGGAAGAAACTACTGCTGCTTGTGGTGTAACAGAGCTGACTGACGACCCCACATGGATAGTTGATCCCCTGGATGGAACCACTAACTTTGTGCATGGGTAAAAATCACTTCTTGTGTTGTAGATGATTGTTTCTTGTCTTGTCTCTATGCTGATTGATTCTAATTGCTGTTTATGTGAACATTATTGATTGTAGGTTCCCCTTTGTCTGTGTCTCAATTGGTCTTACAATTGGAAAGATTCCAACAGTTGGTGTTGTTTACAATCCAATAATCGATGAGGTTAGGACTCTTATCTTCACTAATTTCAAGCTCAAGTGATTAACCCTAACTTTTATTCTATTAGAGTATGGAATTATGATGGTTCGAATTATAAATATTATAGTGAAACTTTTGGGTTGAAATATGAAAATTTGCTTTTTAAGTACTACTAGCTGAGGAAAGTGTATTAACTTTGAGTTCATCATATGTAGCTTTTTACTGGTGTACGTGGAGGAGGTGCATTTCTTAATGGAAAGCCTATAAAAGGTGACTGCCGTTCCTAATCATCAAGTTTATTGTTTCTTAATGATTACAGAATTACCTGTTTAATCTCTTAGAGCTGCATGCTTATGTTTTGAATTACTGCAGTATCATCTCAGACCGAACTTGTGAAGTCTCTCCTTGCAACTGAGGTATAGATTTGACTGATTGATGGATGGTGGTATATTATTGCTTTACATAAATGGCTGATTCGTTGTTTTTTACTCTATGTCCCCATGCAAATTAAAGCACACATCAAAAATTTTAAACAATGAGACTAGAAATCAGTAATGATAGGATGTCCTAGGATCAGGATGCAGTTCCATTAACCATGTATATTGTGTCAAATGCTCTGAAGTGTCATCGAGGGTATCGAGGGTGAAATTTAGGCATAGATTGACAATTCATTACATGTTCTTCGATATGCCCCTGCATATTAGCACCTGAATTTGTTTATTAAAAAAAAACAGATAAGTTGGAGTTCATTATATTAATTCTTTGATTTTATTCTTAAATATCATAATTTAATGAAGAGTTACAACGTGATAACTGTTGTCTTTTCATCCTAAAAACCTGATTTGTTTCACTGGAAGAGCAGGCTGGGATACAACGTGATAACTTAACTGTGGATGCTACTACAAACAGACTAAATAGCTTACTTTTTAAGGTAAAACCAGAACTTTCCGATGGTGATCTTCAGTTGTGTTGGCATCCCAATATTAAACAGTTTCTGTTTTGAGCAGGTGAGATCTCTTCGCATGAGTGGCTCCTGTGCACTGAACCTCTGTGGAATTGCATGTGGGAGGCTTGATCTATTTTATGAACTCGGCTTTGGGGGTCCTTGGTATGGTTTTTCTATTATGCCAGTTATTGTTGTAGTGGCCGGCAAATGATTGACATTTGTTTTTCCTTTGCCTCAGGGATGTGGCAGGTGGTGCTGTGATTGTTACAGAAGCTGGAGGATCTGTGTATGATCCGTAAGTAACTTCATCCTCAGCTTTTGATCATTTACAAATTAATTTCAATTGGAAATATAAGTAGTTTTCGTTGAAGTGTGCGCTGCCGGCAATTGCAGGTCGATAACATTTATCTTTTTGTTGACAAACTTAGAACATGCATGTGACATTTTATCATCTATAAGATTTTACTTATGTCAAAAATTGGTTGTAATTTTTTACATCAGATCTGGTAAGGAGTTTGACATCACATCTCAAAGAGTAGCAGCATCAAACCCTCTGCTTAAGGATGCATTTGTTGGGGCTTTGCTGGAATCGGAATGAGACAGCCTCTGTCACTATATCAAATATTTCAAGCTGAACATTTTTCCATGAAGCACGATCCTCATTTGATTATATGGATGTAAGTACTCTTTGCGAAGAGAACATTGAAATTGTATTTAGTGCATAGGCAATGCCAAATTAGTTGTCGAACCAATTTAGATGACATGTCTTCGGTAATCTTGCTCGAAACTACTATGTGTGTATCCTAGTTCATAATGATGCATGGCTGAGAGATTCTTCTTGAATGACTTGCAAAATAGTCAATCTGAAAATTTTAAACTGCTTGAAATATTCAATTTGAAACTGCTTGAGACATTCTCTTTGGGACGCCCAAAACTTGTTAAGCAGTTGAAATATGCGAGCCCTTCTGCGTTGATCCGCACCCAAAAAGCAGTGTTTTAAGGTTATTTGTGTGCAAAAGCTTTTATTGATTATCTCTTTAATAAAGCGTGGTTATTAGTGTCACAAAATGCAAACTAATTGAAGTCGCAATTGAGAACGCATCAGAAGACATCAGAAAGTTGAAATAAAACAAATTTCAGCAATGAAATGAGATGGAAAAATAAATATAGGTGTAAATGAGAAAGTAACAATATATCAAATCTCTCAGGTAGCATGTCTAATTTACGAAAGAATTATCTCTAATCCTGAAATCCCTCGGTACATAGCGTACACACTCATGCCATAAAATATACAAAAGGGTGCAAGAACATGTATGCAGAAGGAAGATGAAGGCGGAGGAAGAAACTCAAAAGAACCATTTCCTCCCGCTGACAAAATATTCCGTACGCTCTGCATTTCCTTCCTCTGACCTTTAAGCACCGTAGCCGTTGACACCATTGGCCGTGCGTGGTGCCTTTTCTGACCTCCTCCTCTTCAGTACAACATACCATGTATAAGCTTCCAACAATGCAGCTTGGACACCCAAGGCAATGATCAAGCCGATGTATGCATTCTTCCACTTCTTCTCGGGTTGCAAGATGTCAAATCCTTCGAATATGTTGACGATGCTGAGGATGATAACAGCGTACCCAGTTGCTTGGTGGTAGATATTCCAGTGGAATCTGAATTTGTGGTCCTTGTTGGGTCTCAGAAGCAAAGCAAACACCTACATCCAAATTCAGAGCTTCCAATTAGATGCCAGGACAAATAACCAAGACAAAACAAAATTGTAATCGAAATATTATCCATGTGTCGAAATAGGGTGAGAAGAATGTCGAAATACCTGAAGTGTTCCAAGGCAGAAGAGGGTGATCCCAATGTTTCTGTGTGTGTTGTACTGGATGCCTGGAGAATCGCTACCAAGTTTAAGACCAGTGGCCCAGCCAGCAACACCAACAACGTAGGCTGAGGTTTGGCAAGTAGCGTGAAGGTAAAACCATGCAGGGTCTGCGGATTTGAAGACCTTCAAGTACCTTGCTACCATTGCTCCAAAAGGCATCAACACACCCCAACTCACTGCATTTAGAATTCCATGGATCTGCAATTCGTTTCAAAATCACAAAAACAAGTTAGGGGATTGACTAAAAGGCCTTTGAGAAAAATAAAGTCTAGACCTTTTTTGTGGCTGCCAACAAGGGAGAACTCAAAGAAACCTTAAAACAAGAAAACAGATCCTCAATTCTACAATTTATGAAGATTAATTTATAAAGACTTTTTAAAATACAATAAACAGTTATTCTCTCGTCTGAATGTGTCCGCATGTTATTATCGTTCGGATGCTATTGTAAACGGAAAAGGAAAATAGGGAGGGTAGTATAAAATATATGGCGTCTACACTATAATAACGTCGGATGTCTGCATAGGATAATTTCTGCCCTTATAAATATCAGAGGCTTTAACAACCAAGATTTCTTTATTTTAACAAGAAAAACAACTACTTAGGGACCAAAGAACAGAGTCAAAACAGAGCAAACCCACCAAAGAAAACCAAATTAAAAACACTAGTTATGAATTAACAGGAAAAAACTCTAGGACATGTAGCTTAAGGATGAACATTAAAGAGAGAATTACTTACGTTTTTCTTTCTAATTCTAGAGCCGCCTCCACCGCTCGATGCTGTCTGCCCAGAAAGCAAATCCAAAGTCCCCTTGGCATTAGTGTTGGGTGCAACGGTGGAATGAGCTTGGGGCGAGTCACTGGAAACCGGACCCGCCTGCCAAACCTGAAGTATGGTGGTTGAATTGGTCGGAAGAACCCAAGTAGCAGAGATGATCATCTCATTGTTCAAATACTCGGCTGACAAATCAGAAACCTCGTAGATCAGATTTCCCTCCGCCAAACTGGTCTGGTAGTTGCTCGAACCGATAGGCGACTTGTAGACCCTGGTGGTTCCATTGGATTGCTGAAAAGCAACCAGAGATTGAGCACCAAGCATGGCTGTCGATTCACTGTTTATGTTTGGGTTGATGGCCCACGCGACCCAGTTTGAGGCTGTGACCCCTGTGTGTCTGTACGCCATTTGAAACTTCCCGGTTGATTGGTCAAAGGTCCAATGGAGGAAAGAGTTAAGGTAGGGAAGGTCGCTGCAGGAGGCGAAGACCTTGTTGTTTGTAAATTTGTAGTTTCCACAAGCACTGGTTTGAGCATGGGATGATGGCAGAGACAGAGAGAGCAAAACAGAGAAGGCCATCGCAAGTCTCAACATGGCGGCCATGGTGTGTTGCAATGAAATTGAAAATCTGTAATGGGGTTTTGTTATTGTTTTGATGAAAAGGTTTGGTGTATTTTAAAGAGAGAAGAAGTGAGCTGTTTTGGTTTGTGAGTTTTCTAAAACACGCGTTTTAGGAAGGAGGAAATTGTTGGAAGGAAAGCGTTGTGATTGGAAGTTGCGGGTTTGAAGAGGGTGTTATTATAAGAGTTGGTGGTGTTAGGTAGTTGGCTCGTCTGTTGGGGAAGCTTCCATTGCTGCCATATGTTCTCTCACAAAAGTGGTTTGAACTTTCTCTTCTTCTTTTTTTTTTCTTTCTTTTTGTTTGTTTTCTTTCGTTTGAAAAATGTATTCTATGCGGTTTGGAGAACCACCTTTCCCTTTTCACACCCGCCTTTGCCAACTTGGTCTTCAATTCATACAACGTTTCAACAACAGGGACATGTGGATTTTCATGGTGATTTCGATTAAGGAGTCACACAGAGATAAGAATAGTTGGTCGGCTGTGTCCAGAGTCTTCTTCACCTTGCCACACGTCTCATACAATTGGAATAGTTTGTAGTTTCTTTTCTTTCCTTGTATTTACAAAGAAAAACCATAATATATGTTAATTATGACGAAATACTCGTAAAAAAGTCTACATGATCACATATAAAAGAAGGTAATATGCTAAGAGAGGCGTTCAAATCTCCAAATAACAAAATCCATGTAAAACTATGACTAATATGAAGTGCAATCCAATATAGTCTTGACAAATCAGTATTAAAAGTTGATATATGTTTCTTTTAGGAGTAGTTTAGATATGGCGGCTAGTTGTAAAAACACTATATCTATACGTTATGTGTGTTTTTACAAGGAACAGCTACGCGACCATTTCGTGGAGTGGGTGCACTAAAAGATAAAAACTTATACTGACACAGTCAAAGCCACTAAAGGCGGTCAAAAAGTACCACTCAAGCTGCAGTGCGTACGTTTCGAATCGGTGAAAAAACAAATTCAATTGACTCGCTACACACATTCTACATTTGTACTGCCTCAGTCTTGGCTCCGGCTAAAACGCTGCGTTTTGTACTTCCCCTCCCTTGGACGCGTACTGGAACAGGGGATACTGGGTCTGGGATAGGTTGAGATTAGGTTTATGGTTGAACAGAGCAGGTGAGAGAGATAACATTGACTTGAAGCGTGGCTGGTCAAACCAAACCCAAACGGCCGTCACGTGAGGGACCCACAGGCCCCGTGGAAGACACGCATTCCTTTTTAATTTACCAGCTGGGAAAGAGCCGTTCCCACGGTTCGTTTGTCTTCATGCATTCTCGCGGTATCTCGGTCCACGTGCTCCCCAAAACACGGTGATATTCTCATAAGGTGGCATTTTTTTAATTTTTTTAATTGGGAAAATCCTATGGAAATAGGAGAAATTATTATATATTATTATAATACGGTCAGATATTATAATATAAGTGAATAATATAATTTCTCACTTTAAGAGTAAAATATTCAATAATTATATATATTTGCTTTGTTTTAAAACTCCCACATGCTTCAAGTGAAATTGTTAAATTAATTGATGTAATCTTTCTTTTATTTGGTCAACACTGGATACAAAAAGTTGGGTGTGTGTGATAAAGAATTTCATAGAGGGCTAGTTTGGCATTGATGTGCTTTAAAAAAACTGCTTCTGCCTATGCCTGTGAGAATAATCAGCTGTGAAAAAAATCAGTTAGGTGTTTGGTAAACTATATTTAAAAAAGTGCTGTGAGTAATCAAAGTGTTTGGTAAATTTTGATCAGAAATACTTTTAGTGTGTACAATGACAAAAAAAGACATGAATCATGATGATGAAATTATTTGTTGTTTTCTTATTTCTTTTTCTACTTTTTTTAAATAAATAAAAAAACTTTATGCTACAGAATTTTTCTCTTTTTTTAATTTACACTTTTTTTGGGTCAAACTTTTTCGTCTCTCTCTGCATCTCCTTTTTCTTTTTGGGAACCCCTTTTTTCCTTCCAGATCACTGCATCTCTTTGTACCGCTCCATTTTCATCTTCTTCTTCTCTTTCCTCCTGCCGCCTGCTTCTTCTTCTCCTTTCTCTCAGCACATTTTTTTTTCTTTCAAAAATTATCTTCTCTACTCCTTCTCCTTGTTCTATTTTTCTCCCTCTGGCCAGAGAAGCCGTCCTCCTTGCACAATCGTCATCGTCGTCGTCACAGCCCACGGTCGGAGGGTGTGGTTGTGGTTGGCTCTTGGGTGGGGTTTGTTGCAGACGACGAATAGAAAAAGGGATGTGAGTTAGAATGAATAGGAAGAGGGAGGGTTACGAATGAACACAATGAAGAAGAAAAGGGGAGTTTGCAGAATGGAAAAGAAGAGGAGTATGCGTCGCTGGATGTGGACTGGAAGGACAAAGACTGTCTATTTGAAAAATAAACGAGGGCACTATGGGAAAGTCAAAATTTCATTAAAACCACCGGTTAAAAGCTGCTTCTTGATGTTTACCAAACGCCATGGTGTTGCAAAATTTTTATTAAAGCCACTTTTTTTAAAATTTAAGCGGGGCCAAACGCTACCAGGGTCTTGTCTTGTGTCCTTGTATAAATGTGAATGCATGTCTTGTATATGTTGTTTGTAAATTAAATTGTACAGCTGAGCTGAGCCAACTTACTTGACTAATAATTAAAAAAAATATCAGTTGCATTGCATTGCATGAAGCATTGTTGATGTCAATTATTTTTAGTATTATTATATAATTATGTATCGAATATATGTCCATTAATTTAGATGACGTATATATACGTAAGGCTGACGTCTTTGTTTATATGTGAGAAGAAGAGGTCTAGTCAACCCAGTCACAATAGAATTGTTTTCGTCTAGATTTCAGGAGTAGGGTAGGAGGCCGTTGAACTTCAAATGGTGTGGTTTAGGGTTCAACTCAACTTAAACACCTCTCTCCTTCCTTTTCCTTCCCTTTCCCTTTACCTTTCCCTTTCCCTTCCTTTCCTTTCCTTATAAGCAAGCAAGCAAGAAAGTCTGCCAAAGCTAAAAGGCCTGGTCCTGTAATATTCAATACTTGAGTTGAGGAGCAGTGGTTTATCTTTCTTTCTTTCATATGCAATCATTAAGGATTCTACTGTACGGATATATTAAATTTATAAACCCAAAATAAAAACAAAAATTTCATTCCAACAAAAAAGAAAAGATCAACTGTCAACGCAAATGCTGTAGGTCTAAAATGTACGGAGATAATGAATTCATCACGAAGCCGTCTTTACTCAAGTCTGAACATGAAGGATTCAATATTGTGATTTAATATTTATATAGAGCCTAGAGGATTCAATATTGTGATTTAAGACGATTCATATTGATTGATCGATTGATGCCGATGTATATCATATTTTATATTATGTATATGATTTTTCAAACGTTAAATCTTTATATATTATATATAGGATTAATGCGATGCCCTTTCCGCCTCTCTTACCCATTCTTGGAATTATAAGCCTTTTATAAATAAGAGTTGGAAAAGGAAACACAAGGGAAGGGAAGGGGGGGGGGGGGGGGGTGGTAACTTGTAAGTACGGTATATATCAATGACAATGATGCATCATGCATGCATGCATGTCTCTCAATATTTCTTTCGTGGAGTTGGTGAGATTATGACTGGCTAATGGAAGACCCTATCTCATAGCTAAGCTGAACTCAACAACTCCTTTCGAATCACCGAAAAAGACAATAAGTAAGAAGCCCATTACATTGACCTACAAATTTAAAGTGCATCATGGAATTCTGTAGAAGGATGACTCTTCTTATTATTACGTAAGTCTTCAATTCAACAACCTCTTAATCTTGTTGTTCATATTGGTCTGCCTTTTATTTGGAAACCAAGAAAGCCATATCGTCAAGTTAAAGACTTTTTATTACCATTAATTGTAATCTTAATTATAGTCTTTACTTGGTCAAGGTCTGCCTTATAACTTTTAAGTTACGTCAAGGCTCATTCTTCTGGGTTACCCAAACCTCATTCCAGCTTGGGCTTTATCATTTGGGTCACGATGGGCCGGCCAAATTCCATGCGACACAATCATGAAGTATACATGTCGACCCAGTCCACAGATAGGCCCCAGCTCAAGCTCACACAACTCAGATCTAAATATGAACCCAAAGGTGCATCATCATGATTAGACAAGGTGGACCATTGCCAGCAGTGAAAATCATTACGGCTTCTGCCAAAAGTTGTTGGCAATATAACTTTTTTATTTGCCAAAGATTTCTATTAAACGCCAACATAGTCTAGTTTAGTAGAAAAAAAGAATCTTTACTTGTAGATTAATGGTCTAAAGTTTGAACACCTTATGATCACAGTTTTGAAAAAAGAATAAATAAAAAAAAGGAAATCAAATAAAATCTAAGTAGAAGAATATAGAAGATGACCATTTTTAAAAACTTTTGTGAGTTCTCTCATAAGTCTTAATCTAATTCTATCAATCAAAAGTGATGAGACGAAGATGGGATTCGATTTAGGCCACTTGTTCTATTATAACAAGAGATAACTTTAGCAGAATCGTTCTATAGTCTAGACGTGAACCTTCTACATAATTTTGCAACTTTAGCATCGTTTGTGTGTATATAGTGTAATTTATATAGCCAAAAAGCTAGGCAACAAAGAGAAACCAAGCAAGCAGGGGAGAAGTTTGCTTTGTTGTTCACCACCCACCCATTACTCTTGATCTTGATATTTGAAGGCTTGAAGCTATTTTAATTTTTTAAGGTATGTAGCTGGGGGCCACCCTTTGATATACCTGCAATGCCACCGATGGGCCATCTATGTATCTTCATTATTACACGTAAAACCATGATATCAACATCTTTGAAAAATTAGTAAGGCTTTCATATGGTCATAGTCTTAGTCACCCACTGCACTGCACCCATAGCTAGCTGGGGCCTAGACCACTATGCATGGAACACATCAAACGTACCTACTTTGTATTGAGTATCCAATTCCCAGAGTTTGCTTCAAGTTTGAGGTTTGCCATTTTGATGAAATAGCATCCATGCATCATGCACGCAACACGAAATCACTAAATCCTCCTAACTTTCCCATGATGAAATCGAATGGGCACTTGCTGTTCTCAAATAGCATTTAACTGATCAAACTAATGCCTGAAAGCGCCCGCTTGGCTAGCTGTTGAATGAATGGCAACAACAAGCGTATATAACCAGAAACATTATTTTGAACTGTTGACTGTCCTAATTTTGAGGTCTCTATAACACAATTTCGAGGTCTACCACACAGTACCTTCCTGTTGTTTAAGTAATTTTCAGTTGCTGTCTGCGGCAGGCTGAGCATGGTTGGGCCGGGCACATCAATTCCATCAGTGTTCTTGGCTTTGGGTAGTCGAGTCGAATGATAAATTAGGGTAGAAAAGCGTACACTCTAGTCTCTCTCTCTCTCTACAGTTACAGTCTTGTAGATACACACATAGATTCAGGTGATCTGGAGAGATCTCAAAGAAGATTTGAAGTTAGAAAGCAGGAAGACTCATGGGCCATGCATGTCAATAAAAGATAACAAAAAGTTACAAAATATTTACTTTTGAAGATGCCACGTGCTGTCAAAAAAGTGAATTGCATCAAACGCAGAATTCAGCCTTCATCAGACTTTTCATCAATCTGTAACATCAAACACAGTTAAGCTTTCAATTCTTTAATTTTCAAATGTCTATCTTTCAACATAATCAAACACAGTTGGGTTGGGTTGGGTTGGATTGGGTTTGGGTGGATATCATTTACTATAGATATATTTATTTATTTATTTATTTTCCATCAATATCTTCATATTATATGTCAGCCAATAGACCAAAAGACCAAAGAGGAAAAGAACAGAAAAAAACTAAATTTTTTTGCTTTCAAATTTGGTGTGCTGAGCCTGAGATAGATAATATAGATATGTAATAGGTAGCTCACACCGACTTGATATGAATAGTTTTCATAGTCTCATAGTCTCATAGTCTCATAGATAGAAATTAGAACGGATATGCGGTGTATAATAGTGATCGGGACGCCCACAAGTCACAGATTCACACTCACACTCGCGACACGGACAAACACAAATCCTTTCTTTCGCATGCAGAGTAGACAGACTCTTGTCAATCTGCCAGATGATCCCTCCATAAGTTTCCAGGTATAGATAATATAGAGACCCTTCCCCTTTTCATATTTACCATAAAAAATAATAATAATAAGTTTTTTAGCCTAAACGCTTTTGAAATATTAGGAGTAATATTAATTAGGACCAGTTCTTGTGATCATGAGGAGCTTATACATCTGGCTTTGCTGACCGCACAAATTGCACCAACAAGTTTCGAATATGTATTTGAGATCATGATTGCATGGCCCCTCATGTTCTGTGGTAATAATGTTTTGTGCAAAAACCATGCTTTGCACACTAAAAAAGTGTTTACTTCCTTAATCAACCTGCTGGTTGCAACTCATGAGCTGGTGGTGGCGGGCGAATGCCAAATTGCCAATGCGAAAGTATGGTGGTGACCACAAACATTAAAGCTCATTTGCGAAGAGCGCACAATTTGTTGTAAGTCTGCGCAGCCATCATTAGCCTCCTATATATCTTAAACACATTAAGTAATTATATTATTGTGTAATTTATCATTTAATCACGATTTATAAAATAAAAGACGATTTTACTGCAAACTCGTCATCATTCCAAAGATTTTAGTCAAATACGCGTTATAATGGAGTGAGTGTGAGTTCAACTAATTAAAAAAATCATGAAAACTTTTACTTGATAACCTCGGATAAGCAAAATATTAATATTCTTTATGTGAAAAATCGACAATTAAATATTATTGCAAGGCCTAGATATGCCACGATTGACCTCCACTAAAATGAATAAACATATACAGTAAAGGAGATGGTAACGTGGCAAGATATTCAAAGGCGGAACCATGAATTTTTCAACGGGTGGATTAGCTAAAGTTATTAGCTTAAAATTTAATGATATATTTTTTTGGAACTTACAATTTTTATAGTCTTTTCTAAAAATAAAAGTAAACATTAAATCATATAAATCACGCTAGTTCATAACTCTATAAACTAATTTTCAATAAGTTTTAACATAAACCAAATAGAGTTTAATATCATAGTGGATTGAACATCTAAGGCTTTTTACCTGGATTGACATTAGTTCCTTCATGCATTCATATCATACATGAAAAATTGTTTTATGTAAAAATATTGACTAAGTATGAAAAATGGGTTTTTGGAATAATTATTTTTTCAAGATAATTTTTGGCGGCTTTTATTCCTCACACAACAAATAAGAAAGCTTGATTTTATGAGATTTTAGTATGAAATATATATTGACTTAATGAGCCATCATTTTTAACCTAAATCGTATTTCGCACTAAAACCAGTTTTTCATATTTTGATTTGGTGGGAATTTGATTTTCTAGTATTTTTATTTGGATCCAGATGGGGAGTACTTCCTTATTTACATTGTAAACTTAAGTAAATGGAGTAATATAAAAATAAATAAAAGTAAGGTAATTTGTACACCGCCACTAATTGGACTAATATTGAAAATAAGTTAAATATATAAGTTTTAAATTTTTTTTCTTAAAAAACCACACTGGGCTATAGCCCATTGTAGCCCTTAGTGTGATTCCGCCCTTGAAGAATATTGTTGATCCACGTCAATAATTTTTCTATAAATAATGTCTGAAATTTATTTTCAACAAAGACAAACACCATCTTTTTCCAAATTTGGAAGCTGCAGTTAGGGTGCTAAACAACTCATCATGTTGCACTAATAACAATTGAAGTAATAATAATCAAATATGAATGAAAGAAAAAGTATTCTTGTATGACTACGTAAGTTACATACGTTTGTGTTGAATGACAAGACGAGTTTTTAAATTATTAAAGTGGCTGCCGAAATATATGAATAGGAATAGAAGATGGACGGTAGAGGAGAAGACAAAAAATAAATTAAAGTGATTAGGTGCTGAAAAATACAAGACACGCTATGTATGATTAATGTTTAGTTAGATAATTAGGTGAGCAAATTCTTTGCATCGGTCCAGATATATATATATATATATATGCATGCAGTGCAAGTGATGGGTGAGCGGTGTTTGAAATTTTGAATATACTACAAACTCATTAACCTTTGTCGCGTGGACTAATTATAATTAATTAACAAATGCACTTTTCCCCCTTTTTTTTCTCGGATAAACCAAACGCTAATAAACGTGGTTAATAATATACAAGTGATGGAGTCATAATTAGTGGTAGTACTAGGTCTCCGTGTTTGCCCTGGCACGTGTGGCTGATGTGGCAATTGTAGACACAAAGCAAACACCACTCGCTTTAAAGTAAAATAAAGTAAACAGAGCGTAGTTGACTTTGGCCCACTTCTCAAGACCACCCAACCAACACCGTCTTTCATCTCATCTGCATTCTGCACTCTTGCATTCTGAATCAAGAGGAGGAGGAACAAGAGAACATAATCAAACGGCTGCAGAAGCTTTTACAGACTGAGCTTGCTGCCAACACGTGTCCCTCCCGATTCTAACTGACTCTTGTCGTATGCCCCAACGCAGGAGAATCTTCCCACACGTCACCTGCCCCCTCCTTTTTTTTAATATTTAATATTTTGTTTTTCACCAAGGACATATGTATGTACCAAATTCAATTTTGACCAAAAGCGTGCTAAAGGTTTGATGAGAGGTTGAGAAAGTGCACAAAACGACGGCGTCGCTGCCTATCAGGTTTTGGCCGACTGGATAGGTCCCACCTAAACACCCATCCCATCAAAAAGAGCCAATTGGATTTGTGCCCACTGCCCACAGTCGCATCAGCCCCCTAGTCTAGTTTTCGACCATGAGTTCGTATCCCGGAACGACGTCGCCTTCCCCAACCTAATATGTGGTGTGTGACCGTTTTACGTAGGAAAGCCTGGCATTTGCCTTGTGACCCCTTGTTTTTTTTTTTTCTGTACAGACAATTTTTTATAAATAAAAAAAATACAACAGAACAGTCAAAATTTCTTTCTTTCTTTGGTTTTGTATCCAAGCGTACTCTAATAAAACTAATTTATAAAAACAGACCAACTCACTTCCCTAATTAACTAGCCTAATCCATAATTACCACTCCACGGTCCACCCATCTTTTAAACCTAAACAGAAGACACCACCATTTTACTGTTTGTTTTACATACAAATACAGAGACAGAGACAGAGACAGAGACAGAGACATACAGTGATAACCATGACATATGACAGAGACCCTTAAAATTAAATAAATAAATCCCACTGCCTCATCTCCAATCCTCTCCCTCCCAATTCCTACTTCCTCTACACCATGAGCTTCTTCTCTACTCAACAACACTAGTTCAAAAATAAATAAAAATCTACCAGTACCAGATAAAATCAAACTATATATTGTGTTAAGGTCTCAGCTTTGGCTGATTTCCCATCCACAGCCAGAATGGTTTCTCTACAAGATTCTCATTCCAGCTCCAACCACTTCCCTCCTCACACCCGAAACTTCTACTCTCCCTCCTCCACCAAAATCCACAGGCAAACGGGCCGTTCCATGCGCACCATTCGCTCCAACATCTACCCTGACGATCAATCCCGAAACTCCTTCACCACCGAAAGATCCTCCTTCGTCTCCGAAAACTTGACCGATTCCGTCATCGACATGCGTCTCGGCGAGCTCGCCTTGCGCACCCACAGCTCCGCCGCCAAGTCCGCCTCCCCCGACGAAGAGTTTCTCCAGCTCTCCCAAGCCTTCAGCGATTTCTCCGCCTGCAGCAGCGACATCTCCGGAGAATTACAGAGACTCGCTACTTTGCCGTCGCCGGAAAACGAGCCTACGTCTGAAGCCGAGCCGGAGGTGCCGGAGGAGCCCTGCCAGGGGTTTTTGCAGAGGGAGAACTTCTCCACGGAGATCATCGAGAGCATTTCGCCGGAGGATCTTCTACCGACGGTCAAGATCTGCGTCGACGGCCTCCAATCGCCATCGATTGCCATCAAGCAATCTGCTGCGGCCAAGCTCAGGCTTTTAGCGAAGAACCGGGCTGACAATCGCGCTTTGATAGGCGAGTCCGGTGCGGTCCCTGCTCTAATTCCTCTGCTCCGGTGCAGCGACCCCTGGACTCAGGAGCACGCCGTCACGGCCCTGCTCAACCTTTCTCTGCACGAATCGAACAAGGCGATAATCACCAATGCCGGAGCCATAAAATCGTTAGTGTACGTGCTCAAAACCGGGACGGAGACCTCGAAGCAAAACGCTGCGTGCGCGCTCTTGAGCCTGGCCCTAATTGAAGAGAATAAGAGCTCAATCGGAGCCTGCGGGGCTATCCCGCCGTTGGTTTCGCTGTTAATAAGTGGATCCACGAGGGGCAAAAAAGACGCCTTGACAACCCTGTATAAGCTCTGCTCGATAAAGCCCAACAAAGAGAGGGCAGTGAACGCCGGAGCTGTGAAGCCGCTGGTGGCGCTAGTGGCGGAGCAGGGGACGGGCTTGGCGGAGAAGGCGATGGTGGTGCTGAGTAGCTTGGCTGGGGTTGAGGAGGGGAAGGAGGCGATTGTGGAGGAAGGTGGGCTTGCGGCGCTTGTGGAGGCCATTGAAGATGGGTCGGTCAAAGGGAAGGAGTTTGCGGTGTTGACGCTGTTGCAGCTGTGTACTGAGAGTGTGAGAAACAGAGGGTTGCTGGTGAGGGAAGGAGGGATTCCACCTTTGGTTGCGCTTTCGCAGACTGGGACTCTTAGAGCTAAGCACAAGGTATTTTGATGATTTCATGAACTTAGGGATTTCATGGTTTGCTTTGTGTTAATGCGTTTATAATTGTATAGACGAAATGGTGGTCCTAGTCTTTGAATTACAGAAGGTTCATTTGAATTGGGGATTGAAGCCAATTGGTATTAGTGTGCGAATTTTCATGCATTTTGTGATGCTAAGTCTGCATTTGGATGCTGCGTGTTTATGTGTTCACGGAGCTGGCTTGATTTATAATGGGGTTTGGTTGTTTTTGCAGGCTGAAACGCTTCTTGGGTATCTGAGAGAACCGAGGCAAGAAGCGTCCACTTCAGCCCTTTAGAGAAGAGAAGAGAAAGAAGAGAAGAGAAGAAGAAGAGAGGTACTGGTACTGGTACTGGTACTAATTAGAGAAGAAATTATACTAGTGCGTCTTATGTGGTTCAGTGTTTGGTTGCACTTGTATATAGGGAGTGTTGTTTCATGGTTTTGTACAGTGTGGTTGAGAAGCTAGGAAGAATATGATTGTACAAGGAAGACGAGATTAGAGGAAGCTAGTGAGCAAGAAACTGACTTTTAGATGTATGATTTTTAACTAGGTTTTTGGTTGGGTATCTTGTTTCTTTCTTATCCCTCTATTCTATTATTGACTTGGTTTTTTTTGTAGGGGTGGAATACTTGTTTGCCTTGTGGTTTTGGGTTGATAAAGATTTGGGTTATTTTCCTTGTGTTTTGTCTGGGAAACTCAAATTCAACAACTCAAATGGGTTTTTTACTGATTGTCTGGATTTCCTTGTAATGATAGATTGTCTAAAACTGGTTGGAAAAATCTCCTCTCTTCTTTTCAGTATTGTGTTTTTAAGTTCTGTATGATGAAATTGATCCGTTGGATTCGTCCTTCAAAGCATAATGTGTGTTTTAGTGTCTGTTGGTGGTGGTAGCAGAATTGGAATCTTGAACTCTACTTGTGGTGGGGATCTGGTCCACCTTTTATTTAACCATTGTCCAGCTGCATGATCGTTATACCTTGCTTAGTAGTGAATGCAACTTTTTACTTTTGCCTAGATGCCAGTACAGGAAGCTCATCTCTTGAGGATTTTATCCTTTATTCTCCTCATTTTTGGCAATTTTCTCGTCAACCAAACAGCAGGCTTCAAAACAATTTAATTTTATGAAAAGTAGAGAGAAAAAAGGGGCATGATTTTGGTGCAGACATGCAAATCTATAATGACAGAGAGAGGGCAGAGAGCCCTTGACATGCTGCTTGTCTTTGATTTAAAGTAGGTCACCTGCTATGCGAGATACCATCACCACCTGTCCTGCATGCAAATGCAATTGATTCATTCATCTGGCAAACCCAATCCAAAGGCCACCAACCGATCCAATCCAAACCCCACCAAACCAAAGATTTTGAATACTTGTTTATAAATCCTTGTCCATACTAATCGTGCATTAGCTGGCGGAGCAGCAGGTATTGTTTTGTCCCGCTGTTTGTTTGGATGGTTGCAATCTCATATTTTAAAAGTCAGTGAATTACGATGTGTCGGTGCGCCTTTTGCGTCAAAGCGTACGCGGGTCCAATCTCCAATCCTAAAGTGTTTCTTGTGTTTTGCATGCCTTGCCTTTGAGCGAAATGTGAAGTGACTGACACGGTTCAGTAACACTATGTCATGTAGAATTTTCCAGGGGACGGGCTAAGGCCACTCCAACAACAACCGATATCTGTCTTCACTTAAGACTCAGTATTTGTTAGGGATGAGTATTTCTATTTAAACTTGTTAGTTAGAGATGAGTATTTCAATTTAAACTACTTTCTCTTTGGTCCTTTAATCGATGTGGGACAACAATGAGTTCCAAAAGGTCTCTATCTCTCGGTCTCAAAAACAAAATCTACAATCAAACCATTTAGTCCAGACTCTGAATACACCATTTTGCACTCAAGTTCCAATCTTCCTCCTCTCAGACGAGATTATCTTAAGACTATCAATAGTATATAAAAAAATATATACAATCGAACAAACAAGAGATTATCTTTCACTAATTATTCTATTCTCACGTGTCTACAACATTCATCACTAGCATATTCTCAAGATAAAAATAGAAGTGAGTTCAAAAAACAAAAACTAAAAACTATAGCAAAGTGTTAGCATATTCTCAAGATAAAAATAGAAGTGAGTTCAAAAAACAAAAACTAAAAACTATAGCAAAGTGTTATCGACCGTATTATTATTAAATGACATGTACACATCAATTATCACATGACTAATGACGTAAAAATATGGTCCGTATTACTCCTCAACTTTGGCTTTGCCTTTGGTGTCCTTGGGAGCAAATAGTTTAGGTTTGAAGCCTTTCTGAAGCAACTTCTCAACTTCTCCAAATTGCATTCCTTTGGTTTCAGGAACCAGGAAGTAAATGAATATAAGTCCAATTAAAGAAAATCCAGCAAATAGTAGGAATGTTCCGGCAGAACCCAGAGCTTTGGTGAGGGTTAAGTATGTCTCACTGACTATGAGATTGGCTGTCCAGTTTGAAACTGCAGCAATACCTCCACCTATTCCTCTGTATCTCAGAGGGTATATCTCTGAGTTCACAATCCAGGGTACGGTTCCCATTCCAGGCGCATACATAATAATGTATAGTCCCAGTAAGATCACTGCAAAGATTCCAATTTTGCTGGGACAACCTTTGCTGTACCACGTACGACGGTCCTCGCGACACGAATCCCTGATATTATCATTGGCAGCCAAGCAAGCTCCCGGGGCGAGCTGACAACAATTAAGGGAAAAACAAATGGATTAGTTGAGGTCAAATCTTTATTTTATGTTAAATAAAGGCTCACTAGTTAGTTGTGCGCTTACATCCTTCACTTTGCTAGAACAGAAGGCGCAGTCTTGTTTCAAACATGTCATGCAGTTCCATGATGCAGGGTTAGAAGCAGAGCCATAAGCCGGACATGTGGAGTTGTTGCCAAACCTAGCAGATTCCAAATTACTAATCTTGGGAGAATTTTCTGCCGCATAGTAAAACACCCCAGCTAACACCACCAGGCAAGTGATGATCCCAAACATGGATATAATCATCAGCCTTCTCCTTCCATATCTATCTACAAAGCACATGCTGATGAGGGTGCCAACCACGTTGAGACCGGACGTGATCAAAGACAGCGCCATAGCCGTCTGGTTGGACGCGAACCCGGCAAATTGAACGATGGTTGGGCTGTAATACATGACAGTATTAATTCCTACAAATTGCTGAGCTACTTGCACAGTTATTCCTGCATAGAGTCCTCTTCGGACCACGGTGTTGCTCAATGCACCCTTTAGTTTTCCGAACACGCCATTGCCAGCTGTTCCTTCCTCAGCCTTTTCAAATTCCACGGATTCATGCAAGGCTTTCAGTTCATCATCCACCTCTTCAGCAGGATAGATTTTCTCTAAAATGGCCCTAGCTTCATCCACCTTGTTCTGTTTTCATTAACACAAACAAAACCAAGAACAAGTTATATATTTGGCATATTGAACATAATATGCTTATGTCATTGCTAGACTGTGAATTCAGTCAATTTATTGATCGCGTTTGTCCAAATTCAGAGTTTGACAACATAAGCACAAGCATGCAATTATGTTACGACGACGTATAACTGGCTACTATGATCAGCTCACCTCTCTGTAGAGCCATCTGGGAGACTCAGGAAGCGACAACATCAATATGAACTGAACCACAGCTGGAAGTCCTGCGACTCCAAGCATCCAACGCCACGTTCCAGGAGCTTTCGTGAAGGCCAGGTTGATGAGGTATGACAGGAATTGTCCTCCTGTAATCAACATACCGTTTGTGCTAACAAGAGCTCCTCTGATTCTATGAGGAGAAGCTTCCGAGATGTAAAGGGGTGCGGTCATGGAAGCCATTCCAACTCCCACACCAACTATAATTCTTCCAATGATGATCACCCACGGAGCTGGAGCCACAGCCATAACTATTGCACCCACGAAGAACACCACGTCCGCGATCAGGATTGATTTTTTCCGGCCAAGTGCATCGTTCATCCATCCACCAAATGCAGCCCCGATGATGGCGCCTGCAACTGCCATACTCACTATGGTCTCCTGCAGCCATGTTTTCCTGTCAACTTCGCGAAAGTCCTCACGAATGTATAGTAACGCCCCGGAGATTACACCTACAGCGCCACAACACATACAATTAGTGCATAGACATTTTTCCTTTGAATGAATTCATTGTTGGTATAAATATAATTGAGATTTTAATTACCTGTATCGTAACCGAAAAGGAGGCCTCCAATGCCGGCAGAGAGCGCGAGACGCATAATGTAAGGCGTCTTCCATGTTGTCCTCCAGCACTCTGTGAACTCTGTTTTACTAGAAGGGTGGGCTCCGACCTCCACCATTTTCTTCTTCTTCTTCTTCTTCTTCCAAGCAACTCAGTGCTTGCTGAAAATTAATGCAACAAGCAACCAATGCATGCAAGCAGTGGTTCAGTTTCTGTATTTGAAATTACAAATATCAATCAATCACTTGCTAATCCTATTAACATGGCGGTACTTCTTCTTGATATATACGCATTGGAAGACGAATTTAGTTGTTAGGGAAATGGATAAAGACTCATTGACCATCATACTGTCAGCCTTAGTTACAAAACAATCCTAAATTAAAGCCTCCACATGCATTTTCTTATCCGTCTTCAGTTTTTACATCACAAAAATAGCTGTTCAATCTCAACATGGAGAACTAATTTCGATTTGACACGAAAATGGAAATAAATACATTAGCATGCCAATTTTCCACCATATACATGAATGCATCTCCACATACATAATACATATACTATATGATATGTGTCTTACCAAGTGACTATTTAACTTTTTTTGTTGTTGGTGTTGTTGAGCTTCTGTTTCCTCCGGTCAGAGACCGCTCCGTAGAAGCACCTTTGAAGCTGCTTCTTTAAAGATTGCTGATGTAAAAAAATTCACCAAAGAGATTGCTGGTGTTAAAAGTCCCGATTTGGAAGAATAAGGTTTTGGGGTCCTTGTAATGTCTATATACTATACCTAGTTTTGACAATGTGGAATTCTCTAGGCTCAACACTTTTCTCTCCAACGCCTCACTCTCTGTGTTTTCTTACATGCCCTCAAATGTCGCCAATGTAAAGGGGTGCGGTGCATTGACCGATTTCTGTTGAGAACCATGTCGCCCATTAGCCATGCAACGAACTATTTTTAGACATTCAGTAGAGCATATTTCCAAGTACAATTTCTTCTTAACTGTAGATGTGATGTCCACTAAACTCTCTCATTTTCCAAATACAATTTCTTCTTAACTCTCTCATTTTCAAGGATTGGATTAAGGTCCACTAAACTCACATATAATTCCCCTAAATATGGTCAACTTATAAAAATATTTAGGCTGACCCCAAATTCTTCAAAGAAGATACGAACTGGACAGGATTCGAAAAAATAGAAAAATAATAAAAACCATGTCAAGAATGGGATTCGAACCCATGCCCTTTCGGACCAGTACCTGAAACTGGCGCCTTAGACCAACTCGGCCATCTTGACATTGTTGTTGATCCCTCCAACAAACACATTCAAATAGCAACTAAATAGGGGGAAAATTTGGTTTACATTTGAAGCTCTGTATTTTAGGCCGTTGGTTTTGATTGGTCGACAATCTACGTACTTTGGCTCATTGGACCTCTCTCTCTCTATACGCCCCAGTTTAGTTTAAAGTTATGCATGCAAAAATAACTTTGGCTTTATGCATCCATGATTTCTTTAACTGTAATGACTTCTGCTTTTACTGTACTATTTCCCCATTGCAAATATGGAAGTGGAGTTTTGAACTAGACGAAAAGACCTTCATATTTTGACCATATGGATTCTTTGACACCAGCATTGGTTGTTGCTGCTTTGGTCCAAAAATTTGATTTTAGAGATTAGAAAAAAATTGTTTTAGAGTACATTGAAGAGAACATATATCAGAGACTAACGAGACTTGTATTGCTTGACTCAAGAAGATTCGACTTTCTTACTTTGCTTTTCCTTTGAAGCAAATGGCTTGGGTCTAAAGCCTTTCTGAAGCAACTTCTCAACCTCCTCAAATTGCATCCCTTTGGTTTCAGGAACCAGCAAGTAAATGGCTACAAGTCCAATGACAGAAATGCCAGCAAAGAGGAGGAAGGTGCCAGCAGAACCCAGAGCATGAGTCAGGGTCAAGAAGGTCTCACTCACAATGAGATTGGCACTCCAATTTGCAACTGCAGCCATTCCTCCACATGTGCCTCTGTATCTCAGTGGGTATATTTCTGAGTTGACAATCCAGGGTACAGTTCCCATTCCTGGCGCATACATAATAATGTACAATCCCAATAGAATCACTGCAAAGAACCCAACTTTGCTTGGACAACCTTTGCTGTACCATACACGATGTTCTCCGCGACATGAACTCCTGATATCATCGTTAAGAGCCAAGCAAGCTCCGGGGGCATACTGACAATTGCAACAAGGGAAAAGCAATCAGAATTTATTGGATCATAAGTATCTGACAAGGCAACTTGAGAAGAAGGCCAAAGTAAATGAGGTGAACTTACATTGACTTTGTTAGCACAGAAACCACAGTCTGCTTTCAAACATGTCATGCAGTTCCATGATCCAGGATTAGGAGCAGACCCATAAGCTGAACATGTAGAGTTTTTACCAAAGTGAGTGGATTCCAAGTTACTAATATGTGGAGCATGAGATGCTGCCTGGAAAAACACTCCAGATAACACCACCAGGCAAGTGATAATCCCAATCATAGAAACAATCATCAGCCTTCTCCTCCCATATCTATCCACAAAGCACATGCTGATAATGGTGCCAACCACGTTGAGGCCAGAAGTGATAAGAGAGAGTGCTAAAGCCGTCTGGTTCGATGCAAATCCAGCGAACTGAACGATTGTTGGGCTGTAATACATAACTGTATTAATACCCACAAATTGCTGAGCCACTTGAACAGTAATGCCTGCATACAGTCCTCTTCGAACCACAGGGTTGCTCAAAGCACCCTTTACTTTTGTTATCATGCCATCCCCAGCATCTCCTTCCTCAGCCTTTTCAGCCTGGACAGATTCATGCAAGGCTTTCATTTCGGCCTCAACCTCTTCTGCAGGATAAATTTTCTCTAAGATGGCCCTCGCCTCATCTGCCTTATTCTGTTTAACACAAAGAAAACGAAACTGAGTATGGTACTATACACATAATCAAGTAATTATGTATGAAAAGTAAATGAAGAAAGATCTAAGTTTAGCAAGTTTGTTGCCCTATGTCAACCTTAAAACATATTTAAGATATTTCAATATGCTTGAATAACTATGACAATGATCATGCACAGAATATAGTTAAGATGAGAGTTTGATTAATGGTCACCTGTCTGTAGAGCCATCGGGGAGACTCTGGGAGTGACAACATCAGTACAAATTGAACCAAAGCAGGAACTCCTGCTACACCAAGCATCCAGCGCCAGGTTCCAGGAGCCTGAAGCAAATTAATTTCAAAACAATTAATTAAGTTGAAATTGATATAATTGATTTTTTATTGTTCAAAATTGTTGTCTTTGTGACATATGCAATTGAACTGACGCTTCAAATGAAATAAGTACCCTGGTGAAGGCGAGATTGATGAGGTAGGACAAGAATTGTCCTCCTGTAATTAGAAAACCATTTGTACTGACTAGAGCTCCTCTGATTCTAGCAGGAGAGGCTTCTGATATGTAGAGCGGTGAGGTCATGGAAGCCATTCCAACTCCCAAGCCAACGAAAATTCTCCCAATTATGATCACCCATGGAGCTGGAGCGACAGCCATAACTATTGCACCAATGAAGAACACAAAGTCTGCAGCTAGAATTGACTTCTTCCGGCCAAAGGCGTCGTTCATCCATCCACCAATTGCAGCACCAAAGATGGCCCCTGCAATAGCCATACTCACTATGGTTTCCTACAAATTAATGTCAATGAACAATACCACAAAGTTAGCTAAGACATACATAAAATGTGAGCTTAATCAATTACACTGATTAACATGAACAAAACAGTGGAAATGTTATAACTCACCTGCAGCCATGTTTTCTTGTCAACGTCGTGAAAGTCCTCACGAATGTATAGTAAAGCCCCAGAAATCACACCTACAGTACTCCAACAACACAGATAGAATTAGAAAATAGTTTCATGGATCCTGCATAGAATTTTGTCCTTTGAATATGAACTAAATTAATTGTTGGTTTCGATAATTGTGGTCTTAGAAGAGATTTAAGAAAGTAAGAACCTGTATCGTATCCGAAAAGGAGGCCTCCAATGCCAGCAGAGAGAGCAAGACGCATAATGTAAGGCGTCTTCCATGTTGTCCTCCAACACTCTGTGAACTCTGTCTTACTTGCAGGCGGGTGTCCTCCCTCCATATCATGCACTAATTCTTCCAAGTAAACTCACTCTAACCCTGAAATTAAAAAATCAACTGCTATCAATCTTTTGAATTTTGAGGCAGCCAATTCACATTCATTTCTTGCACCCAATACCATAAATAAAAGAAAATAAAGAAAAATATATGTTCTTCATGGGCAAACAATTCAAATGAATTCAATCTCAAAATTAAAAAATTAATAACAAATCAAATCAAATCCATTGTTGTGATAAAAAAGAATAAAGTAGTAACCCCATATCAAAACGTAGGGAAATTATGAATTTGATAATCTTCTTCGTTTAAAACACCTTCCTTTCCTACTGCAAGAAAGATTGGTTCCAAAACACATGCATATATGAAAGAAGCCATGGTTCGCCATTCTTTGGTTGTTTACTTTCCTCCTTCTACCATTGGACCCTTACCCCAGAGAGAAAAAAAAACAGATGAACAAGAGCCATGCTGAAAAACAAAAACCATTACCTTGCTATGCCTTGTGGATTGAAGCTCTTCCCTTCTGTTCTTCTGCCGCCTAGTTTTAGATTAGAGTTGGGTTTTCTCTGTACTTTGAATTTTGATGATGATGATCAACTTTTATCTAATTATGTAAAATATTTTTGTGAGGGATGAGGTGCTATATATATTTATTATGATTGATTTTGAAATATAAAAGCGTAACTGTTTCCTTTTTATTAACTAAATTGTTGAGAGTTTCTATAGAAGTAGAACACAGACCATATTTAAAGAGGAGAGAGAAATAGTGGTGATTGAGTGATTGAGTGAGTAAGTGAAATTAGTTGCAGAAAAGGATTCTACCGGATAAAGGAAGAAACCAGTCAACACAAACCCAATGACAAAACACAACCAATGACAAAATCAGATTTGCCTGCATTATCAACGTAATCTTTAGGCGGTTTTGTCGTTTGATTTTTTGTTTTTTTTGTTTTTTCTCTTGGTTGCATTACAGGTGTCTTCTGTTCTTTTGCAGACGGAATTGTAGTGCAGACTGGTACTTTTGAAAAATCTTTGGTCTTCGGAAACCCAATAAACAAAGATTATATTTGCAAAAAACCCACTCAAAGAAAACTCATGCAACGTTCCTCTGCTTCACTAAAACCATGTGTGTGCGTGCGCGCTACAGCCTGCGGGATACTTCAAAGAAACAAGATAGGATAGGCTGATGCATGAACACGAAACTAATAATAAATCTTACCTCTATGCACCCGGCGAGAGGCTTTTGTACTTGATGATGATCTGAGGTTGAAGAAACGGATGTCTCATCTTTCTATGGTTGCTAATTACCCAAAAGACTATTAAATATACAGCATCCCTGATTTCGATTTAATTTCAAAATGGAAATGGAAATAACATTAGCATTGGCAACAAGGATAAAACAAATTAAAATATTTCACCCTATATGGTAATGTGTGCTCGTGAAGTAGACCTTCCTATCATAGTATCTAACATATTAGTGCATGTTTCTATTGTTGAATTTAGAACACAAATAGAAACCATGTTTCTGAGATTGGATAGGATTCGAACCTAAGATTGAATTGTAATGGATGACATTACATCGGAGAGAATAATCACTTATTTCAATGATTTGTTTAGTGCTACGCATAATTAAGCGGGATCTTAGGTATCAAGAAATGTTATGAATCAAAACAAAGATTAGGAGTAATGACTTCAATCTTATCTAACAAGAAATGTCAGCCTCATTCACTTTTTGTTTTCTTAATAGAACATTTACATACACGACCATTCAATTTGAATTCCTGGTTTTTCACGTGTCCTATTATAATTATTATGTATCATAATGTGACAATTGATACTACCGTATTATTCTATAATTTCTTCAATTAGATCTCTCTCTTACTTTTTCAGTCGGATTGGGCCTCATTCTGTACTTTCCCATTCAACCCTAGGTCATCCGCAAATACCCTTTATCTTGGCCCATGCATTGTTAGTTTCTTTACAACTGTTTTACCGTTACTGTTTTCACGTTGGAAGTGAAATTCTTTGCTAGACGAAAAACCCCTCACATCTTTGAACATATTCCGAAATTACCTTTGATATCGTCCTCATCCCCCTCATTTGTCTGATGTGTGCTTCTGACGCTGTCTGTGCACTTTTATCCTCTCACCTCTCTCCGCTGGCCGTCCCCCCTCCTATCACCGCCGTTCGCCACCGATCTCCACCGTTGATTACCTTTCATCACAACACCCACGGTCTCTTTCTCTCTCTCTCTCTTTTGAAACCTTGTAAATTTGAGATTTGTATTCCTTACGAGTTACGGCTCTTTTCGATCTCCAAATTTCGATTTGTTTATTTTTGAAATGTTCGATCTCATTGTCATCGTTATCGTTTGGTTTGTTGTGCTTGTTGGGTAGATAATGAAAAATGTTTTAATGGATCGGGTTGTGGCAGGTTTGGACACGTCCAAGCTATTGATCCATTATTGACCCCGCAATCTGGTAATTTGTGGATTTAAAATTCCTAATTTCTCTGTTCGTGCATATTAATACCAAGATACATTTTGTTTACGTCTACAAGTTATTATTTTCAATAGGATCGGGATTGCTTGGTGAATATGACGACGAGTGAATGTTACTGGGTTGGTTTGTTAGCCTGCCCCAGTATGGCATTCATTTGGTAAAAGCCATGATTTTTTTCCCTCTGACTTTTCAGCTATATTTGAGAATTAAAGGGTCTGAGTTACAGTGACCATGTTGTTTTTAAAAATTGTGTACTCTTATTTTTACCCCTAAAAAGGAAAACTATGTAAGCGTATCCCCCCTTTGGAACAGTCCACCAACTTCTCAGAGCTCAGCATTGTTTTTGGTGATTAGCAATTTATTGTTATTGCCTAACAATTTGAGACATGTGGGGCTTTTTGAAATGGAAATGTGAATAAGGATGATTCAGTTTAGCTCTTTCTCAGGAAGTAGTTGATCAATCTGATTTTAATTAGCATCCCCTTTTATTTTCTTGACTTGAAAGACTAGCATAAAGTAGTTTACTTCACGAGTTGGGTTCTTTTAGTGATTAATGGTGAGGTTTGCAATATAAAGTTGATATTCTGAATAATGCAGCCATTTGACACAATAATGTTTCACATTTGAGACTTTAAGAAATCTCAAATTTCATGTTGTTTCATCATCATTGTCTCATGGTGCAATCTCTTACAAGAGTAACTGAATTAGCTAATCATCATTGCGTCTGATTTCTAGGTTTCAGCCTTAAATCACTGAGTGGGAGGGAAAGCTGGAGTCAGAGAAGGCCAATATTACGGTCAAAGAAGTCATTGAGGTATTACATATAGCCCATGCAAGGGTAAAATGTTTTGGAGCATGCATACATGTGTAGACTGCAAGCACAAAGGCAGTTGCATACCGATCTCTCTCTCTCTCTCTCTCTCTCTCATGTTTAAATTATTTTGCTTTTACACCTTATGCTTTGGTTCCCAGTCCCCAAGAGAAAATAATAGTTGTAACAATCTTGGCAGGGGAATAATTTGCTATTAACATTTCACATCCAATTCATGATTAGAAGTCTGTAATACCTGATGCTTTTGTGATGCTGCAGGGTTTGGCACTTTTTTATGGAGGGCTGGATTGTATTCCGAAATGGAGAAAGCTATCCAGATAGATTTACATGTGTAGAAGGAATCTAAGAGGAGGCAGGGAGGGTACTATCTTTAATCCTACGTTAGCTTTGTAAGGTAGGTTGCCTCAGATTCTGTTATTGCTGGAAAGCTTTTTCGCTTTATATACCTTCCCTGCCTTACACATTTCCTCTGGCAACTGTTTTATTTTTGTACAGAGAATCATTTCTGCAGTTTGAACAGGGTAAAGTAGATATTTTGTAGGTTACTAGTCGCTTAAAGATCCATCCAGGCTACTCACTATTAATATGGTCCATTAGCTTAACAAATCTGTACACTTTGGGCAATGGCTTTTTATTCGGAGGAGGAAAAGACTGAGGATTATCTGTTCAAGATTGTTTTAATTGGTGATTCAGCGGTTGGAAAATCTAATTTGCTTGCAAGAGTTGCTAGAGATGAGTTCTACCCTAATTCAAAGTCAACTATAGGAGTAGAGTTCCAAACCCAAAAGATGGATATCAATGGTAAAGAAATCAAAGCACAGATCTGGGATACAGCTGGTCAAGAGCGGTTCAGGGCTGTTACATCCGCATATTATAGAGGTGCTGTTGGAGCTCTTTTGGTGTATGATATCAGTAGACGCCAGACGTTTGATAGCATTGGCAGATGGCTTAATGAACTCCACAGTAAGTCATTTGACAGTGTCCCTTGTTTTTTACTTAATAGCTTTCTCCCAATACATATTTCTTCTGGTACTCCACAGCAAGTTCTTATCAACATCATGCAATATTTAGTTTGCCTTCTGGGTAACCTTAATTAGGAATCCCACATGCCAACAGATGATTTGTATGCACTATAAGCCTTTAAAATCTTAGATACATTGAGGAAATGGTGGTGATGCCTTATGCCTTAGGGCTTTGCATGGAGAAGGTGTGAGTATCCTTAAAAAAATTGGATGATGAGTGTCTCATCCTCACCGTGTATACCTGCTGGGAATGTCTTATTTTACACGCTCAAACTATATTTTAATGGTTCACTTTTACATTCTTCGCCAAATACTCTTTAGTGGACTATGTTGAATGAGGTAATGGCTATTAGTTGTGAATACAATATCCCTGTCAATTTGTTATTCCTGTACCCCTGTGGCTTCAAAAGATTCCTAGCATTTATCCTTAATTAATGTGATGGACTGAGGATTGATCAGGTGGATATACTGTTGAACAGCTCACTCCGACATGAATGTAGTTACAATACTTGTTGGTAACAAGTCCGATCTCAAGGATGCCAGGGAGGTACCTACTTCTGAAGGCAAAGCATTGGCAGAAGCACAGGGTTTGTTTTTCATGGAAACATCTGCTCTCGATTCATCCAACGTTGTCGCCGCCTTTCAGATGGTTGTGAAAGAGATCTACAACATACTAAGCCGCAAAGTTATGATATCTCAGGAGCTCAAGAAACAGGACCCTAGCTGGGTGGGGAATGGGAAGACGGTAGTTTTACAGGGAGATGGGAACCAAGAAGCAGCAGCTGCAGAGCCTAAAAAAGGTGGGTGCTGTTCATCTTAGGGATACACAACACATGAGGGTCTGGACGGATCTTTTTGGCGGGTCCCAACTAGCCTCGTTTATTTTTCAATTCAAGTTCCTTGCCTTCCTTCTTCTCCCTGTGATCTAATTTCTTGAATTTGGTTAAATGTTCATTCAAGAAACATGTTTTCACTCAATCTGGTTGAAGAAAAGAAAATTGAGGTAGAAGATGTAAATTACCCGAAAGGTGGATTAGAAAGATTATACAATGTTCAAAATTCAGTAATTTATGCACTGCACTTCTCAACCATTTTCTTGTTTTTCATTTATTGGTTCCTTATTTTTAATGCAATATATGAACTCGTTCCTCTGCCTTTTCCTTTTCTAAGTTTGTTATCTTATTTTCCTTTTCTTGTGATTTCTTGGAAGAACTTTCCAGTCAGTAGACTCATGTGCAGAGGGGCTAAGTTTATGTGATTGACTCTCATATGCCTTGCTTACTCTGGTCAATTTCATGTATTGCATTGGGGAAGATGATGACGCATATATTTCTCTGGATAATTCCCTATAACTTATAAGAGCCACAATTGATCAACAAATGAAAATAAGAGCTGCTAACAAAACTCAATGATCTTTGGAGGACTCGGAAAAGTCAGTCCCATCCCAACCCATTTTCCCAAACAGAAAATGAGAAAATTTGCCTCGTGGTTAATTAGATAGATGAAATAATTAGGATGACAAAAATGCCCCCAAATTATGACGTGACAACATTTTATTGCCTCCTATCCTGCTACCTCCGAACGCCCACAACACCATTTTACTCTTTACTCGGAGAGAGCGCGAATCGAAGGATCAGGTTTGTGTCTTTTTGACTGCGAAATCAATTTGGGAATTAGGGCTCGGCCCATAAAAAAAAAATTGAAAATCATGGGGCGGCTGTTTATAGAGACGCTGAGTGGGCCAAGGATCTTCAAGTGCAGGTATTGCAAGGTGGACTCTGCGTCCCGCGACGACGTCGTTTCCAAGGACTTTCAGGGCCGTTATGGCAGAGCCTATCTCTTCAGGAATGTGTAAGCCATCCAATTCAACCCTCATTTCCTGTGCCACTTCGTGGTTCTCGCTTTGGTTCGAATTGGATTACATTGATAACATTGCTAATTTTTGTGGAAGCATAAATGTTATTTCATTATTTCAAAATAATGGCCAAGTAAAATCTTGTCCGTAAAAATGTTGACTTGATGTTGAGTCTTAACGATGTGTTTATGCTATGATATGATTTGGGTTTGTTACTTGTTCTGATCGTTGAGCATTCTTTTTTCAGGGTAAATGTATCTCTTGGGCCTATTGAAGAGAGGCAACTCATTAGCGGATTGCATACTGTGAACGACGTATATTGTAGCTCTTGCCAGCAAATTCTGGGCTGGAAATATGTAAGTTCTAAAGCCTGTTGTGATTTTTAATTTAGATTCCATGTTTATGCATGATCCGCGATCCATTTTCTAAGACAACTTAATGGAAGGATTCACAAGCTTGTCTACTTAAATCTAATGTAATATGAAAACGCTATTCTCTTCAGCAATCTCACTTCAAGTTGGTCTTGCTAAATTGGCATCTTTGGCTGTCGTGATGATGCTACACATGTACCTTGTTCATGCTCCGCGTCAATGCTTAAGCATGGATTTTAAACTGATCAGCGGCTGTTAAACTTGTAGGATCCTGCTACGAAGTAATCATTTTAAAAAAACCTTGCAATAACAGCTTTTTTGATCAATTTAGTGGTGGCTGCTTCTCCTTGTGTTTTGTGATTACCATTTTCATTAATGGGGTGTGGTCTAGATTTTAGACTAGCGGTGGACTCAAGGGGGATGGTCTATTTTTATGATGTGCTTAATTAGACTAGCCCCATCTATTTCAAACTTCACTTTAGATTTCAGTTTATTTTCCGGTACTCTCTGATCATGTGGTCCAATTTTATGTTTGGAAATCTCTTAGCCACTTATGAAGATTATAGTGTGCAAGTTCTGGTTTAAACTAACTGCTTTTGATTTTCATAATCCTAGGACAAGGCTTATGAGCCAAGCCAAAAGTATAAAGAAGGAATGTACATCCTAGAGAGGGAACGGATGCTGAAGGAGGGTTGGTGATGTTTGGACAGGAAACATTTGCGAGAATAGACCAAAAGCTATCTCTTTGCAATACTATACACTTTCTGTAAGTAAACAGTGTTGATCCAGATTGCAGCTGGTGCGACTTTAGGATAAGACCTTTTTGATTCTGAGCACCAAACGGCAAATAATAGTGTTCTGTTTATTGGATTTCTTGCTGTCTTTGAAATAGCTTCCTGAAATGATTATGGAATTGTGTCATGGTTTGGCACATGTTGTGGTTTCATGTTAATGCTTGCTTTCTGTAAAAGACACAGTAAGCAGCCGATAATCCTGAGATGAAATAAAGTTGAAGGCTAAAATTCTTATTGATTTTTTTTGTATTGATTGATCCTATACATCAACCAATACAGTTGTTTCACCATCTGAAATAAATGGTTATGTTGTATCAGTAACTGCATTTTTGGTGCTGTCTTCCTGAGCTAAGCTTTTTGAAGGTGATTTGAAAGCTGGAAGAGGCAATAGCGTGAAATGGCGTTATATGTGGCCTGTTAAGACATTGAAAGTAACCCAATGAAGAGAACTTGTAAACTATGTGCAACCAGTGAAGTAGTGAAGTGGAATTGTTGGATCAGAAACCATGCAGTTTTAGCATTTGATGTCTGCAAACGAATGTCCTAGTCCTAATCTAATAGAGTGAAAATGATATATCTTCTTCACACAGTAATTTTTTGTTCTTCTTTGTTGGAGGAAAAAACCCACCGTTGGTGAAAGTAATTTAAAACCTCGAAGAATCGAACAGAATCAAATTGCTAGACAATTGTCAAATGCGGATCTTGATGTAACCCCACGAATCACGATTGAGATAATTCATTTGATTGCTAAGCATCCTACTTAGGAGAAATTTTTCAGTGACTAATTGAAAGAAAGCTTGTCTAAATGCCTTGCGATTTGAATTAACAACCAATAAAATGTGACAAATTTGCCAACTGGGGTCCACCGTCCACAGCCTTGACAATAAAATGTGGCAAAATTGTTTGTTTTTCTCAAAAAAAGCAAAACCCTTTAAACCCTTGTCTCTCTTCCCGGCCTTCTCTCTCGACCAAAGTAGATGTTAGCTATTTCAAGAATGAAGGGCCTCATCTCCACCACAACGTTCTCAACCTACTCCGTTCCTCACATCTCCAAGACCACACCTTTGGCCCTCTCATCTTTAGCCACTAAGTCCTTTTCATTCAACCCACCAACCCTTTTCCGGAACCCCAATCCTCTCCTCCCAAAACCCATTCTTTTTGTGCCCAAAACCTGCACTTCTTCAGTTCAGAACCGATGTATGCAAATGGAGACGGCTTCTCGCCAACGGTCCGGTGAGATTCACGTGATCGTCGGCCCAATGTTCGCCGGCAAGACCACGACGCTTCTTCGTAAAGTTCAATCCGAGAGAGGCGATGGCAGGTTTGACTCTCCACTGATTTTGTTTTTGTTTTTGTTTTGAAGTCTGGAATTTTATGTGACTCTCCATTTTTTGGTGGATCATGGATGTTACTGTTTTGTGCCGAAGATGAATCATTAATTGACTATTGAAGTGGCTATTAAGATTTTGAATGATGGGATATTTGTAGTACATGAAATTTGAAGTTCCTCAGTTTTATACTTCATGCGAGTTGTTTCTTTAATGCAAAGCCGAATCATTGGGTTTAATATGGAATTGGGCTTACTTTCTTTGTTGAATTTTAAAAGGTTTGCATGCGTATGTGCATCTTATATGTACAGTTATAGTTACATATTACGTACTAGTGTGGAACTTGTTATTTACACTGACTGATGAGTGATGGTGCTTATGTTACTTAGCCTCTGAATGTCCATATGTGGATTGATTGATTGATTTATGTAAGACTAGTTATGTTAATTGCTCCCTTTTCTGAAACTGAGAATTAAGGAGCTAATTTGGAGCAAGTATGCCAAGTTTATGGAAATTCTTTTCCATTGACATGTGATTCCGGTGAACTTTCAGTTTCTGTGTCATCATTGTTCAATAGTTGACTTTTACCAATTTATTGGATCCATTGATTGAGTACATAAATCACCAGTAAGAAATTCCAGCTTTCAGGTCAAGCCCCAAAAGCACATCCCAGTGGATAAAACACTGAAGGGACTCTGCTATTCAGGAAGATTGGCAGAAGCCGTTGTTCTATTGTGCCATACAGGGTTAGAAGTAGACCCAGACACCTATGCTCTTCTATTGCAAGAATGTATATTTAGGAAAGAGTATAAGAAGGGGAAAATAATTCATGCACAAATGATTGTTGTGGGGTTTGTTCTCAATGAATATTTGAAGACCAAGTTGTTGATCTTGTATGCAAAATCAGGAAATTTAGGAACTGCCCACATTTTGCTTGATAAGTTGCTTGGGGAAAGCTTGGTTTCATGGAATGCAATAATTGCAGGGTATGTGCAAAAGGGACTTGAAGATGTGGGATTGAGTCTTTATTACAAGATGAGACATAGTGGTTTGATCCCAGACCAATATACCTTTGCATCAGTGTTCAGGGCGTGTGCCTCTTTAGCAACACTGGCGCATGGGAAGCAAGCCCATGGTGTCATGATAAAATGCCAAATTGGAGAAAATGTTGTAGTCAATAGTGCCCTCATGGATATGTACTTCAAATGTAGTGATTTATGTGATGGGCAAAGGGTATTTGATACATGTCAAAATAGGAATGCCATTACCTGGACTGCTTTGATATCCGGTTATGGTCAGCATGGAAGAGTTGTAGAGGTCTTAGATTTTTTTCATAGGATGAAGAGTGAAGGTTTCAGACCAAATTATGTTACTTTTATCTCAGTTCTTTCTGCTTGTAGTCATGGAGGTTTAGTTGATGAGGCTTGGGAATATTTTTCTTCAATGACAAGTGATTATGGAATTCACCCAAGAGCACAGCATTATGCAGCCTTGGTTGACCTTTTAGGACGTGCTGGGCAGTTAGAAGAGGCCTATGAGTTTGTTTCGAACTCACCTTGTAAGGAGCACTCAGTGATGTGGGGTGCTTTTCTTTGGGCTTGTAGGGGTGCTTTTCTTTGGGCTTGTAGAATTCACGGAGACAGAGACTTGTTAAAGCTTGCAGCAAAGAAATACTTCAAATTGGAACCAGAAAATGCTGGAAAGTATGTAGTCTTGTCTAATGCTTATGCCACTTTTGGGTTGTGGGACAATGTTGCTAAGCTTAGGTCTATGATGACGGATTCAGGGATGAGAAAGGAGCCTGCTTATAGCAAAGTAGAGGTTCAAAAAGAGGTCCACTTCTTTCTTAAGGGTGATACATATCACAAACAATCCAAGGAGATTTATGAGATGGTTAAATTGGTTGATTGCTCTCTAAAGGATTCAGGATATGTTCCTCATTTAAGCGGAAGCTAATTTATGTAATGGAAAAGTGCTTATTTCCTAGGAATGTCTCTCTCTTGCCTGTCTTGTAAAGAACTCGATACATAAGAGCTTCATGCTTGAGATGTCTACTTTGGTCCTGTCTGAAAAACCAATTAAACATGCAGTGATATACTCACAGAAAGTTACCTAATCAGTGTCATAAGTGTGATAGAAATTGCAGTCTTTAGGAAGTTGAAAAGCATGTAAGAGAGAAAATTGTTTATATTCAGTTCATGAGCCCTATGCATGGCAGTAACACATGAAGCTTGCGAGTGTTTTTTCCTTTAGGTTCTTAGTGAGAAGAAGAAAACTGCACAAATGTAGATGATACTTCATAGAATGTATCAGCCAAATTCTTAGTAAATACTTTTCCAAAGCTTCAGCTTGATGACTAGAAGTTGAGAGTTGATGTTTATATACAGTGGTAATACCCGCAGTACTGGACATTACTAACTATCTCTAGGATTGATCTTTGCAATCTTGGAGGACTCTCATGATTGTTGGTATGCAGCGAACATCCAAGAGGAGAGTCCATGGGCCAAGTTTTTTCATGGTCAACTTCCCCATAAGTCATTAATCACAAGATGTAAGCAAAAGAGGTAAAGATATTCACCCTTTCTAAGTTTTTAGTGCTACCTCTGAATGATGCTTAAATAATGTACATTGATCCTTGCATCCATATACTTCCAAGTTACTGTTAATATTTTTTCGAGATGTAAAGGTTTTTGGTTTATTTGTAAGCAGAGGGCTAATCTTTTTGAGCTCTTTTTAGAAAATTATTACGTATCTTACTAGATTCATGCTTATCATTCATTAATTCCTTTGTATAACTCTTTGGCAGAAATGTTGCTATAATTAAATCAAGCAAGGATACAAGATATGGATTGGATTCAATTGTGACACATGATGGGGTCAAGATGCCGTGTTGGGCGTTAACACATCTATCAGCATTCAAACAAAAGTTGAGCCCTGATGCATATGATCAGGTATCGTAGTGCTGGTATTTGATTAGATAGCAATTCTTATTTGAAATTATTATAGGTTCACTGTTATCTAGGTGACAAATTGCATACTTTTTCCATGTACAATTTATGTTACTCATAATTACCATGCGGTGACAGCTAGATGTAATTGGTATTGATGAAGCCCAATTCTTTGACGACCTGTATGATTTCTGTTCTGAAGCCGCTGATCATGATGGTAAAAAAGTAATAGTCGCTGGACTAGATGGTGACTATTTAAGGTATTATTTCAATTCTCCACGAGTTGAGGTTCTCAAGCTCATTCTTTGACTTTGCAATGAGCAGTTCTTGCCTGTTCCTTGGAAATATTATTCCCTTTTGATTTGATGGGCAATTCAAAAATTGATGGCAGGAGGAGCTTTGGTTCTGTGCTAGATATAATTCCTCTTGCTGATTCTGTAACCAAGTTAACATCTCGATGTGAACTTTGTGGGAAACGGGCTTTCTTTACATTAAGAAAGACGGAGGAGATGCAGACTGAGCTGATTGGTGGGGCTGAAGTCTACATGCCTGTCTGCCGGCAGCACTATGTTGGTGGACAAGTAGCCATAGAAGCTGCGAGAGTTGTCCTGGAATCTCAAGTTCAGTGCGGTTCATATGCGTAGTAACTTTTGCCAGTTAGTAGGATATATCTGTATTCTGCAACCTCCTTACATGTCTTATTGGAAAGTTTCCACTTTGCTGGATGACCCTTTAGACAACATGTTGATAGGGAATGTTACACGGTCTCGATCAAGAATGTATATATTCTTTTCACCAACCAAAGAATGTGCAAAAAAAAAAAAGAGAGATATCTTTTGCTTCTCCTGTTAATTCGTTTAAACATGATTGCTGGCAATTCATGCTTCAATTAATTTTTTTTTTTCCAATACAGAAAATGCCATCACAGATAAATTTATGCCGGTTGAGATAGTTGTTTTATTTGACACCACCATAAAATTTTGAGGCATTCGAAAATGAATTAGCCCTAGAGCTGGAAACCTTTCAATCTCTAAATAGTAAATACATAATGACACACTCCTGGAACCAGCGGGCTGCTTGTGTACTTCTTAAATATATTCAAATATTTAAATAGTATAGCCGCGCGGTAATACTATTTAAATATATTAAATATGTTAAACAAGTATAGCCGCGCGGCTATACTACTAGATATACTCGAATATTTAAATAGTATAGCACAATATATACTACTAGATATACTCGAATATTTACATAGTATAGCACAATAATAGAGAACCAGAAATTTTCGACTCTCTGCACTAAAGTTTGGCCCAAACGTGCTGAACATGTATTTGTGGCCGAAAGTAGTTCAAGCCTAGAGCTAAGCCAGCCCAAAATTGTCCCAAAGACCTCGTTACAGCAGTTGAGTTGGTAACCGAGGCCCGAAGGGGAGCCTGAGAAACTAGAGCACATGTTCTCTCTCATGACTCGATGGTTTTCGAAGACCTTCCATTTACCTTCCATGTGCTTGCACCGGTATGTATTACTCTCAAAGTTTGATCTTTCTTTTCTCATTTTTCTATTCAATCCCTTTGACGTTTTTATGGATTTTATCTTTCTTCTTCCTTAGTTCTTCAAGCTTCAGAAATTTTCAGCCGAAATGGTTCTCAGGTTTCCCGAATCTCTGTAAAAGGGCTCATGGCCAGTTTGCTTATCAGGTTTTTCGAATCTCAGTTTTTCTTGTTTGTTTCTTAAAACTCTGAGCTACCCATTTAGAGTAATGTTTAGAAGACTACATATTTCAACCCCTCTGACAATAAGGTTACAATCTTTGTTAAAAACCCACTGTTTTGCAATTTTCTCAGCTGGGTATGTTACGGATACCAGTGATAGGGTCTTAAATACTAATGGGTCAGAGTCAGAGAATGAATGGGAGAAGATGCTTAAGCCGTTTGACCTCAATGAACTTAGGAAGTCACTCGTTCAAATCACTCCAATTCAGCTTTGTAAGTTACTTGAACTTCCACTCGATGTGCCCACTTCGATGGAGATATTCGAGTCGGTAGGTGCCCAGAAGGGCTATTGGCATTCTTTTGATGTGTACTATATGTTAATTGATAAGCTTGGGGCGGCCGGGGAGTTTAAGGTTATAGATAGGTTGTTGATGCAGATTATGGAGGAAGGGATTGTGTTTAGGGAGTCCCTTTTCATTATGATTATGAAGTATTATGGGAGAGCAGGTCTGCCCGGACAAGCAACTAGGCTGCTTTTGGATATGAGAGGTGTTTATTCTTGTGAACCAACTTTCCGATCTTATAATGTTGTATTGGATATACTCGTGGCTGGGAATTGCCCAAAGGTTGCTCCCAATGTCTTCTATGACATGTTGAGTAGGGGTATCTCTCCCAATGTCTACACATTTGGGGTGGTTCTGAAAGCACTTTGTATGGTTAATGAGGTGGATACTGCTTGCTCGCTTCTGAGAGACATGACAAAGCATGGGTGTGTGCCAAATTCAGTGGTTTACCAGACTCTTATACATGCACTCACCAAGAATAATCAAGTGAATGAAGCATTGAGACTTTTGGAGGAAATGTCTTTGATGGGTTGCACACCTGATGTTCAGACTTTCAATGATATTATCCATGCTTTCTGCAAGGTCAATCAGACTCATGAGGCAGCAAGGTTAGTTGATCGGATGCTTCTTCGGGGGTTTACTCCTGATGATGTAACTTATGGTGTTTTAATGCATGGATTATGCAGAACAGGGCAAGTTGAGGAAGCAAGGGCATTGTTGAACAAAGTGCCTAGCCCAAATATTGTGCTTTTTAATACCTTGATAAATGGGTATGTTATGAGTGGACGGTTTGATGAAGCCAAAGTTGTTCTATATGATGGTATGCTAGTTAATGGCTGTGAACCTGATGTATATACATTTAACATACTGATTCATGGACTCTGCAAGGAGGGCCGTTTGGGTTCTGCTCGTGAATTGGTCAATGAGATGGAAAGTAAGGGTTGCAAGCCCAATGTGATAACTTACACCATATTGATTGATGGGTTCTGCAAGGAGGGCCAACTGGAGGAAGCTGGTGATGTTTTAAATGAGATGTCATACAAGGGATTAAGTCTGAATATTGTGGGATACAATCGTTTAATATCTGCTCTATGCAAGGATGGGAAAGTTCAAGAAGCTTTAAAACTGTTTAGTGACATCTCAAGCAATGAATGTAAGCCAGACATATTTACATTTAATTCTCTAATATTTGGACTGTGCAAGGTTGATAAGATGGAAGAGGCCTTAGGGTTGTACCGTGATATGGTACTGGAGGGTGTTATTGCCAACACTGTTACTTACAACACATTAATTAATGCTTTCTTGACTAGAGGTGCGATCCAAGAAGCACTTAAGCTTGTAAATGAAATGTTATTTAGAGGATGCCCTCTTGACAAAATAACCTATAATGGGCTAATAAAGGCACTCTGCACAGCTGGAGCTGTTGAAAAAGCAAGGGGATTGTTTGAAGAAATGATAATGAAGGGACTTCATCCCAATAGTATCTCTTGCAATGTATTGATTAATGGTCTGTGTAGAAGTGGCAAAGTATATGATGCCCTTGAGTTTTTAAGAGATATGATTCATCGGGGTTTGATGCCAGACATAGTCACTTATAATAGCCTGATAAATGGTCTGTGCAAGTTGGGACGCATTTCGGAAGCTTTGAATCTCTTTGATAGGTTACAAGTTGAAGGGATGTGTCCTGATGTTATTACTTATAACACTTTGATCAGTTGGCATTGCAAAGAGGGCATGATTTATGATGCTTGTTTACTTTTAAATAGAGGTGTGAATAACGGGCTCGTTCCAAATCATTTGACTTGGTATATACTGGTCAGCAACTTATCTAAAGAAAGAGATGGGGAGAATCAGAGCTTTATTGTTTAGGGATTGGGAGGAAGCTTGATTTTAGTTTCCTCTAGTGCAAATCATTGCAAATACTAGAATCCCTGAGGTATTGTTTGGATATCTGCCCTCTGAGCATTTATGCTCATGGTAATTGGAGGTGGATATGGAAGTACTTTATTATGATTTCCTGCCCGGAAATGATACTCCAGATTTTGATTTGAGCTCTTTTGAGTCATGTTTGGGTTGGAGCTTAGGGAACAAGCTGGTTGGCTGTCTCATCTCGTCAGAGTTTTTTGCTGGTTGAAGCAGAACAAATTCACATTATAATGTGAGAGGTAAATGTAATCCTGGCCAACCTAATATGATATACAATACAGCTGCATTAACTATTTACTTAGTTTACTTTTGTGTTGATTGAGCTTAAGGTTCATTCTTCATGTACAAATTTTCTAGTAGCTATTGCAAATTCGTATTTCATCCATACTCTGACATAAGTGAATCTGTATCATTCGGAAGTAGTAGCTTGCATCCGTATTGTTAGGAAGTTTCAAGAGTTACATATTGTAAAGAGGCTTTGTGGTGATTTTGGTGAAAGAGATCATATGCATGCAGCATACTTCAATATTTATATTCTGCTAGGCTGTATACACACGCGCACACACACACGCACACGTATATAGACATCATTTTTTATAAAATGTCTATGAAAATAATTAGCGTTTTCCTTCCAAGTTCTGAATGCAAATGTGTAAGTAGGAACTTTTAGTAATAAATAGTATAATAATGTTTGTTGGGACCCCTCAATTCACAAATCTACAGTTGTTGCTGTACAGTTTCTGTATAATCCCATGATAGTTGGTACGTACTAATTATTTATTTCTTCAATGATTGATCACATGGTATGTTTTTCCAGAACTTTGATTTTTATCATGTTACATTATCAGCTTAAGGAGCTCATTATAATCCCAGGTTTATGCATACAAGCACTTGGCAGGCAAAATTGAGTGGAGGAGGTGGAAAATAGTAATTCGTCAAAGGATCAAGTTATCAACTTGTCTAAAGGACGAACAGTATTCGTAATTCTCGAGTTTGTTCTCCATACTCCTTAGACGTTTTTGGCTTTCAGTCCACATGATCACTATATGTATGCTATATCTTTCATGGGGAATCCTCATTTGTAATGGCTTTCACAATCCTTATATGCATGCTATATGTATCTGTATTTTTCTTGTTACAGGGAGCTTTTAAAACGTCATATAGAAGCGGCCATGATCTGATGAAAAGCACGTTCTGGATAATCATTTACCTTGGTGGCACTTAGGATTGTGCAAATTCTAGTTAGAGCTGATCCATAACATGTGATTTTCATTTTAAAATCATGATGCTCTTCTTTTTCCTTTTAAGTATGTTGATTGTGATTGTTCTCCCTGGGCTGATACGAAGACTGGTTATTATAAATGCGACTCAAGCAGCAAATTTGTACTTGTTTCTGCCCAAACGCCAAACGCCGCTTAAGGTGCAACGGATGGATGTAAATGTCTAGAACAAATTTTACAACATATGTATGTTGCCGTCATTGCTGCCGTGATTTTTCATGTCCATATTTATGTTCTGTCAACCCCCATCACTCCTGTAATTTTAAGATACCATCCGTCCAGCGTGTTTAAAGATCTTTAAACACGGTATTGACGATTAGCTAATCACTCACAATTAGCACCAAAATATTTTTACAGTCAGATTGTATACTTCCATTTCATATATGAAATTTCGACCAAAATGAATTCAGAAACCAAACAGCTTTGCGAGTAATCAAACAAGAGACTATAAACATTTGGGAAATAATTGGATGACAACAGCAAAGTTGATTAAAAAGTTTATATTCGGAAAACGCAAATTACAAATCAGAAATTTTAAAAAATGAATCAAAGCAATAAAACGAAATATGACAATGCCTCAGAATTGCAGATAGTCAGCACGGCTTATAAATAAGCCAATCAGTCCCGAAAGATGGTGTGTTTTATAACTGATTTCATCACCGGCAAAGACTCAAAAAACTATTCCAACAAAATAATATCATAAAATTATGAAGAGAAAAAATGTCGGTCTCATGGCCAATCCCAAATGGTAAAGGCAGTAAACACCGCTCCACAAGGCGATAGGATATGACACCACTCATCGACGGAGGAGCTCCATCCCAAGAGGGAGGGAGGACCATCAACGTCGACGAGAATTTGTATGCGACGTTTGCTTTGGAATGTACAGACACCAATTGCCTGCTCCTTCAAGTTGGAGACTGATCAATGTCCCCCGTCACAAATTTCACAATTTTATCAAACAAACATTAAAGCTTTTTGCAAAATCTTGACGACCCAATGGTCCCCATATTTGGAAAAACAATAAATCTTATAGCAAAACTCGATGAACAATCAACCTGCCCCAAAAAGGATGAAGCTTTGATGATTGATCAAACAATCTATGAGATGAAACTAAAAACCGTAAAGAGACTGACTGAATGAAACCGATATCAATTTAGCTGCTGAACCCTAAAACCAGAAGAAGACAGAGGCGCAAACTAAAACCCTAGCACCGAGATGGTGCAAATCTGATTTTGGGTACAAGGAGGAGGAGGGTATTTATAATGTGAGTGCTTTAGGTCATGACCGTCCGATCCGTATCGTGTGACTAGGAATGAGTCATAGTTTAAACTCGGTCGCCAACAATAAAATTAGGGTTTTTCCTTCCTTTTTTCCTTTTGGGCCGTACGGTTTGGTTTTGGCACTCAGGCCCAGAAAATAAACAGCATTGAGATTGGCCCAGATGAATATACGAAGCCCGCATATGTTTAAGGAACTCCGTATAAATCCAAATTGTAATTTTTCTGACACGAGCTATATTTGGACTGGGGGATTCAAGAACTTTTTTTTTTTTTTTTTTTTTTGGTTACTAATCTTAACCACTTGAGTTACGACATTTGCATCCAAATGGTATTTTTCATTATTACAGTTTGGTCTGGTAGTTGATCCGCACATCCATCCACATTTCCAACAGAATTCAGATATGCTATAATTTATGTTTCTTTTATTGATTTTCAACAGGTGTGAAATAATTTACTGTGATTACAGAAACAGCCATAGCACATTTGAATCACACCAGACGTATACATTACAATACCAGAAGAAACAAACTTACATTTTTCCTACAAATTATACTAAAGCACTCATCAACTACTCTTCTAGTTGGATGAGTTGAAACAACAAGGGTGGGTGGGTGGCTCTAACGTTTGATTCCTGAGGCTTTTAAAAGACAACAAACAAAATTGCACAACATCAACAACAACAACATAACACTAACACTAACAGTTTCTTTCAAATTGAGCTCCTTCTGATGAGATCAATCAATCAATCAATCATAGTTAGTCTAGGGGGACGCCTCTGTCAATCAAACTCAGCACTTTGCTTCCAAATCCACTCATGAGTTCATTCCGATTTTGTTCGAGCTTTGCTAAAAGCATTTGATAAAGGGGACTATTTGCACGCTTTGTGGCCTTCAATGCTGTTTGGATCACGTAGTTGCCGAATTGATCCCGCGCAATTTGCCACAGTTTTTCATACTTGAGAAAAGCATTTACTACATAATCTGTCTCAGAAGAGTTCAAGCATTTCTCTACAACATGACTCCCACCTCTTTGTGAAGAGAGCTTTATGTACAGATCTCTCAGCTCAAAGCATATCTTTGCAGAGAAGACAGGGTTATGGAGTCCCAGGACGTGCTGGACAACAAAGTTCCTGAATGACAAAGATATAATGTATTAACTAAAACAAATCAATACGATGCAAAAACCACAATTGAAACGAGAAAAGACCAAGATGGGAGAGGGATTTGTACCCTGAAGGATCCTGAGAAAGGAGTTTTGATTTGCTTGAGATTTCATCCATGAGTCTTTCTCTGTATGGAGTTTTACTGTAGGTGATGAACTCATTCAAGTATATGCATCCCTTTTCATTCTGAGCCAGAGTGATGCAAACCCTTTCAGCAGTTTCGTATATTTTCTGCAATCAAATCACACAACCAACCTTGTCAGAAAAGCAGGATTAAAAAAGAACAATGTCAAAGGCAATGATATGTATCAACAGCAGAAACATAAAAAGTACCTCATTTTCTGTGTGTCAAGGAGGTTTAAGCACTTCAATATAACAAACGACCCTGTTCGGTTGGTCATCAGTTGCTCCAATACACTGGATAGAGCTAATGTCAAGGTGTAAATCAAGGGTGATTTCTCAAGCACCTTGACAAGCCTCTGAATTGATTTTGAGCTGCACAAACAAGTTAAAGACACGAGTCCATCACAACTATAAGCATAAAACACAGACATATATACATATATTTCTTGAGTATTGACTGATGAAGAATAAATGATGGGGTGGGATTAAGGATTAGATAGATACCCAAATTTGCTGGTTGATATGCTGACAAGTGATTCAGTATTCAAAGTCATCTGTGCTACAATGTGTCTTAACTGACCGTAATTGCATGATTCAATAAGCTTCCCAAAAACATAGTATCCATGTGAGTCATTCATCACCTCGAATATGGAACCGAAAACCCCAGTAAAAATCATATCCTTAGCGAATGGGTCCTTAGAAGCCACCATGATATTTATTAAGCTCTGTGATCCGGGTTGCGTCATGGCGAGTCGAGCTATATCGGCATAAGACCGCAGCTTAAATATCTGATCACCATGGCATCCATCATTGTTAAAGCTTGACTGAGTCCCCATATAACTAGATATTCCAGAACTTGGGTACCGATCACCATTTGAATACATTCCAATCCTTTCATTGCTTCTGTAATATTGTTCTCCTGAACTTTGGTACCAATTATTAACACAAGGGTTGAGCTGGTTTGCCCAGTTGCAGAAAGATGGAGATGTTGCGCCACGACTAAATCTTGATTTTGTAGTTTCTTCTGTCAGGTTACCAAGAGGGTTCTTTGGTTGATAAGCATTGGCATGCCCATTCAGGTTGTTTGAACCCAGAAAGTGTCCTACAAAATCAAGAATTTAAATTACAAGAAACTCAAAACTGCTAAAACATAGAGAATATTGAGAGAAGTGAGTGGAAAGTGTAGAGAAAATGAGAGTTGTAGAATATTTTCTGATTTTCACTTATGTTTCATTCATTACAATCAACACATATATATACAAATTCCTAAGACATTAGTCAAGCCCCCCAAGTTAGGCAACCAACCTAGTTAGGCAACCAAACTAATTAGGCAACCAAACTAGTTAGGCAACCAACCTAGTCAAGCCCCCCAAATATTGTAGGTGCCAAACATAGTAGGTGCCAAACATTAATTGACTACATAATTAATACATTAATTGACTACATAATTAACACATTAATTGACTACATAATTAACACTCCCCCTCAAGTTGGTGCATAGATATCACCAATGCCCAACTTGCCAAGAGAGTTGTGGAAAGCTATAACAAGAGACTTCCTTCATTAATATGTCTGCATCAAGCTTCTTCTTCATAAAATGTCGATCCACTTCAACATGCCCCCTCACGTGGGACCACTGCATAGTGGGTCACACGTGGAGCAAAGGCCACATCGAAGTTAATCATTTCGGTCTGTCGGTGGCAACACCAAATCCAAGTGCAGCCAGTTGGTCGGTAGATCACATAAACCATGCAAACAAGGCAAAGGCAAAGCAAAGAACACAGAAACCCTGTGGACACGGTAAGAACACAGAAACCCTGTGAACACGGCAAAGGTAAGGTAAAGGACATAGAAACCCTGTGAACACGGCAATGATAAGGTAAAGGACACAGAAACCCTGTGAACACGGCAAAGGTAAGGTAAAGGACACAGAAACCCTGTGAACACTGCAAAGGTAAGGTAAAGGACACAGAAACCCTGTGAACACGGCAAGGACACAACCAAACCCTAAAATAGGGAAAGGCACGTCAAGGTAAAACCAAACCCTAAAAATAAAGGGAAGGCAAGGTAAAGCAAATAAAGGCCAAGCAAAGGCAAGGTGGCAAGGTAAAGCCAAACCCTAAAAAATAGGATAAGGCAAGGTACGGAAAGTCAAGAGCAAAGGCAGGGTCAACGGGCATGACCACATCGGAAACACACGGTAAAGGCAAGAACACGGTAGAAGCAACAACAACATTGTCCTCAACAAGAGACAACAACACTGACAACAACAAGAGCAACATTGGTACCAGCAAGAGCAACACTGGTACCAGCAAGAGCAATATAAGCCACTTGGCACCGGCAAGACAAGGCAGGGCAGACAAACTGTGGAGGAGCAACAGGCAGAGGCAACTTCTCTTCACTCTCCCTCTCCCCTGAAGAGAAGGGGTCGATGTAGCCATATGATCAGTGGCACTGACACCAGTGAGAGAAATCTAAGACACTAGCACCAGAAAGAGCAATATAGTAGGCAGCAACAACAATACTAGCAGCATCACAAATACTTCCATTATTGCAGACACAACTTCTCTTCACTCCTCCTCTCCCCTTGAAGAGAAGGGGTTGTCAGAACCATAAAAGCAGTGGCACTTGGAAAAGAGAAGCTCGACTGAAGCTTAGATGTAGAAGAATCAGTCATGGCAGATAGGTAACGGGAATTGTAGCGGAATAGATGGGCAGCAGGTGTCACTCCCCCTCAAATCCGACGACGTATGAGAGTCGAGATTTGGAGAAAGCAACACCGGTAATGACAATAAAGTTGCAGCACCCAAATAAAGTTGCATCTATCTCCCCCTCAAATCTGACACTGGTAGAGGGTCGAGATTTGGAAGAAGAGAAAATGAAATAATAGTAAAGAGACTCAAATGTGGCAGGTCTCGTGGAGAAACAAATGCATGCAAGGAAAGGTGGAATGAAGATGGGCAGCCGACAACTGGAGAAAAGGAATAAAAGATGGAGAAGAGTCTGCAACAACCCAAAAAGAAAGAAGAAATAAAAATGAATGAAGGTGGATGACATGCGTATGCACACATAGAGAGAAAGGGACAAATATTGTATAGATAGGGTAGGTGATGTTGACAAGTGTAAGAGGTGTTGAAACGGAAGAGGCATATGGTGCAAAACAAGTCCAATAAAATAAAGGGAAAAAGAAGCCAAGTTATTGGTGTGAAAGAGAAGAGGTAGCAAAGAAAAGATTTTCACATATATATATATATATATATATATATGGGTAGACAGAAAACTTTGATACCCACCAAAACATTAGGCACAAATGTGGTGTGCATGAGAACGAAGAGATGAGGAGAAAACACCTTCACTTGGGTAACACAGAGAAAAGTGTAAGTCAACAAGGGAGAAGAAATATACCAGACAAAAATGGGATGGAAATAGAGTGGAAGAAATAATTTAAGGAAATAAAGTAAGAAGTATGCGATAGGTGGTGAGAAAAGAAACCATAAATAAGAAAACACAATATGTTTGCGTGAGAGAGAGAAATAGTCAAATTGGAAAGAAGAAAAAGGTAGACAAGATAGAAATAAGACAAGAAAATAAAACACCCTTGGGCCAACAAGTTGGCAAAAGCAAATAAAATCAATAAAGAAAAGAAGAGCAAATTGGAAGAAGAGAGGATAAGAAAAAATAATTAAAGAGGGACAACCATCACGTGGGCTAGGTAGTAAAAGAGAGAATAACATGGGAAATGGAGCATGAAAGTTTTAGAAAAAAATGAGCGAAAGAAAAGAGAGCAAAGAGAGAAAATGCAAACACCAGAGTGGCTATGCAAAGGGAACAACGGCAGTAGTGTAGCTCTGGCATGAGAGACAAGGCCGAGTAGGAAAAGGCTCAGCGAGCGGTGACGAGGCTCGCGGAGGAAAGGAAATGGCTCGGTGAGCGATGACGAGGCTCACTGAGGAAAGAGATCGTGGTGATCAAGAGACGTACTTCCCAAAGGAAACAAATTAGGCCATCATAGCCAAGGGACTTATTGCCCCTAAAAGAGAGGAAATTTAATAGAAATAAGGGAATTTACAGCAACATGAAAAAACGCCAACGACTCTCAATTTGATAGAGGATCTTAAACTCTGATACCATGCTAAAACATAGAGAATATTGAGAGAAGTGAGTGGAAAGTGTAGAGAGAATGAGAGTTGTAGAATATTTTCTGATTTTCACTTATGTTTCATTCATTACAATCAACACATATATATACAAATTCCTAAGACATTAGTCAAGCCCCCAAGTTAGGCAACCAACCTAGTTAGGCAACCAAACTAATTAGGCAACCAAACTAGTTAGGCAACCAACCTAGTCAAGCCCCCCAAATATTGTAGGTGCCAAACATAGTAGGTGCCAAACATTAATTGACTACATAATTAATACATTAATTGACTACATAATTAACACATTAATTGACTACATAATTAACAAAAACATATACGAAATTATACAAGAATTTGCAGAGTGAATTTGAGGGTTTTACCTCCACCGTTCAAAATATGATCTCTCCAGATACTTTGTGGATACAATGGCACTGGAACTCTAGGCGAATTTTCAAATCCGCTTTCGTATTTTGGATAAACATCAGGCTGTGCTTGTTGGGTTATGCTTGGAGAGGCATTAGAAGACGAACCCAAACAAGTGTTGTTACTATTATGCACAGAGAAACCAGGTTTCTCATTCTCAAACTTGTCCGTCTTTACCCGAACCTTACCCAAACAAAGGCGAAGGCTTTTTACTACTTCTTCTTCAATAGAAGAACCGGCGTAACATGAAGTCTCCATTACAGAGCAAGAAACACGAATTACAGTGAAGACAGAGAGAGCTCCTATAAATATAATGAATGCTCGAAAGGTTCTCTGTTTGTATAGGATTGGAGTCCTTGTACGATTAGGATTCTTTTTTTTTTTTTTTTTGCCTTTTTTTTTTTTTTGGGGTCACAGTGTGATTAGTTGTTTTAACTTAACTAGGAGTTCTAATGTGTATTAAAGATGGAGAACGTCTGTGGAAACAAAATAAAGTCGGTGACTTCCTTGGAAACAGATGTTCAAAACTTTTCCCACTCTTTCTTGCCCAAAAAGAAGACCCAACCCGACCCGGCCCAGATACATGTGGGTTGAGTTGAAAATTGGGCGTAAGCATCTTAGATTAATTCCAGCTGAACATTGAAGAAGAATGAGTAATGACAAAGGAAGCAGAAAACAATACGTGGTAAAGTAAATACTTTGAACAGAACAGGCCAGAATAAAACCCCCCACAAAGAATTTCTTATAAGTAAATCTATATAATTAATTGATCCACAATTTGATCTACATGTATAATCCTATTCATTCAAGGCCCTTATGAATATTTTCTCTTTCTCCTAATCCAAATCTGCCAGCGGCAGAGCAGTAAACCGTAATTCCAGTTCTTTGCTCTTCCCGTCACTTGTAATTCTTCAAAGAAATCAGAGAGCTTTGCCAGCAAATTTTATGAATCCAATAAGCTTTTCTCATCCCGTTAGCTTTCCTCTGTCATGCAATCTGGAAATATAATAGAAAAGTTAAACAATCAGTCCTGCATAAAAGTTGCCCAACAAATGGTAGCAAACTATAACAAAAGATATTCGAACACAATCAAGGCTCGGTTTCTAAGGACTCCATAATCTACCGCTGATCATGAATGGCAACCAGGCCAGCATTCTTCATGTCCCCTGCCTAATTATCTCATGTTGACTGAGACAAATATATACATGCCTCTCTCACAACTATTTAGAAAGTAGATAAGCAATCTTAATGAATCTTAGGGATAATAACGACAAGTTGGTGATAAAGTAACAAATCCTGCACAGCTACACCCTTTATAGTGGATCATCAACAGACATGAATGCAAGCAAAAATTGATGAATAGTTTCCAACTTACTAGTCTTCAGTCAAAAACCTGTAGAGAAGAGCTACATAAAGTCCATTGCTTTGTGTGTGGTTAAAGTTCACCTCTTGAGATTAGTACATGAGGGGGTGTTTTTATCCTGAAATGGGATGCCAAAATCTAATTAGCACATCCATGCAGATTTCTCTAGTACAAAATCAACAAAAAAGAGAATGCATATGAAAACACCAACCATTGCTTTAAGTACATGGAAATTGCAGCTGATTATTACCATCCATGTTGGGTCCTTGAACATCTCCTCCGACGCTGATAGTTTGTCCAAATTTAGGCTTATCATCACCGGTCACCGGAACCTCTTCCGCAGACACATTCTGGTCCACTGGATCACAGATGCAAATATTTAGTAACAAATAGCAAAAACATGCACTTTTTTCCTCTAGTACCTTTCTGGTCCAGTGGACAAAAGTAAGGTTTAGTGTTCCTAACATGAGCTAGGCTACTGAGCATGTAATATAGTTTCAGGCAAAAACAAATAGCAAACTTACATGCACTTTTTTCTCTAGTACCTTTCTGGCAGTTCACAGAAGTCTCATGAGCCGCAGAATTTAATGTCCGTGCAAGACGTTTAACACGATTCAATCGCAGTCCATTTGGCAGCCTACCAGAATCAAAATCTCCAATTCGGAAACCTATTTAATAAGAAAAGAAAGAAAGATGATATACAAACAAGTTCCCGCTTAACTAGAATCATCATATTAGCAGTGACATTGTGGAACTTACAACAAGTATTATTAGCATCACCCTTTGTAATCACGTCTGCTACAACTTGGTGGTTATCAATAGCTTCACCCCCTAAATGATTCAAGGATCGTGCAAGCCGCCTTATATGACCCAAACGCAACCTTTTGGTGAAATTAGCCAATTTACAAGCTGCAGCTTCCAAGCCTGTAATAAAATTTCATGTAAAAAAGAAATCATTTTGATTTTTGAACAAGTGAACAATTATAGAACACTTACACTCAGAGTGATGCAGACGTTCGGCACATAGCTTTTCAGTCTGAGTAACTTCTTGGGCATCATTCCCTTCATTCCCTCCTGCTTCTTCATGTTCATTGCTTATTTGCTGAGATTGGCAATCAACTTTAGCATTCTCAGCTCTCAGTCGTCTAAGTTGATAGTTCCTACGACGCCGAGCCAGATGTCGTTCTCTCTGTTCAACGGTCATAGACTGCCTTCTTTGCCTGTCCCTTATACGGCGTCGTTCCCGCTCTTGCTCCCTTTGCATTCTGCGCAACTCTGATCTATCTAACGACTCCTTCATTGTTGTTCAAATCCGTTGGTCAACATCCAACGGACTCCCAATTCTTCAACCAAAGTTTGCTACTTGTCCTGAATCAATACGACAAGCACTTCTCAGATTAAATTTTCCCCTTCAAGTTTGATGATCTTTTTCTCTTAGAATTAATCATTTAAAAAAAATATAATACTGAAAAACGAAAAGAAACACGTAAAATCAATCACAACTTAACAAATTAAAAATTAAAAAAACTAAAAACCATATTGTGAGTCTATTATATCATTGAAAAATATATTATAAACCTAAAATTTACAAGAAATCAGAAGTTTACCTCTAGTGAAATTGATATCTGTAGGTCTTACCCAAAACAAAAAACAAAAAAATTGATATATGTAGGAGAAAAGCATTGAGATTGAATGAATACAACATACCTCGACTTTCCTGATCAGAATTCAGAAAGCAGCAATTCATGCATTTGATCATGGAATTTCGAATCACAGCGGCGTGTAACTTTTTTTTATTTTCTTTTCGTTTTCCACGGGGTTAATAACCGTATTTTCCGGAGAGTTACCAAGTAAGTGGTCGCTTTTACCGTGTAATATTCTGTATCAAAATGAACTAATTGTGATCCCACCCGTTTCATTTCAAATAGAAACGTGCCAAAACGGTTCGTTTGGTTGTTGTTTTCGATATTCTAAACTACCATAATGTACAAAGAGAAGAATCGATGCCTAGACGGCTCCGGTGTTTCCGACTCCTTTGGGGCTACCCGTCCAAGGACACCAGCTCCTCCAGTTAAATTGTGTGTGGTTGTTGGAGAACTGGTTGCTTGACTATGAAATTAGAATACGAGGGGTGTTCGTTTTCAGATAGTCCTCAAAGCTGCTGCCGTTCTTCAAATAGTAATTAGATAAATGCACTTTTAGTTTGCTAAAAGCCAAGATAATGCAGCAATGGAACACGCAGAAGAAAGTAAATTTGCAGTAAAACTGAACTGAGAGCTATTCTCTTTCTTTGCAAGGCAAACATTTACACCAAATTTCAAGATTCAGGTTTGTGCCTATAACTAGGAACTCTTGCAAGAAAGCTAAAAAGTCTGGATCCTACAGAAACTACACAAATCAGTCTCTCAAACCAAAACAAGACGAAAACACAAATTTTACAGTTTTGCGGCCACCAACATCCGCTTCACCTCCATGCAGAAGACGTTACCAAAGCTCTTTGCTTCCAACAAAGGTAGAGAGCCCCATTTGCCTCTTGAAGTCTATAATTCCCATTAAATTCCTTCAACAGACTCCTAATAGCCTCCGTCACTTTAGGACTCAATGGGTATGGAGTAAACCCATCCATCGTTAGCCTTGACTTCCACTTCCCCAGAGGTTCATGTCGTTCCACCCTCTCAGCCCCCTCACAAGCAATCATGTTCACTATGTCTCTAGCCACACAGTGCATCTCTGCACTAATCCGCTGTTTGTCGTCTCTTGGGCGAGCCACATCAATCGATTCAAACATGGCTGTATAATACTCTACCATCTCAAAAAACCTTACGAAGAATGGGGAAGTATTCGTGTTTGATTCTTGCTCCACCAGTGTCATAACTTTGGGTGATAAACTCTTAACCAGCCTTAGCAATCGATCTCTGTGATTCTGAGTGCTTACACTCTCATCTGGCATGTGGTGCAACACGTATGGAAAATTAACAGCTATGGCTTCACCTGGTTGAATCCTAAGATTTTCTAATTCAACCTCACAACCAGACATGGCAGCATTATTAAACTCAAATGGCACATTCCATGACTTAGCATGCTGTGAAAGCTTCTGCCCTACAATATGAAGTCCCCCGCCACGAGCATGAGCTGATTCGGAATCATCAACACCGGTGATTCGAATACGTGGGGGCCCACCAGGCTGACGTGCTAGATCTTGGATGAGGGGCATCCACTGACTGCCCTGTGCAATCTGAAAATCAATTATGTGGATTCTTGGCTCATTTTCCAAGGCTTCCCGAATGACGACATTTGCAGACATGTAAGCAAACCTCCAATATGGGCATATCTTAAAGAGCACAGACATGTATGACATAAGTTCTGCGCCTGTTGGAACTTCACATTTTAAGGTTTTGTAGATTGAACTCCCTGATCCTTCCAACCTTGCTCTAAGACCTTCCAACATGTAAGCACCCAATCTTTGAATTGGCTCCCCAGAGACTGACACCATTTGCCCCAAAACATCCATTAAACTATTTGCTGTGGGTAGATCATCTTCAGCTATTGCATGTGCACAACGAATAAGAACATCCTTCAGGTTTAAGTTGGTCATTTCAGCTATTTGATTCCTATTCCACCTTGGCATATCACTTTTGTAATAACAATAGTGGCTGTCAACAATAATATCTGATTCGGGCCCTAGCAGTGAAATTTCCAGTTCCCTGAGCTTGTACCTCAATCCATTGCCATCATCAGCTACGGAGCACCCACTTATTGGTGATCCAGAAGTGTTGTCAGGGGAATGATGCTGATCAGACAAGCATGATTGAGAACCTTGTGATGAAAATGGACTCCTGTTAGACAAGCCACTAACAACCGAAGGGGAATCACAGGCTACAAAAACAGTAGTGGCAGGGGATGATTCCAGGGTGAAGTACTTGGCTTCCAGTATCTGAACATTGTTTCCTTGGCTTCCAGTATCTGAACATACACTGTTTTCCAAAATTTGGAAAATGGAGGGATCAATGTCCTGCATAGGCTGGTGGTGGTACAACCTGTGGATACCGGCTGTACTTTGGTGTTTCTGAGATGTTTGCATCTGAAGATATGAAATGATTGACCTGATCCAGAGAGTGATTCTCACCAGCTCTTTCTAATATATGCTACTAAATTTGACTCAATTGCTGGTCTGTCAGAACATGAATTGATTTGAATCTCAATAAGCAGTCCAGTATCCGCCACGTCTCAACAAGCAGCTATATGGTATGACTTTCACAAAATTGTTGGTCACCATCTGCTTGTGATATCCAGAAAAAACTTTACAGAACCACCACAATCTGCAGAGAGGAGAAAAGATTATGTTAATGAAACAAATAATAAAAGTGAAATGGATAAACCAAGTTTGAACAAGCAAGGATCACAAAAACTCTTATGAAGAAGTAAATCTAAATATGAAACAGATAGCAGCTTGATCCTGCCATTGTAGTTTTAACATAACACAGATGATAAATGCTAACTTGTCAACTTCTACAGCCATCCATGATTCGGGAAACAATGTCCAGGCACAGGGTCTAAAAGCAAGAAGGGTTTAGTTTATGTTTCTGTTTAATAATTGTAGGTCAGTTAGTACTTCCATTCCAAACTGCAACTCAACTGAGACTCTGGGCTCAGGCTGAATGCATAACAAAGAACCATTAACGGGCCACAATTTATGCCTCTGAGCTTCCATGAGCACTCTACTCCTATCTGCTGCTTAGACAGTTCTCCGTAAATTTTTGACCCATTGTCTTGCTATGCCTTGCAGTGATCTCAGTCCTCAGATAGACATGATAGCAGTAGTAGAAATTATTGGCCAACCCTCATTAAAAAATAGCAGCACTTCCCTTTTTTCTGCTTTTTCACTTCTTGGCTGATTAGCCATACATTCCTTAAGGAAATACTGAAAACAATCAAAATATGTGACCCACTAGCTAGTAAATAACATAAGCAAATTAGATAGCCTCTAATAAAATCTGACTAAGATGGAATAGGTCATGACTCTGACCTATATTGGGTGCAAATGACAAACTTACAAGTTTTAGTATTTTAGAAGCATCTGTTGAGGAACTTAAAATCTGATGGAACCGGCCCGTATTTCATAATCTAGAAACAGATTCAAGAGAGGGATCCATACTGGGAATTAAGGAATTCAGATCTATAGTCCAGATCAATCAACAGTCAGCACCTCACAACCACAAAGTTGAAGACTGTACAAACAAGCCATACGTAAATTTGATGCCTGATCACAAGCAAAACATGATGCTTAAAACCAACATCTTTGACCCCTGACTTAGAAAATCAAAAGTTGAAACCCAAAAATGCACGAACCAAAAGCGTTTACTGTACTAACTCAGCCATACTGTACATAACTTTGGATTCTAATTTTTACCCAAAGAAACTATTTTTAAGAAAAATATTCAGAAGTTAAAACCAAACAGCACAGGTCAATACTCTAGTTATGCTTACTCATTTCTCCTGCAGCAGCATCCCCAGAGCTATAAACAAGAAAACGTGAAATTTCTGAGCACACGGTTGTAGAGACGCGTTTTTGTTTTTATTTAAAATTCCCTATTGCAACTTCTCCATCTTATGAAAAGAAATAAAATAACTAATTACAGAGAAAAAGGCACTTTAACAGCCCAAAGGTTAGTGGGTGGGAAGAGGAAACTACAGCTGCAAGCGAAATGAAAACGAGGAGAATAAACTCAGATGCCAATGAAACCAAGAGAAGTAAATCTAATTGGCTTGTGAAACAAAAGGAAATTCATCCTAAATCTTTTGATTTCTTCAGATGGGAAAATTTCAGCCTAATAAAATAATGAATTTGTCCTTAGATCAACAAAAATGGCTAATTTCACCTAATAACGACAAGAGATGGCCAAAATTTTTAATTCCCATTTTCAGACGCCAAATTTGAATGCAAATCGGCGAAAAAAAACCCCACTTTTTAAAAAATTCTAACAGAAACCCATGTTCCCAGATCATGAAATCATCCAATAGAAGTTGAAGGTTGAATCTACACCTTAAAACCAGTAAACCAAACATACAACCCAAGCAACACAGAAAACCTCATCCAAAACGATACTTCAAAGACAACAAATTTGTCGAAATTAATGAAAGCTTAGCTCCGACATACCTGAACCATAGGCAAGTCTCGTCTCGGCTCAGCTCAGCTCAGCTCAGTTCAGCTCAGATTCCGGCGCAATAAACCTTAATGAAGCTTTAGATTCGTCTTCAGAAGCCAGGTAGTAACCGCTCTGTCACCTCCTAGAAGTATGCGTTTGTGGGCTTTGTAAGACTTTTATAGTTGTACGCTTGTAGCTGAAAACAAAAAACCATCGAGGTTCAGCTTTAATTACACGAGTTACCCCTTTTGAATGGGAATTTTTGGGTGACCGTACACTTACCTAGAAACTTGGTGCCAAATTACGATATTAACCTTTTCCCCCACACAACGTCACACCGTGTATGGTGAGGAAGTGAAGAGTAGAATATTGGCTTCATGTGCTCCTCCTGTACTTTGTAGACTTTGCAGGAGTCAAAGCGATGTAAGAACAAATTACCAACTCTCTGACTTGAATAACTCCTCCGCGATTCATTTACTCGATCTAAATCTTATTTCTTCTTTCTTCTTTGGTCGCCATGACCAGTATGCAAACGCGGTTTAATTTCGAGTATCTCCAAGAGAGATGTCAAATATCAAACATTAAAGTCAAATTTGATCGTTTATGTGGCAATTTAATACATCATAGAGTTTTACATTCAATTCCACATGTCAAACTAAAATATATTTTTTATTACATATTATTTTTTGGTTTACTGCAATCTAGGCACATTAATTGAAAAAACTAATAATAATAACATCACAAGTTCAAACATCCAAAAATAACAAGCAAGAGATAAAAATGTTATTCCACGTAGAATTTACACATTTTCAACTGGAGTTAGTAATCTCATCTATTTTTTCTACCTACTAAAAATGTCAAGTTGTATTTAACATCTCATATTGGAATGCTCTATTTAATGTCACTAATAATATAGTTAATATGAAATCATGTAACAAGGTTGTTAAAGGAGCGTTGAAACTTGTAATATCTTAAACTAAAACATACCGTATAATATCAGGAGATCCTCATACCATATAAATACTTCATAGACATTAAAGCAAAACTAGCTAATCTAAGAGCTACAACACATCAAAAACAAAGAAAACTACTGTACAGTTGAGAGAGAAGTCCTTTACTCGTCCATCAAGGAAGTTGCGAGGGAAGAGGGGAGTGGACTTGAGAGTATTTTCAAGCCCCCTTTGTACGCCCAAAGCATAAGGAATTGTAGTAGGTGATTGGTGTAACATAATTTGTTCTCTAACTATAGTAGTAAAATCTCCAATTTTTTCCCATTTTTTCCAAAATATGATTTCAAATTATATATATATATATTAGGAAAAAAAAAAAACTCAAATATTGGTTAATATAGATTTGTTGCCTCATAATTTGCTCATCTTCAAATAATATGCATTAAGTGCAATGTCAGCTACTTCCCTACTTCCTCCTAATAAATGTCATGTTATTCATTATGTCACAACAATGAATAAGTTTAGCCAAGGTTAAGAAATAATTTAACTTAATCAAACTTTAGTTACGTTAGAGTTCAACCAGGGCATGCTTGACGTTCTCATACTGGTCTAAGTCTTGTTCCAAAGAATCATTGCAGTTGGAGACAAATTTTACATGAAAAGGACAACATGCGGGCTAAACCATTCTTCAAAAACACAATTAAACTATGTAACATGTGTTTTTTTCTCTGTATTTTATTCGTTGATTAAAGCTTTTGCATTTGTTTTTTTATACAAGCTATATTCTACTCTAAATTTATCTAAACTATGAGAATTAAGATTTGAACTTGAGTGCACAATGGAGAGCACATCCACTTAGCCAACTTGACTAAGCTCATGCCTGCTTAAACCTTATACTACATGACTACCAACACTCATACTTGACATATGAAAACAGAGCCGTGCATGTTGTTATCAATAGAGTTAAAAACTTTATATGTATAAATTTTTCCTTCATTAAAGCATACATAATGGACTTCCTAAACCACCTATTTATATAAAATTTAAGGAGGAAGTGAGAAAACCCACCTCCAACCATGCTCCATATCCAACTCCTAAAATAGGAAAAATCTCTCGGAGCTCATATACCTAATGAGAGAGAAAGGACTTTTAGTGGCTTCCTATAATTAAATGCTGCTTAGTTATAATGATAATCTAAGTATTCATTTAATGCTAACTATTTCTTTATTTATTATTTTATATGAAGATGGAGCATTTATGTTAAACTAAAAATAGAAATAAATCATTTATGATTTTCTAAATTAGGGAGGGAGTATGATTTGAGTTGAAATTTTAAAATGAATTCATAAAATAGCTTTCTAGTATTTTTAACTAAATTTTAACTAAAAAATAAGGAGTATGATTGTGAATTTTAAGATACTCTGGTGTTAATTGTTAATTTGCTATATAATTATGTTAAAGCTTTGATTGCACAAATCTCTCAAATATAAAGATTAGACAAATAGACCAACACCAATGCGAGCTAAAACATATATGTGGCGTGCAAAACTCCCTGAATTTCTGTGAAACAAGGTTAGTTGTCTTATCTGCGGGCGTTTACTGCTAACTGTTAATTTAGACAAAACCATGGGCGTTTTCGGTCCTGAGTCCATTGATTCGTTTAACATTACATGGATACAAGAGTCAAATGGCATTCCCGTAATATGATGGGAAAGAAGGGCCTTATTTAACGGAGAGCTTTTGCCTAGAAGGCTACCAACCAGGCACCGCACATTCTCCGAACTTCCCCTGCACCTTTACTCATCATATTTTATTCAGCGTTGAACAAACGTTTTTTTAACCCTAAATTAAAATGATTAAAATATATAATGACGTAGAAATTAACGTCTTCAGGTCTACTCTAACGAAAAGATCTGATGGTGTACGGAGCATGGAGCTAACATGAACCCTCCAAAATCACGATTTGATGTATTATCTAGGGATTCGGATCCTCTACTCTAATTTTCTCTGTAATAATCTCCTATACTTTTTTCTTCATACGCCACATCATTAAAATTTAATCTAACGGATTTAAAAGTTGACACATCAAAAACTCAATTTACTCCTAATTAAAAAAGAATAAAAAAACTCTAACACCCAACTAACCGTAGTTAACGTCCTAAACCCTCTTTTTTTTTTTTTTTTTTTTTTTTTCCTTCTTGCTTCGTTCTGTCCTCCAGCTTTTTTTTTTTCTCTTCTCCTTATTCACTTTCTGTTCTCCTCCCAAAACCCACCCCTCCCCACCACCTGCCGTTTTCTTCTCCACCCATTCCCCCATGACAACCACCCCCTACTCCCAGGCCAATCCCCCACCCAACAGACCCCTCATCCCTTCTTTTTTTTTCACCCCCGAACCCAGCATGAGGTTATTGGTTAATACATTTTTCTTAATTGTTTTTTTCACCCCGTGTAAGTGTATCGAATCTAGCTTTAATATGTATTGGGTCCTCGGGACAAGAATTCTATCCTTTTCTTCCTAATTAATATGTATGGGAGAAAAAAAAAAAAAAAAAAAGAGAGGAGGACAGAACAAAGAAGAAGAAGAAAAAAAGAGAGCTTTGGATGTTAACTATTGAATAAAGAGAAGAGGACAAAACCTGAAGCAAGAAGGAGAGGAGCATAGAACCTGAAGCAAGAAGGAGAAAAAAGAAAAGAAAAAAGAGGAGGATAGAACGAATAAAGAAGAAGAAAAAAAAAAACTTTGGACGTTAACTACAGTTAGTTGGGTGTTAGAGTTTTTTTATTCTTTTTTAATTAGGATTAAATTGAGTTTTTGATGTGTCAACTTTTAAATCCGTTAGATTAAATTTTAATGATGTGACGTATGGAGAACGAAAGTATAGGATAGAGATGGCTGAGAGAAATTAGAGCAGAGGATCCGGATCCATTATCTAGACAAAGGGAAAGGGATACTGCAACTGCTGCACACACAATTGGATTTGGATTATCTGAAATGCAAGTCTTTGACTCTTGTATAAGAATTGAAATTTAATTGATTTGAAGCACACAAAATAACCAAGATAGTTGAAGACTACCCAATCAGGCACATGCCCAAGTCATATTTTAAAATAAATCTGAAAATGACAAAAACAAGTAGTCAGCAGCAAGATAAGGCTTTTTATTGACACAATTGGTAAAACCAGTAGGATGTGGAAATATATATACCTTATGGCCTACTTACATTACATGGACTTCGCATAGCAAACTATAATATTAAAAAAAAACAAAAGCTGCATTTCTTCATGAAATACAATAAGGACAACATATATATATATATCCCTTTTTGTTTTCCTCTTTATTTATTTATAATGATAACGTGCGCATATTTAGATGAGAGAATATATATATGAGATTTCTGCAATTACATGAACTTATCAAAATTCTTAACCAGTGATTGCATTGCAGCTTACCCTCTATATATAGAGGTATAACAGGAAATATTCTTCTCTTTTGATAGACACAAGATGACATGTCATTTTCAACGAAATTAATATGACATGTGGAATTTCAAACTCCAATGGTAATGACTCATGAGCACTATCTCCAGCAACCGTTCATTATTGTGAACAAAGAAAAAAAAGAGAGAACATACATACAACAACATAATAATTAACTTGAATAACAGATAGCAACATGCCAATACTGAGGGTGATATTTTTTAAATTTTTTTATTTTGGGGTATGAATGAATGGTGGTAATTTAATAAGGAAAGGGGGAACCAATCATTACATGGCACGTGAAGATTATAAATTTTGATTTTGAGTCGCAGAATAGGATGTATTGTCATTGCCAATCGCCATGGCCATTCTTTCTTTACTCTAGGAGTCAATTGTCATGATGTAAATGCGTGTAACACCTACGACCTTAATATTTGTTTGATGTTGAATACATTGTAGGAGGATGAGACAATAAGACTCGATTTTAGTTGCTGAGAATCATAAAAAACGAACTACGTTTCAACATTTGGACCACGAAAACCTATATGTGTTGCAATATGCTCTTTTTTATTTTTTATTTTTTATTATTCCGTAATTAAGTATGTCACGCACGATTTATATTGTATTGTAAAATTACGCACGCTTGATCTTCTTGGCGATGAGATGATGATGATGAGCACAGTTAACTTTGGGTGGAGTTTAAGCATAAAAAGGATGGACGATGTGGAGCTAATTTAGCTTTATTCTTTTCCTTGTGTTAACCAGAGGTATTTTTGTTGGGAACTGAGATCTTGATAATGATGTTGATAAAGGAGGATAATTAGAAAGGAGAATCTTGGTGGCTGGTGCTTTTGCTTTCCTTTTCCTCTGCTTTAAAGAAAGAAAAAGAGCAATTTACATTACACTGTCGCATGCATGCACGGCCCACTTTCTTATCTTCAATGCATCAGCAGCACCATTACATTACATCAAAGTAAGAGTGGCAGTCAAGGTTAATTGATATTTTTTGGAGGCTTCGAATTTGAATTCAACAAAGCTCCTCCTCCATGTGTCACACAGAACTCTAAATCCCGGGTCATTCAATAATATAAGACGAGACGACCCAAAAAAGAAAGTAAACACTCACATGAGAAAAGGTTATGAAATTCTGTTGTGTGTGATACAAACCAACAACCATACTAATTACATTCAAATATCAAATTCAATCCACGTACGTACGTCACATGAATAGGGCCCACAGAGGTCATCATCTACATCATCCAATTGTGTTAGGTTATATTAGTGGGGAGTCGGACGACGACCAGTTCAATTCAACTTACACGCTTCATTTACTTGATTAATGATTTATTAAGAAATTATTGGGGCTTCATTATCATCATTATCAACATTCAACAGCAAGTTATTATCTCTAATCAATTAAGATGTTGTCCTCATCTGGTCTTCAAGTGGTCATGACGCATAAAGGAAGCTTCCACAGATGAATGGGGTCCATGTAAAGAGCTACCAAAAAAGAAAACAAATAAACGTAGGAATGGAATGGTCTGACGCAAATCTTTGAGCTTTATTATTTACCACATTTTGTATGCAAGTGGGTGGAGTTATCTTTACTTTGTGCAGAGAATAAAGGCCGAAAGCTTCAAAAACAAACCCAACCCATAGTGCCCTCCTCCTCCCGGTGATGGTGATGGTGATGGTGCTGAGTGCTGGGTGCTGGGTGCTGGGTGCTGGGTGCTGGTGGGATGACATCGGATCAGATTGCCATTTATAATAGGGATACCAATTAAGAAAATAAGACAGTGACATGTGAAAATTAAATAATAATAATGAAATACTTTTTTTTAATTTACAGCATCATTCAAAATATCCATCCTTTGAATTGAAGGGTTGGTTCTTGGTTTGTTCATATATATATATATATATATATATATATTAATTAATTGTATTGAATGACATCTGCCCTGCTGCCGCCTACCGGCTCCAAAGTCCACGTTTCCACCCGCGTTTCAAAAGACAAAGACAATACGCATATTAGATATTGCCTTCACCTTTCCTCTACTGGGTCGCGACTCGCGTGGACGGTGGAACTTCAACCTTGGAATTGGAAGCCATTTCTTGTTTATTTCCGCGTATAATAATAAGCCAATTTACCAACCCTAAAAAATAACAATTATTTTTATTTTCCTTATTTGTCCTATAACTTTACAAAGCCCTAATTTATATAGATAGTGTTTTTCTGTAAAGACCTTACATTAGCTGTAAAAACTTTTAGTTTTCTAAATGATTCTTGTTAACTCAAGTTTACATGTATTAACATTGATAGTTGTCATACTTTTTCATATACACAAGTTTATATATATATATATATATATATATATATATTTATGTGACAATTTCATTATTATGAATTATTCTAATGTACATGGAGGAATATTAAATTTGAGTGCACGAGAATGTGCTCACTATCTTATTCATCCGGTCTAATCCACATCTCCCACAAATTAGAAAAGTATGTTTATTATGTCCAACTTAACACGGAAAAGAGATTGACTATCACTTTTATGTTGACCAACTTACGATGCAAAAATCAGTGTTGAAAAATATCGCACAATTTAGTAGGGTACTTGTAGAGAGGAGGTAATGCTATGGGCCTATGTAGGGTAGACGGAGTACCCAAAACCGACCCATGGTTAACCCAAGTTGGCCCATTTCGAGGAACAAAGGTATTTTAGATGGCCCAAAGACACTTGAAGAAGAAAGACCCACGCCACACAAACAATATTCAATTCCCTGGAGTCCAGTGTCCGGTGTACATTTTACATTACAGACTTCAGTCTACAGAGAAGAGAAGACCCAACTGAGCTCAACAAAACCAGAACCAGACAGAGGGGGGACGACGTCGTTTCTGAAGTTGAAGAGGAAAGAAGATGAACACAGACATCACTGCGTCGACGAAGCCCGAGTACCCGGTCATAGATCGGAACCCTCCATTCACCACAGTCGTCGGCAACTTCAGCACCCTCGATTACTTTCGCTTCGCCACCATCACCGGCGTCTCCGTCACCGTAGGCTACCTCTCCGGTCTCTCTCTCACTCTCATTTCCCGATTTTCTTGTTTTTCAAATAACCTAGTAATTTTGATTAATGGTTCTTTAATTTTCGTAATTTATAGGGATTAAGCCAGGGATTAGAGGGCCGTCTATGGTCACCGGAGGTCTGATTGGGCTAATGGGCGGGTTCATGTACGCTTACCAGAACTCGGCGGGACGCCTCATGGGCTTTTTCCCCAACGACAATGAGGTAGCCCGTTACAAGAAATGAAATGAAATCAATGTCCTCAATTTTAGGGTTTTGGATTTTTAATAATCAGATTGTTCCTTTTGTGGTGAATTTGTTCATGTGCTATCTGAGATTAAAACTTGTGGTTTTTCGATTCGATGTCAAGGCCGTCATTTTTAAGTGTGTCATACAACTGATAATAAAATGCTCTTGTTGAATTCCTCATTGTGTGATGCTACACAAAGTAGTCGAAAATTTGAAAAAGTTGATTTTATTTGTGATTAAAGAGGTGGTTCTTTTTGCATGATCTATTAGTGTTAGCTTAGCAGTCAGCAGCTCTCTCAGTCTCAGTGGGTTCATTTACTTAGAAGCATATGAGATTTCACTATACTCCGGTATGTACTTCCTTTGAGCCGTCGTATAAGCACAAAAGATCTTTTAGGGGCCGGCATCCCCTTTCCCTTCCCTCTTCTCCATGTTGGTCAGCAAATGGATCATACCATTTTGGGAACAGGATCGTTTACATTCTTTGCTCTTTCATGATAGGCTTGAATTGGTGATATTATTGTAAATCTGGAATTGAATCTTTAGACTTAGGAGTCTTATAGCTATAAGAGTCTGGTTCTTGATATGCTTTTGTGATTGGGATAGGCATATGAAGAGGACATAACTTGTAATGAGGAAAACATCACATTCACTGGAGATCAGTCAGTCAGACTTTGACAATTGTAGTAATTATTTTACTTATAGAGGATAGTTTATGAAATTTGTGAGCCTATGTCTACTCTTGTTAGAGGAGAAAGAAAACTTGTGGAGAAAGGGTTTTACTAAACTGCTGAGGATTATAGAGTAGGAGAAGAAAGTGAAGCTCTTTAAGGCTTTATTGAATATTTTTTAAACTTTTAAAGCTTGGGGGAGGGGGAAGGGGGAAATGTCCAGCTCAGTGGGGGATTGTTTTGTGCAAGAATATTGTGTTGTGTTCTACTTTACTCTGTCTTGAGTAGAATTTTGGTTTAAAGAAAGAGAGAAAATAATTACTTTTGTATGGAGCGTGTGGAATGTGGATTATTATACATATATGATCATGGCAATTCATTTCGGGAGATCCTACAGATTGAGAGGCTTTTGTGTGACATGACAAACTGTTATGTGAAATGTCTGTTTAAGTTAATGATAATAAGTTAGGCTCTGGGCAAGGGACAGTGCCAATGGTGGTGCTGCTGTAAATGGAAATTGTTAGTTTTATTGTAAGCAGGCAAGTGTCGTTTCGAGCTTTTAAAAAAAGGAAAAAAGGCTTTATTTATATTTTTTTGGAGTGAAGGGCCTACTCAGCGTTCCAAATTTCATTTTTAAGCCTACTGGTTTCATTTTGTTAATGGGCCTACAATTTTGTAAATAGGTCGACAGTTTTGTTGATGGACTGAGTCATTCTATAGTGAGGGTTATATATAGGGAGATTAACTATTAGGTGAGGTTCTATCTCTTAATTGTTGGATCAGGCTAACCAATTTGATCTAACGACTGATTAATTTGATTAAATGATTAAGAGATTAATTTGATTAAATGATTAAGAGATAAAGGCTCATCTAATGGTCATATATAAGGCTCTCATTATAGAATTCTTGTTAATTGACTTACTGTTGGGCTGGCATATTTTTGTAACGGGCCAATTATGAACCAACCCATTCGTTATCATTGGGCGAACACTTCGACATCTGCATGGAATGGGACTCCTCCTCGTCCTCTTGCAATATATAATACATATAAAAAACAGTTATCCCTCGAATATAGAGAGATGAATACGAACCAATATTTAACCTTAACCTCCTGAAGAAGTTGCAACTTCTTAGGGTTATTTTTGCCAAAAAATTAAAAGATAGGAACCAACCCTATCGAAAAAAAGGATAGGAACCAACTCATGGGCATAATGTAATTGACCGCATAATGTAATTGACCCCTGACTTGTGCTCACTACTTTAACCCAAAATGTATGCTCATCACCTTTCTTAATACTTAACACGTGTCCATAGACATAATCATGGTTAACTTTTTACTTTGATTTATGTAACCATAGTTATACTTATAGAACACGTGTCAAGTGTTGAAAATAATGGTAAACATACATATTACATATTGGGTTAAAGTGGTGAGCAGAAAAGCTATCAAGATTACATAACAAATTGGATGTACGTGAGAATTGACGTTTATTGGTTTTTAATTATTTTAAAAATATTATAAAATTAAGTTGAAAGCCAAAAATGGGCAATATTTGGAGACGCAAAAGCGAACTAATAATTCTTGACACTTTACCAGGTAGCTTCTTTCTTCTTTACGTTCACACGCATCTTTCTTCTCTCACACGGTACGGACGGTAGTGTTGAAATGGGAACAACAGCTTAAAGCATAGTTGTCGTCAACATTTTTCATGAAAACGAATGCTTTCCAGTTTCCAATTTCAAATAGATGAAAAGAGATTATGAAATAAGTTGGAAGGGGAATGTAACATTAGCATTCATTGGTGGCGTGTCAGATACTTCATAGCCATAAAACATGACTATAAAAACCGCGTCTGCATATATACATATATATATATATATGAATAACATTAATTTGTAATATATATATATATATATATGAATAACATTAATTTGTAATTACGAATTGGATTATATTTACATACCATTAAATTGTGTCCGCAACTGCAGGTGCAGTGCAGTGCAGGCGGAGTATATTATATGCTATGTGTGCTGAATGACCAAAGTGAAAGTGCATGCAACCAATTAATAGTAGAATATACATGAAATGAAACTCATAAGGAAAAAACTTACGTGAAGTGAAGCTTCTGTAAAATTACACTAGAAGTTCCCTTCACGCGTTTTTGTTTATCTTCGGATTTCATTTCAGTGCTTTGCCCTCCTCTCTCTCTCTCTCTCTCTCTCTCTCTATAAATACACCAACACACACCCCACCACCGGCAGCATTCCTTACTTGCATTTGTTGAGTCTCACTCTCTTACATTCTCCTCCTCTCCTTCCCAGCAGCAGAGAAATTTCATTTTTGTTTTTTTTTTTAGTAACTCATCCATTTTCTTTATAGCAACTTCCAGTTGCTAATTAATTTAAGTAAAAGGTATCCCGCTTTATAACTCTATCTGTTTCGTTGTTGCATTAATTTGTGTTCCCTTTTCCATTCAATCTCGTTTTAACTCATTCTCTTACATTTGTTTTTTGCATTAATTTTCGTCCTTGCAATAAGGTTGGATAAGCACCAAAGCCACTAGCTAGCTACTAGTATGGCAGACACAAGAAGCTCTGGGCACCATTTAGACCTAGAGTCTCAGCAGACGGTGTTGCTCATAACCGGTACTAACCCGCCACGAGTCGACCACTGGCGCTGGATTTTTGTGATCCTCCAAGTCCGCAAACTCCTCATCTCATCAAGAGCCAATCGAGCTAACAAGGCTTCTGCTCAATCTCTTCCTCAACTCTCATCATCCACTATCCATTATACAGTTATCAGCACTGTTGCTGCAGGAGATACAGCAGTGAGTATACTATTCATATAGCCAATTTCTTGCTACAGCTTTCCCACCGCTAACTATATATAGCTAGCTAATTTGAAGAAAATATATGACATAGTATAAAGAATCTTATGTGAAATCTCAATTTTGTTCTTCTACCAATATTACCATATAATATCTTACTGTACATATCCTTTTATGAAAAAGTTATAACATATGGAAAACAACTCTTATGCGCGCGCGTGTGTGTGTATATATGTATTGGTGCTGCATAATATATCTTTAACATCATATGCCAATCTTTTGTGTGTATTATGTATCGGTACTGTAAAACATGGCCTATGATGATGTCTACTTTTGTCTGAGCAAAAACTACTTTGACAGTTTTGAGTCTGATTAAACTTTTACTCCACGACTGTGACTAGAATGCTGAGTTATTTATGGGCTATTCTAGAGCTTGACAGGCAGATGTAATATGTTGCTAGCTCTGAGCCCCAAAATCGACCTGAGATTCACAATCGGGCAACATATAATACTTGTTTCGGTTCTTACTCTTGTACCAAATTGAGCTGTAGTTCAAGTAACTGTCGTTAAATTACTGCTAATTGATTTTTGCAGGACTTGGAACTCACTGGGACTACAGAAATTTCACCTGCCTCACCTCAAGTTTCTGGAGATGTCCATTTGAGCAGGGATAGTACTGCAAGTGATGCTGAACTCCAGCATAAAAATGTTGCCAAGATAGTGAAGGACAAGGATTTTGTTTCCTTGCAGAAGTTTGGAGGCACTCGAGGGATTGCAGAGGCACTCAACACAGATTTACAAAATGGAATTCCGGGCGATCAAGAAGATATTTGTCGTCGACGCATAATCAATGCACTCTCGACAACACAGGCTCCTGCTCCAAGCTTCTTCAACCTTCTCCTTCAATCGTGCAACAATTACACCATTGTCCTTCTCTTTGTGTCTGGATTGCTGTCAATTGGGTTTGGCATCAAGGTGGAAGGCCTGAGGACCGGTTGGTATGAAGGGGCCATCATAATGTTTGCCATCCTCATACTTGTGATTGCACCTTCCATACGTGACTTCTGGCTTGAAAACTCACACAACCATAATGCAGTGATACAGACTGCAGGGATGAGTAAAAATGTGGTTGAGGCCTTCAGAGGGGGTTATCCGTGTAAATTTTCTGTATCTGATGTTGTATCAGGTGACTTAGTGCGTTTGAAACGGGGATCTGTGGTTCCTGCTGACGGTTTGTTTGTTTCTGGTGAGTTCTTAGTATTGGATGATGGTATGGAGACAACCATTGATGACAAGAAACCATTTATGTTTTATGGTGCAAAGGTGGTTAGTGGAAATGGTCTCATGGTAGTTACCTCTGTGGGCATGGACACGGCATTGGGTGAGCTGATGAACCGAGTAGCACATACTCCTAACCGTGCCCAATTACCAGCTCAACTTGACAAGATGAACACACGTACCCAAATTGCCGGGCTCTCAATCTCTATTCTCCTCCTTGTAGTGTTGTTCTTTCGTTTCTTGCTTGAAAAGAAAGATTACAGCTCTGGCCTCCCAGAGCTTAAGGGGAAACCAGCTGCAAGTAAGGAAATAATGAATGTGATGGGGAAAATTTTAATGAAACCAAGTGGGCAGATTAGCATCTTAACAACAGCTCTGGCCATCTTGCTTGTAGGAGTAGTGGAAGGGATACCTCTTTTTGTTACACTTGCCATTACCTATTGGAATAGGAAGACACTGTCTGGCAAGGCCATTGCTCAAGGAATTTTGGCTTGTGTCACCATGGGCTCTGTCACAACCATTTGCACTGACAAAACTGGTGTGCTGACTTTGAACTCGCTGGAAGTCGACGTGTGCTATATTGGGAACGAAGTCATAGAAAATGACTCTGTCACCAGAATAGACACACGTGTTCGTGAAGCTTTGTGCAATGGAATCTGCACACCACTTTTGAAGCCGTCAAGCTCTTGCAGCTCATCAGAGGACCCGCTCCTTCCCTGGGCTGCCAATTTGGGGATGGAAATTGAGATTTTGAGGCAGAGCCACACCATCCTGGAGGCCAAGGAGTTGAGCACCAAAGAGGAAGGCAGTGGAGTGTTGATGAAAAAATCCAGTGACAATGAAGGAGATATGTGCTTGCATTGGAAAGGACCTGCAACAACAATATTAGCCATGTGCTCACACTACACTGACAGCAGAGGGACAACAAAGGTCATGGATGAACAACGTAGACTGGCTTTTAACCAGATTGTAGAGCACATGCAGTCCAAACATCTCAAGACCATTGCATTTGCTTACAAGCAGACTGATGTTGCAATGCTTGAAGAAAGCAGCTTAATCTTAATAGGACTACTAGGTGTGAAGTATACATGTTGCGTAGATATAATGGAAGCAGTGAAAGCTTGTCAAGAAGCAGGAGTGAACATCATATTGGTGTCAGAAGAAAAGGTGTCAAAGCTGAAAGACATTGCTGTTGCATGTGGAATACTTGCCAACTCAAACAGGTTGGTGCTCGAAGGTGAAAGGTTTCGAAATAGTAGTGCAGAAGAAAGGATGGACATGTCAGATAAAATCTGCGTGATGGGAAACTCCATTCCTTCAGACAGGCTCCTTTTGGTGCAATGCCTGAAAAAAAAAGACCACACTGTGGCGATGGTTGGAGTCAGAACAAATGAGACTCCAACTCTTAAAGAAGCTGATGTGGGGGTTGCAATGGGGACTTGGAGTAGTGAAATGGCAAGAGAAAGTTCTGACATCATCATCTGGGATGGAAATTTTAGTTTCTTGGTCCCCATTATAGGGTGCGGAAGATGCATTTACTACAACATTCAAAAGTACATCCAACTTGAGCTCACCATGAATATAGCATGGCTGCTGATAACAGCCACTACCACAATTGCTTGTGGAGAGAGTGCAATTACAGCAATTCAGTTATTTTGGGCAAACATGATTGTGACTCTTCTAGGTGGGCTTGCTCTACTGATGGAGCTGCCGACAAAGGAACTAATGGAGAAGCCACCGGTCAGACGAACTGACTGGCTCATTAGCAAGGCATTGTGGAGAAACATTGTCAGTCAAGCCTTATATCAGACTGCCATCTTGGTCAGCTTTCAACTGAGAGGGCAAACCGTCCTGGGCATCAGCAAGAAGGTTAGCGAGTCCATTGTTTTCAACAGTTTTGTTCTGTGCCAGGTATTCAATCAAGTCAATTCAAGGGAGCTAGAGAAGAAGAACGTGTTCAGGGGCATACTTCACAATCAGTGGTTCTGGGTGTCTGTGGGTGGCATTCTTGTCCTGCAGGTGGCTTTTATTGAGATCTCACATATTCTTGTTGGCAATGCAAGGTTGAATTGGGCACAGTGGGGTGTGTGTCTATTAATTGGGATGGTTTCATGGGAAATTGATTTTGTTGTGAAGTGTGTATCGGGCGTTGTCGTGAATGGAACATTCAGCTCTCATATTGGATGTATTAATACTAGTATGACACCCTCTGCTGTCTCAGGTTCTGCGTCTAATCTTGAGCTCGCACTCATTGATGGAAATTCCACAAGATCCCATGATCCTATGATCCCATCTTAGTTTTTGTATCAAATTTTTCAGTGTCATGTTCTACTTGTTGGAAGATATTGAGTGAATCCTTGTGAATGCTTCCTAGTTAGTTTTTATATTCAATCTTGCATACATTAATTCCTCCAACATGGAGAAGAATAGAACACAGAAAGTTTTTCTTGAAGGCTAAGAGATTGTTCAGGGCTATAGATTACTGCATGCATTCTACTCAAGCAAAATTACCAAGAAACAATCAATATAGAGAGATTAGCATGGAATAAAAGAAAAAAACCAAATCGGGAAATTCAACAACTACTTGGAAATCTACTCTACCTCTAACTCTAAAGCAATGCAAACAAATTAACAAAAATTGCATCTCACCTTCACCTTAGATATAGTGAAGTCAAAGCTTTCCGGGTAGCGCGCTGGTAGGTTTATGCAGAGCGGAGAATGACTGAATGAATTGCACGGTTTGGTAGTAACCTAAGGTTGACCTCTCAAGTCCTCTTTTTTTTGTTTTTTGTGGTTTACCCCTCATGTCCACAGATCAAAGACGCGGTGCATAATAACGACAAAGCTGTATTGCCCCCATGAAGTAACGGTGTTCCACCATGCCATGCCACATTGACGGGTAGTTGGTCTCACTTTACCCTCCACCACCGTCAATTCCCCCAAAAACTCTGTCATAATGTTTGACATGGCTCCTACGAGATTTGAGAGGGGCACTAGTATAATTAAGCCTAATGATTATTCAAATCCCGTAAACACACCTGTCTACTGAGACACAATGAGCACGTAAACGCACCCATACCCAATGCAAATATATGCAGTGTAAATATCACACGCCTGGTCTAGTTAAAAGTTTATCTTTTTCTTTTCTTATTCTTGAAGCTTCGAAATTTGAAAATTAATAATAGAGGGGACTCTCTTGCTGCAAAGAAAGAAGCAGCCAATCCAGCTCCAGCTTTCTTTTCTGCATGCCATTCCATTCCATACACTCCAAAACAAAACATACATCCTCCCTCATATTGATTGGTAGATAGATAGAGAGAGAATGTTAATGTAATATTTGTCTTTGTCATGCATTATTGTTCACACCGCCCCCACATAATACATTATTCTTCCCTTCTATTCTTCACACAAATTAATAACTTGAAAATAAAGCTGATCAATTGAAGCTAATTCAAGCTAAAGAGGCCTGTTTGATACAGAGTATACTCCATCCAATCCAACCTATTATTCCTCCAAGCACAACCTTCCATGCGCTAGTTTCAACATGGTCCTTGGACTTTTCTCCAATCTCTTTTTCCCCTTTAGCAATGCCTCTGTCTCTACCCCCCCATCTACACTAAACGAACAAACAAACTCCCTTAGATTTGGCCTCGCAACCTTTTTCTATTTGGACTTTGCAGCTTCTCTGCCGATTCTCATTCCTTTCTTAAAACCACTTATTTAGAGTTTCATCCGAGGACTGATAAGTTCTCTTATTGAAACCTAATTGAGGCAGAAGCCGACAATCTTATACATGTACATGCCACTACCCTATATATACATGAAGCCTGTTTAAGGCTCCCTTAGAGTTAGAGGTCATCACTTCCCTTCCCACCACGGTCCACCCCAATTTTGAAGCTCAACTAAAAAAAACTTGCCCATTTAGAAAAAAGAGTATATTATATACGTTGTGATGAATCAAACTCAAATGGAGAGAGAAAGCCATGATGCCACAGTCATTCATTCCTCCATAGCTCTATTGCAGGAAAGGTTTCGGCAGCTGCAGAGAGTGAAGGCAATGAGAGAGGAGAGAGAGATTTTGAGAATGCTAGCTCTCTGTGACTCAGAACCAAAGCATAAGCAGTCGATGATGATGATGAAGATGAATACTAGCAATCCCATTCCCACCGTGCATAACAAGCCGGCCGCGGAAAGGTTGTTTTTCCATCATGATCACCATGATCTTAGTCAGCCTCATGGTCATGGATCATCAGAATCTGGAATTTCTCTGTCCCTGTGGCCAGCACTGCAGAGCAATCATGAGGATTATATACTATATAGGAGCACTGAGACCCCGCTGTTGATCAACTTATGGCCTTCAGTCACAGACACCCCTTCGTTAGACACTTATTCAAATAAATTCCAAGGTTCCGATTGCGACTCTGATGTGGACACTTCTCTTCATCTGTAATCCTTAGAGTATTACATGAATTGCAATATTATTATTTATTTAGGCATGAGCTAACCTTCATGCATTAGAATGGTGCCATGGTGTAACATGCATGCATGCATGAAGCTGTCAAAGTTTTCAGTGTATGTATCAAATCAAACTTGAAACATCACCAATGGAAGTGAAGTATGTATCACCATCCCAACCCTTTGGAACAAGAACAATGTGGCTGGCTGTATGCACTCGGCATGCCTATATGGACTAGTCTTTTCATCTCATCTGAAGAAATAAAATAATATCTACCCCCTTTAAAAGAATTTTTGAACTATTTGTTTAGTTTTCGATTGCCAAATTTCCTTTCCATTTGGGATAAGTTAAAATGCTGAAGAGTTGCTCTAATTTCTAAACAAGAGTTCAATTTTTGATATCTAAATGTGTTCCTTATCGCCTTATAATAGTCAACATTTCAAATGTTTCACAACCCTCGTGTAGGTGCTTGGTAGGTTTAGATCTTCTTCTTCTTCTTCTTATTTGGATACGGCGCATTTCATAAGTAAAAAAACAGGGGCGTTGCATATCAGCCAGCTGACGACCAAATGCTTTTGTGTTATTTACCGAATGCTGCTCATGAAATCGCCTGTAAGTGTGATTTAGAAATAGGAACTGCAACTCAACATACAACTTAAAAGGCTGGCCAAATTTCCACCTGTAATATTATATATATATATATATATATGTGTGTGTGTGTGTGCACTTACCCAAACACAAGGCAAAAGGATAACTTAGTGTAGAAACTTTAATTGCACTGCACGCCTGCTCCAGAAGATAAAAGTTTATTTCATATCTTTCAATCTTTTGAGCTTCGAAATTCTAAATTTAATAACAGAGAGGATCCTTTTGTTGCATAAAAAAGAAGCATCCAGTCCAGTTCCTTTAGTAGCCGCAGCTTTCATTTCTGCATGCCATTCCATTCCAAAGACTCCAAGACAAAACGTATATCTTGAGAGAGAGAGAGAGAGAGAGAGAGAGAGAGAGAATGTTGGTATGTTTGTCTTTGTCATACATTATTGTCCACACCGCCCCCACATTCTTCCCTTCTTTTCTGCAGCGCACACAAAGCATAGGGGCAAAGGAACTCGAAAAAACGAACCAGAAAAGAAAAAGGCCTACCAAAAAGATAAAAGAGCCTTTCAAAGCTAAAGAGGGTTTTTTTTTTTAATGGGAGCAGCTAGTTGACAGAGTATCATCCAATTCCAAACACTCCCTTCCATGTGGTGTTTCAACATTCTTCTTGGAATTTTCTCCAGACCATTTTCTCCTTTAGCAATGCCTTTGCCTCTCCCCCCACATACACAGTACACTAAACAAACAAACTCCCTTAGATTTGGCCACTCAACCTTTTCTTTTTGGACTTTGCTGTTTGCCTGCCTATTCTCATTCCTTTTCTAAATCACTTAGAATTTCATCGAACAACTAAACTCACTTGTTTAATTAATTAATTGAAGCAGACAATCTCATACAAACATGTTTGTTTGTTTGTTTAGACAATCTTATACGAACAACTATATATATATAAGGGTGCTCAGAGTTCACTCCTCCCCATTGTCGTTCATTCTTCCATAGCTCTATTGGTTTAGACAGCCGCAGAGAGTGAAGGCAATGAGAGAGAGAGATTTTGAAAATGCTAGCTCTCTCCGACTCTCTCCACTCAACCTTGCTAGCTCCCTCCCGCCACGCATTAAGCTGGCAAGGTTGTTTAACTAATATCCCCACCTTCATTATTTTGAAAATGCTTTACAAGCCTGAGTTTCTCTCTCAGAATGGCCAACATTGCAGGGCAAGCATGAAGGGGAAGAACTATACACATAGGAAAACTGAGACCCCACTTTTGATCAACTTACAGTACATTGATACATCGCATGATGGCTAATCTTCTAAGTTTACATTAGGGGAGCCAAGAGTTTGATTTAGGTAGGGGCCCCATTTTCGTGTCGAATTTTCATATTACAAGGTCTCTGCGTACTCCATTGCTGGATACATCAAACAAATTGTTTGTTAAGTCAGCTACAGATTTCTCGTGCGTGTGATTGATTACATGATATCAAAGTGGGGCAGGAAAGGAAAGTGAGCATGATTGAATTGAAACAGAGAAAATAAAATTGTAAAAAACTACATTTACATACTAAAATCGCCAAAAATAAAAAAGATTTATTACAACCGCATGTAATTGATTCTTTCTTCTATAAGGGCAAGTTCACTATACACATTATGTGGGGAAAAAATTTGTCAAAACAAAATATTGATCCTCTGTATCAAAAATTTGACAGGCTCCCAGACGATGACTAGCCTCGGAACTCCACTCAGTAGGGACTGTCTAGGGATGTTCGCACCTTGTTGAGAAAACTGGAGTTCGGGAGGTTAAGTCAATCATTTACCAATTGTGTAACTGAGAACTTATGCTTTTCACAACAGGGTGGTAATCTGTGTGAAAGAGTCGCTTAGCCTTCTCTGAACCAGGATGCTCAAGCCACTCATCGTATAAGCTTTGCACTAAAGGGTTTCCAAAAGGATCCGCTATCAAAACCTGTACAATATTAAAGGATTGTCAATGAAAGCCTACAAACATCATCATTATTCCCAGGCCAAAGATAGGGTTCAATACCACAACAGCAAGCTAAATAACAAAATAAACAAAGTTAAAAATTACAAAAGATCCATGCATGTAAAACGAGATAGTCTCATGGGGACTCTGTAAAGTGAATGTCTACTCCCCCTTTTCTTGGACAGAATAGGCAAGAAAAGGGCCAACAGTAGATGCCTCGAATATCCATCAGTTAAATGGCCAAAGTTATCAAAGTTTATGAGCCTCATACTGCAAGTAGAGTCCACAAAATAACTGAAAATAATGCTACCAAACACTTACGTTTTCCATATAGGCTGTTTGTAATAACTGAATCAACTCCTTTGCAGATTGCCCAGGCTGTGGCTTAATCTGTCCTCCACCATTCAAGCAACCTGTTAACTTCCAGTTAGTATTACTTCCAAAGTCCCAGTTTCATACGAAGGATAATTGAAAATATTGAACCACATATTCATTTGAAGGATTAATAAGGAGCGCATTTTACAAGAAACATACCTGAAGGGCACGCCATGATCTCTAGAAAATGATAATCACATTTTCCAATTTTGATTTTCCTGACAATGTTTTGCAGGTTCCGGAAACCGTAACATAGTGCAAATTTCAATACGGTCTTCCCTTCCACCTAAATGAGAGGGCATCAATATTCTATACAAAAAAGGACAGCAACGCTAATACAAGGACTTAGCCCTTAATTTTTTTCCAAATCTATATACCACCCACCAATACCGTACGGATGCAAAGATAAAGACTGGAAATGCCATATGACCTCGTATACCTGGAATACAATACCAGAAAACTATCCAAACAACCATAACAAGATAGGTTTTACATGCATAAAAAGCCACAAAACCATGACAAGCAGATCACCTCTAAACTAAATCACAACTAGTATCGGCCAATTGTCCTACTTCCCCCTACATTTTATCAAGTGGTCGGGCTAGAGACATAAACAACCATAGGTAATTACAATCTAACCAGTGCTTCAAAACACGGAGAACCTTCCCCTGCCTCTTAAAAGCCTACCACATTTGTGAACAAAAGTATAAAGAAACTTTACTTACTTCCAAAGTCACTTCCTGGAAGTCTGAATTTTTAATAGTTCTGAAATCAACAGGGCCTTTGACTTCTCTTCCAAAGAGCACTTTACCAGCATAACGGAATATTGTTTCTGCATAACCCCCAGAGCTTCCCTGGACTCCATAAAGATGCCCTTCATTAAAATTTGTCAACCTGGTGGAACAACATATTTGTTAAAAAGTCCACAGCACATAGAAGGAGCCTTATGGAAATATTTTCAGCTCTTACATGCTATCCAGAGGAGACTCTTCTAAGCCTTTAAAATCAACTCCTTTTAACTGCAGCCACCCAAAAAAACAAAAAATTTGAGTTCATATAAGTAAGCATTATTTATAAAAGTGGAATAAAGTGGAGATGGTAATAATTACTTAAAATTTTGGTCTCACCTGTATCAATTCTAAAACTTCCCCAGATGTCAACACCGAATCTACCTCTGAAACCCTAAGACCTTCATTCTCATTAGTTTTGGATTGTTCAACTTCAAAAACGAAGTCATCACGTGAAGCCTCAAGCTTCTTATCATAACAAGGCATCACAGTCACATGGTACACATCAGCTGGCCTGTCAAATAAAATCATTCAGGGATATGCAATGAAAATAAGATACTTCTGTGAATTCATTTAATTTTACCAGAAGAAAGTTACGTACTTCAAACTTCCAATACTAAATACAGCCAAGGCAGCATAACAATCATATGTGGACTAAACCCATTAACAATTGTGCCTATGAACCAAGCACAGCTAGTTTCTCATGAACTTTAACAGAAAATGATGCTAATATATGCTAGAAAATTGTCAATTTCCATTGCACAAAATAAATTTATAAATTCTAAGTAAAAGAGGATCTACCTCTGCCAATGCAATAGGCTATCAAGGTACAGAATAAACTAAGAAAAAGGCAAGGAACACAAATTTTTTGGCATGCATAACAGCTAAGTACGTGCTAAGAATTTCATTACTGATAAAGAATGGTCCTATTAACCAGACTGTCAACACCAGAAATTTGATAAAAATAATATGTACATATTATGGAACATCAATGATTAGAATTCTTATAAAGCTACAAGAATACAGAAGAAATGATCCACATCCCAATTATGATCATAGTTTGGCTGAAAAGGGAGCAGGCTTGAAATTTAGACACAAAAAATAACCTATCAACCCAAGAAAAGAAACAAAGGACAGAAAAAAAAATACCTAAGACCCATTTTTTGGCATATATTATTTTTAACAATAACTCCAATTGTTTGCTGGGGACTCTTCACTGAAGAAATATAAGGAAGAACATAGGATCCAAGTTGTTTTTCAGCATAGCATATCCAACCTGCAACAACACATATTTTATAAATCATGTTAGAAACAATTCACCATATTCTTTATCAACAAAAGCAAAAATGTGAATATAGTATTGAACTATTATCTTTTATCAATTAAAAACCCTTTCTTTTCCTTTTTCCCAGTTTGTGTACCTCCACAGCAAAGCAGAAAATAAAATTCAGGCCTCTTTTCTCTCTCTCTCTCTCTCTCACACACACACACACACACACACACAAGAAGAGAAAAGGATATAATGCAATTACCAAACAATTATAGGCCTTAGATGTATATACCTGGGCACGCTGATGAAATCATGGGCAAGGAAGATTGACAGCTTTCATCATCCATTGACTGGCTTTGTTTGTACCTTGTGATGAACTCATTACAAGATTCAACAAGAGTTAAATCTCTACTGCAACTTGTATCAAATATAGCCTTTACACCCAATGACTTAAAAAAGGTCGTGAGTTTCCTAAAGACCTGGAAAATTGAAATAACATCCGATGTTAATATCCAATGACAACAGGTATGCTCGACTAACTTATTGCATACACCAAAAGTGAATGAACAGATATTAGGATTCTATAAGAACCTTGACTTAGAGTTAACAATTCATCGTAGGGAAAAACAAGCTGCAACGTTATATTTGACCTGAAGTGGTGAAATTCCAAAATACACGGCAAGTGAAGCTCTTGATTGGGGAGATAGGGAGACAATGACAGCTTTTCCCTTATCAATATTAAAAAGGAACTCATCCAAACTTTGCTTCTCCAGCATAACTGTCTCCGCTGATGTTACACACCCACTGCACGGTACAGAAAATCATAGATATTATCCCATTTGTATGGGCTTACAGTAGATTCTAACTTGGTTGAGCTAGTTTAATCATAATCCACCCAGCAGGAAGGTCAGTAAATTTGAGCCAACTAGTTTATGTTTACCTAGTCTTGCACAATATATTATGCAGATTCTAAGAACCCAGTTATTTTTTTCCTTCGAAATTTTAAAATGGCAAATATCGTTACAACATATTGTTAGTGAAAATTAGGCCAAACAGCAAGTCCAATCCCAAATACGAAAGAACAACTTTAACATGGCAATTAAGGCTAGTAAAAAAAGTGATTTTATAAATAAAAGATTAAAAACCCGAACTTCAACGCACCCTAGTACCCGAATTCTGATTTGTTTCACATTCAAATTATATTAAAAAAATCAGAGACATGATTTACCTGCATGCTAAGCAATCTTTGAGTGAAATTTTAACTGGTTCTGTTTTCAATTGCTTGCTAGAAGTTGAAACCTTCACAACAAAGGAAAGAAAAAAAATAAAGAACAAGCTTAAATATCATTACTTCAGCTCCAATTAAGAACAAATTCATATGTCGAAATCGAAGAGCTAACACTTGCTTCAACAATTAGGAAAACGAAAAAGGAAAAAATAAAGAGAGGGAGAAATTTACCTCGGGCTTAGCAGAGGGCTTGGTTGAGGAGGCTTTGAGTCCTTTGAGAGAGACTATGCAAGCCTGAGATGGCGCTATGAAATCGTTGAGATCTCCAATTCGAAGCGTCGCCGAGAACTTCTCTGACATCACTTTAAAGCCGACAAATTTAAACTGGAGCGTATTCAGTAAGTCGAAAATTTGATATGAGGGTTTCTGCAAATTAGGGTTTTTGGAGTTTGAAGATGAACGAGAAAGGGAAAATGGGTTGAGAGGTCAGAGGCGGTGCATTTACCAGAAGCTGGGAGAGAAGAGAAGGTGTGGCTTAGCCGCGCTTAGGTGATCTTGTGTAATTCATAAGAAGGCTGTTTTAGACTAGCAGCCAATGGGGTTGTAGAATGCTGTGGAAAAAAGAAGGTCAACGAAAGTAGTTTGATTTGTATACTCGTTTTGGTAAGGGTTTGATATGTATCTACTTGTTTCGTTATCCATTAGATTTCGGGTTGCTTGGGTTGGTCGGTCGGGCCCTCTGTATGCTTATGCACCGTCAGCGTTTGAGGCACGTGTCGACCACGGTCCACCACGCCACTCATTCTTTACGCTTTTTATTTATATTATAATATAAATTCAAAAATATCAAAAATAAAAATATCATTAGACTAAAATCTAATTGATACTTTTTCATTAATTCTTAAGGAAACTAAGGACATGGTTACTATAAATTGCCTCATGGTTTGTTATTGTAAATGATTAACTAGTATGTTATATTATAAGAAAATGAAAAAGTAAATGTATATTGTACCAATATTCTTTACTAAAAAGAGTTGTATATGAGCATCCACACTTTTCCTTCATTGTCCGCCCCATCCCAACGAGAAACACTTATATGAAATAGGAATAACACTATTTTGTTATTTTCTGACCAATCATAGTATGACACGGGTGTTAACTTTTTCACGTGGCAAACTGTGATTGGACAATCCCCATTTCATAAAAGTTTTTCTGCCCCCCACCCTCTCCCCTCATCCTCGCTCTTCCCTATGAAACCCACGATTGCGAGTTGATTTAATTTTCCTTCCATGGCTTCCCATCCCTGCCCCTTCTCACCATCCCCTCCCTTGGTTTTTTTCCCTCATATTTCTTTTTTGCTTTGATTTTGTGCGGTTCTTTTATTTTTGCAGGTGTTTTGGGTTGGTTTAGTTAGTATTTTATTTATTTAAAAAGATTTAGGAGTTCATGTATAGGTCTATTCCAGATCTATACTTTTCCCGAGGACTAACAATTGGTTTTGGTAGACTTGGGTGATTTTGTTGGAACTCTTGTTTATCTTGGAGGTTGTTGAAGCAGCCACCATGAAACACCATTGTCATCATGATTTAGTTGCCGTTTTTGGCCCCACATACACAGGGTTTTAGCTCATGTTCAAAGTTTGGAATTACAATAATGGAAATTGACGGTTTGTGTGGGTTTAGGTTTAGCCGGTATGACGCTTTGGATCTCTTTAGGGTCAGAGAGTATGTGAAGTTTGTGGGCCGATTTTTTCTTTGTCTGTTTTAGGCTATCATTCATTAGGATTTTTTTAGTTTGTATTTTACTTTCGGCTGAGAAACGGATAAGTCGTTTTCTACTATTGCAGTGGATCTATATTGTTAGTCTGAGTACAAGTCCTTCGGGCTGTTGAATCAGGAGTTTGAATATTTGTTGGTGTAAGCATAATTTTCTCCAAATTCATTTGGTCACTGGAGATATTGTGCCCATTTCGACACTTTTGTGGCTTTGTACTATGTTCTATTTTTTCAATAAATACTATCGCTTTATTTAAATTTTTTAAAAAGGAGTTGTATATGTTTAGAACAAAAAAAAAATGTTGCATATGATCGATAAATAAAATATACAGCCCCTAATTGAAAATGGGGTATCAATTTATTTAACAAATAAAAATAGTAAATGATGTTAGTTATTAGGCATTTGAAAGTTCAACTCTTATCGAGAGGGTTTAGTTTAGTGAAAAAGGTCTTTGAAAATCAGTGGTCTTCTGTTTAGTGAAAAAAGTCTTAATTTGCATATTAGAACCAATTTAGTGAAAAAAAAATCTTAATTTGTAGATCAGTGGGCTTTGGTTCGAACATCCATGGCACTTGACATTGTGCAAGAGTAAATCTCCCTCCCAACCCTCAAACCTATAGTTTCTTCTATATATACAAGCTTTTGGGTTATTGTCTAATGCAAGTCTTTGTATATGGTCTATTAGCTTGGGGTACTGTTACCAAGTAGATACACTTTTGCTAAACACATGTAGCTAATTAAGTTCAATTATCACAACACAAGAAAGCAAAGGTGAGAGGTTTGAGAAATCCTCCTGCAACCGAGCTTGTAATTAATTAAGGCAGCTCTAATGTTACATTGACCACTTGAGATTATAGTTCCAAGTTCAAGGATGGTTCATCAAGAAAGAATAAACTCTACAAGAACATACTGGCCTCATCAATTTATTGTAAGAATTCAAAGGCAGCAAAAGCCTATATTTTTATCATCACCGTCCGTCTAATCATCACACATAAGAAGTGACTAGTTTTAGTTACAAAGTGGTGGTTGGTGTTTTGTTGGGGTCTTTGTGGTTCCTAGAAGAAGGCTGGCTAGACCTAGGACCCCTACCACCTGGTGGCGCTGCTGCTCTTGCTCTTGTTGCCACCATACAAGCGGAAGAGATTGAAAGCAGAAATGCAAGAGAGCACCACAGTGCTCAGACTAACTAATAAAGCGCTTGCAATTCCCTCCCCAACTTGGTTGCAGAACTTGTCATACATATTGCATATCTTCATCCATTGCAGCTCTGACTGCCCCAACTTGGCAAACACCGCAGATTGCGCAGCAGCTCCTACTGCAGCCACACTCACATATGCCATCACCTACACAAACCCATTAACAAATTAATGATTTCTAATCAAGTACCAAATTCTGATTAAAATAGGTGAAGGCTTCTCTGCTTGCTATTAATTCACAGTTATTTCTAATTAGCTACCAAGGCAATAATAATTAGTACCAAAAGGAGCTACTTAATTAATCAAGATGCAATGTAATGATACCTGATCACCAGAGAAAATGATCCAAGCTATGGGCTTGCTGAAGAGCACGTTTCCTCTAACCATGCTCACAACACAGCGCAGCACTTGCACCAGAGAGTATGCAGCAACTATCCCATTGGCTATCACCAAAAACCTACATAACAAAACATGAATAAAAAATTGCCTCAAAGAGGAAAACAGAAACATGGGGGATTTAGAACAGAGGAGCATTGGAGATGTACACAAGAGCTTTCATGTCAGTGAATTTAGCTTTCTTCTGGATTGTGAAGATCTCTTTGACCTGGGTATCAGTTCCCACAAGAGCTGCAGCAATGACTCCTAAACCACAGATCACACACCTCAAAACCAACTCTGCCACCCTCACTCTCCGATCAATCACTTTTAAATTGGTGCTGTGATACACCGGAACATTCCCAGGACTAACACCAACACCCAAGTAGCTCATTCTTCCCAAATATGAAAACCCAGTCCTAAAAGCCTAAAACTTTGCTCAACAAGTTGAAAAAGAAGCAAAAGCAAGCAAGAACAAAACTCTCACACCCACACAACAGTAGTACCCCACCCAGCAATAGGCACTATCATCACTCAGCCCACCTACCTTCAACCTCCCACTACTTTATATAGGCGCTCAGAAAAGCCTTATTTTTTCTTTAATATTATAAAGTTCCAACCTTTTTCTTGTTGGGTATTTTTTTTTCCTTTCTTATTCTATAAATTCCGAAAATATTATATTTGGTGATTGGAGCTTTGCTGCCAGCATATAGCATGCAAGGCCTGCCAAGTGGTGAAAGACAGAGGCGCTTGTTAGTGTTAAAGGGCACCTCACCATTCACTTAATTTAGCTTAGGGACATTAAATGGAGCCTCACCTTACCTCTGGTTCTCTGCATTTATTAAACATAGTGGTGGCCTGGGATCTTTTGGGGGAGTTTTTCTTTTATTATTATTTATTTTATGTAATTTTCTCCCTGTAATTTGTTTCTAGGAAGAGGCAATAGTTGCTTGCCCCAAGGAAGGAGTTAGATAAGGTGAAGAACTTAAATTCTACCATTAATAAATGATGTCTATTTCTGGTGGTGGAATTCATGATGACCAATTTCTACCATTTAGAGTTAAAAAGAATAAAGCAAGACGCAAAGTTGGGATTATGGTGGTGGGGTCATTTTGAATTTTGTTGTGTTGATCTGTGCTTGTCGGTTTTTCCACGGTAGGTAAGGTTTGTGTATGTGAGATAAGAGATGAGGGATGAGGGATGATGAGGGTAGCATGAAGAAAGAAAGTTGATGTTTGCTTCTCACCACCACCAGTCACTAATACTGTGGACTATGGACTATGGACACACTGTTCATAAATCTTCATCCAATTTCACTTGCAAGTAATGTCTCAAAACTATATAACAACAATAATAATTCAGATTACACATATAAATGGGAAGTGATTATATTAAATTTTGAAATAAGAGAACTTATTAGGAGCCGTGTTTGGATTGGTATTTGATTGATATTTGGATTGGTATTGAGAGGAGGAGAGGGTTGGCATGGAGGCAACTGTTGTTGAAGACCCTGCTCCAGGCTCTTTCTCTGTGCCCATTGATAACATACGTACTTACATGGGATCTGATTGATTGGGTTAGTCTTTTCATGTAGAGCTAGCTTTAGCTATTATGAGTATCCATGCATGTGAAAGTGACCATACACCCCCACGCCATCTTCTTTTAATGACTGCCTGCTCATAATATACAGGGACAGAGGTTAGACTTGGGAGAGGAGAGGCTAGCTATTAGCTATTTTGTGACCTGACTCACAGCCCATATCTCTGCTCCACCACTTGATCATAACCCTTTTATCTTTCATATTTTATATTTTGGTTAGAAATCAATCAACTGAGTTGAAGCCTAGAATGTGAAAAACATGTTCCAGTTTCTGTGTATGGGCCTATCTGCTGCTCAACCTAGCCCAAACCTTGCATGTTATTCTCAAAGGAGAAACTCGGGCCTAGTAGTATAGTTTCAGGGTTAACCTGGCATTCTATACTGTGGAGGTCTTATTTAAAGCCTTTAGGTGAAGTCTTATTTTTTAACTGTTGAATTAGGCTAACGAATTTAATCTAACGGCTAATAAATTTGATCAAACGATTAAGAGATAGGATCTCACTTAAAAACCATACATAAGATATCGTAGAATTCGTATTATCTCAAAGCAGAAAGTGAGGCCTGATATAGGCATAATTGGGGCAAATCTTTGAATCCAAAGGTCCACCAACAAGTGTAAAGTAATGCATCGACCATAGGCCCAAACAATTTTGTTTTTCGTTTTTAAATTTTAATTTATATATATATAATAAACATAGCTAGCTAAGAGTAAAACGAGTCAATGCATCGACCATAGCAATCCTGGAAATAATCAAAGGAATTAAAGCAGAGCAGAGCACAGTGAGAGTGAATGGAAACTCAAAAATAATTTTAATTGGATCTGTATGTGGTGATACATACATAGTGATAATGCCACAAATGCAAATCCTCTCCTTTTAACTAGTTTCACTGCAAATCCAAATCCTCCACGCTTTCATCAAGGAAGGTACTCAAACTTGCATGAATTATGACCTGTGACCCACCCAAGCACAAAAATAAGAAGAAGAAAGAAAAAGAATTAGGGTATGTATATAAGATAAATCCAATGCAAGCTGAAATGAATAATGAATTATTACTTGGATCAAGGGCAGTGACGAAAGCAGCAGCATTGAAGTAGCAAGTCCCTCTTTGCTGCTTCAACTTTTGATAGTAATTGTTGAAGGCGTAAGAGGCGTGGTGCTGTAGAGTGTTGGGCAAGTAGCATGCTTGGTTTTCTTGGATCTTACTGCAGTCTGCTCCTCCCACTTGACAAGCCCAATTAAGCGCCATTTGCAGCTCCTCGTCTGGGGTCTGCTCATCGGCTATGCACCATTCTGTTAATTATGTAGTCAATTAATGTGTTAATTGTGTAGTTAATTAATGTGTTAATTGTGTAGTCAATTAACATGTGTTAATTATGTAGTCAATTAATGTTTGGCACCTAATATGTTTGACACCTACAATATTTGGGGGGCTTGACTAGGTTGGTTGCCTAACTAGGTTGGTTGCCTAACTTGGGGGGCTTAGGAACTTGTATATATATGTGTTGATTGTAAGTAATGTGAGACATAAGGAAGAATTCTAAAACCAGAAAATTATCTTCTCTCATTCTCACATTCTCATATTCTAGCTTATCTCTACACAAATCTCTACACTTTGTTTGGCATGGTATCAGAGCAATCGATTTTGGTTGCCTCTGCATAACCTTGTTTTACCTTGTTCTTGCCTTGTTCTTACCTTGTTCTTGCTTTACCTTGCCTCTACTTAATCTTGCCCTTACTTCTTTGCTCCTATATTGTTCCAACACAAAACTTGTGTTGAGTTCCCTTTGTTGTTTTATCCTTCCGCTGCATATACTTATCCCTACGTAATTTTGTTTTTCCCTTATCCTTGCCATTGCTTTGCCTTTGCTTAAATCTTGTCCTTGCCTTGCTGTGCCTATGCATAACCTTATCTTCCATAACCTTATCCTTACATAATTCAAACTTGTGTCCCTTGTGTCCCTTTGGTTACTTTGTTCTGTTGTACCCCTATTGTGTTCTTTAAATCTTCCGCTACATTTACGTATCCATACTTTCACACAAGACCCGCAACATAGCACCCAAGGCTGCTTATGTCATGACTACCGGTGAGTCTCCATCTCCTGCCTTACTCTCCGACTCCAACCCTGACTCAGGTACACACTCTACTACATGGATAATTGATCCTGGTGCCACTGATCATATGACTTTTGACTCCACGTTTTTTCCACCTTATCTCCTAAATCTCATTATCCTTACATCACTAGTGCCAATGAGGCTTCTTCTAATGTTGCTGGAGAAGGGACTATATCACTTCCCCTAAATTATCTTTATCTCATACACTACTTGTCCCCTCTATTAAATGCAATTTGTTGTCTGTTGGGAAATTCCTTGACTCACATAATTGTTATGCCACATTCTATCCTTCTCATTGTAAGTTTCAGGACCTTACGACTCACGAGACGATTGGGCATGGTAAACGGAGAGGGGGGTTGTATACCTTGACGGTCTCATCACCACCACGAGCTGTCCATGTTCAAAACTCACGTGCTCAACAACAGATTTGGCTATGGCATCGTCGCTTAGGACATCCATCATTTGGCTACCTTCGACGACTGTTTCCATCTTTATTCCGAGGTTTAGTTGATTCTTAGTTTCAGTGTGAAACCTGTGTGTTGGCCAAGAGCCATCGCACTGTATTTCCATCAAGTGATAGTAAAACAGAATTTCCTTTTGAGTTGATTCACTCCGATGTTTGGGGCCCTGCTAAAGTCTCTTCTCCTGGCAAGAGGTGGTTTGTTACATTTATAGATGACTGCACCCGCATGACATGGGTGTACTTGCTCACCCATAAAAGTGATGTTACTACCACAATCCGTGAATTCCATGCTATGATCACCACTCAATTCCAAGCATCCATCAAAGTGTTCCGGTTCAAACAATGGTGGGGAGTATGTAAATGGTGCCTTGGCTCAATTCTTCAAGGACCAAGGCATCATCCATCAAACCTCCACACCATTCACTCCACAACAAAATGGTGTCGCCGAACGGAAGAATCGCCAATTACTTGAAGTTGCCCGTGCCTACATGCTTGATAAATCTGTTCCTCACCACTTATGGGGTCATGCTCTTCTTTCTGCAGTCTATGTGATTAATCGGGTACCTAGTAGCGTTTTGAATTTCCAAACTCCACTAGATACCTTGGCTCATCACATCTCTCTTCCTACCATCCTCAAGTTGCCTCCTCGTGTGTTCGGTTGTGTTGTTTATGCTCATGTTCCTTCTCATCAACGGAGTAAGCTGGATCCATGTGCCCTCCGATGTGTGTTCGTTGGATATGGCTTGAATCAAAAAGGATACAAGTGTTACCATCCTCCTACTCAAAAACTCTTTGTCACTATGGATACCACTTTTCATGAAGATTTGGCTTACTTTATGGTTTCCAAGACCCCTTCTCTTCAGGGGGGAGAGGGGGAGTGAAGAGAAGGACTTGTCATTTGAAGAGAAGATCGAAACAAATGCTGAAAAAAACATTGAAGATTCTCACGAAGTGCCCCAGGCGACCGGTCGCGACCCATTGACAACCAGTCACGAAGTACCTCATGCAACCGGTCGTGAAGAATCTAGTGACCGGTCGTTTTTTCATAGAGTTGAAAATTCTGAAGAAAATCATGATTTGTTCAGTCCTGACCTCAGTGAAGACCTTGAGACTATGGAACCAGAAGGTGATCCAGATGCCCCTGATGATCAACTACAAAATACAACCCCTCCTGCCCTGCCATCGCATCATTCGTCTAGTGATGAAGAAGTACTTGAGGTAATTACTGAACCACCTAATGTTGCACCATATACACTTCCACCTAGATCCACTAGGGGAAAACCTAAACCTCAATATTGCCCTGACCTTAATGCTAAATCTAAATATCCCATCAATAACCATGTGTCCACTCATAGATTGTCAAAGTCATATGCATCATTTGTCAATCAATTATCTACTGTATGTGTTCCAAGTAAGTGGCAGGATGCTGTGAGAGATTCTAGATGGACTGAAGCAATGGAAATTGAAATGGAAGCTTTGAAAAAGAATTCTACATGGGAAATGGTTCCTTTACCACATGGGAAGAAACCAGTTGGATGTCGGTGGATATACACTGTTAAATACAAAGCTGATGGATCCATAGACCGATACAAAGCTCGATTAGTGGCCAAGGGATATACACAAACATATGGAATTGACTACCAGGAGACGTTTGTACCAGTTGCCAAAATCAATACTGTACGTGTTCTCATATCCTTGGCTGCAAATCTTGACTGGCCACTGCTGCAATATGATGTAAAAAATGCATTTCTTCATGGGGACTTACAAGAAGAAGTATATATGGATCCACCACCAGGGATTCCTATGACATCCGGTCCTAATACCGTATGCAAGCTAAGAAAATCTCTGTATGGGCTAAAGCAATCACCCCGAGCCTGGTTTGGGAGATTTACTGATTCCATGAAGCGATTTGGGTACACTCCGAGTAGCTCAGATCACACATTGTTCTTAAAGCATCGTGGTGAAAAGCTTACGGCCCTGATCATCTATGTAGATGATATGGTGGTTACCGGTAATGACAATGAAGAGATGCAGAATCTCCAGAAGCTCCTTGGAAGTGAATTTGAGATGAAGGAACTAGGTGAGTTACAATATTTTCTTGGCATTGAGGTTGCTAGATCTAAACATGGCATATTTCTATCCCAAAGAAAGTATGTGTTAGATTTGTTGAGAGAAACATGAATGCTGGATTGCAAGCCAACTGACACACCTATTGAACAGAATCACAAATTGGGAATGTATCTAGATCAAGCTCCTACTGATAAAGAAAGGTATCAAAGGTTAGTTGGGCGATTGATTTATCTATCCCACACACGCCCTGACATAGCTTATGCTGTGAGTATGGTAAGCCAATTCATGCATCAACCAAGTGAAGCTCACATGAATGGAGTACTACGGATAATGCGATACTTGAAGACTGCCCCTGGAAAAGGATTGATGTTCTCCAAACATACACACATGGATCTTGAAGGATACACTGATGCTGATTGGGCAGGGTGTATCACGGATAGACGTTAACTTCCTGGATACTTTACATTTGTGGGCGGCAACTTAGTTACTTGGAGGAGTAAGAAACAAAGAGTTGTAGCAAGATCCAGGTGCTGAAGCTGAGTTTAAAGGAATGGCTCAAGGAGTATGTGAATTGCTTTGGTTGCGGAGATTACTAAAGAATCTTGGCATTAAACAAGTGAATGCCACAAACCTATATTGTGACAATAAAGCTGCCATCGAGATAGCACATAATCCAGGTACAACACGACCGTACTAAACATGTGGAAGTCGATCGACACTTCATCAAAGAAAAATTGGAAAAAAAGATGATTAAGTTTCCGTTCGTAAACTCAGAAAATCAACTGGCTGATATTCTGACAAAGGCAGTGTCAAGTAGAGTTTTCAATGAGGCTATTGACAAGTTGGGCATGCGTGACATCTTTGCACCAACTTGAGGGGGAGTGTTAATTATGTAGTCAATTAATGTGTTAATTGTGTAGTCAATTAATGTGTTAATTGTGTAGTCAATTAACATGTGTTAATTATGTAGTCAATTAATGTTTGACACCTACTATGTTTGGCACCTACAATATTTGGGGGGCTTGACTAGGTTGATTGCCTAACTAGGTTGGTTGCCTAACTTGGGGGGCTTAGGAACTTGTATATATATGTGTTGATTGTAAGTAATGTGAGACATAATGAAGAATTCTAAAACCAGAAAATTATCTTCTCTCATTCTCACATTCTCATATTCTAGCTTATCTCTACACAAATCTCTACACTTTGTTTGGCACATTCCTCCTCCAACTGCCCTCCTTTCATTTCACAACAACAACACAAGGCAATTAAAAGAGAACGTTATTAATAAATAGAATAAATAATGACGAGACGAGACGAGTTCAATTACTACCACATCTTTGTGGTGTTGGAGCCAAAAACATGAGAGCTAGCAGAATCCATAGCAGCAAAGTAGAAGACATTGTTTTCAAGTTTCAACTCAACAAAAACTTGTAACTGCCGCAATTCAAACATCTCCACCGACTCTCTATACTCTATAGTATTTATGGAGCAACCAAACCAACTTGGGCCACGAGATTCTCATCTCATCTTTAAAAAGAAAAGCTCAAATCAAAGTAACATGCTATCCTATATGCGTTCCTTCAATTCTACGTAATAACGAATCAAATCTAAGACTAAGACTGACTTTCTCTCTCTACAATGCCTAAAGTACCCTCATCCTTGCAATTTGCAATGGCTTTGCTTTTCAATATTTTTAAAATGAGCCACCGCCAACCAAGGCACAAACAAGCTATATGCACTTTTGCTAAGTTACATTTGGGTCCAATCCAGGAGTGATCGCTTCCTCGTGTATTACCTACCCTCAAACTAACTTGTAATAGAATACAATGTCATGAAGCACTCATGTCGTGCATCTATTTTTCCTACTTGCAACTTGCCAACACAAAAAACAATGGCCTTAATTCCCTTTTTGTTCCTCTCTTGGTTTAACATATATACGCTTCAGTCTCATCCCTATCCTCCAATCTCCATCTCTCTTTCTCTACAGCCTACCCTCTAATATAATGGCTCCTTGGTTTTTGTTCATCCTTGTTTCTGCTCTCCTCCCACTTTCCCCACAGGTCTACAGTCTCAACTACACCGACGTGCAGGCGGCAGTTACGGATATGAGATCAAAGTCTTACTATGGATTTGCAATTCTTCTGCAGATGCTAAACAGCACGTCGCAACCATACCGGTCCTTAACTTTCTTGATGCCAGGTGACTCCCAGTTATCTGAATCCCCAATATCAGTAGACCATCTCGAAGATTTCCTGATAAGTCACGCTGTCACAACGCCTCTCCTTTTCAATGACTTATTACATTTTCCAACCGGGAGCCTTATACCATCTGGTGCCGAGAACAAGATGATCAGAATCAACAACCGCGGCAGAGCTAACTTCTTTGTCAACAATGCGCATGTTGTCACACCCAATATTTGCCAGAACTCTTACATTAAGTGCCATGGAATTGATACTGTAATTCAGTACGAGAATAGCTCATACATAAATAGCTAAATGAATCCAACATCATGCTGGTTCAACTTACAGACCCCTACACTAATGCTATGAATCCTCTCTGCCTTTAGTTAAGGTCTTTATCGCAAAATAACTTTATTCTGTCCATGTACGGTCTTGCAAGTTAGTTATACAAATATTCATCTTCAAGAAAAGTTCTAATCCTACTCCACAAACACATATAACGACCAGATTGGAACCACCGTAGATTAAACTGCATTTATCCTTCTCCCCAATGAATCTATTCCAATTACAGTTTAATTTTTGTTCAGTAAAGAATGCTAAAGAAATCCTCATTTGATTCATTGAACACAAAGAAACATGTTACTGAAACAGAATAGACAGTTTATTATGTAGCAGATAAAGGGATCCACATAGCATTCAGTAACAAAAAAGACTTTGTTATTCATGTTCTTCACGCGCACCATGTACAACCGCTCACCAGTAACTTAAACACCCTTTAAGAACGCAGAAACTCTACTACTGTGAAAGGACTTTCACCTTTTGGTCAGTATATCTTGTGCATAAGATGGTAGATTAGATACTGAGCCCGATGAAGCAAAAGATGAAAAAGGAACAGTACGAAACAAATTACTAACATATGACAGCAGATTTAGATAAATCTTTGATGAATTTGTTTTCCATAAGTTCGTCTGCCATCACCCAATCTCCGGTTTGCTTGAGCTATTCTGCTTTCTGCTTCGGACTTCTGGGAACAATCAGAACTTTTGGACAACTTCTTGGCACAAAAGTTAAATCCAAACTCCATCTTGTTTTGAGATAAGCTTTCATGATGTCCATATGGAGAGTCATAGCCCATCTCATCAAATTCCTGCAAAAAATCAACCCTATTTCAAACATTTATGACTTGCAATCAATCTGGAAAAGCATGCAGGGTTTATCAGTTCTATAGGAGACTATTACAACCAAACAAACATGTAATAGATAAAACAAAATTAAATGTGACCTTGGACTTTGTTTTAGCATAATAGGGTGTCAAGCAAGGATTTAAATCCTTCAGGAACATGTCATCTGGACTACCAGGGCTGGTTGGATCACCAGAGCTGAACTCCTGTTTGAATGAACAGATTATTAGTGAAAAGGAAGTAGGAAATGTAAATTGACTTGAACATCACTTTGTCTATTACATTTGTAAATCTAAGATCATTTGGCCCTAGCTGTCTATTACATTTTCCAAATTATTACTTTATCAAGGTGTGCTTACAACAGAATTGGAAGGATCATTGTCATCATATGTTGGGGTTCTTGGAGAACTGTCATCACGTTGAAAACGTGCCCTAACTGAACATTTATCTGCCTTCACCTGCTCAATGAATATAACATTTGTCAGCAAAATCTAAGACAAAAACTAAAAGTAAATAAATAAAACCCAGACCAGCATCTAGTTCCCTTTGAATTCAGTAAGCATAGTATTCCACAGAGAAGAGAACATTATAGTCATAATGGATGCTACATCTAACAGATGAACATGACCATTTACAAGCTATTTAGTTGGAAAGAATCCTCTAACAGTAGAATATTGCATTACGACGTAAAAGGATCAATTAAAAAGTGAAAAGGTGAATGGCAGTACCTCAGCAAGATCCTCTGCAAGGCACTGAAGCTGGCCAGTAAGGGAAGTGACCTGCCTTTGAAGATTTGGGATTACTTGTTTCGCTTGCTTCAGCTCTGACCCCTGCTTCTCTAACATCTCTTGAAGCTGAGAATTCATAACATCTGGAAACAAAATCGCATTCTTTAATGATTTGATTTCTTCCCTTTGCTTCAAACACAAATCCTTCAATTTATCCACCTGCACTTTCCAAACAAGTCCACCGCCTCATTATTTCTCTATTACAAAAACCGCACTCAAATTGGCCCAATTTATTACTGTCCAATTCAAATTTAAAAGGTCTGGACTTTACTGCCGAATTGTTTCAAAAGTTTGAAATCTGTGACACTAATTTGTACTTAATAAATGAAAACGCAGAGTTAACAAAGAAAAAAACATCAAAATTTAAAGTTCAAACTTATTTTCCGCGCAAAAAAGAAAGGACAAAATGACTCACTTCTCTGTTCTTTTCTTGAAGCATCAACTTGAGCTCGGCAATCTCCACTTCTTGCTCCTTATTCAGATTCAAAAGCTCTCTCTCACTTCTTAACACCATGGCCAGCGTCCTGGTGTTCCCTTTTACCTCAGTCAACGCTTTGACCTCCTTTTTCTTATCTGACGACGTCGTCCCTGTTCCTTTCCCAAAGAGCTTCCTACCCAACGCCGTTAAATTCGAACCCGTCCCGTTCCTGGCCGTATTTTTCAAGTCGCCAGCGATTAGATCGGACGGAATCACCAAGCCCGAGGCCTTAATTGGCTTAGCCTTGGACGTGGATCGCTTTTCCATGAACTTTTTCATCATTGTGGCGATGTTGGGATCCGACGCCTTAGATTTGACGACGGCTCGTGAGGATGTGGGGAGCTTGAGCTCAGTGGATGACGAGGGGTCGGAGAAGTGCGACGAGGTTGAGGAGCGTGCATCGTACGAACTGTACCGCGACGAAGGCTTCATTGTAAGGCACTGAGCCAACTTACTGAGCTCTGCTAGTTCTAGGGTTTCTGAGGATGAGGGAGGAACTGAGCGACTACTGGAGAGTATTTGAAGTTGGAATTGAATTATTGAATGGTTTTGAAAAAGAGAGGAAGGAGCTCCAGGACACGTGGCGATGTCAGTAGCTGTGTCTTGCCGCTGTCTCAATTCAAATTTTTGCGCCCATCCGCGCCGTCAGCCTTGGGGCTCGTTTGGGGGCGCCTCGTTTAATTACTAAGGACCCCTCGCTCATTTTCTATATTACGGTAATACCATTGCCAGCCTTAGACATCAAACGGCGTGTCGTCTTAGTGGTGTTCACTTAGATCTGTGCACTGTTAATATGTGGTGGATAGTAATTTCGCGTCTCCAAATATTTGGTTTCACTGTCCAATTCTTTTCTAAAATTGTTCGAAGGATAAATCTAATTCGCAAAGAATAGTTCTTTTTTCTATTTTTACGTACACTTGAAAATACTTGTGATCTACATTAAAAAAATAGATATTTATAAAAATACCAAATTCTAGATATGTATTTATAAAAATACCCAAATACTATTTAAACATAGAAACATACTCAAAATCAACTCCACAATCAACAATTGTATATTTTTTGGGTATGTTTATAAATGAGTTTTGAATGTGTGTAATGATGGGTTTTGGGTATGTTTATAAAGTGTTTTGGGTGTTTGGTATTTTTATAATTTCAGCCCCCATTTTGAGTATTTTTATAAAACTCCCTTAAAAAAAATCTTAACCACTCGATTAATCTATTTCATGTCAGCTATATTAGATTATAAAATAAATTCACCATTTTTATCTAACATGGGAAAAAAGTCGTGTTGGAGTTAGATGAAAATTAGGGTGTTGATTAAAACAAAGTAATAAAAAAACCAATCTCATTTAAGATAGGGAACGATAAATGATACAATATAAAAGGTTAGCATTAATTATATTAGTTTAATTATCTATGTGACTTACATAAATAAACTTTATTACATTAATTAAACGATTAAAAAAATTTAAAATACACATTAATACACCGACGTCAAATGTAGAAATTCGGGATTCGTAAATTTAATATTAGCGGTCATTTTAAGGATGTTACAACAAAAAAAGTTGTTCTTGAGGACCAATCCACTCCAAGCGAAATGGACAAGTTCAGCATCCAAAACTGACAAACCCAGTTACTAACTGTTCAAAACAGCTCGGCCCAAATCAAGTCCATCTCTAATATTCATCTGAGTTTTTTTCTTTCAGACCAAATAAAACTTCTTATTTTCTTGTCCGGCAAACATCACTTTCTTTCCAAACAAACACAAACCGAAGTACCCCAAATAAGAAAACCCAAGCTCGGGTTTTTTTGTCCTCCCAGTAAATTAGTGCAGTACAGTCATAGTCAGTTTACAGCGAAATTCAAAAACAGACAATATATGCTGCCCCTAAAAGCTTGAGCATTTATGACACACAAAAACCCGAATACCTAAATCTTCAGAAAGGAGAGAAAATCTCACAAATGTCTGAATTTCTGAACTGACCCGTTGATCCCCATTCGAAAAACTATCAAACCCAATTACAGTAGTTCAAATTGTTTGGGGGTTTAAGTCCTTGTATAGATATACCAAGTCGTTGTGCTTCTTGTTTATATAAGTGCGTTTGAACAGACACACTTAAAGCAGGTGCTGCTGCTCGTGAGCTCGCTCAGCTTCAGGAATCAACAATGGGTCGTTCTCGTGGAAACTTTCATTCTGATGAGGACCCCACTCAAAGGTTTTAGTTGGTTTTAATTAAGTATTATTCTTTTCCGTAAATTATTAGTTAAAGTTGCATTCAACCTTGCATGGTTAGGGATTTTCATTTTGTATGATTTTATTTTGGGGTCAAAATCTGCATTTGGGTACGTTTTGGAGCTTTGATTGTGTGGTTCTGCTGAATGAAAACGTCGATAAGTTGTTAAACTGGTATACTGGAGAATAACTGTGTAGTCAACTGGAAGAACCAATCCCATATATTCTAGCTCATGGCCAGGAAAATGTATAGAACGTGGTAATGTAAAATGGGACTGCGTATTCTTACCTAAACTTTTAGTCAATCCCCCATGACTTGTGGGATTTTCATTTTCCCGGAAAACACAGGCAAGCCCACTTAGCAGGTGATAATTCTACAAATGCGTTTTGCTTTACTTTTTCTTTATTAGTCTTATTTTAGTTCACTTTTTTTTTCTGCCATTGGGACCTTCAGGCTGCCTGTGTCCTATCCTATGACAGAATCCTTTACTCAACATCCATCTTTCATAACTTGGACCGTACTGATGTTTCATTATCTTTTCGGGACATATATGAAATTTTATCTGAATACCAACTTTTGATCAAGCAGATCAAGGAGAAAAAAGAACGCATCCACTGGAGAAAACTTAGAATCTTCAGCAGCAGGTACTTTTCACACCATCATGTAGTTCTGAATTGAATTTGTTAAAAAGTGGGATATTGCAAATGGTTTGTATAACTTTTGCTGTTTCAACTTCTTGTTATAGTGGTATTATGATATTGTAATCATGTCAAGGAAGAATTACTCTACACTCTTTGTTTATTGACATATGCCTCCAAAAATAATTATTCATTCTTTATTTAATCTTAAATTTTGTTTTAAACTTTTCAAAATTTCCAGGCGCAGGTCAGGTAACAAGTGAAGGGAAAAGGGCTTACCACTGCAATTATTGCAACAAAGACATTACGGGGAAGATCCGAATCAAGTGTTGTATGTGCCCCCGATTTTGACCTATGTATAGAGTGTTTTTCTGTTGGAGCTGAGCTGACATCTCATAAAAGCAATCACACTTACAGGGTTATGGTTAGTATTAAGAAACCGTTACATTTTTCTTATATCTTGTTAAATAGAGTTCTCTGTGGTTCTTATTTGTTGGCAGACTATGTGAATCAAGTGTTGTGTAACATAGAAATGAGCTTATCCCTGTTAAGCAATTCTCTAACAACTAAAGTTAGGCATCCTTTTTCTCTATGAAGTTGAGAGGAATGCTATCATCTAATACTTTTTCTTTTGACTTACCCTTTCAACAAATATTCATCATATCTAACTGAAACTCTGTTTGTAAATGCTTTTCCAAAGGTAAATAGAATGTGCACTCAATCATTTATTTTTTAACATGTTATGATTCTCAGCGAATAAAGTTGCTAGTCTAGTTTTATCCAGTTATGATGCAGTGTTTGAAATTAGTGACTTTGGACAATAAAATGTAGCCCTCTTTGCACTTAAGTTTTTATTTATTATATATATATATATATATATATATATATATATATATATATTTCCCTTTCAACAGGACGATTTATCTTTCCCGCTTATTTGCCCAGACTGGAATGCAGATGATGAAATACTGCTTCTGGAGGTACTTTGTTTTGTTTTTAATCCCTCAAATAAAGTTGCTACTGATCCTTTTTCTATCTTTTCAACAATGTATTCGGACTTTGGGGGTAAAATTTGACTTGTATCCAATTTCAATCTTTGTTATATAAATTCCCTTATTGCAGGCAACCGAAATGTATGGATTGGGGAACTGGGCTGAAGTTGCTGAGCATGTTGGGACAAAGAGTAAAGAACAATGTATAGAACACTACACAAATGTTTATTTGAACTCGCAGCGCTTTCCTGTTCCGGTATGATGCATTTTGAACAAGTCAGGTCTCTTTCAATCTTAACCTTTCACAAAAATAATCAAGTTCTGGAATGTTTGTGTTCAAGGACATGTCTCATGTAGAAGGAAAAAATAGAAAGGAGCTTCTTGCTATGGCTAAAGGGCATGGAGAGGACAAGAAAGGTTAGTGATAATTACTCCCTCTCAATGTTTGGTATCTCTGTTTCCTTACATTCTGAACTGTTAGCATGCATTAACAAAGTTATTTTCATATACCGGACTTTTAGACAGGCATATACGGTGGCTGATGTTCTGTTCTGCCCAATTAAAGTTCTAGTCTCCGATGCTATGTATAGAACTGTTCCTCATAGTATAATGATAATTCTCATGGAAGACATAGTCTAGATCAATTTCCTGCATTCAGTTTCCTTATATTTATATTCTTTTAAAATAACAAAGAACATTGAATTTTCGTGAATTCGGTGGCCCATACTTTGTAGTTTATGTATGACTTCTGGTTGTTTTGGTTATATTCTCTTCCATTTTATTATTCTTAGTGTTAGTTTTTCTTATTATCAAATACTTATGACTGTTGTAGGATTTCCTATGCTGGGGGATCATAGTTTGAAGGAGGAATCTCCATTTTCTCCTTCAAGAACCAAGTATGGTCATCATTCCCACAAAATAATGATATTAGACTATTAGTACACATATGGTACATTTTAATCGGAATCTTCTTGATTTACTCAGAGCGGAAGATATGCACAAAGGTGGCCATTCTAGCCGGTTACTGTCTAGCATCAATACTGGTCAGATAAGATCTATTCTTGACTCCCTGTTTATGATTGATCAAATATAGATGATCTTGGACGTTTCTCAGGTTTATTCCTTTCTTTCTTATACTTCAGATGCAGAATCTGGACTTCGCTCTAGTGGTGCAAGTGTGGCAGCAGCAGCTGGTAACAAGAAGCCATCCAACATGGCCCAGGTTAAAGATGGTCCTGGTGTCATTAAAGTGGAAGGTGGTACAAAATTTTCACCAATAGATTGCAACTAGCACGTCGTTTTTTTTTTTTGGGTCATGTCCTAACAAAATCTGACACAAGTTTAAACACTATGGCTGAAGCAATGATGGTTGTACTCTGTGTGTGTGTGTTTGTGTTTTCAGGTAAATCACATTCACTGGTGTTAATTTTGACAACACAAGAATAATTTTTCCTGTGTACATCACAAACTTCTAGTTGTCTACTAAATGAATATTAATAAGTTACAAGAATTGGTGTGGGATCCATAATTTACTAGTAATAGGTTATCTAATCTTGTTTCTATTGCTTATGGCAGAACCTCAAGCAGATAGAAAAGGGAAGAAACCAAGTTCTTTGGGGAGTGCGGGCCCTTCTTTAGTCGAGTTGAGTGGTTATAACGTCAAAAGGCAGGAGTTCGATCCCGAATATGATAACGATTCTGAGCAGCTATTGGCGGACATGGAATTTAAGGATACTGACACTGAGGATGAGCGTGATCTGAAGTTAAGAGTGTTGCGAATCTATTCAAAAAGGTAGCTCACTAAGTTGATTTTGGTACATATTTATACCTAGATTAGTATATTAGAATTCATTTATTTTTTGGAATTTGAAGTAGGCAAAACGCAGACCAAATTAGGAATAAGTGAAGAAAAGTAAATTGATTAATAAAAAAGGAATTTAGTCATTAATGCAAATTGCAATGGATGAGGATTCTGTTTTATGTGGCTTCTTTTTCTGTTTCAATTTCCTCTTTTTGGGTTAAGAAAAAAATCTTGTTTTGCTGAATTTCTTTTTGTACTTTTGATCTACATTGAGGTTTTGTATATATACCAAGTAGCAATATAACATGAGATCTAACACAACAATTTTTGCTTAAAGCTATTGATTGTTTTGACCTTCATGAGGATAAACTTGTTTGCAGACTTGATGAGAGGAAGCGTAGAAAGGATTTCATACTAGAAAGAAATTTATTATATCCTAATCCTTTTGAGAAGGACCTATTGCCTGAAGAAAGGGCGATATGTCGACGTTATGATGTCTTCATGTGCTTCCATTCCAAGGAAGAGCATGAAGAATTACTTCAGACTGTTATTGCAGAGCATCGGACTATGAAAAGAATTCAAGAACTTAAGGTATGATACTTGGCTGACTTTGGACTTCTATATTTACTTGATTCTGTTATCTTATTTGAGAGCAAAATGCTCTTGGACGCTAATCCATTTTTCAGTTACCAATTGGAATATATTGTCCATAAGCATATGCCAGAACTAATTTCAGTTGTTCTCAAATCTCACATAACCAAAAACATTTCATGTAGAGGTGCCATGTCTTTGCTTTCAAACTGTAAACATGCATGTTTAATCTTAAAAGTTAGGATGCATGGTGTCGATTTTGTGTCCAATTGTTGGTTCCCCTTAGATCATCATACTCTTTAAATCTATGAGCAGTTGTCTGATATATTTACAATGCACACACATGGGTATTGCTTTGTTGATTCCTTCCACGAATCTTGTAATATAATCATGCAGGAAGCCCGAGCTGCTGGTTGCCGTACATCGGCCGAGGCAGATAGATATCTTGAGCATAAACGGAAAAAGGATGCTGAAGAAAATGCTCGCAGAGCAAAGGAAAGCGGGCAAGTTGGTCCGAGTAGTCAGGGAGGTCCAAATTTGTTCGTGTCCTCAGAGTCTGTTGACAAGGACTCAAACTCAAGGCCAGCTGGACAGGCTACTTCAAGCTCTGCCAGTGATATGGATATAATGGGATTTTATGGATCAGATTTACTGTCCGAAGCTGTAAGTATTCATTAATAACTTCCTAGTTTGTCAATAAGTAAGCATAAGGACACAATTCTGGTTGTTCACTGTGTTCCTAGGGTTTTACCAGTCAAGAAGAAGTGATCTTAACTTGGCTGGATTGCATCTGTCCAGCCAAAAGTAATCCAAATATATAGTTTTCATAATATGGTTTTTCCTTTTTCTGGATGTGACGTGGTACTGGATGCTGAGTCATCAAACTTTTAGATATTACTTGTAGCACTGGATACAAAGCCCATGTACTTTGATTTCTAAACTATGTGACTATTGTACTTGTACAAAGCCTTTTTCTGAAGCAATCTACTTTTTGTCCCATGGCAGGAGAAACGTCTCTGCAGCGAGATTAGGTTACCACCACCTGTTTTCCTCAACATGCAAGAAGTTATTTCAATTGAAATCTTCAGCGGCAATGCCAGTAAAAAATCAGATGTCCATCACTTGTTCAAGATTGAACCTAGTAAAATTGACAGGGTTTATGACATGCTCGTGAAAAAGGGGATCACTCAGCCTTGATAATAGATACCATTTCAGGCTTCATGTTGTTTTTGTTGTAAATTGTTTGGATTTGTATCAGTTTTGTTCCAAAGAAATAACAAAATTGCAAATGCTGCTGCTATATCCTCTCCTTTCGATTTCAAAATTGCTTAGTTACCCTGTTATAATATCATTACAGAAAAATGTGAAATATAAGCGCAACTTAATCAAGCCTTCTTTCTTTTGATCCGAAATACAGATGTGTTACGATGTCCAAAATGCCTACCGGCAGTCTCTCGTTTCCTTGGTTTTAGTGGTCATGTCATGCGAGTACAGAGCCTTGGAAAAACCATTTGAAAATGAAATGTAGTATGAAAACCTACTTAAACTACGCACCCAAAATACAGAAAGAAGAGAGATCAACTGAAACCAAACAAAAGTAGTCGAGTGAAAGGCTTACGGATATACGAGGGTAAAGGAAAAATAAAGTTCAAATAAATATAGTATAAATACTGCAGACGAGTATGCTTCATCAAAACCAAAATCATAAGCAAATTTATAAAATTGAGACTCAAAACAACAAAAACAGATACATTGATAAAAATTGAACAAATACACAATTGTGTCATTTTTGAAAAGAAGTGAGCTTTTAATTCTCAAATCAAAACTACTATTGCAAGAAAAACTACTAAAAAAATAAATGAAACGGAGAATCAATGATACCATCACTCCTTAATACTGAGATGAAGATGATTAACATCTACTACATCCGATCCGAATCCTATTCTTAGCTAAAAGTTGTTTAGAAAGCAATACCTTTATAAGCTTTACAATTAAATCTAAAGACTGAAAGAAACTATACTTAAAAGATACCATTAAGATACAAAGGGAAAATTTTAAAAGTTCACCGCTCATGTATGGGTGCAAAAGCACACACCAATTACTCCTAAGAGTGAGTTGAGCTGCTACTGCCTAACCTGATGACCATCAGATTACATTTACTTGAGCACTTGTTGAACTCAATAAACTTAAACCTATCAGATATATAGCTGTACACCTGCCAATTCTCATGATGTTAGAAACTTGATAATAGTACTTTGCATTTCTCGATTCCCTATTCCCGACAGTTCATCTTATCTACAAGAACAATGAACCCAACCTTCCAGGATCCTACGGTCAAAAGTAAAAAAATCTCCACCTCAGCCCTGAGCAGCCATTTCTGTGGCTCCCGGTGTTTCAGATTTCTCATAGGCGGGATCAACTTCTTCCTTATAAATCAATTCATCTTTGTTGCAAGTACCATCATCACCGCCATCGCTGCCACTAGAATTGTTCTTTTCGTCCTCATTACTGTTACAAGGCCGCTTCCTCAGATTCACCCTCTTCACATTTCCAAATACATCATCAGGTAGGGATAAATCTGGTAATTTCTGTTTTTCTTCTGCCATAGAACTAGCAGAGATTGTTAAGAGCTTCATGCTAGAACTGATATTTTCAGATATATGTAAGAGTATATCAGGCTTTGCCTTCACATCAACCCATGTGTTCTCAACCCAGTCTCTGGAAGCCCTAACATCCTTTCTCTGGAAAATCATAAGCTTCTCCTCACCTAGTATACATTGAAAGAAACATCACTCATCGTGATAATTTATCAGAAAATCAGATAACACATTTTACCAGCTTGATCAGAAGTTCAAGTCAACTAGCAATGCACTCTGTGAAAGGTAAGAAACATAACTTAAAATAAAATACAAAAAATCTCATACCAGGGAAGTAGACTTGTAGAGTATCAGTTCCTGAAATGTTAACTCCAGTAACAACGCCTTCCCACCAACCATCACACCACCATGCATCAACTGGTACTCCAACATCAAAAGTACACTCTGTAGAATCATTAGGACAACAGGGTCGGATTGTCAGGCGGCCTGAGCATCTCATGCCCAGTTTATCAGGAGCAGCAACTCTAAACGCAGGGACCCATTCCTACACATTAACAAAAAAATATGGAGATCTGAATTCCTTTGTGATTAGTTTGCTTAAACAAGCCAATTACAAAAAGAAAAACATACAGACAAAACATTTCTTGAAAATGCAAATGCTAGAACACAATGTTGATGTTATTATAGGCAATTTGTTTGATAGCAGTATGACCAACAATCACCAATGTCATTATTTCAACTCATGCAGATCATCTACTCAAACACTTGCATAGATTACTAGCAACCAAGCTATATAAAAAAAGTGCCTTCAGATCAGATCTATTTCTTAGGCAATGCAGACAAAGGTTATAGATCACCAAATGTTTATCCATGCTCAACTCTTTCCATTATGAGGCCAGAGAAGAATTCAAATAAAGATCTCTAGAGGATCACATACCTCCAGATTGCCAGATTCATCTACATCTTGCACATCATCATATTGAACTTTGAGAAGCTTCTGAGATGTCCGCAAGACCTGACACCTAAACCAACATCCTCGCATGCCACTATCTTGACAGAGCAACTCTATCTTCTCATCAACCTTAAAAGACATTGGACATTGGGGCTCACATCCAGCAATCTTAACTCCAATTGCCTTCCTAGATAATTTTAATTTCAACTTTGGGTATGTCGGAACGGAATTTGGTGGATTATTCCCAGTGACCAAATTTTTAACTCCAGAACGTCCCTGACTCCCCTTGCTGCTTCTATTTCTCTTACAGCTAATCCTCAGAGGATCATCAGGTGCTAACTCTTCCTCTTCCTCATCTTCATCACATAATTTATGGCACTTTGCTTTTTGCTTGGAGACATTGTGGACATCTAAAGAAGAGAGAATTGCTTGATTAGAATAGCCCCGCAATTTAGCAAGACTGAAGGGCCTAACCATATGGTTCTTAAGTTGCCGAAAGCACATATGGATTCCAGATGAAGAATTATGAGCAACAATAGCCAAGCATTTCTCGTAGTGCTTAGGAGTCAAAACTGTTGCAGGACCATCAACACACTCAGCACTGATCACCTGAACATGAGGTGTGATAAAAACTTCTCTGGGGTGTGGATTTAGATGAGGAACTACATCCTTGACTTCCTGAGTGTGGTGAAACCAACGCACTTTAACCTTTTTCTGCCCCTTCTTGTCTTCATACATGTCTTCCAAGTAACCAAGGTAGTGGTGTTCTTCTAACGCCATTATAAACACAAAAGAATGGACCTGAAAATCAGGGCCACAAGAATAAACATTACAGAGGATCTCTATGAAAATTAAAGAGATGCTACTGAGGAAAAGAAAGAGCACCACTAAATGTAGAAATAATAACACATAAAACAAAAAAAGGTAGATATCAGTTGACGCTTACAGAAATGGTAGCTCCATTCCTGCAAAATGCTGGGTAGTGCTTGAGCTGTTTGGCACAACTCCAGGCAACACCAGACCATTCAATGTCTGAATTGTGAACTTTCAATTTCCTTGGAACCTGGATAAGAAATGGAGATTACTTAGTAAAACTTTTCTAAGAACCCAAAACCCAGACTTAGCAAAAGACAGTATGTGAATACCATCTGATCTGGCAGATAAGTTTGATGAGCACAAAAGCCAGTAATTGATAATGCTTGTGCTGTTTCATCTGTTGGTGAATCTGCTATAGGAAGAATAAGTTTGTTTAAACTTATAATACAAACTCAAATAAGTATGAGTAGAGACAAACGTGACAAAAGACCATACATGCATTCAGGAGTAATGCCATAATTACTGTTCTTGAAGCTTTGAAAACTCAACAGTAAATAAAATAAAATAAAAAAGCAAACCAACAAGTGACAAAGTACCATTTAATGGTATGCTTTCCAATACTTACTAGTCAGCAGAAAATTTTCAATCCATAAGAAGGATTTCGCCCATAGCAGGCTGCCCATCTTTATGTATTTTCTAAATGAGAATGGACTGAATATAAGAACATCTTACCATATTTTCATCTACACCAACAACTTACACTGAATATCAACAGGTAACCCCAAAATTCCATTTCATCATATATTTTTTGCTTTCTTATGGGCAGCGGTGCACACAAAGTAGATAGTCATGATGGCTTATGGTAACATATGGCTCATGATAAGATTGGAAATAACTAAATTAAAACTAAAAAGATCTTTCAAGGCATTGTGTTTGACTCCAAAAATTAAGATTAAACATGAATTCCTGGTAAAGATAAATTAGAAAGAAAGGTGTTTAAACAGCCAGCTTTCTCAACTTTGTTTAATAATCCATGAACGAGGTGAACAAAATATTAATTTCATAATATTGATACCTAAATAGATTATAACCTAAAAAAACCAAAAAACTTCAACTATGAGAAATCATTATACCACCCTATAATGACCTAAATAACTTAATGCTTCCATTTAAGGTTACCACTTTAATTGAAAACTCTCATGGAATACCCAGAGGTTGACAAATTAGTTTACTAAACCAAAATAGGAAAGCAACAGAATTAATGGAAGAAAATATATTCCATTTCTCCTAATCAGCAATTTCACATGTTGACTCAATCCAGGAATAAGTTTCAACGTAAATAGCAATGTCTACAGCTACCCAGCATACTATGTCGTATGATACTAGTCTCCGCAACAGAAGCAACGACTCCACACAAAGATTCTGAATTCCTATGGGTTTAAAAAAATAAACTATTGATATGAACTAAAATCTTCCAAAATTTCAAAATTTGACAGGTAAGAAAGCAAAGGTCACTAAATTGGGGATTTAAGACTCATCCCGCGTGCCCCTCCCTTCCCTGGACCCCAAAAAAAAAAAAACAGAGAGAAGAATTTGCATCAAAGTATAATTCCAAAATGTTCAACAAGCACTCAAATCATGCATCAAAATCAAAACAGGTAAAGACATGATAAACAAGGAAAAGATACTGCAAATAATGAAGAAAGAGTAATTGATAGGTCCCCCTCTATCATTAGAGGTCGAAAATCCCGTCGATGAACTCATACTAGTTCCCCTCTCTCTCTCTCACTCACTCACTCCGTCTCCCCCCTTTCTCCTTCCTTAAGTGGGTGCAGTGGATTTGTGAGAATTGAAGAAGTAGAAGGCAAGGATGTTTAATGTGACAGGAGAACAAGCTGGCAGAAAGAGCTCATAAAACAATGACCATACAGAGACACGTAATAGCCAGCCTCTCCTTTTTGGAAAGATGCTGAAATATAATTGGCTTGCATATTTCTTTACAAAAAGTTGGATTTTCTGTTTATCAAAAGAAATCCAGTTACTTAGGCAACCACTAACATATAGTTGACTTTCTCTTGAGTGCAAATCCAAAATAAATTTCATTTCTGGGAGAAAAGGTAGGCTGGAATTCTCCTTCTATTCTTATAACAGAAAAGAAAAAAGGTAAAAGCAGGTGAAAATTTTCTAATGATTGTAGATTAATAAGAAAGGACTCATGTATCCAACCCAAATATTCTCTGATGATTCTACATTCCTAATGAAAAACTTACTAGATTTGATTAAGAATGGCTTACTTGATTCCAAAACTACTAACTATATCATGTGGTTGGAATTACGTTCCTAAAGAAAAACTCATCAATGGAGAAACACGATGCTTTGGTACGCTAAAACCGATTATTGTATGAATTTCAAAGGCACATTCAAGGATGCTTCCCAACCTTCAATAAGATATATGATTCAAAAGAAATTGCCTCACTAAACCAAAGAAAATATATTTTCTATATATAAAAGTAGAAATGTCTTTTGCTATAAATAAAAGTGGGAATGTCGTAAAACAGTTTTTGGACAAAAATACCCTTACATATTAAAACTAAATTGTTTCAAAGAATAAGTTCATTTCATTATCATCTTTACCTCTTTCTTCAATACTTTAACCATCCCTTATATGGGATGAACATGAGCTTCAAACTACATTACTAGAGAGAAACTAGCACCAGCAAAACACATTGCTTTGGTACGTTAAAATAGGTTACTACAAGAATTTCAAAGGCAGGTTCAGGCATGGCCTCCACCCCCAATCAGATAAATTACATGAAAAAAATTGCCTTTCTAAAGTGTAACTCTTTGTCATACATAAAAGTAGGAATGTCGTACAACAGTTTGTTGGACATAATTACCCTTTTTCCCTTATTTCAATACTCTTGCCCTCCCTTGATGCCCATATTTTTTTTCTCTTGAAAAATAAGTATCACCGTGCCGTCTCTCTTACGTTATTGATTCTCGATATTATATGCATCACATAATTAAAGCCTACTATCAAAGCAATTTATTTAAGATCACAATTCAACCTACAAATCTCCAATAAATTATTTATTCTTAAAAACAACTCCGTGCATTTTAAAAGTTTAAAACATCTCACAATTCAAATAATTCACAACCATAAACAGAAGAATTCACCTTGTACATGTTCAAAATTCAATAGAATAGTTATACTCTACATTTCACATGTGAAGCGCACATGCACACGGGTGAGTGCACGCGCACACAGGCATGCACGCACACACACGCACATGCATGCTCGAACACTACAGAATCTAACCTACAAATTAGAGAACATGAGTGCAATAGATATGGGGAGGATTATAAACAGATATCATCTCAAATTGAGATTCCAAATATGTTCATATTTCGAACATTAAGTGGGGTGACAGACATGAATAAATTTTGAACAGAAACAAATTTGTCACATTACATAACCAAACAAAATTACTGTTAGATGCTTGTGCAGTAGATATGCAAGTAGAATTTGGTCCAGGGGATTACAGCTGAAGCGAGAGCTGTGGATAGCTCAACTGGTATGTATATCAAAGTTGTAGACAAACTAATAAAAAGTTACACAGCTTCTGAGGCTACAACAAGCTGAAATAAAGAAGTTCTGGATGAGAAAATTTTATTCAATTATACACCTTTGATTCAAAACAACATGAAACAAAAGTAATATACAACTTTGCATTATGTTCCTAAAATATACTACTTCGTGAGACTTCTTGGGGTAATGCTAATTTCAAACTTCTAGAATACGTTTGAGTCCATTTTTAACTAAAGGATTATGATAATTGATCTAAAAATTTTAAAATTCAAGATTCTAAAGAAGAAGATAAAGGATGCAATGTCGGAGGAACTTACGACTGCTTTCCCTAGACTGAGAAAATTTCATCAATTCAACAAAAAGATGAGATAATGCTATGTCACAAATATCTCCGATTTTCACTTTGCATAGGAGATCGCCACCCCTAAGTAATGCATAACCATGCATGAAATTTTTATCCTAAACCTGTTATGTCAAGTGCTACTCTTCTTCCATATTGATATTCTAGTCTAACAGTACATTGAGGCAATGCTTATCCTAACCTGTATTCATAAGTTTAAATCCAACTACAAATCACAACAAAGGACAAAATTATTCAACATAAATATCCAATATTACTCAAAATACCATGGAAGGAACCTGAAAAATTCGATATGATAACATAACATACTTGAAACCTCTGACCAGCTAGGCCTCGAGACCAAGGAAGTAAGCCATTCTACAACTTCTCTTCTTGCTCTCCATTTGGTACACGCATTAATGAATCCCTTGGACCCATAAGTCTCCACGAACTCCTCTGAAACAACATACATCATGTGCCTTATACTCCTCTCAGTCCCTATAACAGCAAGAACAAATTCCCCTGATGCCTCCTTCAAGTAATAATGGACGACACGGTTACCACGCTCTTGACACAAAGTGTGCTCCTCCCACGACACAAAACTATGAGTATTCGTCATCATCATATTATTTAGGGAGCCCCAAAATGACAGAAGAAGCCCCCTTTATCACATTACCTGAAAATTCCAAAGTTTACCAGTGATGAGCTTTTTGGAACTCAAATAACCAACTCAGTTGACTATGAAACCCTAACTGAGAGCATGGGTTCTCATAAAACTCAATCCCATTCAAGAAAAAGTAAAGTAAATAATAAATAAATAAATATTAAATTGAAAAAAATAACCGGTATAAAAGAGAAACCTACCGTTGCTAGTAATACTCAAGAGGCGGAAATTCTTGGAGCCAAACAGCCTCCAAGGAAGTGCGTATGGGGCAAATTGAACAAAACTGGCCAAAAGTGAAAGGGAGAGAGAACTAGGGTTCTAAAACCTAGACCCAATTCAAAAGAACGAACTGGGTCTATCACTCAGCTTGTCTTCAAAGGCGAGGGGAACAAGCAGGAGACTGAAATGGCATTAACGATGACCGTATGATTAGCGAGGGAACCCTTTGTCTATAAGCATGAGGATGACGAAGAAGCCCCAAAAGGCGAAAAAGAAAGATACAAAAGGTGGGGTTTTTCAGTGGTTGAAGCGGAGCAGAAAAAGAGTGAGCTTTGGTTGAAAGGGCATGGGAGTAGACAGAGAGCAGAAAAAGAGGTCGTCAAATGTCTATGGAACTTCAAAGAAGCGACTGAATGACCTAATGTTTAGAGAGGAAGAGAAAGGGGGGGCCAGGACTTGAGTCAGGGCTTGCAGAGCTTGGGGACCAAGGCAGCCCATGACATCCGGTGAGGGAGAGAAGTGGAGCAAAATGGGGAGGGTAGCCTCGGAATTGTGAGATTTGCGGGAGGCTATTCTTGTACGTTTCAATTGCGGCCTTCTTTGGACACGTGGTACTTAGTACCCAAAATAAATGAATAAATAAAAGAAAAAGGTAAGTGAATAAGGACGCGTTTGTTTTGTGGGAAAATGAGTTTGTGAATACTTTTTTATGTTTGGTAAGTTTATATTTGAGAAAAAGTTTAATGCCACATAAGAAAATGAGTGGAAAAATCAAAATAAGTGAATTAAGCTGACCCAAAAAATGAAATAAATAATAAAAGTAAGTGAATTGAGGGTGAGTATCCCACCCTCAGTCTTTTGTTTTTTTTTTTTTTTTGGGTATCAATTTTATCAGTGAAACCAAAATCACTCCTATCCTATGTGCATGGAGTTGAATCAAAAATTGCTAAAATCTCGACGGATGATGTACAAGAAGAACGTGCCCATAAACTTGGAAAAGTATTGTAAACCCATCACATACTTTTTCCACAAGGGACTTTAATTTCATCATATCACAGAATGTCACTGGTGAAGGATGATGTGATCTGTGTCTGTGTGGCAAAAGATGATAGGCTATAAAAGAGAATGGTAGCTTCCCACACTGAATTTGACCTTCCCTTATCCTGAATAAAGAGAGATAAGAAGGCCAAGCAATGATGTCCACAAACTCCCAATTGAAAATTTGAACGGATAATAGATGGGATAGCTTAGCTTAGCAGTTAGATAGAACTTAGCAGTGAGAGAGCACTCTTGTGTTGTGTTTGATAGAGGTTTGGGGAGCAAATGAAAATGTCTACATTGAGCTCCCAATTCCACCTCCCAACCAAATATCTTGCAACTTCAACTTCAAATCCTTCATTTCTCATCCCCACTACTTCACAACAAAAACACCCTGCATATCCAACAATTTTATCATCTCTACCTTCTGAATCTACAAGTATCCTTCCACCAACAGTAGCATATGCTAGAAAATCCAAGTCCTTAGTTATACAACATGAACAAGTCAGTGGGAACTCCTCGTCGTCGAGGTCAAGGAATTTGATAATGGGAGTTGTTTCTGTTGGAGTTGTGGTGTTTCTGATGGGGATGGACGGGCAGAAAGCTATGGCTTTGGGTCCTGAAGGGCAGCTGATGGAAGAGTTTTGGGACAATGTTAGGAGATATGGACTTTATGCTCTCACAGTGAGCACTGGTGCTCTGTACGCTACCTTCCAACCTATATACGAGTTGTTGAAGAACCCCATCTCTGCAATTCTGGTGTTGGTAATATTAGCCGGCGGTATCTTCATCCTTTCCCAAGTGGTTACAGCCATGGTTGGTGTCTCTGATTTTACTTATGATTATGGATATTGAACTGATAGATTTGAACGTGGATTCATTCCCTATATCTATTATGTAAGTAAAGAGACTTTTTGATGCATGTCGAATAGGAAGTTCATTTCCTATTACAGTTTCTCTAGACGCAACGCAGCGCAAATTTGGAGTAGTCCAAAGTTAATTTTTGCTTTGAAATCTTATTGTTATCCAAGTTTGGCAACTGGTAATTATTTATTTTCATTTTGAAGAGATCTATATATCTCTAGACTCGGTTATAAAGTCAAGCAAACTTATTGCATTATATAATATGATTGCATAAGAACAAGTCCTCTGTTTTTAGCAAAAGATTTATATATTAGCTAGCTTGGAGCTAAGTTGGTGGTTTTAGTTAGTTTAACAGCAAACTACAGATGAAACTGATAGAGGGTAGCGGAAACTGTTGGCATACTGGAAAGAGAGGGTTTCTCCAGGGCCTAGAGCCTGACCATCATTGACTAGGCAGTCATCAAAGTCATTGCGTCTAAACACTTTTGGATTGACCAGCCGGGCTGAGCTGAACCACCCACAGCTGACGTGAATGTTGGATATGCGGCAACCCGAAACGCAGGCATTCAGGATCTCAACCGTGTAGGCTGGAATTCCATTGGGAAGTGGGGCTGTTTGGCCTTGCAATATCACTATGTCGTCTCTTGAGCATGCTGCCCCAATACGATTCATGTCTCCTCCTCCATCATCATCTGCATCTGCATGCACATCATTAGTTAAGTTTTCTAACTTACTGCACATTATTATTACTGTCCCAAATTAATTAAACTACACTGATGTGAGGCTAGACACGTTAACCACGTCCTCTTACACCAAAAAATTGAACCCAGTCAAGCATTTGCCTAGGCCTCCTTACCAAGAGGGTTAGTAATAAAAGGCTTCCATAGCAATTCTGGATACAAGTCCATCACATTCTAACACCTGGCATTGTGCTGGAGACAGACTTGACAGATTAATGTTGGGCCAGAAATGAATCAGAATCAGATGGTCCAAAACCAACCAACCAACCAAAAAGCCCACATGATGATTATGGATTATAATGATCTTGAGAAATTTAAAGGCCCAATCATGTCAAAGCAAAATTCATGTCTAGGCTCTAGCTTTCTGATTATAATAATCAAGTCTTGCCTTGTCTAGGCAATCTAGACAATTATTCATCAAGTCAAAGTGTACTACGTAGCTAAAGAGAGAGTTACACTGACATACATGGCAAATTAGAAAAATAGTAAAGCAAATTTGATGGAAAGGAGCTCAAAGATTAATAAGAGTAGAGTAGCCATAGGCTTAAATATTAGTATTACCACCAGTTGACTGCAATAGCTTCCGATGACCGAGGTCTGCAGTGTGGTTTTCATTGGAAAAGACCAGCCTATTATTATTAATGCCAACTGTTTCCCCAACACTACTTCCCAAGTGATCAATCACTGCATTTCGAGAAACAGATTCATTATATTAGAACGGAATCGGTCATGACATGAGGAAAGTACTTTGAAGATCAAATTATATGAATGAGCTAAACACATCCCATAAACAAATGATAAAAAATGATATAATAATTATATGTATTGTCTAGACTCTAGATCCAGCACCATGGCAATGAGGGCATGCAATTTCATCTGGAAACTAAAAAGTAGCTTCCAAAACAGAGTTATGGTGGGTGTAGGGAAACGATCAAAAAATGGCCGGCCCTCACTGTTGCCAAAAAAAATGAAACTTGTATATATAATATACGTACCGAAGAACAAAGCAATAAGCATCATAATAAAACCGAAACAGATGATGATCAGGGCCACAGAATTAGCTATGAAAAGTCTCCTGCTGCAGCCATTCATCAGTACACCTCTCAATCTCATCACGGATGATCAGTTGCTTGCTTCGATATAGAATATATGATTTCAGCTAGCTAAGCTGCATGTCAACAAATATTTCATACCAAAAAAGAAAATAGCCGGTAAAAGCATGCATGCATCTTAATGGAGGGAAACTAACAAAGTATATATATATATATATATGAACCTCACTCACCCTTTGAGAGAGAAATATAGCTAGCCACTGTGCATGCGTTGTTCAAGAGCCAAAGAAGAAGGTGGTGGTGGTGGTGCATAGCTCAGCAAATCTGATGCGGAAGAAACTTGAATCTAATAAGGGAAGGGAGGGAGCAACGCTATGTAATATAATATATATCGCTCGAAGACATTAATTTACATTCATTCGAAATTGGACTTCAATTTGCAATCTATTACAGAACTGACATTGCTTTTGGGTTTTTGCATGGGAAAGTTGTTGAATCGTTGACTGCAGCTAGCGTACCTACTTATGTGGCTATGTCCCAATGAATTTTCCATATTCCAGAACTACAAGGGACGACACACGGCCGGGTTTGAAAAGTTGAAAAAAAGAAAAAGAAAAGAAGATTATTTTGGAATTAAAAAAGAAAAGAAAGAAAAGGCCTTTTATTTTATTTTGGGTCCAAATTTGGACTATATATATGTGCACGTTAAGAAAAGCTTAGGAATTCGATATTGAAGTTATCTTTTTGGCGTGATTCAATATTGAAGTCGAATGTCATGATGATAAAGGTGATATTATAATGAAAAGTCCAACAAACAAAGCTTTAGGAAGGAACCAGCAGCAGAATCAGGAATTAAAATGATGCTCTATTGATCTCCTCCTCCTCCTCCTCAGTAATATAAGTAATAAATTACTGGTCCTAAAAGCAGTTGGTGCATTTACAGTGTGTGTAAATACACAAACACAATAAAGAAGGATATCAGCCTCAGATTTCCCAAGAAGAAATTGCACCCCATGGGCATGGCCAGCAACTTCATTATGGTACAGAGTTAAGACCTGGTTAGCTCTAGCCTCTCTAGCTAGCTACCTAGAATTAATAGATTATAACTTGAGGCAGCAAACGAAAAAGAAGATCACAGGCAGGCAGTGATATACATGGATATTGAATTTGAATGTGAACCACTAGTAGTAGGGGTCAAGGTCAGCTACAACATGATTGACAATGAAGGAGAGAAATTAGGCTACTTTAATTATGTGAAAGAGCCGCCAAAACCAAAAGCAGAGAGCATGGGAGGATGCATCATGCATGCATGCAGGCTGCAGCTGCTCTGCTGCTGGGCCCGGCTGGCTGGCTGGCTTTTCATCCACCGTCCACGTCCTCAGTCGCATCCCACATTATCTTAATTAAATTGTTTTTATCACAGCAGAAGTGATTGATTCATAGTTAATTAGTATTATACTTACTGCTGGTGCTGGTGCTGGTGCTAGGCTAGCGGAACCAGAAGTAGTAATTGGACATCATTCACCTAACCAAGCTCGCACTTGCTGAGTATTAATTTACAGCATCCATTTATGGTAACTATGATATATATATACATATAACATGTTGTTGGGTCTCTATCTCTCTACGTTTTAAGTGGTATACAAGTTGAATCTGCTCCGCATCAAATTAATTCATTAATCGATGACATCTCTGTCTCTCTGTCTCTCTCCTCCCTCTCTGGGTTATTGATTATCAGCCGCTTGACTCATCGAGTTATACTTAAGCAGTCATGTCTGTTTTCTTCTGACAATGTAATTATGTGTATAGACATGGCCGTGCCCGTGGGATGATCTTCATCTCAAGTCATAGTACCGTGTCACGCAACGCCGATTTCAGGCAACAAAACTTGGCATAGATTGATTGCAAAATCGTTAGTATAAACTTTTGATTCGGGCACAAGCAACCTCATGAGAGTACGACCTAATCAAAAAAATAAAAAAAGAAAGATAAAAGAAAACAGCCATTAATGACGCCCTTATCTTATCTTAGATAGGACCTTTCTAATTTTTGTGGTGTTGAGCCAATCATGTAAGAGAATCCAATTAGCGAAATTAAAGGGGTCATGAAATCTTAGGTAGGAAGAAAGCCACTTGGCATATTATTGAAGACATATAATTAATGTGAAGCTGAGGAAGGAAAAAAACTTTCAGCACCGGGGATAGGACTGTAGTCCTATAGTCCCTATACCCCTCCAATAAGCAGTCCGACACGTGTTCAATTTTGTCAGAAAATAGACAAGTGACGGGCTGCTGCAGTCGATGGGGATAAGACTACAGTCCTATCCCCGGTGTAGGAAAGTTTTTCTCGGGATGATGTGTTAATACGCAACTCAATCATTGTTGATATTTTCATTATATAAGAAAAGTGACTAATAACCACTCCTCAAACAAGTTGAGTATCCTATTAATTCCTCTATATCTATATATGTTGATGTTGTTGGCACCCAGAATAGCCATCCGTATGTACATGAATGAATATTAATACATCATGGTGATGACTATGATCAGTATTTGGTTTGCAGCGCTCGACTAAATTTCAAACCCTTCTATTATTAAATTGAAATATCGTATCGTATCGTATGGACCACTCCAACGAATGTGATATTGGGCAGTTTTTATATATTGAAGGCCTATAAATACGGGCTTAAGCCACTACAAACTTGCTGCAGATCAAATATCAATTGCTTGATTGATACTATATATCCTTAATAATTTCATCTTCCTTTGAATCTCTCTCTTTCTCTCTCGTTTTAGCTTGAGATTGAGAGAGATCAGAAGGAAGAAAAAAAAACAGAGAGATGGCTGCAGCTTTGAGTTGGCTTCTTCATTCAGCTTGCCATGTTTTATTGTACCCAAAGGTCGACTCAGACTCTAATAGGGTGATGGGCAACCCTAACCCTAGTAATAATATTGAAGGAGATCATCATCCTTCAGGCTCAGGCTCAGGCTCAGACTCAGGAGGAGGTCATGTGATGGAGAAGGTGGTTTCTAATTACTCCAATAAGAGTGCAGAAATAATGCATTCTTCAGGTTCAGGCTCAGGAGGATTTCAGATGCCCCTTCATTACCCTCGCTACACAAAGGCGGACTATGAGAAGATGGAGGAGTGGAAGGTGGACCTGCTCCTCAAGCAATACGGGCTTGCTTTCCAAGGGACCCTTGATCAAAAGAGGGCATATGCAATCGGAGCATTCTTGTGGCCTGATCAGTACTGATATATATCACTCAACAATATTTATTTTCCTTCATTAATAATTAGTTCGTTATCTTCATATTGGACACGTACGTACCTACCGAGTCACACATTCGATCGATGGATGGATATATGTGTGAATATGGCGTACCTATTATGTAAGAAAAATAGGAAAAGAGGTTTCTGATTATGTGTTTTGGTCTATAATCTAGTAGTATTCTATCTTGTAACTAGTTTCACATTCTAGTACTCCCTTATTATTATTGTTATTTGATAATTAATTAATATATTATATATGTATATGCCTTGCCTTCCTCACTTATTTTTGCTGTGACCAACCAATTAACAGATATACAAGGGAAATGAATACATCATGTCTGTACTCTGTACATGCATTTGAGTGCGAGAGATTGGCGCTAGCTAGCTAGCTAGCTCCTCAAATTATGCAATAATAATTAATTAATTGATTAATAATGTGAGTTTCTTCATTAACATCGGCTTGCCATAATGCCATTGCCAAGCGTACGTCGATGTATTTCCATTTCCTAATTAGAGGGAGGATGTTTTGCTGAACCCGTAATTTGGGGGCATGATTATTCTTGCAAATTAAGGTGCTTTGTCAAGAAGATCCTGGTCAAACTTCTCTGTCTATTATCTATATAGCTATCTCCTTCTTAATAGCTAGCTGTCCAATGAATTTGTGTCACTTGATCATCCGTTCCGTGAATCCGTGTCCGTGATGAGATTATATTCGTAACCGTACCTAACCAAGCTTACATTATATTTAAACAATATGACTACAAAGAAAATGTTGCTGCCGTATACTATATACTATTTACATATATTCCTGAGCGGAGATAAGAGTTTTTGTTTTCTGAGTTTTGATTGAGATAGAATTTTTCTCCCCTTGTTTCCTTTCATGAATGTCCATTACGACACCTGTTTGTGGGGCCGCCTTATAATAATAATAATAATTTTTTAAAAAGTAAATTGCAAGGCCGCTTCATAATTTCCGCTTAATGTTTCCTACCTCGAGCTCTACGCCTCCGTGATAATAAATATCTTAATTAACATATTTGTTAAAAAAGAGAGAGAGCAAAAAAAAAAGGAAAAAAACAAAAAGAGAAGAGATAAGCAAAAGACAAAATTATCTGTAGAAACATTATAAAAAATCAAATGGTGTAGCATGTAATTACAAAGTTGTATATAGCACGGTGAATAAAGTGTTAGAGAGAAATGAAAGTTAAAGGGGTTCAAAACCCCTTGTGTGTGTGCTGAAGTCTCTATTTCCTTACATTTAATAGCGGGTCGGCAGATATTACATGAGTTAACACGACCCGTTTAAACAAGTATTTTAACAACTTGGCTAGTTGACCCGAAATCTACTATTTTAATAAACAAATCATAATGAGTCATATAGAAAATTGCCAAGGTGTAGGTGGACCCTTAAACTAAGCAATCTCTGTGTCCAGTCGTAGACTTTGACTGCCGTGTGGACCCAAGCCAACCCAAGGGAATAACATTTTGTTAGTGCACTGCAGTCTTACTTACCACCATGTCCTAGACTCCTAGACTAAACGTAGAGTATTATTAGATTTAGTGGTGACAATTTTTATCTTTTATTTTGGTGGCAGCTAGAAACTTCAAGAGAACATCTTCATTAATCTTTCAAGTTTGATGTCTTTCGTTTTTTTATTTATACTGATTTGGGCGGCCCTCTCCTGCACTGCGCCCACGCATGTAATAATTGTCTGAAACGCTCCATTCCCTGCCCACTCCTTAATAAGAAACACACGAATACCAATTTAATAAACATATTCATTCATTCCCTCCCTTCCCTTGTAAGTTGTAACCTACCTTCTTCTGTTCTCTTCACTTCCACAACAAAAGAGAATTAATATATAATTATAAGCAGCTGTTATGATTATGGATCGAAGTAACGATGAGGATCAGAAACTCGTTGCTGTGCCTAAAAAATATTCGAACAAGTACTTGTTCTACTTGGGCCAGTTGTTGATGAAAAGGACTTTGAAGCTTCTACTCTCAGTGTCTTTGTTGTCTTTGTTTCTTCTTTGCTATTCTTCTTCATCAGGTTTTTGTTTATTTCCGTATTCCTTCACTGAGTTCAATGTTTATTTCTCCACGTTGCTTTTCTCAATCTTCACCCGCGCGCTAGAGAGGAAGTACATGTTTCTCGTTTGTAATGGAATCCTTGCTCTTCTTGCAAAAACTACTACTTCCAAATCCAATGATAATTCTTGCACTTGCAGTTTCAGTTGCAGTACCACCTCTATTAATAATCATGAATCCCACGACGAGTCTCTAGATCAGGACGCCATCGCTTATGCTGCTGGTGAAGATGAAGGGGAATCGCCAACTATACAAGAAGAAGAAGAAGAAGAAGACGACGACGGAGATGGACAACAGGAAGAACTTAAAAATGGGACTCTATTGCAGGCAGAAGAAATACCTCAAGCTTTTAGAGCAGAAGAAAAAGGAGGAGGAAGTGAATCTTTGATAAGGCAACGAGAAGAAGAGATGGACACACCAGAGCTGGAAACAAATCATGTTACTGACTACTTAGCCACTACCAGTACAGATGAACTCAACAGAAAAATCGAAGAATTTATAAGAAAAATGAAGGAGGAAATCAGGATTGAAGCTCAACGGCAACCCATTGCCGTTTAACCATTCAGCGAGGAGATGTGCCACTGCACATACATCTAAAACATATACAGTTCAGTTTGTTTAACTCATCATCACCATCATCATCATCATCATCATCATAATAGTCATCGTCATCGTCATCATCAAATCAGATTTTAATAATTTTCTTGTAGCTCTATAGCTGGCTAGCTAGTACTGTAACGTCACTTGGACCTTGTAAACATCCAATCATTTAGGAATGATTTATTTCTGAGTCCTATTAATTTACAGTGATACGATATATCCATCTAGTCTTCAAAACTCTGTCCTACACAACAAAGCCAACGTTGCATTGCTTTGAAGAACTGAAATTGCAGCAAATGGAATGATGTGAAAAAAATATTATCTGTCTGAGGGTTGAGGAAATTGCATTAAGATAGGTAACTTAGGCTGCCCATCAGAATTCAGAATCAGATCAATGCCTCCATAACTTGACCATCTATCTACGCCCAAAAAAAATATCATTAACAGTAAGTAAATGCATAGGAAAATTAGATATTGTTTGACAACAGAACAGGCAAAAACAGTGAGTGAAAACCGACTTTTAATGACAAATTGGTTGGGACTTTTGTCATCTGCTACTTTGTACAGTGCGCAAACCGACTCTTTATTTCACTTTCATTATAATTTTTAAGATTTATAACGATCAGGAATATCACCGACACCTCGAACGGGGTCTCTAAATCTCTTGAGAAAGGGGGGCCCCTTCCCTTTCCGGAATTATGAAAGGAGAGATCTAGAACTAGAACTAGAGAACTAGAAGCATTCCAGAGTGATCATGAGAAACGCAAACTGGTTCTGTCCGTCTGTCTGCAAATGAGGACAAGAAGTGAGTGCCAAATAATTGCCAACAGTTCCAGTACAAATTATTAAAATACTTCTTCAATCAACCAAGGCCTTCATTCAAATACCAAATAGATTAGGATAGGATGTAGGGTCCAATTTTCCAGGACAGACAGTAATACTAATAATAGTTGGGTTTGGTCCAGCACCTCTTGGCTCTCTTAGAATGATGGAGAGTTCAGTTAAACTTGAATTGGAATTTGGATTTGGATGGAGGACATGAGATGACCCCATGATCCAAATCACCACTTTCTATAAGCAACTTTACTTGGTGGCTATCTATTGCAAAACCTTAATCTTGAAAAACTTGCAAAATACAAAAACATATTACTACTACTCACAAATAATAAAAAGTGCAGCTAGTATGGTAATTTTTTTTTGGTAATCAGCTAGTATGGTAATTCGCAACACTTCTTCCCCATTTTTGTTCTCCTCTTTTTTTCTTTTTAAACTAAACAGATTGTGTTGGCATACTTGAATCCAATTTTTATCTCAGCTAAGGGAAAAAAGAATCTAAAAACTGGTAAATGCTAAAGAAAGCTACTCCACAGTTTCCAGAAAGAAAGGGCAAGACCACACAAAGGAAGTAACTCTACTTTGCTTCATTTCAAATTTTATCAATGACATATACAGATAGAGTACATCACCTTAGGTAAGTTCCTTTCTCCACTTCCTTTTTGTGTGTTGTGATGTTATACATCAGGAAGTTTAAACAGCAATTTGGCCGAACAGCTATGGATCTTCCAAACATCACACTTTTCTGCTTCATATAAGAGAAATAATGCAAAGCCATATTGTCCTTCCATTGCCTAAACCTTCCAATCGTATTTTCTTTAACTCTGTCTATTCTCTAAATTCCAGAAAGCTTGTTGCAGTTGCATTTGATACCAATAAAGTACACATGAACAACTGCTTCAAATTAGCCCGTAGGGGAAAATGTCAGATCCATAGCAACTCCTTCACATTCTGGCATATTTCTAACCTCGTTAAGAATCCTTGTGAGTTGTGTTGTCAGTTCCCTGCGAACATAATCAGCACGCTCCTTTGTAATTGATGATTCTGTAAACAGGGTTTCAGTAAGGCAGTGATAATCTTGAAACCATTCATCATCACTAGTTCGAGTAACGTGGTCATCATAAAAATCAAGAGAGCTTTCTTTCCGCCATCTATTTAAATAGTACTTGTCAGGAAGCTGAAAGTAGTTCTTTACTACAAATACACGCAGAGAATGTCTACATAACAATCCAGAAGATTCAAACTCTTTACAGGAACAATGAATCTGTTCCTCTTCTGGTATCCATATCACAAGACGCTCCCCATCAATCTCCTTAAAGTGGCGCACAATATATGACCCGTTGGACATTTCAGATACTGCATATTGCATGGCGAGCACAAGTTCATGCTGCAAAGCATTGAAGGCAAAAGGCGTCAGAATACTCCTCACATGCTCTTCAATGGGAATGCATGTTTTAATATGCATATACTGCATCTCTTGACGTGCCTGATTTTGAAAATTGGCAGAAATACCAACCTGCAAGTGTTCAAGCATTAAGAAACCATATCAATTGAAGAACTAAAGGCATATATCAAACATGAAAAGTTTTTACTAAATACCTGCTCAAAAAAGCTACGCAAACATGTTTGTGCACTAAAAACTCCTTTCAAAAATGCATCTACAGACTTTGAATATGTAGTCGTTGCCATACAAGCAAGAAAGTAACCCTTCATATATGACAGAGCCCAGGATGCCCGGAATGAATAAAGTAAAGCAATATGTTTATCTGCAGTAAGCCCAAACATTGAAATCATTTGATTCCATTGAAGCTCGAAATCCTCTGTACTCTCCACCCGATATAACACATCAAACTCAGATTTAAATTCTGCACAGCGAGATCCAAGTGAAACAGAGAACCAGCTGGATAGCTTGGGAAGAATATTCCATATAGAAATGACATGTTTAGTGCCTGGTAATTCACTTCTTATTGCATCTCTCAGCCCAGGATCAAGATCAGTTAGAATTGTTTGCGGGCATCTCCCTCTCATGAAACGAACAAAAGTCTGTATGCAAAAAGTACAAATCAATGTCAGGGAGCATATAAGAAGACATGGCTAATCTAAAATCAGTATAGTGGATATTGGATAGAAAACCTGTAAAGCCCACGAGAAGGAACGAGGTGTTTCATCTTGCAAAAGAACACAACCAAAGAAAATGGTCCTTCCATGGTTGTCAATGCCAAGCCATGCTCCAAAAAGCACACCGTACGTGATTGATTGATACGAAGTGTCAAAATAAACTGCATCACCAAACATAGTGTATGCATGGACTGAATCACCATATGACCATGCAATGTGTTCAACTTTATCATTCTCATCAACTGTAAAATCATAAACAAAGTCTTCATCTGCTTCTTTTGTTCCCTTGCATGCCTCTAGAAGTTCCAATGTATCGTTTTCCCGTTTTTCAGTGAGCAAAGCATCATTTTCTTGAACAACCTTCTTACGATTTTGGACAAAATTTCTAACGTCCCTCTCTAAAAAGGGTAATTGTCCACCCTGAATCCCCTTTTCCAACTCCAACACCTTCACTATGCGATGTATAGGAAACCCAGCTTTGGAAAGTAATAGTATCCGCTCTTGATCCGCCTCATGAATTTTACGATATGCAGGAAGAAGGCGTACTTGGTCATCTTCCAAAAGCTCATGGTTATGGACATTACTGAATTGCACAACAAACCATTGAGAAACCCCATCAACTACCTCCTTGGACAAATACATTTTTGCATCACATCCACACCGAACTGACTTCCTATCCCTGTGGTGTTCTCCTGTCGGCTTCTTCTTCACTGGTGCAAAGCCAGAACGATAACAAACAAAGTCACGCTTATAAATACCCAATTGAGGGCTAAGTCGGGACCGCTCTTTCCGAATTGAGAAGCCATTTTTTCTAGCAAAGTTGCCATAATACTCAAATGCATCATCGTCACTCTTAAATACCATTCCAACATAAGGGGAAACCATAGCTTCTGAGGCTGCACTATCATTCTTTACCAATTGGGATGCTATGGACGATGTCTCTTCAGAGTCTCCCTCATATGTCACATAACACTTCCAATCCCCACATGGGCATTGTTGCCGCCGAATCCATATGTTTTTCGATGGTGGAGAAGTCATTTATTACACTTCAATTTAACTGTAAAACTCAACCTTAAGCTACTCCAGTCTTGAGTCACCAAGAAACGTCGCCCGCAGTCTAAACCCTTAAACAAAAACTAAAATTGATAGAAGAAAAAAAAACAGGGTTTTTGATGGGTTTCACAAAGGGGCAAGGGGTTTAACAGATTGGAGAAAGCAAATCGAACCCCAGAAACATAAAAAAAGCTTAGAACCGGGCTGAAAAATCACGTACCAGTGAAAGAATAGGAGAAAGTGTGCTTAAACCCTTGTTCCTTCTTCAACTTCCTCCACAGCTGAGCTGAGTGTCCTCCTTTCTCTATTTTTTTTTTGCTTTTCCCTCTCTCTGAAAATTTCCCAAATAATTGTAACCGAAAAAAGAAAAAAGGGTTTCAATAATGGAAGCTGAAGCAGATTAGATGGGTCAGGCCTGTTAAAGGACTTGTTTTACTCTGGGCTGGACTTGGGCATAGTCTTAGTTGGAGTCCAAGTTTGGGCTTTAGTTCTGCAGAGTCATTGTTAACCCTACCAAAAAAACACACACACATATCTTTTCTTTTGTTGTGGTGATTTTGGAGTTTCACCCAAAATAGGATTGGAAGGGACATAAGATAAGGGAAGTGGCGCAATTAAGGGGAAATATTACTTGTTTCTTAAATGCGATTTTCACTGGATCTTGACCCTGGTTGGGAGATTCTCTAATAAGTATTTTATGTTAAGGATTTGTTATGTACTTATAATTTTAGTCATGAGATTGCATTCATTAAATGTGTTGGTAGTCTCTTAGATGCAATCCATCTGCCAAAATTAGAAGTATGTAACGAATCCTTAACTTAAATACTTATTGGAGAGTGTCTGTAAGTCTAATAGGTACAATTTGTTAGCTTGGTTTAATTTGTGTCTTGACCTTGAGGAATTTGTTCTTGGAACTCTTTGTAAAACGAAAGCTCATGGAATGGACGTTGAAAGAGTGGACAAGTGAGAGACACACATGGGATGAGAATGGGATGCGTCCGAGTGGATTTCAAATCCCCCCACTAAGTAGCTATTTTCTGTTTGTGGTGAAAAACTACCCAGTTGGAAGCAGCAGAGTGATTCTTGGTTGCTTGTTATTCATCATCACTCTCTAGAATCAGTATGAAATATATTGGTATGATCATGTATGTAGAGAGAGGAGCATATATATAGACCACCATATTCATTTATCTGCCTCTTTCTTTATTTTCTCATTTTCTGTATAGGGGAAACAACCTTTCATTTGAAGCACTACTGCTGGTGGATTGAGGGAAACAGTTTCATCAGGCAAGATATTATAGGCATATATTATATAGTGTTTCTTCTTCTCTTTAATTTGTTTACTTTATCATCATATCATATCGCGTGTTCATTTATATTTGCAGTCTTCAATACAAAAAAATGGTATCAAAGAAGAGATCCATGTCATTGAGTGTGGATTAAATTCAAAGCTTTATACTAGGAAGGAAGTCATTTGAATTGATTGTACAAGTTATAGTTCCATATTTACAATGAGAATTTGAAATGGATTTTTTGTTTTATTTTTGTTCTCATTGTTAGATTCTTAATCGTAATGACACAGCCAAAGAATGAGTTTGGCAAAAATTATGTCCCTTTACTCTGCTGATTTTGAATATTTACTGCATGGATCAAGATTCAAAATAAATACTAAGATATTGCATTTCATGGGATGCATTGTCATTTTGATTTTCAGGTGGGGATCAGTTTCAAGGATATCAATATTTGCCAAGGTGCTGATAACAAATTCACAAAAGAATGGCACTCAAAGGCCTATCAGTTTCAATTGCCGAGACTTGAAATTTTTCGGTGAGATGTGCTCTAATGACGCAAGCAAATTCATTCTAACTGCAATGAGTGTTGAAAACCAATTGTCCCACATTCGGACAGAGGGAAGAAGAAATAATGGTTTAAATAGAAATACCCCACTCTAACTAATACCGAGGCCTTTTGTGATAAAACCCCACACCTGAGGATTGCAGGTGGTTAAGTGGGGAAGCCCTCAGGTTGTCGTGTCGGAGTGGGCCCCCCTGCCCGTTGACCTGGAAAGTTTGACATGGTATCAGAGCAGGTTGCGGGCCCGTACTTGCCACGTGATGGGTGGGTCCCCGTTTGGCCCCGCGCGATGGGTGAGTCCCCATTTGGCTCCATGTAGGCCAAAGGTGCCACGTGATGGGTGGGCCACCGTTTGGCCCCGCGCGATAGGTGAGTCCCTACATGGCTCCACGTGGTTGCCGATGTGTGGATCTCCACGTGTGACCCACAAATTGGGGTCTCACGTGCGGGGGAGTGTTGAAAAACAATTGTCCCACATCGGACAGAGGGAAGAAGAAATAATGGTTTAAATAGAAATACCCCACTCTAACTAATACCGAGGCCTTTTGTGATAAAACCCACACCTGAGGATTGTGCAGGTGGTTAAGTGGGACAGATCGGGTGTTGTTGGAGTGGGCCCTCGGCCCGTTGATCTGGAAAATTTGACAATGAGCACTGTTGAATTTTGACCATCAAAAGTTTTGGCTGGAGAAGCTTTGACTGCTAAACTTTTAAGCTAGTGAGAACCAATTTTAACTTATGTTGTGGTTTGCAGTACTTATATAATTTCAATTTTTCTGTGCAGGTCCTTGCTCAAGCAGATCAACCTTTATGTAATGCCCTGATGGCTAGTGATCATGATGATGTTAAACGAGGCTTAATTTCTGAAAAGAAAGAACCTGCTCAACTCAATAACGAAACGAACGAGGTCCAGAGAAGAAATTGCCAATATCGTAGCACTCCATGTACATCATTTAAGAACCGCCTAGAACAAAATGAAGCGGGATCTCAATGTCCTGCAGATTGTGAGCCAATCTATGTGAAACCACAATTTAGTTTAAAGCAAGTAATCTTGTTGTTGGTGGCATACATTGGTGGAGGCACCTTCTGCTTTTTCCTGATGAGGCATCAGATAAGAGGTAAAAAAACGAATGCGATTCTGGATTCCATGTACTTGTGTGTAGTCACAATGAGCACCGTTGGATACGGGGACCTTGTACCCAATAGCATGTTGGCAAAGCTAGTTGCATGCTTTTATGTGTTCACAGGCATGGCTCTTGTTGGCTTAATTCTTGGCAAGGCAGCAGATTACATTGTAGAGAAGCAGGAAATCCTTTTGGTTAGAGCCATACACTTCCGGGAAAAAATTGGGCCACCAGAGCTTCTTAAGGAGGTTGAGACTGAGAAAGTCAAGTTCAAATGTGTTACGGTTGGAATCCTTCTTTTGCTGCTTGTTATAGTAGGAACTGTCTTCTTATGTCTAGTTGAGAATCTGGAAGTTATGGATGCTTTCTATTGCGTTTGTTCCACCATTACTACTCTAGGCTATGGCGATGAGAGCTTCTCAACTGGAGGAGGTCGAATTTTCGCTGTTTTTTGGATACTGAGCAGTACCATTTGCTTAGCACAATTCTTTCTCTACCTTGCTGAACTATACACTGAAAGAAGGCAAAGATCACTTGTGAAGTGGGTTCTTACTCGGAGATTGATACTCTCGGATCTTGAGGATGCAGATCTTGATCATGATAAAGTCGTCGGGTATGAATATAATGCTCTGTTATTTGTAAATGAGATGTATCAATTCTCACGTGGCTTATCTTGTTGGATTTTCTGTATCAGTGCTGCAGAGTTTGTCGTATATAAGCTAAAGGAGATGGGGAAGATTTGCCAGGAAGATATTTCACTGGTGATGGAAACCTTCAAGAAACTTGACATTGATCATTCAGGAACTTTGACAGCATCTGATCTAGCACCATCTCATTCTCAACCAACTTTTGAGTACACAGCTTAACGTTTGCACCATTACCTCGGAAATTGTTACAGTAATTTGTTAACGTATTCATTGAGTTGCATTTGAACAACATATATGCAACTTGTAAATTCTTAGTTGGTCTTCTTTTTTTTCCTTTTTCCTCACTTTAATCAAGTCAAGAATGCAACTTCTGGTGACATTTTCTAAGCATGATCATGGAAAGCTACAAGCATGAAATGAAAGACAGGGTTCCTTAAACAGGGACAATAATTATTTCTTCTTCTTTCTGCATGATCATTTAGAACTACTGATGGCCTTAGTCTTGAAACACTGGTTTCGTATCGTCCTTAGCTAAGCGACTAAAATTTTATAAGCAACTCCTACAAGGGCGGAACCAGGAATTTATTAATGGGTGGGCTAGTTAAATTTATTAGCTTAAAAATCTAATAATCATTTTCTTTTGTACTTACAATTTCTATTGTGCTTCTAGAGATAAAAGTATACATTAAATCATATAAACCACACTAGTTCCTCGAGTGCAAGGCTAAATGCTAATTTTCCAAAAGTTTTAGCATAAAACAAATACAAATTAAATGTAACCAAAAAACACATATCATCAAAATGAAAATACATTCAACAACATAATTGAAAGTGTAAATATTTTTATGTATATTTTTTATTGATGCCCCGCGACTAAATTCATAAAGAATTGGAATTTTTTAAGACTTTAATAGGTTAATACAGACTTGGCTATATTTAAAATAAGTCAAATATATTGGTTTTTTTTTTATCCCCAAAAACCTCCCTAGGCTACAACCCACTGTAGCCATTAGCCTAGTTCCGCCCATGAACTCCTACTCTTTTCGGCTCAGATTCCATTCCGACTTAATTGAGGTCTACAATTTCCTTCCTTTGATTCACACACTACCATCAGTCAATTTTTAATTACTATTATTGTCATTAAAAAAAATATTTCAATAAACCTTTATGAAAACAATTTAATATCACCATGGGCAATATGAACGATCTACACTCACATAAGGAAACACAGAATGAATGCCAACGTTGCCAATGCCCGCTTGCCATATAATTAATTTCGTAGAAGAAGCTGAGCTTGGACTCAGTTTAACAGAAACATATAATAAACTAAAATAAAGATTATATAAACAAGTAAAGATAAACCATGTATCATTTCGAGTTTGTTTGCTCATACCACAGCACTTACTACTACAGACATACAAATTCAATAGTTGAAGCCACTTTTCCCTTCAGCTGTTGCATAGCATGATCTCTTGCTTCCACTTCCTCTTTGACTTGTTTGACTCCCCTATCCTTTTCACTAGGATATAATTCACTAGGATACTCCCAACGCCGAACAGGATCAATAACTAATTTCTCTAGTGCAATGGCATTTTTTATAAGGTACATGACATGTTCAGCAACACATATTTCAGCACGATACCCTACTATTTCTGCTACCTTGAGGTTAGGATGGGGACATTTGCCAACTCTCTGTTTTTTCCCTTCTCCGTTTAAGGATGAGAAACCCAACTGCAAAGGACCATTAAGTATATTAATCAGCATATTGTTATCAACCTGCTCTGTTTACACTTTCCTTACTTCAATATTGGTAATGGAATCAATAGAAGATGAACAAAATAATGGAAACTTCAAATTTAAATAACAAGTTTTATCATGTAATCTACCAAGAATGAATATATATTACCTTCAGCACAAGTCTCCGCAAGCAAGGAGATGCCTTCATGAAAGAATTTAAATGACAAAGAGCCCCGCGATTATTTGCTGTAACTATTAGTTCCAAATGCTTGAGATTTGCTAATACAGGAAATACATGATTTTCATTGTACATCTGAAAGCCAAACAAGGAGTAAGGAACTACATAATCCAAAAAGAAGAAAAGACACCAACACATCATAATCACATTTACTAACCGCTCCTTCGATATCCAGCATGAGAACCGCTAGCTGAGAAACACAACTTGAGAGTTGGGAGAAGGGAAGCTCTATGGATTTAAAGTAATAATGACCCTCTCTATAGAAGGAAGCAACAAGATCCTCAGAAATGGATACCTCAACCAGCAAAGGTACGTTACTGAGAAGCAAGTTTATCGCACCTCCTTGGTAAATAAATGAAACAAGGTTTGTTGCATCAAGAATTTCAATACTTTCTAGGACCGCACACCATTGTATATCTAAATATTTCAATGCAATCGACGGACCAACAACTCATAACTTTACCAAATTCATAGCAGAATTCACTGTTAATCTTTCAAGAACCTGACAGTTAGACAAAAAGTACTCGAGAACTTCACCAGTCACATCAACATACTGGAAATGAAGTACTTTGAGGAACTTAAATCCAACATTGTATCCACACAAGTGTAGACTTGGAATGTCAGAATGCTCGTGCTTAAGCTTCGGGGTAGAATCGTTTTTGATACCTAATAGTTTGTGGGGAAATTGATAGAGTTCTGTATAAGGAGTAACAAAATCAAAACGAAACACCAGCTCAAGTATTTGAACTCTCTTACTCATTGCATAATGAATCCATTTATCAATGGAACTTGTAAAACGAGAATTTATAGAACAGCAAACCCTAAATCGTTCAATGGCTGGGCCTCTATGTTGTTCCACCACAGTGTTTACCCAATCGACGTATCTACGTGTTTCCAGGTCTTTCAGTTCTGGTTTCATTTGAAAGAAGCGCCATAAATTTTCATGGACTTCAAATTTAGCATCAAAATTGAGAGTTGTAGTAGACGTCCACAAATACTGCCATCGCTTAGAAAGGACACTGGTAGCTGCTGCTTCCTTTAGTGGCAAAAGAGACACTATACTAAAAAGAATTTCATCTGGCAACTCACTAATTCTGTCCACCAAGATGCACTCACCCTTATTTTTCCCTTTCTTTCCCAAGCTTTTCTTTTTTCTTTTTGGCACGCACCTCCTTCGTCTATAATGGTTCCTAGCAGATGATGCTTCCTTTAGCAGCAAGAATGACTACAATTTCATGATTCCACTAAGTTATTAAATTTATTTAACAAAAAGCATTATCAAATATTATAACGACAACAGTAAGGAAACCAAACAAAAACGCACTTTACAACACGGACAGCAAAAGGGATGCAAATTTGTACAAAGTTAGATATGTGGAACATGTATATAAAAATAAAAAATAAAAAAGATGCAATTTTAAACGTTTGGTATCGTGAAATTTAAATTTAAAAAGAAAGGTGCAATTTTGATGCTAGTTTAATAGCTGGGGAAAAAGAAAGATGCAAAATTTTCATACCAATTAGATATTTAGGATAGAAAAAGAAAAACGTAAACTTTGGAGTTTTATATGCAAAAATAGGTCTTCACCTTGCTTTGCGAAAATTGAGAGGCTGGACCCTTTTTCTTCATAAAATCTGGCAGGGCAGTGCTTCTTCCCTCTTAAATGATCTGACTACATGTAATTAAACCCTATTAGAATTCCAGGGAATAAATTTGCCTTCAAAATACAAAAATCCAATCACAGTTCAATGACTCAGAAAAAACACAAAATCAAAGTAAAGAAGAAACGCTTACGTCAGCTCAGGCGGCAGTTCCGTTTATCGAAGTTGGATCTCACTGTGCGATTGTTGCAAGCTCCACCTCACTGGTCTGGTCGCACTGATGGATTTTGCTTAGGGTTTCAATTTCTAAGGACATCAGCGCTTTAGAGTTAGAGAGGAGAGAGATTATTGGAGGATAGAAAATCTAGTGCGCCTCTTAAAGGAGTATATACTTTTCTTTCCTATAATAGAGAGGACATAGAGAGTCAAGTTTAATTTGAAGAGGGAAACTGTTCAGATTGTCAAGGCCATTAAAAAAGAGAAAAAAGTGGTTAAAATTGCTTTTTTCCCCACGGTGCTTTTATTTTAAATAATAATAAAAGGCAACTTCTTTTTGCGGTTGCATAAAAAAATAAAAGTTAATTTTGAATGTACCAAAAAATCGAAGTTAATTTTGAAGAAGTGGATAAGCAAGGCGGCATACAATTCCAGGAAAAAATTGGGCCACCTGAGCTTCTTAAGGAGGTCGAGACTGAGAAAGTCAAGTTCAAATGTGTTACGGTTGGAATGCTTCTTTTGCTGCTTGTTATAGTAGGGACTGTCTTCTTATGTCTAGTTGAGAATCTGGAAGTTATGGATGCTTTCTATTGCGTTTGTTCCACCATTACTACTCTAGGCTATGGAGATGAGAGCTTCTCAACTGGAGGAGGTCGAATTTGCGCTGTTTTTTGGATACTGAGCAGTACCATTTGCTTAGCATAATTCTTTCTCTACCTTGCTGAACTATACACTAAAAGAACGCAAAGATCACTTGTGAAGTGGGTTCTAACTCGGAGATTAACACCCTCGGATCTTGAGGAAGCAGATCTTGATCATGATAAAGTCGTCAGATATGAATATAAAGCGGCAAGGGGTTTAACAGATTGGAGAAAGCAAATCGAACCCCAGAAACATAAAAAGAGCTTAGAACCGGGCTGAAAAATCACGTACCAGTGAAAGAATAGGAGAAAGTGTGCTTAAACCCTTGTTCCTTCTTCAACTTCCTCCACAGCTGAGCCGAGAGTCCTCCTTTTTTTTTTTTTTTTTTTTGGCGTTTCCCTCTCTCTGAAAATTTCCCAAATAGTTGTAACCGAAAAAAGAAAAAACAAAGAAAAAAGGGTTTCAATAATGGAAGAAGAAGCAAAAGCAGATTAGATGGGTCAGGCCTGTTAAAGGACTTGTTTTACTCTGGGCTGGGCTTGGGCATAGTCTTAGTTGGAGTCCAAGTTTTGGGATTTAGTTCTGCAGAGCCCTTGTTAACCCTACAAAAAAAACACACACACCCCTCTTTTCTTTTGTTGTGATGATTTTGGAGTTTCACCCAAAATAGGATTGGAAGGGACATAAAATAAGGGAAGGGGCGCAAATAAGGGGAAATATTACTTGTTTCTTCAATGTGATTTTCACTGGATCTTGACCCCAGTTGGTAGATTCTCTAATAAGTATTTTATGTTAAGGATTTGTTATGTACTTATAATCTTAGTCATTAGATTGCTTTCATTAAATGTGTTGGTAGTCTCTTAGATGCAATCCAGCTGTTGAGATTAGAAGTATGTAACTAATCCTTAACTTAAATACTTATCGGAGAATGTCTGTAAGTCTAATAGGTACAATTTGTTAGCTTGGTTTAATTTGTGTGTCTTGACCTTGAGGAATTTGTTCTTGGAACTCTTTGTAAAACGAAAGCTCATGGAATGGACGTTGAAAGAGTGGACAAGTGACCCGCTCTAATACCATGCTAAATTTTAGAGAGACGAGTTAGCGGTCTACTACTAACAACACTGATATTTACCCCAACTTAACCATCTATAAAGCCCAGGAGGTTTGGGGTTTTATCACAAAAGGCCTCGGTGATATTAGTAGTGGAACCATTCATTATATCTTGTATTTTATTTAGTCAAGTTTCCGATATGGGATTTATATTCTTCAACAGAAACAACATTTCATTTGAAGCACTACTGCTATTGGATTTAGGGAAACAGTTTCATCAGGCAAGATATTATAGGCATATGTTATATAGTGTTTCTTCTTCTCTTTAATTTGTTTACTTTATCATCATATCATATCGCGTGTTCATTTATATTTGCAGTCTTCAATACAAAAAAATGGTATCAAAGAATAGATCCATGTCATTGAGTGTGGATTAAATTCAAAGCACGTGTTTATTTATACTAGGAAGGAAGTCATTTGAATTGATTGTACAAGTTATAGTTCCATATTTACGATGAGAATTTGAAATGGATTTTTTGTTTGATTTTTGTCCTCATTGTTAGATTCTTAATCGTAATGACACAGCCAAAGAATGAGTTTGGCAAAAATTATGTCTCATTTGTTGGCGCTAAAACTAGATGGGTAGTAATTAGACCAACTTTAAGATGAGATGGATGTTGAAGGTGAGGACCCTCAGTATGTGAGAGCATTCGGTAAGTAAATAGGCATGCATACAAAAGACAAATGTACGTGGTTCACCTGAATAATGGGCTACGTCCACGGAAAAGTGTGTTCTCATTACGATAATGTGAGTATACATTGCACATAGGTTTAGACTCAAGGAGAAGAGGAAGAATACCGAAGGCTGGAGGTCTAGGCTGCAGGCCGAGGCTGAAGGCTGAGGATCTAGCATGATCCGTGGGTTTTTAAATGGGCTCATGGGTAAGCCCATGAGGCCCTAGTGAGCCATATGGAGCCCTAGTAGCCTGCCCAGCTCTCCTCTTCTTGAAGGAGAGGGGTCTTCTTTTATAAGTGAGGAAGAGTCCTCTCTTCTTGTGTTTTGTCGATATGGGAGTCCATTCCCTTTGCTTGGATTGGCTTGGGAATGCTTGGTCAGATATTGTACAAACACCATTAATATGCTGATTTTGAATATTTACCGCATGCAAAATTTTCATACCAATTAGATATTTAGTATAGAAAAAGAAAAACGTAAACTTTGAAGTTTTATTTGCAAAAATTGAGAGGCTGGACCTTTTTTCTTCATAAAATCTGGAAGGGCAAGTGCTTCTTCCCTCTTAAATGATCTGACTATATGTAATTAAACCCTAATAGAAATTCTGAGAATAAATTAGCCTTCAAAATACAAAAATCCAATCATAGTTCAATGTAGGGATGGGCATAAAAACCGATAAACCGATTAAACCGATTCGAACCAAACCAAACCAAATCAAACCGAAAAAGAGTGTTTTTTGACCAAACTGAAAAAGTCAACATCGGACCTAACCGAACCAAAGGTCAACGGTTCGGCCTTCGGGTCTCATTTTGCAATCTGACATAGTTTAGTTCATGCATGATACTTCAATTTTTTTGAACGAATTATGGTTAGTTACATATTAAAGATTAAGACATGCAGTTCAAATTTTGGTTTTAATTTTAGGAATTTTTTTTTTTTTAGCAATGGGTATTTAAGGGTATTTGGTTTGAATTTATGAAAGGAATGAAGCTTGTTTGTAACATAACCTTTTTTTTGATTTCATTCACAGTATATTTGAATCCGATTATTTTCTTATTTTTATGTGTTCTAACTCAAATTGGTTTGATTTAGTTTATTATATTTTGTAGAAATGGGGAGTAAAACATCCACAACAAATTTGAATAAGACTCTCCCTTCTTAGTGTGATTAAGATATGTTGGAAGGTAATTTTCTTGCATCTTATTTTAATTATGATTTGTTGGTGGTGAAACTTTGTGTTAATTCTTTTAAGTGTTGTGTAGGTTGCTTTGTTAAGGCTTTTGGAAGAATGGATGCAGCAGATTTTTTGCAAGGACATTATCTTTATGTGTATTTTTGTGATGGATTGTAATCTTTAATTTCATAAGTTTAATTTGGTTTGTGTAAGAGATTATATTTCCTTTCCTTGGTTGGTTGGTTAAATGTGTGAATGTGAGATTCATTTCGTTTAGAAACTTAGATTGGAATGATGGATTTTTATAGGTTGAATTTACATAATTTGAGGTTTTGAAAGATAAGTAAAAAGTGTTTTGGACTTGTTCATAAGAATTTAATAGGTTTTGGCAATTTGACAACAAAAAAAGTGTTCTGGCTGAATGAAAGTAAATCTGATTTGGGCTTTGTTTTGCTAAAAAAATATGATATAGGCTTTTTTTTTTTTGCTGAAAGTAAATAAGATTTGGGCTTTTGAAAATGTTAAAATTGGGCTCAAGCTCAAACCGATTAGAACACAGAATTGAACCCGAGAATCGAGGCCCATTTCTAGTTCGGCCCAATTTTGGGTTTCACCCAACACCCGAACCCGACTTGAGAATCAAGCTCTCCCTCGGTTTGGCCCGTGAGTCGACCAAAATTTAACCCGACTCGAATCGTGTCCAGGCCGCGGGGGTCGGCCAAAATTTGACCCGACTCGAGAATCGAGCTCTCCATCGATTAAGAAGAAATGCTTACGTCAGCTGAGAGTGGCGGTACCATTTATCGAAGTTAGATCTCACTATGCGATTGTTGCAAGCGCCACCTCACTGGTCTAGTCGGACTGATTGATTTTCTTTAGGGTTTCAATTTCTAAGGACATAAGCGCTTTAGAGTTGGAAAGTACAGAGATTATTAGGGGATTGAAAATCTAGTGCGCCTCTTAAAAGAGTATACTTTTCTGTTGGCGCTAAAACTAGATGGGTAGTAATTAGACCAACTTTAAGATGAGGTGGATATTGAAGGTGATGACCCTCAGGATGTGAGAGCATTCAGGAAGTAAATAGGCATGCATACAAAAGACAAATGTACGTGGTTCACCTGAATAATGGGCTACGTCCATAGAGAAGTATGTTCTCATTACGATAATGTGAGTATACATTGCACATATGTTTAGACTCAAGGAGAAGAGGAAGAATATCGAAGGCCGAAGGCTGAAGGCTGAAGGCTGAAGGCTGAGGATCTAGCATGATCCGTGGGCTTTTAAATGGGCTCATGGGTAAGCCCATGAGGCCTCAGTGAGCCATATGAAACCCTAGTAGCCTGCCCAACTCTCCTCTTCTTGAAGGAAATGAGTCTTTTTTTATAAGTGAGGAAGTGTCTCCTCTTCTTGTGTTTTATCAATGTGGGACTCCTTTCCCTTTGCTTGAATTGGCTTGGGAATATTTGGTGTTGCATTCCTAAAAGGACACAAATTAATGTGCAAACAACCAATTAAAAATACCCGCAAGTGCACGAATCTAATGAAGTATAGATCATGTAAGTACGGATTCGATCCCACGAAGAACTTGTCGGTTTCCTATAAGTTCTAATTCGTGTACAAAGAGAACACTTATTTAATACACCACAATGCACAAATGCAAATTTGAAACTAAAAATGAGTAAAGAAATGTAAAAGAAGCAAACAAAACAAAAAAGGAAAAGTGCTGTGAACAGGTAACCAGCGACCGGTCGTTTCTTCAGAAATCGAAATTTCAGAATTGTGTGATGAGCGACCGGTCGTGAGACACTAGCGACCGGTCGTTTGTTCACAGAATCGTTTTTTCTGCTTTTTCAGTTTCGAACCTCTGTCCAGTTTTTGACCTATAACTTTTCAACCGTACGTCCAAAATTCATGTTCTTTATACGGTTGGATTCAGCACAGAAAATACAATAACACTAAGCGGACCAAAAGTCCAAAACAATTATGGAAACAAATAAAATTCAGTAACAAAGACACATAACGTGTCGAACACACAACTCACACACACTTTTTTGTTGGGGGGGGGGGGGTTTGATTTGTTTCAAGTGACCTATTTCTATTGCAGGAAAGTGAATGGACTTCGAATTTAAATGAGAATGGCAGAGATGAATTATCAAGATGTGAAATTAAAATGTAACAAACACTAGGGTTTCGGAATCCACCCTAAACAATTCTACCCAAGTTCATGAATACTCAAGTGATGAACTCTAAACGTGTTGATGAAGATGTTCGCAATCAAATTCGCAATCAAGACCAGGACGAGTGACTCAAGACGCATTGATTCTCTCTAATATACGTAAAGTGCAGTACGAGTGCTACAATACTTGTGCATTCCCTATAATCGAATCTAGGTGTGCTTAGTACTTTGATTCAATTACAAGAAAAACTCATTAAGTTCAAAGAGAATATGAACATCACAAGAATCCTAATAGCATGGTGTTTACATTAGGTATTCAAGAAACCAATTCACATGGATGATTCTTATTTCATCCATTTATTGCTTAGGATAACATGAAGATACACATAATCCCAACAATCTCAAGAAGCATGCTTTCAAAGATGGTCAACCACAGGAAAAACACACATCAAGGATAGATTAATTTGGTGAATTGAAATTCATCAACAATATCCAGAAATTCATACACTCAAGCATCAAAACAATAAGGTAATCATGTTTAGGGCTTCAACCTAAGCCCTAGCTATGGAGTTTAGTTGCTCATACTTATTCCAAATACAAACTCAAAATAAAATTAGAAAGAGTTTACAGATTTTGAGAAAATGATGAAAGCTTCAAGGTCATCAATGTTGGAAGTCTTCTTCTCCACTTTGCTTGGCTGCACCTTGGCTTTTTCCTAGCTCCAAGCTCTCCAAAATCTGCTCCCAATGTGTAGAATTATAGAATGAATTTTTCTCCCACGTTCAAAAGCTCATCCAAATCAGATTGCAATTCCCTTTGCTTCCCTCTCTCCTCATTTCCAGCTTTTACTTTTAGTATTCTATTGCCAAAGTCTTCACCCATTGTCTTCTTGTCCCCTTGCAAATGATGAAGCCTTGTCTTCACAAAGATGTCAATTGCTTCAGAAAATATCTCATTTACAAATGTAATTTCTTGTTACCAAGAGTTATGGTAACAAGAAGAATTAAGATGACACAAAAGAGGTAAAAGCTGGCCAAATTCGGATTTCCAGAGCTGTGGTAACATGCTGGATTGGTTGGATAGACAATACTTGTCCAATGGAGCTCAAATTTGGATATATTGTAGTTAACATCCATTGGAACAAGTCTCATGAAGATCATGACCTCATCCGAGCACCAGAGCATGTTGATCCCATGCCAAGAAGTTGACCTACGACAATGAACAAAAACAGAATTTATAACAAATAATGCACTTTTAGCTCATTTTCATCCCAACCAAGGTAAAATCTAAGAAAACACAAAAAGGAAGTAAAAAGCTATAAAATGTCAAGAACTAACTCAAAATAGTGAGTGAATAACATGAAAAAACATGTGTAAAAATGAACCGAACACTTGGCCAGATATTGTACAAACGCCATTAATCGGCTGATTTTGAATATTTATCGCGTGCAAAATTTTCATACCAATTAGATATTTAGGATAGAAAAAGAAAAACGTAAACTTTGGAGTTTTATTTGCAAAAATCAGTCTTCACCTTGCTTTGCGAAAATTGAGAGGCTGACCCTTTTTCTTCATAAAATCTGGAGGGCAGTGCTTCTTCCCTCTTAAATGATCTGACTATATGTAATTAAACCCTAATAGAATTTCTGAGAATAAATTAGCTTTCAAAATACAAAAATCCAATCATAGTTCAATGACTCAGCAAAAACACAAAATCAAAGTTAAGAAGAAATGCTTACGTCAGCTTTAGCGGCAGGACCGTTTATCGAAGTTAGATCTCACTATTCGATTGTTGCAAGCACCACCTCACTGGTCTGGTCGGATTGATTGATTTTCCTTAGGGTTTCAATTTCTAAGGACATAAGTGCTTTAGAGTTGGAGAGGACAAAGGTTATTGGGGGATTGAAAATCTAGTGCGCCTCTTAAAGGAGTATACTTTTCTGTTGGCGCTAAAACTAGATGGGTAGTAATTAGACCAACTTTAAGATGAGGTGGATGTTGAAGGTGAGGACCCTCAGTATGTGAGAGTATTCGCTAAGTAAATAGGCATGCATACGGAAGACAAATGTACATGGTTTACCCGAATAATGGACTACGTCCACGGAGAAGTATGTTCTCATTACGATAATGTGAGTATACATTGCACATAGGTTTAGACTCAAGAAGAAGAGGAAGAATACCGAAGGCCGAAGGCTGAAGGCTGGAGGTCCAAGGCTGAAGGCCAATCGCTGGAGGCCGAGGCTGAAGGCTGAGGATCTAGCATGATCCGTGGGTTTACCCATGAGGCCCCAGTGAGCCATATGAAGCCCTAGTAGCCTGCCCAACTCTCCTCTTCTTGTAGGAAAGAGGGCTTCTTTTATAAGTGAGGAAGCGTCCCACTTCTTGTGTTTTGTCGATGTGGGACTCCCTTCCCTTTGCTTGGATTGGCTTGGGAATGCCTGGCCAGATATTGTACAAACACCATTAATCTAATGATTTTGAATATTTACCGCGTGCAAAATTTTCATACCAATTAGATATTTAGGATAGAAAAAAAGAAAAACGTAAACTTTAGAGTTTTATTTGCGAAAATCAGTCTTCACCTTGGTTTGCGAAAATTGAGAGGTTGGACCCTTTTTCTTCATAAAATCTGGCAGGGCAGTGCTTCTTCCCTCTTAAATGATCTGACTATATGTAATTAAACCCTAATAGAAATTCTGAGAATAACTTAGCCTTCAAAATACAAAAATGATGCTTTCTATTGCGTTTGTTCCACCATTACTACTCTAGGCTATGGCGATGTGAGCTTCTCAACTGGAGGAGGTCGAATTTTCGCTGTTTTTTGGATACTGAGCAGTACAATTTGCTTTGCACAACTCTTTCTCTACCTTGCCGAACTATACACTGAAAGAAGGCAAAGATCACTTGTGAAGTGGGTTCTTACTCGGAGATTGACACTCTCGGATCTTGAGGATGCAGATCTTGATCATGATAAAGTCGTCGGGTATGAATATAATGCTCTGTTATTTGTAAATGAGATGTATCAATTCTCACGTGGCTTAACTTGTTGGATTTTCTGTATCAGTGCTGCAGAGTTTATCGTATATAAGCTAAAGGAGATGGGGAAGATCTGCCAGGAAGATATTTCACTGGTGATGGAAACCTTCAAGAAACTTGACATTGATCATTCAGGAACTTTGACAGCATCTGATCTAGCACCATCTCATTCTCAACCAACTTTTGCGTACACAACTTAACGTTTGCACTATTACCTCGGATACTGTTACAGTGATTTGTTAACGTATTCATTGAGTTGCAGTTGAACAATACATATGCAACTTGTAAATTCTCAGTTGGTCTTCTTTTTATTGCTTTTTCCTACTATGCAATTCAATTACTTTAATCAAGTCAAGAATGCAACTTCTGGTGACATTTTCTAAGCATGATCATGGAAAGCTACAAGCATGAAATGAAAGACAGGGTTCCCTAAACAGGGACAATAATTATTTCTTCTTCTTTCTGCATGATCATGCCTCCTGCGCTCGTTAACTTAATCTGTGCTTCCTTTCTTCTTAAAATTAGGAAGCCATGACACAAGGAATTGAAAATTTCCCTGTTAGAGAGAGAGAGAGAGAGAGAGAGAGAGAGAGAGAGAGCTTGAGAGCTTGCAAGAGTTTAAAGTTTCAGCAAACCGGTAGCAACCGTGATTGCTAATGAGTGGAAGGATGAAAATGACAAATTTATGCCCGTTAAACAGCAGCTGGAAGATAGTAGACTAATGCAGGTATTTCTTGTCCGGGAAATAAAAAGAAAATTCCAAATAACCCATTTGCAGGAAACCACAATATGTGTCAAACCATGACATAATTCCATAGTCATTTAATGAAGCTGCAATTTTGTGGAGAAATCCTTTCAAAGACAGAGCAAGAGATCCAATATACAGAACAACAAAGTCGTTTGGTGCTCAGAATCAAATAGGTCTTATCCTAAACTTGTACCAGCTGCAATCAGCATTAACACTGTTTACTTACAGAAAGTGTCTGGTCTTGCAAAGAGATGGCTTTTGATCTATTCCAGCGAATGCTTCCTTTCAAAAGCATCACCAACCCTCCTTAAGCATCCGTTCCCTCTCTAGGATGTACATTCCTTCTTTATACAATTTCCTTCCTATGATTCACACACTACCATCAGTCAATTTTTAATTACTATTATTTTCATTAAAAAATATGTCAATAAACCTTTATGAAAACAATTTGTTTTCACCATGGGCAATATGACTTTAACGATCTACACTCACATAAGGAAACACAGGATGAATGCCAACGTCGCCAATGCCCGCTTGTCATATAATTAATTTCGTACAAGAAGCTGAGCTTGGACTAAGTTTAACAGAAACATATAATATAATAAAATAAACAAGTAAATATAAACATCATTTCGAGTTTGTTTGCTCATACCACAGCACTTACTACTACAGACATACAAATTCAATAGTTGAAGCCACTTTTCCCTTCAGCTGTTGCATAGCATGATCTCTTGCTTCCACTTCCTCTTTGACTTGTTTGACTCCCCTATCCTTTTCACTAGGATATAATTCACTAGGATACTCCCAACGCCGAACAGGATCAATAACTAATTTCTCTAGTGCAATGGCATTTTTTATAAGGTACATGACATGTTCAGCAACACATATTTCAGCACGATACCCTACTATTTCTGCTACCTTGAGGTTAGGATGAAGACATTTGCCAACTCTCTGTTTTTTCCCTTCTCCGTTTAAGGATGAGAAACCCAACTGCAAAGGACCATTAAGTATATTAATCAGCATATTGTTATCAACCTGCTCTGTTTACACTTTCCTTACTTCAATATTGGTAATGGAATCAATAGAAGATGAACAAAATAATGGAAACTTCAAATTTAAATAACAAGTTTTATCATGTAATCTACCAAGAATGAATATATATTACCTTCAGCACAAGTCTCCGCAAGCAAGGAGATGCCTTCATGAAAGAATTTAAATGACAAAGAGCCCCGCGATTATTTGCTGTAACTATTAGTTCCAAATGCTTGAGATTTGCTAATACAGGAAATACATGATTTTCATTGTACATCTGAAAGCCAAACAAGGAGTAAGGAACTACATAATCCAAAAAGAAGAAAAGATACCAACACATCATAATCACATTTACTAACCGCTCCTTCGATATCCAGCATGAGAACCGCTAGCTGAGAAACACAACTTGAGAGTTGGGAGAAGGGAAGCTCTATGGATTTAAAGTAATAATGACCCTCTTTATAGAAGGAAGCAACAAGATGCTCAGAAATGGATACCTCAACCAGCAAAGGTACGTTACTGAGAAGCAAGTTTATCGCACCTCCTTGGTAAATAAATGAAACAAGGTTTGTTGCATCAAGAATTTCAATACTTTCTAGGACCGCACACCATTGTATATCTAAATATTTCAATGCAATCGACGGACCAACAACTCTTAACTTTACCAAATTCATAGCAGTATTCACTGTTAATCTTTCAAGAACCTGACAGTTAGACAAAAAGTACTCGAGAACTTCACCAGTCACATCAACATACTGGAAATGAAGAACTTTGAGGAACTTAAATCCAACATTGTATCCACACGAGTGTAGACTTGGAATGTCAGAATGCTCGTGCTTAAGCTTCGAGGTAGAATCGTTTTTTATACCTAATAGTTTGTGGGGAAATTGATAGAGTTCTGTATAAGGAGTAACAAAATCAAAACGAAACACCAGCTCAAGTATTTGAACTCTCTTACTCATTGCATAATGAATCCATTTATCAATGGAACTTGTAAAACGAGAATTTATAGAACAGCAAACCCTAAATCGTTCAATGGCTGGGCCTCTATGTTGTTCCACCACAGTGTTTACCCAATCGACGTATCTACGTGTTTCCAGGTCTTTCAGTTCTGGTTTCATTTGAAAGAAGCGCCATAAATTTTCATGGACTTCAAATTTAGCATCAAAATTGAGAGTTGTAGTAGACGTCCACACATACTGCCATCGCTTAGAAAGGACACTGGTAGCTGCTGCTTCCTTTAGTGGCAAAAGAGACACTATACTAAAAAGAATTTCATCTGGCAACTCACTAATTCTGTCCACCAAGATGCACTCACCCTTATTTTTCCCTTTCTTTCCCAAGCTTTTCTTTTTTCTTTTTGGCACGCACCTCCTTCGTCTATAATGGTTCCTATCAGATGATGCTTCCTTTAGCAGCAAGAATGACTACAATTTCATGATTCCACTAAGTTATTAAATTTATTTAACAAAAAGCATTATCAAATATTATAACGACAAAACAGTAACGAAACCAAACAAAAACGCACTTTACAACACGGACAGCAAAAGGGATGCAAATTTGTACAAAGTTAGATATGTGGAACATGTATATAAAAATAAAAAATAAAAAAGATGCAATTTTAAACGTTTGGTATCGTGAAATTTAAATTTAAAAAGAAAGGTGCAATTTTGATGCTAGTTTAATAGCTGGGGAAAAAGAAAGATGCAAAATTTTCATACCAATTAGATATTTAGGATAGAAAAAGAAAAACGTAAACTTTGGAGTTTTATCTGCAAAAATAGGTCTTCACCTTGCTCTGCGAAAATTGAGAGGCTGGACCCTTTTTCTTCATAAAATCTGGCAGGGCAGTGCTTCTTCCCTCTTAAATGATCTGACTACATGTAATTAAACCCTATTAGAATTCCAGGGAATAAATTTGCCTTCAAAATACAAAAATCCAATCACAGTTCAATGACTCAGCAAAAACACAAAATCAAAGTAAAGAAGAAACGCTTACGTCAGCTCGGGCGGCAGTTCCGTTTATCGAAGTTGGATCTCACTGTGCGATTGTTGCAAGCTCCACCTCACTGGTCTGGTCGCACTGATGGATTTTGCTTAGGGTTTCAATTTCTAAGGACATCAGCGCTTCAGAGTTAGAGAGGAGAGAGATTATTGGAGGATAGAAAATCTAGTGCGCCTCTTAAAGGCTCTTAAAGGAGTATACTTTTCTTTCCTATAATAGAGAGGACATAGAGAGTCAAATTTAATTTGAAGAGGGAAACTGTTCAGATTGTCAAGGCCATTAAAAAAGAGAAAAAAGTGGTTAAAATTGCTTTTTTTCCCACGGTGCTTTTATTTTAAATAATAATAAAAGGTAACTTCTTTTTGCGGTTGCATAAAAAAATATAAGTTAATTTTGAATGTACCAAAAAATCGAAGTTAATTTTGAAGAGGATAAGCAAGGCGGCATACAATTCCAGGAAAAAATTGGGCCACCTGAGCTTCTTAAGGAGGTCGAGACTGAGAAAGTCAAGTTCAAATGTGTTACGGTTGGAATGCTTCTTTTGCTGCTTGTTATAGTAGGGACTGTCTTCTTATGTCTAGTTGAGAATCTGGAAGTTATGGATGCTTTCTATTGCGTTTGTTCCACCATTACTACTCTAGGCTATGGAGATGAGAGCTTCTCAACTGGAGGAGGTCGAATTTGCGCTGTTTTTTGGATACTGAGCAGTACCATTTGCTTAGCATAATTCTTTCTCTACCTTGCTGAACTATACACTAAAAGAACGCAAAGATCACTTGTGAAGTGGGTTCTAACTCGGAGATTAACACCCTCGGATCTTGAGGAAGCAGATCTTGATCATGATAAAGTCGTCAGATATGAATATAAAGCGGCAAGGGGTTTAACAGATTGGAGAAAGCAAATCGAACCCCAGAAACATAAAAAGAGCTTAGAACCGGGCTGAAAAATCACGTACCAGTGAAAGAATATGAGAAAGTGTGCTTAAACCCTTGTTCCTTCTTCAACTTCCTCCACAGCTGAGCTGAGAGTCCTCCTTTTTTTTTTTTTTTTTTTGGCGTTTCCCTCTCTCTGAAAATTTCCCAAATAATTGTAACCGAAAAAAGAAAAAACAAAGAAAAAAGGGTTTCAATAATGGAAGAAGAAGCAAAAGCAGATTAGATGGGTCAGGCCTGTTAAAGGACTTGTTTTACTCTGGGCTGGGCTTGGGCATAGTCTTAGTTGGAGTCCAAGTTTTGGGATTTAGTTCTGCAGAGCCCTTGTTAACCCTACAAAAAAAACACACACACCCCTCTTTTCTTTTGTTGTGATGATTTTGGAGTTTCACCCAAAATAGGATTGGAAGGGACATAAAATAAGGGAAGGGGCGCAAATAAGGGGAAATATTACTTGTTTCTTCAATGTGATTTTCACTGGATCTTGACCTCAGTTGGGAGATTCTCTAATAAGTATTTTATGTTAAGGATTTGTTATGTACTTATAATCTTAGTCATTAGATTTCTTTCATTAAATGTGTTGATAGTCTCTTAGATGCAATACAGCTGTTGAGATTAGAAGTATGTAACTAATCCTTAACTTAAATACTTATTGGAGAATGTCTGCAAGTCTAATAGCTACAATTTGTTAGCTTGGTTTAATTTGTGTGTCTTGACCTTGAGGAATTTGTTCTTGGAACTCTTTGTAAAACGAAAGCTCATGGAATGGATGTTGAAAGAGTGGACAAGTGACCCACTCTGATACCATGCTAAATTTCAGAGAGACGGGTTAGCGGTCTACCTGACTAACAACACCGATATTTACCCAAACTTCAACAAAGTAGAGAGATATAAATAAAAGTATAACCGAACTGCCTTGCAAGTTGCAAGTATTATTTCCTGAATTTACATTTTAGTTGCCTGTGAAATTTAATTTCACATTCTATATACGTGTAATTTATGCACTGGTATGAATGAATACAGAAGAGATGGATTCACATTGCTCTGTGGGTACTAGCACAGGTCTGTCTGAATCTGCTTATCACAAGTTTAAACTTGGAAACTAATTAATTTGTGTAGTCTGGCCGGCCAGCAACATAATCAATGATGCCTTGACCTTTTGTTTCACCGTGTGATTCTGTTGACAGCTGAGAAACACCGCCAAAGGCGATTATTGCCACCAAGAACATAGTTGTGGAGGCAAAGAGAGGCCAAAAGTAACCCAAAATGTTTAGAAGCCGAGGGGCTGCATACAAAAAAGTAAGGAAAATATTAGTGAACCAAGATTGCCATGCCAAAATGATATCTGTACTGCAGAAGCTTTGGTGAAATACCATCCATGGCCCTGGCTTGCTTTGCTTTCTCACTTAGAATCACAACTCTCACCTCTCTACATACACACGCAGAGATTATGGTTATATCTGTTTTCCTTTTGTTCTTGTTCGAGAATATGAACCAATATGGTTATATCTCTCAAAGTTTGCTTGTCAGTTACTTGCTTCCTCAGAATATTCTAGCTCATCATTCACATTGTCTTCTTTTATTCTAGAATTTGCCCTTCCTCACTAAATCGATCAATATTATCTCCATTTCTTTGATTGGAAACTGGGACATGAAAATAATATATGGTGGAAGGGGCACATTAGTCATTCGCACAACCATTATTTTGACATGGATAGATGATGCCTTGTCCATTTCTTTCATTGGTAGGTTACTTAGTCCCTTTTCACATGGTATGGTATGATGATTAGTACTAAGGAAAGGAATGGCATCTTTGTTTTTCTCCTTTGTGGTTATTTTGAGAAAAACAAACAAATTTGCCACATTTTATTGTTTGTTTGTGCTCTACTGCGACTGCCAATGGTGTGCACCTAGGTAGACAAATTTGTCACATTTTATTGTTTGTTAATTCAAATTGCAGGGCATTTAGACAAGCTTTCCTTCAATCAGATCACTGAAAAAATTCTCTCGTGATGTAGTAGGTTGTTTAGCAACCAAATGAATTATCTCAATTGTGGAGTTACATCAAGAAGCTTATGGTCCGCCGCATTTGACAATTGTCCAGCAAATTGATTCTGTTCGATTCGAGGTTTTTTCTTTTTTGGTTCTGAAAGTGATTGTTGTATTAAGCAGCCCAGAATGGGAAGAGAATACAACACAGCTGGCAGAGCCAGCAAGAACAAACAAAAGCAAAATGCAATAAGGGCTAGACAAATCTAAATCTCCACCGGAGCTTAGTAAGCTGTCCACACCCCACCGAAATAAAGGTAAAGAAAAAACTAGTCCAAAGCAGAGACCCCATCTTGGGGGCAGGGTAAGCCATCAGAATTCAGGACCCCAACAAGAGACAATGGTGATTGAATGACCCAACTTTGCAATTCCATAGCTCTCAAACCAATCACTGACACGTGAGCAGCACGATTTTGCAGATCTTGGCACCCACTTCCACCTGACCTCTTCAAAATGTTGAGATAGACTTCAAATTTCATCGAGAGTTGGTAGGATAGTCCAAGAGTAGTTTCCATGCAAACTATCCACGATAACTTTGCAGTTAGATTCAAAAAGCACCTTAGAAAAACCTCTGGCGTTTGCAAAAGATACTGCACAGAGCGCAGCAGCAACTTCTGCAACAAGAGCAGAGTTACAAGTGAGTGGAGAAGCTACTCCACCCCGCCAGGTACCACAATCATCACGAGCAATAACCCCAATACCGCCATGTATAGTACCAGGAGTTCAGGCCCCATCGAAATTAACTTTGATTGCATGAGCTTGAGGAGGGAGCCAACGATTGCCGCTAACAGGAGGGGAAGAGGAGGAAGTCCTCGAACCAGAAGACCTTGAATAACAGTTGGTGGCCTCCCAAAATTCTCTGTATGAGTCGTTGGCACGCTTAATGACAAGCCCTGAGTCGGGATTGATACCTTTAAAAACCTAGTTACCTCTAGTCTTCCAAATTTCCCAGCAAAAGAAGCTAAGAAGAGAAAAATGATGCAAGTCTTCATTGTGCATTAGCTGAGGAGCCTGCTGGAGTAGATCTCATTTTTGACAGAGGAAAATAGTATACTGTATATAATGAAATGGTAGATCAATATTCCCTCTCTGTTGTATGCCTGTGATGTATTGCACTCTCTTTGCTCTTACAAAATCCTATGTGAATAGTATTGAAAAGAATGTTGCTGGAACTGGGTTCTTGATAATTGTGAATGTTTTGTTAACAGTAATAGCAGTAAGTACAAGTGATTTATAACTACAAACCATCTTGAGCTTGAATTTCTGCAGGTTTTATCATCATTCTTATTAGTACCCGTATTTGCCTTTATTTCTCTGTTCTCCTTTATTAGTATCATCCTTAGATGTAGGACCTCCTTCGGAAGTCGATCACAGAGGAACCCTGAGACCATATCGTCACTGTCACAGCTGGTCTAGTACTTATCGTGGTGGGTGAGTCCTTGTTGCCACCGTCTTGGGCTTTAAGTTCTAAGGCAACTGTTTTATCATCGTTCTTATTAGTATCAGCTTATGCCTTCATTTCTGCGTTCTCCTTTTCACCATTATCAAGACGTAGAAGTTGTTGATAAAACATGTTGTTTTTAGGTTGAATGGTCTCTAAATTTTGATCCTATTTTGGTCCCTTAATTTTTAAAATCGTTCATATGGTCTTTCAACTTCACTTTTGTTAGGATAAATGGTCATGACATTAATTTTGTTATCTTTTATGTTAAATGCTTGGGCAAAATGGTATTTTTGTATTATTTTTAATTTCCACCATATGAATATTCCTTTCAGCCAAACAACAAATATAAAAACTAAAAAACCATCTTCCTATCCTCGCCATCATAGGCAAGGTGGGAATGGTTTGAGTTGGGGTGTGGGTTGTGGGTTGTGGGAGCATCATCAGTTGTTAACGGGGTGGTGGGTTAATTGGTTCAGTGTTGGTGGAGATTTTCCATGGCTTTGTTGGTTTTGGTGCAATATTCAGATTGTGGAAATTAAAAATAATACAATAATACCATTTTTGCCCACACATTTAACAAAAAAAGTACAAAACTGACGGCATGATCATTTGTCCTAACGAAACTAAAGTTGAAGGACCATGGGAATGATTTTGGAAATTGAAGGACCAAAATATAAATTGGGTCAGAATTCAAACACCATTAAACCTAAAACCCTTGTTTTTATAATATCGTCCATTTGTTTTTGGTTTAAATATTAAAATATAAATAAATAAATAAAACTTTCATTGTGTAAACATACAATAACACAAAAAACATACAGCCCCTAATCATGAGATGTGCTGTGGTGGTAGCTCACCTCATTCCTTAACTATGTGGTTGGGGGTTCGACCCCTGCCCATGGGAATGAAGCGCATTTCATGGCCAACCGTTTACCTCCTTAGGGAGAGCTCCCGCGGCGAAAGGGATTAGTCGCTCCCTCGGGCAGTGTATACCCTTGGGTCTTAGCTATAAAAAAAAAATATACTTTTATAGCCTAGGACTCTATTCACCATTTTTAGAACCCCTGATGGCTTACTCTTGAAACATTGGTTTTGTATTGTCCTTAATATGAGAAATATATTCGATAGAAAATTTAAAAAGAATAATAAATTAAGAAATGCTACATCATCTCATGGGTCCTTAAATATGGTTCTATTTTGTTGACATGAATCCGTTCTCTGGCACTTCTTTTATGCATCTTACTTTCAATTACATGTGCATTTTGAATAACTTGATGGAACCAATTGAGGTTAGATTCTGACACTTTTCAGCTCAAGTTCTGTTCCGACTCAATTGAGGTCTACAATTTTTTATGCTTCACACTACCATCAGTCCATTTTTAATTACTATTATTTTCATTAAAAAAAATGTCAATAAACCTTTATGAAAACAATTTATTTTCACCATGGGATATATGACTAACGATCTACACTCACATAAAGAAACACAGGATGAATGCCAATGGTGCCAATGCCCGCTAGCTTGCCATATAATTAATTTCATAGAAGAAGGACGAAGGGAGAGATGGAGAGAGAGGGAGCAAGCGAGCTTTAAGCTTCTCCCATGGAAGCTTGAAGCTTGAGCGCATAGCAAATTCGAACAAAAAAAATCAAGAAAAACGCATTTGTTTTGTTTTTAATAATAGGGGTCTTTTTAAGTTTGTTTTGGGATTGGGTTTTTGTTTTGTTTTTAATAATAGGGGTCTTTTTAAGTTTGTTTTGGGATTGGGTTTTTAAAAATAGGCCTACCAAACGAATTTTTAGGCCTTTGAATTTAAAATATGTTTTTGAATTTATAAAGTTGGACTCAAACCAGATACCAAACAAGCTTGAGCTTTGGCTCAGTTTAACAGAAACATATAATAAAATAAAATAAAGATGATATAAACAAGTAAAGATAATCCATGTCTCAGTTCGAGTTTGTTTGCTCGTACCACAGACATCCGTAAGTCCGAGCCTGGTATTTGTTAAATTCCAACACAACACAATGTCTAGTATTTATATTTCAGTTTAGTGTCCTTTTTAGGGTCTGTTTGTACTTGTATCTTGTGTTTGATTTCCTCTTCACTCTAGCTAGTGATTATTTCGTAAAAGGTTTGAATTAAGGACATATAGACTTAGAGATATCTTGTGTTTGATTTCTTCATCACTCTAGTATTTCATTCGTAAAATGTTAAAAGACATATAGAAAGGCCCTTGCTCTAGCAGATGAACCTTTATGTAATGCCCTGATGGCTAGTAATCATAATGATGTTGAACAAGCCTTACTTACTGAAAAGAACTCAATAACAAAACAAACATTCTGGAGGATGTTTCAAGCCTAACAAATGGACAACACATATTGGGTGATATGGAAGCAGTGTGTGGCCGTTGGGCCAACACGTGAAGCCTTGCCTCGATAACACGTAGAAACAGATTCTTTTCATATCTGAATAAACACTATTACATGGATTTTATACAAGCTGCAATGGTCTAGGAGTTATAGCCGAACTGTAACAGATAACAAGGAAATTATGGGTATTAACAATTGTAACGGAAATCTACTTAATTTGCTGTAACTGTCATGAATATGAAGAGTCTCTAACAATGTCCATCATTTAAGAATTGCCTAGAACAAGATGAAGCGGAATCTCTCAGTGTCCTGCAGATTGGGAGCCAATCTATGTGAAACCACAATTTAGTTTAAAAGCTAGTAATTTTGTTGTTGGTGGAGCAGTGGCGGACCCATAGAAGCGCAAGGAGGTGCAACACATCCTCTTGTCGAAAAAAGCTTTGGAGGTGCTGGAGTTGCCCCTCTGCTCTGGTGCCCACCAAATGCGCGAGCAAATGCCTGAACAATATTCTTATTTCGCTGGCTGTGTTGCTGCGCGTTTTTAATCATGCAAGATACCCATCCCAAATCCTAATATGAATTTCAACGGAGATGAGTCCTTGCTTTTGCTTTAAAATTTGAATTTTTAGGTCTGGTTCCTTTCCTCTTTTCTTTTTTTTTTTTTTTTTTTTTCCAAAAATGACAAGTTTATTATTATTATTTTATTCAGTCCTTGGGCAATATCAAAACCATTATTGTTGTTTTTTTTTATAAAAAAACTCTAAGTCTTTTATAAAAACTAATTGATCAATTAAGTCTTGTGCCAAGAAAGAAAATATTGTATCTATCAAGCTTTCAAAGTACGTTCGAATGTATTTCATAGTTAATCTAGAAGGAAAAAAATGATGAAACATGCTGCGGTTTTTTTTTCTTCTTCATCAACCGTCGCACTAGTTTCGTTTTCGGCATATGAATGAAATTGGTATTGTTTAAATTATAAGGTTATTTGGTTGTCAAATTTTTTAAAACTTTTAGCCTTTCAAAATTGCACCTCTGCCAAAAAATTCGTGGGTTCGCTAGTGGGTGGAGGCACCTTCTGTTTTTTCCTGGTGGAGGCACATTCTGTTTTTTCTTGATGGGTTTCACAAAGCGGCAAGGGGTTTAACAGATTGGAGAAAGAAAATCGAACCCAGAAACATAAAAAGAGCTTAGAACCGAGCTAAAAATCTACGTACCAGTGAAAGAACAGGAGAAAGTGTGCTTAAACCGTTGTTCCTTCTCAGCTTCCTCCATAGTTGAGCTGAGTCTGAGTGTGCTCTCTTTTTTTGATTTTCCACATCTCTTAAAATTTCCCAAATAATTGTAACCAAAAATTAAGAAAAAGGTTTTTATGCAGTTTTGCCCTTGAACTATTTCACTATTGTCAATTTACCCCCCAATCAATTTTCAGTAAATTAAGGACATACATTTTTTTAAAATAGCCAATTTAGGGCCTACTGTAAGATTCTTAAAGATTTCATCCAAATTTCGGTTAGATCAAGGACAAATTCGTAATTTTATGGAAAATTAAAAAATCACACATTTCATTAATTTTTTGTTTCGTTATAGACAAAGTGAACCTAACACGCATATTTCAACAAAAGTAGAGAAAATAAATAAAAGTATAACTCAACTGCCTTGCAATTTGCAAGTATTATTTCCTGAATTTACATTTTAGTTGCCTTTGAAATTTAATTATACATTCTATATACCGTTATACATGCACTGGTATGAATACAGAAGGGATTCACATTGCTCAATGGATACTAGAACAGTCTGTCTGAGGCTGCTTAGAAACTAGTTTGTGAAGTCTGGCCTGCCAGCAACATAATCAATGATTCCTTGACCTTGTGTTTCACCGTGTGTTTCTGTTGACAGCTGAGAAACACCACCAAAGGCGATTACTGCCACCAAGAACAGAGTTGTGGAGGCAAAGAGAGGCCAAAAGTAACCTAAAATGGATAGAAGCCGAGGGGCTGCATACAGAAGCAAGGAAAATATTAATGAAACGAAGATTGTTATGCCAAAATGATATCTGTACTTGAAAATCTGTGGTGAGATATCATCCATGGCCATGGCTTGCTTTCTTCTCACTTACAATCACAACTCTCAACTCTAGAGAGAGAGAGAGAGAGAGAGAGAGAGTGAGAGAGAGAGATTATGTTTGTATCTGCTTTCTTTAGGTTCTTGTTGAGAAATATGAACCATATGGTTGTATCTCTCAAAACCATTATTTTGACATGGATAGATTCCTTGTTCATTTCTTTGGTTGGTCGGTTACTTTGTCCCTTTTCAAGTATGTAGCTACTTTTCGCATGGAATGATGATTACTAAGGAAAGGAATGGCATCTTTGTTTTTCTCCTTTGTGGTTATGGGTTTCATGAAAAGATTATATAAACAAATGGGTTGGCTAAGTTGATTGCCTTTCGTTTATTAAGAAAAGAAAGAAATTTAAAATGAAACACATTATAGCTCATAGCTCGTCCCATAAACATATTGTGTTTGTGTTGAAAAAAGATAACCATTTCAATTTTCAATTTTTAGTTTTCAGTTTCAATTTCAAACCTTGAAGCTTGAACTACTCGGTCATCTCTTCTACATAATGATTATAGCCCAAAAAAAAAACTGAGTAAATAATGAGTCATTATATTATTGTGGATAGGTACGTACATATGATTTGAACTATATTTAAATTTAACTCTAAAATAGAAAAACTTTCGTCAAAGAAAAATCCTTTCTCGCCAATAAAGATATATACTTTTTGGTGAAAATGCGAAAATGGTATTTCCGCTCTTTCTAATATTTATAACGGACTAAATCACTCAATTGTAACGAATCCAATAATCGATATATTTTTTTAGACTATATTTAATGGATTATGACCTTTAAATCATGATTCTATTTATTATTCAATTTTAATAAAAATTCTAAAATTCCTTTCCAGTTTTAGATTTTTCAACAACTCTTTACTCCAACTTGTTAACCCATAAATTTATTTCCAAATTCATGCACCCGTTGTGCGGATTTTTTAGTTAAGACTTTTCAAATTTCCTTTGCTAAGAAGAGGTACTTAACAAATAGAATGTCTTCCAAAGATTTAATAGTTATATTTTGTGTTAATAATACACTATTGCAGAAAAGCGTCGCGAATTAGAGATTGACATACGGTGGAGATCTCTCCTTTTCCCGTAATGGGAAGTGAGAACAAGTGATTCATACCGTTATATTGTCAAAAATGAGATCTACTCCGGCAGGCAGGCTTCCTAATTGTATATGGTATTCCATTTTCCCGTATTAATTACTCACTCTGTTCCAAAAATTATAAAGGTCAATGAAAAGAGCTAAATCTGACTCAGAAAAAAGCTAAACAAATTAACTACAGCAAGTAACTCTAATGATAAAGCTGATTTACTTAAGTGACTACATACGGGGACATGATAATGCCATGACGGCCAGGAACCCAAATTGGTCTATTTCATCTCTGATCACTCTTCATGTTCTCAACGCGTTCATCCATCGAACAAGACGAACGTGTTGATAAACATCAAGAAAAGATCAGAGATGAAGGGGCTAATTTATTTTGCATCGTTTTCTATTTGGATGGGTATTGGGTAGGGTGTCTTGTGTGCCAGAAACGAAAAAGAAAAAGAAAAACTCAAAATTGCAGCAGTCAATCTGCAGATTTGGAAAGGAATTGAAATGAGATAAAAGCAAAAAGGCATCTGAAGATGTTCGTAACATTAATATATTACGGGTTGGGTTTGTTCGATTAGGTTAGGTGGGGTGGGGATGGGGTTCGCGTTTGGGTGAATGCGGATGGATTCTGTAGTTGAGTGGGGTGAGAGAGAAATGAGAGAAGAAGAAGAAGAAGAGACGCTGACCAAAAATAAAACATTGGGCTAAATAATTGTAGGGTTTCAACTTTTAAGTGGGAGAGAGGTAGGGTGGGTTAGCTTTAGCCTTAGTTAGATGTGAAGTTGGGTTAGTTAACTTGGGCTTAAGGGATTTGAATTCCAATTGGGCTCATCGTTTAATATATAAAACATTGGGCTAAAAAATTAATATCAAATTGGATTAGATTAGGTCAAATTCATATTTGTTCCGTTACTTTAATGGATTAATGAATTTGGAACATAATAGTATTATCGGATTATGCCACTACAAGATCCATCTCCTATTAATTACATATAATTCGGATCGAATTTTGATCAAAATCCGAGCATTGACAGGTCTACCTATGAGCCGTCGACTTAATCCAATTCATTCCAAAACAACTGCGCTGCACAACATTTCCCTTTATTTGGGGTCAGACGAGACGAGGTGTGTGTACATTTTATATGGTCTTTGTTTATATGTCAATCCGAAATTGGATCTGCAATATCACAAGACTGACCCAACAATTTTATATGATCAAATAGCTTTTTTTGATGATATTGTATTCACGATAAAGGACAAAAATAACAATTGTATTGGTTCTTGTCTAAAGTCATAAAGAAAAAGGAACACAATTCCACATTTAATTAAGGAAATAAAAGCAAGTTTAAATCCCTTATGAGAATATTAATCTACCTACTCCAAAGTCCAACCAATAAGGAACACAAGACACGACAAAGAGAACCCCTCAATCTCAATGCTTAGCTTGATCGCACTTGTTCATATCACTTTCAAAAGCTAAGCATGGTCACTTCTCAGTTAGAAAGAAATCAATTGTAAAATGATTCACATAAGATAATATAATATAATATATATATAGTGATCATCATGAGTCAATAACCATTTAATTATGTGAGTAATTTTGTTGTATTAGGATTTGGTGTTGGTGGAGGTCCTCGTGGACTGGACAGATGGAGTTTTCCCTTTGTTGCCTGGCCAAACCCGAAAAAAGTGCTCCAATCCAACTTAGTTTGCCCTGCCATATGGCTCAGTCTCAGTGTCAACAAGAACCCTAGAGCAAATTTCTAATATTAAATTCCATCATACTTTTAAGCAAAGATGTGATCTTTCTCTCTGTTTATGTTTCTGTTTCTGTTTCTGTTTTCTGTATATGAATGGGATTTGTTTGTTCTTTGAAGCCACTTTAGTTGGTCCGTTTCACTTTCATTAACAACGCGTTAACTTGTTCATTTGATTTGAGTGAGTCTCTCTCCCTCCCTAAGCCTAACCCTAAGCCAAAGCTTAAGCTATGTGACGTCTATCTGTCTAATGATAATGAAAAGTGGCAGGGTTTAAGCAAGTTTTTGCGCTTAAGCAATTTAATTACTCCAAAACAAGAGCTTTCCTTTCCAAATTCCTTCCGTCAATAATAATATGTATCCAGAATCCAGATCATGACAATCCTAATAATAATATTCCTTACTTATTATCATTTGCAAAGGAGAAATTATTTATATTCTTTCTTCCACTCTCCACACCACACAACAACTTTGTTTACCTATTTTCTCTTTTCTTTTCTTTTTGGTCTGCATATCAGAACCAATCGAATGGAGACTGCATCTGTCACCAAATTAATCTGATAGATAGATAGATAGATAGATAGAATACTCCCTCTGTTCCTTCTCTAATTTAATTTAATTTATGTGGTTAATGACTTGGTGTTGGGCGTTGTTGATGTTTCAAAAGAATAAACAAGAGAAACGTTTGTCTCTTTTGTGCTACATATATTATCTATCTAGAAACAAATGGATTAGGTACGTAGTAGGAAAAACAAATGGATTAAAAAAACGACTATGTGAATTTGCACTCACCATCAATCAGAAATCACAACAGTTGGAAAATGTGACTTTATAATTTTATTTTGACAACTTCAGCCTTGCCTGAGGAGATAATGTTGTTCTGACAACTTTGGAAATCAAATCAATCATAATGACGTTTGAAACAAAGAAATCCCTTAAATTTAGTTTTACAGCGAAAGATTAGATTATGCAGATAGTTTTAAAATCAAAGTAACCGTTACTGTCAAAATTAGGAGGGAAGAAGGGGAGTTGAAGAAGCCGGTTTGGCCGGCCTAAGATTTATGGTTTCTCAAAATTTGCTTCACACTCACACACACAGAGCAAGGAAAGGGAAGTCCATCTCTCATCATCCATCCCACTCTTTACGGTCAATTCCTTAAAACTCACACACACCAATCCTTATTAAAACCCCACATTCCAATTCCCATTAAATCCCAATTAAGCTTTTCAAATTATAGCTCTTTCTCTATCTTTTAATCTCAAAAGTCCCGAAACATAAACAAACCAACGGGAATGGTGTGTCATGAAGAACAACTTGGAGTTGGACGGGGTGGGGGAGAAGACCTCTCCCTTGTCCATCCAGACCCTGTTGTGTTAGAGCTCAACCGTATGCACAACCTACTCACAGGTCCCTCTCTCTCTTTCTCACACACACATGCACCTCTTTCCGGATGGTGTTAATTTCGTTTCTGCATTTTTGACTGGTTTTCATGATGTTGAATGCTACAGAGTTGAGTTCAATATACAGGAGCATTTGGTTTTATTAGAAGTAATAGTATTTTCCTTATCTCAGTAATAATAATAGTAAGGACATGGCTTGAGAGTTTTCTACTTATTCTTTGTATTTTTATGTACATTCAGTGGTTTATTTTATTTGAGGGTTTTGTTCAATAAATCATGGTGACTATGGATAAAAAGAAAAGATACCTGGATTATTTGTCCTCAAATGTTAATAGATTTGAAGATTTTATGATTAAGACTATTCAGTGTTTTGGCTGTACTGTTTTCTGTTGTTATTATTTTAAATAAATGACCATGAAGCAAGCAGGTATATGATTGTTTCTTCCTCATAAACGTTAACAAACAGAAGATCTTCAAAGATATAATGGTAGTTTTTTTTAAATCAATTGTTGCAGAAAAGAGTCGGGAATTAGGGATTGCTCAGGGTGAGATCAAGGCTCTGAGAGCTTGTGAAGTTCTAAAGGATAAGGCTGTAGAAGAGGTACCTAGACGTGTAGTTTCATGTCATGAGAAGTGGATTCAATATTTATTTATATTCATTGTTGTTACTACATTTTCCAGCTCATAAATGAAGTACAGAAATTGGACGAGAAACACAGAGCCACTGAAAGTCTTTTGGAGCATAAGGTAGGTGTGTTTGGTTTGGTTCTTGAGATTTTTGGGTATCCTTAGTTATATGGCTGTCATATCATATTCATCAACTTCTGTCTGTCACTAATCAAAAGATACTTTGTGATGCTCATGTCCAAAACCAAATATGAGAAAATGCAGAATCTTGAAATCAAGAAACTAACAGATGACAAGAGAGATGCATTGGCTGCACAATACGCTGCAGAAGCAACTCTTAGAAGGGTACATGCAAATCGAAAGGATGATGAATCTCCTTCTATCGAGTCTGTCGTCGCTCCTCTTGAGGCTGAAATCAAAATGCATAAGAACGAGGCAAACAACTTTCCACCTATAAAACCAATGAATTATATATATGAGCATGAGGGCTCAATTAATTTGGTGGCACACTCTGGAAAGATTTTTACTCCCCTTATGGCCTTTTTTCAGATTGCAGCTCTTCAGGAGGATAACAAGGCTTTGCAACGTCTCACCAAGTCAAAAGAGTCTGCTCTTCTTGAAGCAGAAAGGATACTCCGAAGTGCACTAGAAAGGGCTCTAATAGTTGAAGAGGTTCAAAACCACAACTTCGAATTGAAGAGACAGATTGAGATCTGCCAGGCATGCCTTTCGGCACCAGATCCTATTTCATTTGTTGAACAAAATCAAGTATGAGTAATCAACCCAATTAATATACCGTATGATATGCAGGAGGAAAACAGAATCCTGGAGAAAACAAACCGCCAGAAGGTTTCAGAGGTTGAAAAGCTTAGCCAAACCATTCAGGAACTTGAGGAGGCCATCTTAGCTGGTGGGGCTGCAGCCAATGCTATTCGTGACTACAAAAGACAGATAGAAGAATTGCATGTATGTTTCATGGTTACATATGATGATTTGCAGGAAAAAGAACAAAACATATTTACTGCTATGACGATTTTGGTCTTTGAGAACTAACCATAATAACCATGGTTTCCTCCAATTTCACAGGAGGAGAAGAGAAGTCTGGAAAGAGAGCTGGCAAGAGTTAAAGTTTCAGCAAACCGGGTAGCAACTGTGATTGCAAATGAGTGGAAGGATGAAAGTGACAAAGTTATGCCCGTTAAACAGTGGCTGGAAGAGAGAAGACTAATGCAGGTATTTCTTGCCCAGGAAATAAAATGAAAATGCCAAATAAACCTTTTTTTTATAATCCACAATGTTTCTAATCCAATCATACCCTTCACCCCTTCTACCAATGAGGGATACACGATTTTCCTTGTCAACTCATGCTACTACCAAGGATATGAATGAGAAAATGCTATGTGCAGCTTTTTATGGACATTATTCTTTTGCATATGCAGGCAGACATGCAAAGGTTGAGAGAGAAACTAGCTATTTCAGATAGAACAGCTAAGGCTGAAGCACAACTCAAGGTGAATACATAATACTTGCAATCTTCCTGTCACTCCATCCGAATCCTTTGCTTTTTATTCAACTGAGTAATCTTCTTAACTAATTTTTTAAATCAGGAAAAGTTGAAGTTGAGGCTGAAGACACTAGAAGAAGGGCTAAAGCATGTTTCAAGCTTCAATCCTCATTTATGCGGTTCCCCAAAAGCAGAAAAATCTAGTAACTTCTTAGGATTTCTGAAAAGCAATGGTGGATTAGGGAAGAGATCGACGTCGCAGCCAAGAGCTTCTACCATTGCTACAAGCTCTCCAGTGCAACAGCCAAATTCAGACAACAAAGCAGGCAATGCAGCTGGACAGCTAAAAAGATCAAATAGCCTCAGAAAGAAATATGGTTCTGGAGAACTTATGTTGAAAAAAAGTTTATGGGCATCTAGAAGTAAAGTTGTTGATATTGGTGAAAAGGAGAACACAGAAATGAAGGCAAACAATGATACTAATAAGAATGATGATAGAATGGTTGCCGCAGAAATTGAAGCTCAAGCCGGTGGCAACGAGGACTCGCCCAACAAGATAAGTACCAGCTGTGACAATGAAGATATGGTCTCAGGGTTTCTCTATGATAGACTTCAGAAGGAGGTCCTAAATCTAAGGAGGCATTGCGAAGCCAAGGAGAGTGATATGAATGCTAAAGATCAAGAAATAAAGGTAAGATTGACAGACACTCTGTTCTACCCCCAACCCCCGCTATATCCTCCCATTAATGGACTGAATGCATGACATGACTGTGTTCCAGATGCTGATGAAAAAGGTTGATTCACTGTCAAAAGCCATGGAAGTAGAGTCTAAGAAAATGAAGAGAGAAGCAGCGGCTAGAGATAAAGAAGCTGCAGCGGCCAAAATGGATGATAACAAAAAGAACAGAAATATAAACTCCTCTAAACGGTGGGTGACAAATTTTGAAGAGCCTCAATTCCATTTTTTTTGTTCTTTTTTCAGATTTCATTCTAGCATTATGATTTTTCAAAAACCTGATCATCTGAACATTCTCAATAACTTGATGACTTATGCAATTGCTGCAGGGCAATGAAAGCATCTTGAAAACTTACATTGGAGATAACTGAAGATCATATGAAGATTTATTCTTTATCAGTGTGATTTTTTAATATGTAAATATAGAAAGCACAGTTTCACCAGTGAGATAGCTGATTGAAATAAAGGTTCTGAATGCGAAAGGGGAGCCGAGTTTGTACATTTTTTAGGTTGGTGATTATTTGTGTTTCCCTGTGCTTGAAACCTACATTTATGAAATCCAATACATTTTACGGTTTGTCGTTATGAATCAATAGTACTTACTGCTTTCTAGTTTTGGGAATGGCATCAAACAAATGAATTGGAAATGAAGGTGAAGAATGCATTTTAACAAGATGGGCATCATATATTGAGGAATGGGTTTTTCCAATCCCAACACATCATATAAGAAAGAATGCAGTGCGATGGCACATTAGCAACAACATGTAGTCTTGAAATTCGATGACTTGTCCATTAATACAACTAGTAAAGCAGTTCTTCACATTGTGATATAATCTCCTTCTGCATGAGGAACTAATTGGAACCAGAACAAGGATTAATACTAAAACATGAATACCCTCTTCTGGTTACCTAGAACATCTACTCTAAATATCCTTCGAAATGTACAAGTACCATGGCGGTAAAGGGAAGATATATAAAAACCAAAAATCCTGCCATTCAAAAACTGTGCACCTCCGGAATGATGGCCAAAGAAGGCTGCCATTTTGGAGGCCCTTCTAACCCAGACCTCCCTGACAATTGAACACCAATTTCTTTAGGCGACCGGAACTTGTTTGCGCTCTTCAACAACAACTCCAACTGTTCCCTAGTCACCACAATCTTAATCTTCTGTCTCTTGCAGCTTTCTTGGTGAACTATTTTTGAAGGAACCACGGGCTTACCAAGACTTGCAAGGTTTGGCACAAGATGGTAAACTTCCCCTGGTTCTAGCTCGGTGTTGGGTGGCAATGGCGTATATGGCTGGACGTGGTGTACCAGCTTATAGCCAATGTAAGGACCAGATGTGATTTCTTCGATCGGTGTTGAGGCTTTGAATTCTCGTACTCCACCCTTAAAGATTACTACTTTAATCTTCTCTTGAGGGATATGGCACAGAACATGTAAGCAGTTTCCCATGGTGCGCAGAGCAATACAAATGAACAAAGACTCCATCGTTTTTATAGTGTTTGGCTTTGATCATTTCATATGGGACTGTGTGAGGCAGTTTGACGTGCAAGCCATGAAGCATTTTTCTTTAATTAATTTATAAGCTTTTACTCTCCGAATATGTGTGATATTGGTATTTTCTTTTGCAAAGTCAACTAGTGGTGTGGGTCTAGAACTTAACAAGCACTCCCAGCATTATGATAACATCTAAATAAATACCTCAAAGTCAATGGTCTGTGGATTGTTGACTGTGTTTGTAACACAGCCTCGATGGAATAATTCTCTTACAATGTCAAAAGTCAACTCTAATATAGAATTGCCAGATGCAGTCAAACACGTTTTACTTTAATTTTTTATGTGTATTAACATATTTCTGTTTAAGTTGCTTTAGTCCTCAGATATTGGGGCTTAGTGTTATGCAATTGGGAACTTTGACTGTTCGTATATATTTTTCATGGCCGATTCGACCTCTTGCATTACAACTATCGTTTAATATTGAACTTAACCGTCAACTGCCAAATAAATGTCAACGAGGCCTAAAATCACACAGGAAACCTGAGTCAACTGCCAAGAGCATTAAAATAGCTTTGGCCCTCAGTTCCAACCAGGAGATGTAACGGACAAACTTTCCACATCTCCCAGGCAAATAGCATGCCCTGTATCTCAAGAATGACAATAGAAGAACTAAGCCCCAGAATGCAAGTATCTAAGCTAAGGTAACAGTGCCAATTGGCCTGTGCAATAGGTTGGATGCTAACAAGACAACAGAACAATGCACTTGTTTTGTACCTCCTGTTATTCCCATGTTACATACAATAACTTCCAAAAGGCATTTATCAAAGTGAATTTGGAAACCTTTCTTAACATACAAACGGGTCTTTTTCCACTACTTCCAAATCTTAGACTTCATCCAACCAGATTTAACAGGATCTTACTGATAATGTTACTCAACAAAATCAAAGCGCATAAATAGGTACATTACCGCTGAGTAGATGCAAGGATTTTGAGAACTTCATTAATTCTATAAGACTAATGGATGGTTGAGATCTAATGGTACAAAAATGTTCTCTAAACCAAGAGAGGAAATTCCAAAAACAATATAAATAGAAAATTGAGAAGCAGCACATACCAGTTCTTGACATTACATATCAGTGTGACAAGCTTTCTCAGTAAACTAAAGAGACCAACACCTAAGCAGCAACTAACTCCGATGAACTTCTGGACTCCAACCATGACTTGACTGCAACCTTTGTCGTCAAAAACCAGCCAGCCTTGTCTGGGGCCTCATGGAATGGCGCATTTAATTCCTTCAAATGTGATTCAAATACACTCGCAAGACCTTTGTCTGAATACTTATGTTTCCCATGTCCGGTATTAATTCCTAGCAACGGTGGAAGCTCCTCACCAGATTCTAATACCCGAGACAAGTCATTGATCCAAACATGTAATGCAGTCAGAGCTGCCCCAAGAGAGAGACCCTTGAGATACAGAGACCACTGGGTCTGAGACCTTGACTGTATACCTATGTATATCTGAAGTGTAAGCCCCAAGTCTAGTAGCTCACAGGCTCTCTCCAAGAGATCGAGGTTCACACAAAGATCAATCAAGCAATTGCAGTAAGCCTTCTTTACATCGGAACCAATTGAATTAAAAAGTTCTGATGCTTCCTTCTTAAAGTTATCACTGTTGTCTTGCTTCTCTACCAAAATTCGTACCACATACCCAAGCTTTTCATCAGCCTTCTCAATGCAAATGGCAAGCTTACAAAGTTCTTCCTTCGGTGTTTGAGTCATCACATTCAGGAGACAACCACAGAAGCGCTCATCTGGCGTTATGCCCAATTCTAGGAGTTGATTGAATATCCTTACAACATCATCTGTACGCTTTGCCTTCCCATAGCATTGGATGAGTGATGTCAAAATAAAGATATTAGGCTGAAAACCAGCTTCCAACATCTCATTTAACATTGTCTCTGCCTCTGTGACTTTCCCGCTACATGAATATATGGTAATCATGGATGAAAATGTCCAACTGTCAGGCTTCCAAGTTTCGGAACTCTTCATGTCTTTAAAAATCTCAACAGCTTCGTCCGCGTAACCAACATCAGCACACATAGCTAATAGGGTATTATAAAGAATTACATTCAACTCCATTCCCTTCTCCTTCATCTCTCTATAAACGTTAAGAGCATCATCACCGTAGCGGGCTCTACCATAGGCCCTTAAAAGAGCTGCATAGGTTACCCAATTTGGTGAAAACTCCTTGTTGATCATCTCTCGGTAAATTTTCTTGGCCTGCCAAGGCCTCTTAGCTCTTCCCATAGCATCCAACAAAGTGTTATAAATAACCAAGTTTGGCTTTGCCCCTATAGCTTTCATTTCCTCATACACATTCAAGCACCCATCAAAATTCCCGGACTGCCCGTGAATTTTGATCAATGTTGAAAACGTCACTGGATCAATGCGCCATTTCGATGTCCTGGCTCGGTCATACAAACTGAAAGCCATGTCAACCTTACCAGAACGCCCATAGGCGTCAATCACAGCCGAATAGGTAACATCATCTGGAGTACACCCAAAACTGGGCATCTTCTCAAACCACTCCACAGCCTTATCAGGCAAAGAGGACATCCTAGCACAACTAATCATAGTAGAAAAGGTAACATTATCAGGTTGAACACCTCTCTTGAGTAATTCATCAAACAGCTTCTCTGCCCTATCCAAATCCTTACCCTTCCTACACACTTTCAAAGTGACATTGTAGAGAATCACCTCCCTCTTTGGTTTCAAATTCTGCTGAAAGTACTTGAGCGCAAGCAACGCATTTTCTGGATTGGCCATATTATTAAGCACAACCACTGCGTCTTGTTCCAAGATTCTATCACCTAAACCCTTTAAAGCTTCAAAAACATCATTTTCACTTGGACTGCAAGAGTTCAAATACTCGGCTACTTTGACTAAAGAAACATACCTGGAATCATAGGACTTCTGCCTGAGCTGCGAAGCTCTGGGGCTGCTGGGGTTGACCCAGATATAGCTTTTGGACAAAGACCCAGAATTTCTATTTGGGCGTTGAGGGCTTTCAACTTCTGGAACATTGGTGGGCGTCTGGGTTTCTTGTGCAACTGGTTCTTGTAAAGAAACATGGTTTATTTGGAGAGAGGTTCTTGAGTGGAGTGAAGGAAAACTGAGTTTCAGAGTGCGAGGACCAGAGCTTCCCAGTCGGAAACTTCTTGGGGAAGGGAGAGAATGGGAGGGAGTTTGGCGGTTATGGAAGAGAGAAGAGGGTGATGAGCATAAATGATAAGCCATTTATCCCTCTGTGTTTTGCTCACACTGTCTGTGAGTAGTGCATTCCAGGAGATAGGATAGGAGGAATTCCTATTTACTATGGGTACGCGGCGCTTCCAATATTTCACTGGGAACAAACTTATCCGTATCCCGTGAACATGTTTTGTTTGGGACCTGAAGAGACTGCTTCACCAAGCTTCTCTATGTTTTTTTATTTTCTGCTCCAACTTGTTTTTTTCTTTTTTGGTCTGAACCACGAGGTGTTTTGGGTAAGCCTCAATAATTAGTGGCACTTTTAAGCCTTAACCACAATTCAGACTAATCCCCGCTAAAACCGGGTCGCCCGTAAGGGATAAAGTGCTGGCCAAAGTGGTGATTCCATACGAGAGCATGGATCGAACCCCTTACCTCTCTTAAAAGGAATGAGAGTCCGAACCACTCACACCAATCACCTTGGTTATTTTCGCTTCAACTTGTTTAGTTTGGTATAAATTTGGTACAATAAAAATTAGGCCAAAGTCACTTTTAGTCCCTGTAGTTTGGCATTTTAATCACTTTTAACCATAGAGTTCCAATTCTGTCAATGTTGCCATTGTAGTTTCGTATTTATAGCAATTCAATGACATGTTAGTATTCTTGTCAATTTCTCTAACAATACAAGGGCCAATTTTGTCAAGCCAAAACCCTTGAGCACAAAAGCTTGTTTGAAATTCTCCCCATTTCATATTAGGGCTCAAAATTCAACCACTCATCCCAATTTTTGAAGAACCCTAAACTAAAATGACCAATTTCAAGCCCTAATATAAAATTAGGAGAGTTTCAGATAAGTTTTTATGCTCAACGATTTTGGGTTGATGAAATTGACCCTGACTGTCAAAAAAATTGACAAGAATACTAACTTGTCCCTAAATTGCTACAAATGCGAAACTACATGATCAAAATTGACGTAATTTAAACTATAGGATCAAAAGTAATTGAAGAGCCAAATTACAAAGAACAAAAGTGACTTTTAGCTTAAAAATTATATTGATTTTGGTTGGCATCATAATAATAAGATAAGATGGAAGGAGCAAGCCACATGCCCATATGGGCTTCACTTGAAGCAGCAAGTTGGACACCCTGCCCAGATGGAACTGGTTTAGACTAGTGGCACCCTGCCCAGTTTGGCTTTTGCTGACTTCTGTCTCTCTTTTTTTAAGCATTTTTTTTGGTTGTCTCTTTTTTTAAGCATAGGCATAGCAAGAAGGGCAACTGAACAGACAGCCAACATGGTCAAACTAACTGACAAACATAAAAAGGAGAATTAGGAAAATTGAATGAAAACAAAACAAATATAAAGGTGCGGATCAACTATATTAAGCTCTTTTCACAACGTCATTACACGCATATCTAAATTGATTTCTTATAATCAAAGTAGCATCCCTTATTTTAAAATTTTAAATGATATGAAATGAACAACTAACACACATTAGGAAGTAATTAAAGAAAAAGCATGTGCAGTGCGGTGCAGCAGTTGTGCATTGGAAACTTGTTTATTATTGCATTGAAAATTGTAGCAGCAGCAACTTCATTCATCTTCACGTAATAGATGGGAGTTTTAGTTTTAAACCATAATATAGTTTACTAATTTAGTAGAAAGAAATACAATTTAGTCTAATTAGCAAAAAGCCAAACACCAAAATGTAACAAAAATACCATTACAAATTATGAAAATTACAACATATGACATTTTCAGGATTTAATTTTAAATCAAAGCTGGACAAACCGACATCAAACCCAGAAGCTGAAACAGAAACGACATTTGCGCGACCTTTCAACTTCACCTCCAAAAAACCTCTTCAACTGTTCCACAAATCCCCAAAATCTCAGCCAACGGCGATGACCATCTCAGATTCCTAGTCTTCACTCTCACTTTCGGCAAAAAAGTGTAAGGAATCAACTAGATCTTGGTTTCGTTTTCGTTTTCGTTTGGTTTTGGTTTTCTGCATCTAGAATTTTGAATTTGGGGTTTCGTTTTCGTTTTGATTTTGGTTTTCTGCATCTAGAATTCCAGTTTGGGGTTCCGTTTTCGTTTTTTCCTTCTGGTTTTCTGCATCGCAGAAACTCATATTATATGTCTATTATGTTCGTTTTGGTTTTGGTTTTGGTTTTCTGCATTTCTAAATTCCAGTTTGGGGTTCCGTTTTCGCTTTTTTCCTTCTGGTTTTCTGCATCGCAGAAACACAAACTGCATCGCAGAAACACAAACTGCATCGCAGAAACTCATATTATATGTCTATTATGTTCGTTTTGGTTTTGGTTTTGGTTTTCTGCATTTAGATTCCAGTTTGGGGTTCCGTTTTCGTTTTTCCTTCTGGTTTTCTGCATCGCATAAACACAAACTGCATTGCAGAAACACAAACTGCATCGCAGAAACACAAACTGCATCGCAGAAACTCATATTATATGTCTATTATGTTCGTTTTGGTTTTGATTTTGGTTTTCTGCATCTTAGATTCCAGTTTGGGGTTCCGTTTTCGTTTTCCTTCTGGTTTTCTGCATCGCAGAAACACAAACTGCATTGCAGAAACACAAACTGCATCGCAGAAACACAAACTGCATTGGAGAAACTCATATTATATGTCTATTATGTTTGATGTTTGATGTTTTCCTTTTTCTGCTCAACCATTTATAATTCTTCCTTGTAGTTTATCTTTACTTGACCTAATAGTGTTCTCATCCTTTCTTGTTTCAGATCATAAATGGCGCAAGAGAATGGCTCAAGGGACACAGATCCACAACCACAAAGCCAACCAAGAGTAGCAGATGCTAGATCTGGAGACTCAAGCAAGATAGCGATCGTAATCGCTCTTCATCTTGAGCTAGAAGACCTTGGAGTTACCGGTGAAGGCCGAAGGGATGAGCAGCTTGAGAATTCCATCGCGACCACAAGTGAAGGCTATGGTCGTCGTCCTTGCAGAGAGAGAGAGAAAGAGAAAGAGAGTCGTTGCTTCAGAGAGAGAGAGAGAAAAAGAGATCTAATTTGATAAAAAGGAAGACCAACCCTAATATTTTAATAAAAAGGGTATAATTGTCTAATTTTAGCCTGGCCAACAAAAACCTGGGCCTACTCTTTGGCCTAATCTAAAATACCTATTCTTTTTTGGATATTAAAACCCAAATCAAAATACCTAATGTCTCATGTCCAAATTACTAAAGTTAATTATGTCTAATACCTAATTTTCCTTAGATACAATGAATAATAACCTGATTGTGACCTAGTCTTCCACCACCATATCAACTACCAACTTTATTGATCACTTTTTTTCTCCTATAAACTAAACCAACACCAACACTGGACTGCTGCTAATTAAACATAAAATGACCCAAGATTGAAGATGATTTACATATATTTAATTTATGTCCCTGAAACTCCAAACCCTAATGAACTTGACCTCAACAATATTCCCAGTCACATGACTGTGCAGCCTTGGGGATTTTCTTCACTGAAACAGTCAGAGCGGGCAACACAATAGTTAGTATTGTAGCTCCTGCCACCACCATAACTGTCGTACACAGGCCTTCCATAGTAACCATCATACTGGATGTATGGGGCTACTCCGCCAGAGCCAGTCTGGCATGGCCCACCAGGATGCCCATGATAACAATCCATACAGCACGCGTTTACTGGGTAAGGCGTTGGGTAGCATACGGGAACAGGCGGAGGCGCAGGCGGAGGAGCAGGCGGAGGCGCAGGCGGCGGTGGTTTGGGTTGCTCTGGCGGCGGCGGCGGCGGCGGTTTGGGTTGCTCTGGCGGTGGTGGTTTGGGTTTCTCTGGCGGCGGCGGTTTGGGTTTCTCTGGCGGCGGTGGTTTGGGAGGCTCTTTGATCTCAATGCTCTTGATGGCTCCCCCACCTTTGCAGCATAACCTGTCCCTTATCTTCTCTGGACTGCAGCATACCACTTTGATGACCACCTGGTTTTGCTTCTCGTCGTATATCTGGTCTCGTATTTCTCTTGTTCACAAAATCCAATTCCACAACACACACATTTACTCAGTTTAATTACATTCTTTTTGGTTTTCACATGTCTATGTGAGTGTGACTATGTCTATGGAGGGAATTATACAAAGGAAAAGATAGAGGGACTCACGAGGGAATTTGCAGAGAACTTTTTTGACCTTCTTATAGCATTTGTGACACTGAAGGTCCACCTTCAGCACCATTATCGTCTCCTGAAGTGAACCCATTTACAATTAGGGGACAATAAGCAAACTACAATTAAGAATTTCAGAAAAACAAACAAATAATAAAATTATATACAAGAATCAAGATGGCTGCTGCTCCTGGCCCTGCTGCGGTGCCCAAGAAGCAGACAAAGTAAGAAACTTTATGGATGGATTGTGGTTTGTAGACAAAAACAAGTGGAATGAGGGTCTGACTTCTGACAGGGAAGAATCATGATGAGTAACTGACAAAATCAAGAAAAAAACTCGGTGGAGTCTTGGAGAAAAAAAAAATAGCAGCCACAAAAGTTAAATAAGAGCTAGCTACGCCTGAGCCAGGCAAAATCATCAACTGGGTTTATCTACTTGTTGTCAACTGAACTGAACCACTAAAAAAAGAAGAAAACGTAAACTTTAACAATTACCAACCTTTTCTTTTTTCTCTGCCATTGCAGTGTAAGTGCGTGTCTCAGATCTGAACCTCAACTGAAATGATTGAGACTGGAACTCAGGGACCAACTTGTATATATATATATATATAATGAGGAATTCGGTGGAAGAGAGAGCAGAGGGGAAGTGAAGGATAGGAGCAAGACTTGATTTGATTCAAGATGTTTATTATGAGTTTATATATAATGAAAAATTGCTTGCTAAGAAAGAGTGGAAAGATGTGAGCACAATGTATTTCGTACACAAAGGTCCAATGGGATGTGAACGCGTAGTTATTGGAGGTTAATTTCATTTCATGGTATGATCATTGATGCTGACGTTATATGAGAGTAGTGACGGTGGCTTTCTTCGATAGCAAGTTGCGAAGTTTTGTATTTGGGTAATGCTAGGCTTACCACATTTTTATACCACATTGTGTACCACATCTCTAATAAAGATGAGCTCACCAATATAATCCTGCCACCTTATTAGAGAGGTGATACACAATGTGGTAAGCCTAGCATTTTCCTTTGTATTTGCATGTGTTGGCTTTGATTCACCCACCTCACCCTCCAAACTTTCCAACTTCCAAATATTATTTTAAAGTAAATATTCCACCGAAGTAAAGTTATTTGCATCCTAATCTAATCATAATTGAGTGCTTACAGATAGTTTGTTAGTCTTCAACTGAGGGAGTGCCTGCCTCCAGGGGCGGACGCACAGAGGGACAAGAGGGGTCAAGTGACCCCATGGTGAACGGAAAGCTGGCTGTGGAGGTGTTCAGGCGACCCCATGGCTAGTTGGTGTGCGACCCCAAGCCGCACACCAGATGTTCGACAAAAGGCTTGAAGGAGTCCATTTGTCGTTTGAAGATTAATTAGAGCCCACCGCCGACAGCACTAATGGAGTTATGACTCATGAAAGTGATAGAGAGAGTCGTGAGAAAGAATAGCACTGGAGAGAGAGAGCCATGAACTTTGGAGCGATAGAAGGAGAGACATGGAAAGAGAGAACAATAAAGGTGGCGGGGAGATATTGGGCTTCGAAGTGGTGGTTCGAAACTAGGGGTGGGCATAAAAACCGAATGAACCAATGGCAAAGGAACCAAATCAAACCAAACCGAAAAATAAGGTTTTTTTGACCAAATTGAAAAAGTCAAAGTTGAACCTGACCCGAACCGAAGTCAACGGTTCAACCCTCGGTTTCATATTTTTTTGAACCGGTGGACCTGAACCGAACCGCCAATTATTTAATTGCATATAAATTTGACACATGGCATGATATTATTGACTAAAAGGAACTTGTACCGTGCGCCTGCTTGCACTAGATTTCTCTAACATAACATAAACATCTCCTCTTCTTGACCTAACTCGCAGCCAGCCTCCATCTCAATTTATTTTCTTCGCCGCTCTCCATCTCTCAACCTCTCTGATCCTCTATCGTCTCCCTCCCTAGCTCTGAAAGACAAGGCTTCTCATCCTCACGAATTTATTCGACGGCGACGACTCTCTCTCTCGCGCGCGACCTCACCCTCTCTCTATCTCAACTCTGTCAAGCTCAACCTCACCCTTTCTCTCTGACTCGAGCTCGACCACCTCACCTTCTCTCTCTGGCTCGACAGTACCAAAGACTTTTCATAGAAAACGGTAAATTTTATTTTATTTTTGTTAATGAATGTATGTAGATGATCTTTTATAATTTGAAATTGATGATTATGAAAGTTAACCGCAGGTTAACTCTTTTCTATGCTTCAGATTCTTGAAGGTCCGAATGATGAAGAGGTTTCCCTGCTGATGGAGATGTTTAGGTGAGAAGCAAGACTGTACTCGTGTGAAGTTCTGGAGAAATTTTGATATATATTTTCCATACAGTTTATATAGATATAATCCGTTATCATTCTTTTCCCTCTGGGAATTTTCATGTAACATTTTTTTTGTCATGTACGTTTTAGGTTTTTGTCAATTTTGTTCTGTAAGTTTCGCCTTTTTTTTTTGTCAATTTTGTATTGGGTTTTCAATTGTATGTGGATCTTAAGTTTTGGTTTCGCATGTGTGAGAGCTGTAGGTTTTTGATTGTGTATTGGAATTTTTAGGGGTTTTTGAGAGCTGCTGCAGGTGATTTGATCATGAGTAATTCTTGTGGACAGGTCATCGATGGGTTTGGTCCTTCACATTCAAATCAAATGAGCCTGTGTGTGTGCATGCATGATAAAAGTAAGTAACACTTCTTTGCCTATTTGCCTAATTGTCTGTTGGTCGTAAATTATATATTTTTTATCTATGGACTATGAACTTCTGAAAAATCTATAGGATTGTTACATCCAAAGGCTGCAGACTGCAGTCTTACTTTCACAGTTTGAGTTCAAGTCTATAGAAGTATAATTTTTCTTCTATTTCTCTCTTTTATAGGCAAGGGAGTTCAAGTTTGAGAAAAGCCATTGAAGAAATGAGTGAGGAAGCTAAAGCAGCATTTGAAAATATGAGGTTTTACAAGTTCTACCCTGTACAGACACCTGATACTCCTGACGTATCAAATGTTAAGGTGATGTTCTAAACACTGATATTTTGGATTTGTATTGGCATATGTGAAAGCAGCTTTGTTGCAACTTACAAGGTCAAGGGTTGCCGATAGTTGTCATATTTAAACTGGCTGTTCAAAATATGTGCAATAGACTATGCTGGTCTACCATCTTGAATGCCTTTGCTTTTTTATTTTTGTTCATTGGAAAATTTGGTTGAATCAGGTGGTCATGTTGCTTTACTTAGCAGACCCATCTGGTTTTCCAAATGTCTCGGTCATACCACTGTTAGTCCCTGGGATAAAGTTTCTGTGTGGTTATATGAGATTGGATTTGTGTCATAAATGCCAGATGATTGCTGTTTTACTTAGTGGATTCAGCTTAGAAAAAGTCTGGTGTTTGGTAATTCAATTGATCTATTGTTGTATAATCATGAGTTTGTTCGAACTTCCAAGGTTCTGTCTAGGATTTGACCTTTAATTCAGTGAGTTCTTGCAGAATAACATAATAAAAATTTCAATACATTTTGCTAAAGAAAAGAGACCTGGTTGTTGCTTGTTGCCCAGTTCTTCTGGGAACATTTTAGAATAGCCACTGCCTCTTTTGTTCTCGTTTTCAAAATATATAAATAATAGCAAAAAGAAAGAAGAGGAGGATCTTCCTTGGGCTTTATACAGCTTAAGTCCTTTTTAATGTTCAGTATGACGACCTTATCTTTTTTCAGTCAGCTGATTCTTAATTTTTGGACCCAAGAGTTTTTACAAGAATGTCTTCTACTCTCATCCAGTCTTTCATCCCTTGGTTTATAGTTCACCAAAGTCAAATTTATGAAATAAGAACAAAGGATAACTAGGCTAAACCGTAGTGATGTTCATAGTCTTCAAATTGTTCATATTTGTCATCACAGTGGAGAGGCCTTTAGCTCAAATTTGGGGTTCAGTTCATTTATGTGTTCTAACTCAAATTGGTTTGATTTATTTTATTATATTTTGTAGAAATGGGGAGTAAAACATCCACAATTGAATAAGACTCTCCCTTCTTAGTGTGATTAAGATATGTTGGAAGGTATTTTTCTTGCATCTTATTTTAATTATGATTTGTTGATGGTGAAACTTTGTGTTAATTCTTGTAAGTGTTGTGTAGGTTGCTTTGTTAAGGCTTTTGGAAGAATGGATGCAGCAGATTTTTTGCAAGGATTATTATCTTCATGTGTATTTTTGTGATGAGTTGTAATCTTTAATTTCATAAGTTTAATTTGGTTTGTGTATTATTTTTTGTAATGGTTTGTAAGAGATTATATTTCCTTTCCTTGGTTGGTTAGTTAAATGTGTGAATTTGAGATTCATTTAGTTTAGAAATTTAGATTGGAATGATGGATTTTTATAAGTTGAATTTACATAATTTCAGGTTTTGAAAGATAAGTAAAAAGTGTTTTGGGTTTAATAGGTTTTGGCAATTTGACAAAAGTGTTTTGGTTGAATGAAAATAAATCTGATTTGGGCTTTGTTTTGCTAAAAAAATATGATTTGGGCTTTTTTTGGGCGAATTAAATAAGATTTGGGCTTTTGAAAATGTTAAAATTGGGCTCAAGCCCAAACCGATCAGAACTCTGAACCGACCTGAGAATCGAGGTCCATTTCTAGTTCGGCCCATTTTCGGCTTTCACCTTAGACCCGACCCGATTCGAGAACCGAACTCTTTATTGGTTCGGCTTGTGGTTCACTAAAATTTGACCCGAATCGAACCGTGTCCAGGCCTATTCGAAACACATTGGGTCTTACAATATCATAAAGATTGCTGTTTTCCAAAGAGGCAATTGCTGAAATAAGAAACGGGTATTTCAAATCATTATAACATTAAACTTAAAAATTATATTATATTAACTTTTTTTAAAATAACTAGTTTCTGGGTTGAGATAGTTAATGTTGTGTGTTTTTTTAGTACAAATAGTGTGTTTTTAAAACCTCACATGCTTTTTTTGTCCACATTTATATATTTTCTCTTTCCACGTATCAGGTAACTATGTGAAGGACCTTGCTACAAGGGGTTTTTCTTCTTTTTTTTTTAAGCATCGAGCCAAAACAACTTCGTGAATCAATACATATGTAAGACTCTTATCAATGTTAGTCCAACTAATTTACATTAAATTGGTTTCTAATTTTTTAGTGTTATTTTCATTTTACAAAAAATTTGAATCTTTTACATTATGATCCCATGATGTAACAATCCTGGATCCGCCACTGCCTGCATCAGCATCAGCCTCAGCCTCAGCCTCAGCCTCAGCCTCTGCCTGCCAACATTATTTCAATGAGACCCCAAAGCCAAGTAATTCCTATTTACTATCGAGTATGCGGCGCTTCCAATATTTCACTGGGATTGGGAACGAACTTATCCGTATCCCGTGAACATGTTTAGTTTGGGACCTAAAGAGACTGCTTCACCAAGCTGCTCTACGTTTTTTCCTTTTCTGCTTCAACCTGTTTAGTTTGGTATAAAGTTGGTCCAATAAAAATTATATTGGTTTTGGATGGCATCATAATAATAAGATAAGATATTAAGATGGAAGAAGCAAGCCAGATGCCCACATGGGCTTCACTTGGAGCAGCAAGTTAGGCACCCGCCTAGACTAGTACATTATGGGCTTTTTGGCGTTCGCTGAATTTTGTCTCTTTTTTTTAAGCACAGCAAGAACTACTTGACAAACATAAAAAGGAGAATTAGGAAAATTGAATGAAAACAAAACAAATATAAAGGTACGGATCAACCCTTTTTATATATTAAGCTCTTTGCTCGAAGTCATTACACGCATTTCTAAATTGATTTTTTATAATCAAAATTCTCACTTTCAGGGAAGATGATAAATGATACCTCGTAATTGTATATAAACAATTAAAATGAGTCAAACTAACCCCACAGAATTCAACTGGGGAAAATATGATGGCCTTGGACCTCTCACTCCTCTTGTGGAGATTGGAATGAGGGTGTTTATGGAGTATAATCCAAGTAGCATCCCTTATTTTAAAATTTTAAATGATATGAAATGAACAACTAACACACATTAGGAAGTAATTAAAGAAAAAGCATGTGCAGTGCAGCAGTTGTGCAATGGAAACTTGTTTATTATTGCATTGAAAATTGTAGCAGCAGCAACTTCATTCATCTTCACGTAATAGATACAATGAATAATAACCTGATTGTGACCTAGTCTTCCACCACCATATCAACAACCAACTTTATTGATCACTTTTTTTCTCCTATAAACTAAACCAACACCAACACTGGACTGCTGCTAATTAAACATAAAATGTCCCAAGATTGAAGATGATTTACATATATTTAATTTATGTCCCTGAAACTCCAAACCCAAATGAACTTGACCTCAACAATATTCCGCAATGCATCATATTCCCAGTCACATGACTGTGCAGCCTTGGGGATTTTCTTCACTGAAACAGTCGGAGCGGGCAACACAATAGTTAGTATTGTAGCCCCTGCCACCGCCATAGCTGTCGTACACAGGCCTTCCATAGTAACCATCATACTGGATGTATGGGGCTACTCCGCCATAGCCAGTCTGGCATGGCCCACCAGGATGCCCATGGTAACAATCCATACAGCACGCGTTCACGTTCACTGGGTAAGGCGTTGGGTGGCCTACAGGAATAGGCGCAGGCCCAGGGTTTGGTGGGGGATTTTTGGGTTTCTCAGGTGCAGGTGCAGGTGAAGGCGCAGGCTTTGGTGGGGGATCTTTGGGTTTCTCAGGTGCAGGTGCAGGCTTTGGTGGGGGATCTTTGGGTTTCTCAGGCGCAGGTGCAGGCGCAGGCTTTGGTGGAGAATCTTTGGGTTTCTCAGGCGCAGGTGTAGGCGCAGGCTTTGGTTTGGGCTTCTCAGGCTCTTTGATCTCAATGCTCTTGATGGCTCCCCCACCTTTGCAGCATATCCTGTCCCTTATCTTCTCTGGACTGCAGCATACCACTTTGATGACCACCTGGTTTTGCTTCTCGTCGTATATCTGGTCTCGTATTTCTCTTGTTCACAAAATCCAATTCCACAACACACACATTTACTCAGTTTAATTACATTCTTTTTGGTTTTAACATGTCTATGTGACTATGTCTATGGAGGGAATTATACAGAGGAAAAGATAGAGAGACTCACGAGGGAATTTGCAGAGAACTTTTTTGACCTTCTTATAGCATTTGTGACACTGAAGGTCCACCTTCAGCACCATTATCGTCTCCTGAAGTGACATTTACAATTAGGGGACAATAAGCAAACTAAAATTAAGAATTTCAGAAAAACAAACAAATAATAATATTATATACAAGAATCAAGATGGCTGCTGCTCCTGGCCCTGCTGCGGTGCCCAAGAAGAAGAGAAAGTAAGAAACTTTATGGATGGATTGTGGTTTGTAGACAAAAACAAGTGGAATGAGGTTCTGAATTCTGACAGGGAAGAATCATGATTAGTAACTGACAAAATCAAGAACAAAACTCGGTGGAGTCTTGGAGAAAAAAAATATAGCAGCCACAAAAGTTAAATAAGAGCTAGCTACGCCCGAGCCAGGCAAAATCATCAACTGGGTTTATCCACTTGTTATCAACTGAACTGAACCAATAAAAAAAGAAGAGGAAACAATTACCAACCTTTTCTTTTTTCTCTGCCATTGCAGTGTGAGTGCGTGTCTCAGATCTGAATCTCAACTGAAATGATTGAATGGGACTGGAACTCAGGGGATCAACTTGTATATATATATATATATATATATATGTGTGTATATATATATATATTAAAATATATATAAATTGAGGAATTCGGTGGAAGAGAGAGCAGAGAGGAAGAGAAGGAGAGGAGCAAGATTTGATTTGATTCAAGATGTTTATTATGAGTTTGTAAATTATGACAAATTGCTTGCTAAGAAAGAGTGGAAAGATGTGAGCACAAAAGAATTTCGTACACAAAGGTCCAATGGGATGCGAACACGTAGTTTTCATGGTATGATCATTGAAGCTGTCGTTATATGAGGGTAGTGATGATGGCTTTCTTCGATCGCTAAAAGTTGCAAAGTTTTGAATTTGCATGTGCTGGCTTTGATTCACCCACCTCACCCTCCGAACTTTCCAACTTCCAAATATTATTTTAAAAGTGAATATTCATATCCCACCAAAGTAAAGTTATTTGCATCCTAATCTAATCATAATTGAGTGCTTACAGATAGTTTGGTAGTCTTCAAGGGCGGGAGTGTCTGCCTCTGCCTCCCTCTGCCTCTGCCTCTGCCTGCCAACATTATTTCAATGAGACCCTCAAAGCAAAGTAAAATTATATTCTAAGGTAAATATATGATAATGGTCAAGTCTCTCAAGTGCAATTATGGATCATGCACCATTGCATTGCATTGCACGGTTGCACCCCCACCCCACATGCCACATGCCACATGGAGATTCCTCCAGTTGTCTTTAGATCTAGTCCTCTACCTAGTAGGTGCCACCCATCTTGGACCAGTAAGAACCCAACTTTGATTCATTTTTCTCCTGTGGAGCTCATATGTCCAATAATTCAATTTCAATCACGGGATCTCAGGCACAGATATATTTATATTATATGGAATTAATTTGGTTTTCAATATATATTATCTGTAATGTTCTGGGCGCAGGAATATCATATGGATGATCAAAATTCAAAAACAGTGGGCTCCAGAAGAGGAAACTGTGGCTGGTTGCTCAGATAGCCGTTGAAATGTCCGAATTTCATACGCACGCAAGTGATTCAATCCGATTCGTCTTTTTTCTCTTAATTTGTTGAGTGGCCCAGTCTGTTAATATAGCGTATGAGAAAGTGAGAGGCTAATAGTTAATGCTAGCTTGATGGATGTGGTTGCAGAATGGCCTTCTTCTTCTTGGTTTGAGTTATAGACAACTCAGCTTGTACATGTCACGCATCACGATTGACATGTGTGCATGCTGATACCGACTTTTCTAGTTGAAGACTAAGCTTGGTCTCAGTCTCAGAAGCTATCCATAATTTGCACTCTCAGTCTCAGAATAATGAATTTAATTTATTCAAAGTGTTTTATTATTTTCCTAATTTTTCTGATCCGAATAAATAATATAATTATAATGGGAATTTTGTTGTCCATTTTAGCTTTGTCTCCTTTATTGATTTGATTCTAAGAATTAAAATTTTCATTTAAAATTGATGGCCTGCATTTATATATTATATATGATAAAGTGTTATGAATTTGGTAGCTTGGTGGTTACAAGAGGACTATAGAAGCGAAAGGCCAATCAATCTGATGTCGTGCAAAAAGAAAAACTTATCACGTAAGGTAAAGTCCGAGAGAGAGAGAGAGAGACCAGACTCTCATATTTACAATTTAATAAATGTACTCTCCTCCTCTACCAACCAAAGAGATAAAAGGGTGTTTGTGAAGAGTCATAATAAGTGGGGACAAAGATTAGGCAGGTTTTGGCTCCATGCATTATTCACGAACTTTTCTGGTGCCGACAATTCTCACCAATAATCCTACTAAGAATGGCCTTAGCTTCAAACATGTCCAAAATTGGGCTGGGCCACCTGCTGCTGGCACTTCATACCCCAAACTTGTGCTAATCACTATAGACCCACCTTGGAAAACCCCAACTCCTTACTACACGAAAGAACCCTTTGGGCATTGAGAGTTGGGTTGGGTCGGGTCCAACATTTGAAAACAAAAGGTAAAGTTAAAGTAGGAATGACAAAGCCCATACAAGCGTTATCTCGAGTGGGGATAATATATCAAACTTTTGATTCTAAGCCGTGCATCGATAAATGTTCTTAATCACTCGCAGTTATTTTCTTGTTTTAGTGCATTGTTACTAACTATTTGTTACATCGAAACAAATAAGACTACACATTTCATTCAGTAAGCAAATAAAATATCTTCCCGACCCGACACAAGTCCAACTCAAAGGCAAACGTTTGAAGGAGGTTAGCTAGGGCAAACTCTTGGGTAATGGAGCCTACCAACAACCTGTAAGGTCTGGGGCTTAGCATGTATTGGTATATATAGGTAGATGAAGGAGTTATTTGGGTTTCTGTATGGTCAAGTTTCAGCTTAAATGGCCTCCCCTTGTTTTTTAAAATAATTATTTATTTGTTGGGTGTGCAACCGTGTTCGAGGGAAGGGGAGTCATCTTTCAAGTTGCAAGGAAGTACAAGGACCACGGCCACCACTTGTCAATTTAGGAATGGTGAATTATCACGAGCTTTTGCTTTCGGGGATTCTAATATTACAATCAGCTTTTGATCCATCCACATCCATTTAAAAAGCTCATTATCTTCGCTTATTTCCCGTTTCTTGTTTTATGCATGTTAAGCCTACGTTTAGGCTTAGGCACGCATATTACAGACAGCAAGCCACGTACTAGTCATCCAGTTCCTATTACTAATAACGTCAATTCCTGATTGTTTGGCGCTTAATTCGTTAATCACATAAAGAACTGATATGCTGCTGTGCTGTCTGTCCAGGCTCTAGCCATTAAGTGCTAAACATTTACGTGCTAATAAGACACATTTAATAGAATGGTGAGTGTAATGTACTAATGTGTATGATTGACTGGGTGCCAACTTGGTTACGTGAAGACAAGAAATCCTTCAAATAGTAAATACCAATCACCTTTTTTTTCTTTCTTTTATTTTTTTTGTTTCGATTGGTTGCTGGCTAGTACACTCATGGCATGAAATGGATGATGAATGACCTTATTCCAGTCAGGAGAAAATTATGGATGACAATCATGTTTATTAATACAATACCACAAGTTACTGACACATGCCGAAACATACAGAGACTCACATACAGACACAAAAGAAAAGACCATTGTTATCATGAGTCTCTCTCTGAGTGAGTGGTTTTCTGAGATGGGTCCCACTGGATTCCACCGCCAAAGCAAAGAGAAAGCGAAAGAGCCTCTCCCCTTTCCAGATGCTGATCCTAATGAATGATTCTTCTTTCTTTCCCAGGCCAACGACCCCTGAATTGGGCTATAGACTTTAGTCCACACGATCATCACTTGAGGCTTCGAATCCAAAACCCTGGGACCCTTTGGGCTCCCTCCCTCCATCCATCCTCTACTATTATTAGTATTCACATATATTGATATACTGTCAGTGACTTGTTGTGACAGCCTTATTTCCCTGCTCCACATATACAATATACTTGGTTCATTTTTCTTTTCCTCCCCAGGAATCACATATTGGTTTTTTATTTTGTCTTCCTTGTAAAATAAATAACATGACCAAAGTAATTAGCCTGTTAAGTAATAAAGTGAGTGTCGTATGATAACTGTGGGCTGGGCTCTTTCGGGTTAACGATTCGTTTATTGTTGAAAACCATAATCTGATTGATTGGATTCGAAAAAGTTCTTATCTGCACTTTGTCTTAGTAACTTTTTGTTAGCTAGTGGTGTAGGAGGAGGAGAATCTTACCTTATCATAAGAATTCAGAGTTAAGCCTCATCCTTTGCCGTTGACAACGGCAAAGACGGTGTAAACATCTCATCAATATCAAAGCAATAATTAATATATAACATACAGCAAAAGCTATAAAGCAGCTAGCTAGCTTTCGTCTTTTGCTTTTTAATTAAAGTTAAACCTTTCCATAAGAAATCATATCGTATGTTTGTATGTATTCATTAAATTGCTTTTTGGCTATGAATTAAAATGATCCAATTGAATCAACATTTTTAATTTGACTATGAATTAAAATGATCAAATTTTATTCCTGACCAAGGAATTGAATTGAATGAATGACATTTTATATGTAAACATTCAATAGAAAGCCAACCCTTTTACAACCATCGTTTCCCTTTTTGTCCGGGTAAAATGATTTTCGTCCCTACCCTGCCTTTAATACGAACAGTACCATGAAGACACCCACCATGCAGGTCATTTTGAAGGAAAGCAGGGGCAATTTGGGAGAAGCTGAGTCAGCAAGGACGGTAATCTAGTCTGCATTAAATAATTCCACGTCAGATATGTAGAATTCTCACGTAACTTAAATGTCCTTTAGCTTCCTTCCTTCCCCACCCACACCACACCCCAAAAGACCCCAAAGGGGGGAGAGAGAGAGAGAGAGAAAGATTGAAGAGCTAGAGAGGAGTGAGAAAGCTAATCACAACCACAGAGTGAAATGAACTGTGAATACCATACTCTACTCTACTCTTCATTATATTTTGGGTGCTAGCTGCAGATTGCACAACAAGTTTAGTCACCAGAGAAATGGGTGAAGTAAGTATTTCTTTGTATCGTTAATCGATAACACCAGTAGTGTGTGTTTGAGATCTTGATGTACCACTTCTTCAATCGTGCTTTCATTTCATGGATCTTCTCTTTGGGTCTGCAAACTCGACCCTTTTGATGTCCTGCTTCCGACTGTTTCTTGTGTACACATTCTTACTTTCTGTAGCTTCATGTATAAATGGCATTTAATTGATTTTTAATATTTTCTGTGTGGAAACCAATTAAAGGAGAAGAAAGAGGAGAAGAAGGAGGAAGAAAAGAAGAAAGAAGGCAAAGACGGAAAGAAATCAGAAGAGAAAAAGGAAGAAAAGAAAGAAGAAGAGCCTCCGGAGATTCTACTCAAGGTCGATATGCATTGTGAAGCTTGCGCAAGGAAAGTTGCTAGAGCCTTGAAGGGTTTTGAAGGTAAAGATTTCTTTTTCTATATTTTTACCTTTCATAGGATTCAAACCTTAAATTTTGAATTCTAATGAGCTAGGAAAGTATACGTAATTCAATTTGATGTAGTAATTTTTATTAGAGAGGGCAGTTCATGTTTAGCACGTTTTTCTTGAAAAAAACATTTTTGTAATATATAATTCATTCCTAAACTAATCACAAAGAAATTAAAAGGTGTACAAATATAGAATATAATACACGCCCTAGGAGGTAATCGGTGAAATTGTGGTTGTGGTTGGACGGTGCAGGAGTGGAGGATGTAACGACAGACAGTAAGGCAGGCAAAGTGGTGGTGAAAGGCAAAGCGGCAGACCCCATAAAGGTGTGCGAAAGATTACAAAAGAAAAGCGGCAAGAAAGTGGAGCTCATTTCACCTTTACCCAAACCTCCCGAGGAGAAGAAAGAAGAACCAGTTAAAGAAGCTGACAAGGAAGAGAAAAAAGAGGAGGTAATTCTCTTCAAAACCTGCTTTTACTCACCCTCTCTTTAACTTTAACTTTAACTTTACCACCCATAATACGAGATTAGAGTATAATTAATATCAGATATTAACCCATCACCCTTTACTGGAACTGACATGATAAACAGAAGTTGATTAAATTAATTAATTTTACGTAGGGTATAGATGGGCACGAATCACACATCACAGTTCCCTAAAACAGTGAATTTTGAGAATGCTGTTTAAATTATATGCTGACATGAAAGTAACAATTCAAAATGATACCCCACCACCTCCACCTTCTCTTCCTCCACACCAGAAAAGGCACATTTCACAAGACTAGTCACCACTCGGTCTAGCTTTAGCTACCTCTCCTCCACAGGGACCAGACTTATGCTGCTAAGCTAAGGGTTTTGACCATTCATTCACCATCCACCATTCGCCAAGCTGCTGTATGTTGTACATACAAAGTTAAAAACTACAACATGCACTGCAGAAATCCATTTTGGGTGTCACGACTCACGGGTACATGAAAACCCGTATATATAGGCATAAATTAATACAATAATTTTAAAAATAACTCAACACAACACACCTACCTACCTATAAGTATTAGAATGAACCTATAACTTTTTTCTTTTTTCTTTTGGTTGGTATTTATTCCTTGTATTGTAAATAGTATATATGATTTCATAAACAAATCTGCATATGCATGTACTCGCAATGCCTTGGCTTCGAGGCTGCTGCTTGTCGTGTATTTGCAGGATCTTTTTGTATTGTATATATATCATATATATAATATGTACCCCACTCCCTCCCATTGGGAGCTCCGTCTGTTGGCATCACATGTCCACCATTACTCCTCCTGCCCCTTGGGCCTTGCTACTGCATCAACTTTAAACAAGTATAATATATATATTAGGTAAACTGGGTTACTCCTCCTGCCCCTTGGGCCTTGCTACTGCATCAACTTTAAACAAGTATAATATATATATTAGGTAAACTGGGGCGTGCATTCGAGAAATCAAAATTGTATTTAGACACAAGTCTCTTGGCTAGTTAGGTTACAGAAAGAAGACAAAGTAGTTAGACCAAGAAATCAAAATTGTATTTAGACACAAGTCTCTTGGCTAGTTAGGTTACAGAAAGAAGACAAAGTAGTTAGACCAAGAAATCAAAATTGTAGAGAGAGATGATGCTTAATTAGTAAAATTTGACCTCCTTGTTGTAAGAATCAAATTATTTGATTTAGATATATAATCATATTATTATTTGTGAGGGGTATTAATTGTACAATTTCATATATCTGACCAGTAACTTATTAATTCAATCTACATATATATTGTCAGCCTCCGGCTGTTGTTACAGTGGTATTAACAGTTCGAATGCACTGCGACGCATGCGCTCAACTTTTACAGAAGCGAATCCGAAAGATCAAAGGTATATCTTATATCATCTTCCGTTATATATTATGCACTCTGTCATTAAGTAAAAGATGATTTTACCGACTATATTTATGGTAATTTTATTCAAATGAAACAACTCCTCATAGTGATAGGGGTATATATATTCGACCAACTAATAGACCCCTTGCTGGTGTAAGCAATAGGATTTAATGCCTGGGAGGATGGGGTAGGTAAGAATGCCATCCCAACCTAACAGCAGGACGCCCGAGTCTCGAGGGTATATTTTCTGAATGTGCATATAGGGCCGCCTAACTTGTTGAAAAACAAAATCCACATCCAACTATAAATAAAGCTAGCTGCTATGGTTACTATTTTATATATCCAAGAATTAACAGTAACTAGTTATTGGTATGAATCTTACTGGAACATATACAGAACCATATATGCATCTTGCTGAGGAATGTGTTATTGCAGGTGTGGAATCAGTGGAAACAGACGTCGCTAACAATCAGGTTGTAGTAAAAGGTGTGGTGGATCCTGCCAAGCTTGCTGAGGAGGTGTATAAAAAAACCAGAAAGCAGGTTTCCATTGTGAAGGAAGAAGAAAAGAAGGAAGAAGAAAAGAAAGAAGAGGAGAAAAAAGAAGGAGAAAAGAAAGAAGGGGAGGAAGACAAAGGATCAGAGGATAACAAGGTTGATATCAAGCGGACCGAATATTGGCCAACAAAGTTCTACTCGGATTATTCTTACCCTTCCCCGCAGATTTTCAGTGATGAGAACCCTAATGCCTGCTCCGTTATGTGACTATAAATAAATAAAGCATGAATCTAGCTAGTAAGCATGCAGTAAGATATGCCTGCCTGCTGCCTCCCTATATATGCAATTTTCTACGTACATGTGCGGTAACTAATAAGAGACAATATTGCAACCTAAAATTAAGAGTGGATGCCACCCTTTCTTGGCATACTATGTGTAATTTTATGTCTAAATTTCTGTCTGTGGTCTGAGGTTTGAAGTATATGTAGTCATGCAATAATGAGTTCCCTCTGGCCTAAGTTTGTATATCGCATATGCTCTAGCTAGCAATCTCTAGACTTGTGAATTTTGGTGTATCTACTCAAGTGACCTATAAGTCAAGAAGCCTCTTCCTTAATTTGATTCTGCGTGAATTATTAGATGTGAAGATCTGGGAACAAGACCCTCTCTGCTAGCTAGTGGACCTTCACTGTTTAATGAATTTAAACTTTCATGATCAGATTGACTACTACGCCCAATCTTTTATCTCTCTTTCTTTTTTGAAGTTGCTTTGCCTTGTGATTAATTATCATTCCTCAGACTCTTGTCAGATAAAAGAGATAAGGCAAAAGTGACAAATAATGTAAAGCAGTTTGAGACAGGTTGAAGTTACATATATATTATTGGTACGTACCGAACATATATATTGAGGATCTTCGGGATAATGAAATGAAACAATGGTGGGCTTAATTAGGAAAATGTAGGCAAGCCGGTGAATCTAGAATTTAAATTTTGAGCTTTGGACTTGGACATATATTATTTGAATGACAGGCCAAAAAGAGAAGAGAAGGTTGGACATACGTTGTACTACTAGTCCTATACTAATTGAATGTGGGCAGAAATCAAGTGCAGTGGCTCTAATACTATGAAGGGTACAAATTAGTACGAGTAGTGCAGGCAGTGGAAGAAAATTGGAAACTAAGTCAAAATCAAAGGTGTGGTTAATGGCTGAGGAAAAACCCAACGGAATTGTATAGTTTTGCACCACCTTTAAAAAGCATCTCATCAAGATTCAAGGGAGAGGCCATGGCACAGGAGCCACTCGTCTCGTTAAAGATGCCGATGCCTCCTGGCTGCGCTGGTGTGTGGGTGTCTAGATATGTCAACGTACATACAATAAAGATATATATATATATATATATATATATATTTGTCAGGCCGTATATAGTCACGAGTAGTGACCACAAAATTGTCAATTCTAATGATGAGATCCCTCTGCTCTGCCACTCGATATCATCCAGAAGAGAATATGGAAATAATTGGTCCAAATGGATGGAACATATATCTACCTAGTTCGTCTATTGTAGTGTAGCTAAAAAGGAAGAAATATTATGGTTGATGGTTGATGGTTGATGCTGCTACTCTACTCTACTCTAGTGCGTCCATGACTTGTGAGGAGGAGGCTGCAGATGATCACCCATAAATTAACAAGTATTCGTTGCCCAACCTAGTTACGTTTTTAACATACTCATTTGGGCTTGTTGTATATAGCTTATCGAGCCACAGCCTCCCATAGTTTTGGAACATAGCATTCATCAAACTGACGCATTTATATATGAAAGAATTTACAAAAATAACATTTATCCAATTATTCTTCCTGGAATTGATACACACACATGTGACATATATATACTCATTGTGAAATGTGAAGTATATATATGTCCCAGATGACTTTATACAAAGCAAAGCAACTGAACAGCAGTGGACCACAAGGCCACTGTGAATTTGGTGGAATATATATAAAGTTAATGGGATGGAGAGATCTTGATTAACCGAAAGGTGAAATAGACTGGTAGGTGGAGCGATCGAGCGTGCATATATGATCCTTAGCTTGCCAGGTTTCTGAGGCTTGGAATCCTCCTCCTAATAAACTCATAGCAGGCTCAATGGGAATGACAGTCCACTTATACATATAAGTTGGGCCTCATCGAGTGGTGACAGACGAAACATACTGCTTTAAATTTTGACATGCATAACTTAAACCCCATAGATGGATAGAATCTTCTTTTTGTTTGTTTGGCTTGTGTTTTTGGATGGAATAAGTATCCATCTATCCATCCATCTATCAATATGTCGCTGGCTCGAGTTAGAAATTAGAATGAAAGGTGGCCCGCCGTGAGGCATGATGCAGTGAGGGTGAGGCCCACCTATTTTTGTTTGCTGGTGGTAGATGCAATGTCTTGTTTTCTTTATTTCTATATCACCATTCTGGTTCACCACCACTGCATCATGCCTCATATTCTTTGTCCCTAATTATATATACCTATTCAGGTTCCTTCTTTATGTCACTCATAGGGTAAGGGTATAGCCGCGAGAGTTTGCTTGAATGTTTAGTTGTATAATGTATACTGCACTGCATCAATTGCGTGTGTTTTGGTATCTTTTTTAGTCGTCGTGTTGCTTGTCCTAGTTAAATTTGTCTATGAGGAGGACTACGTTTTAACGTGTAGTTTTTATTTGAGAGAATATATATATAATAATTATACCTTCATACTAATAAATAATTGATACATGCAATGCAATCAGTCTTAACATTTCATGCCATGAAAGGACATGATCGCATGGGTTCCGTTCATTGACTAGTTGGAATTGGCCCACCATCAATTATCATCCCCTGTCCCTATTATATATAAATAATTAGTGTCGACTAATCAACCTTGAAGAGTTAATATTTATTACTAGCAACAAACTACCCCTCGTTACTAATATTTTTTTCCTTTCCGTCTTTAATAATAACGATATTAGTCGGATGGATGGATGAGTCAATGGAATGAACTTTAGATATAAATAATTAGGCTTCTATCAATCTAATAATTAAGGATATAATGAAGTACGATTTGTTTTGGAACCATCTAATGATTGAGATAGAGTACGTAGGTTGAGATGAAGTTATCAAAAGCTCTATTTCTCCTCATCTGATCTTGTTATTATTCTTCACAAAGGAGTGCCAGAAGATGAAGCCGTTGCAGCAACTCATATTAATTACAATGAAAGTGAAGCGCAAGTACCTACCTACCTCTGACTTATGTATGACTATGAAGAGAACCCTAAGTAACTCTTGTGATATGCGATCTCTGATATTATATATGGATGGAAAACACGTGGTGTGATCTTTTAAAATCTAAGTGCATGCCTACTTTTGTTTCATTCTCTTGTTTTGGAGAATGAGGAGGCAGGAGAGTGGCGAGTGCTCAGTGAATATCAACTGCTGATTTGAGTCAACCCTAAATTTACGAGTTTAGAGGACTCGCGGGGTCCACTCATAGCGGTGGGGCCCTCCTCCTCCACTCTTTCGATTCGAGTCACTGTGTAACTCTGTGTTTGCAAAACCAACGATTTCGGAGTCCTCCATGTGTCCGTCCTCTCGCTCGCTCTGCATAAAATGCTGCAAAGGGGGTCCATCTCATCAACTTAGTCTTGATTGTTCTTATTTCTCTATAAATAAATAAATAAATCAATCAATCAACTTAGTCTTGGTCCCTTTGCAAAAGTCTACTGTAGGCCCCACCGCCACCGCGATGAAAGTGAGCGCAGAATACCTCTTGCTTCCCTCTGGTTGTGATTGTGATATCCTTCTATTCTTCGTTCCAATGTGAGTGTCAATCACACACACACATCGGAAATTCAATCCAATTGTCACACTTCCACACTAACTGGTCCCTTTTCTTGTTAATTTCTTTCCAGCAGAAATTTGAAAATATCACAGATATATAATATAATTGTCAGTTCGTAAGTTAATCAATTTAGGAACAAGTAATTACGTTGAATAATCTAAAAATATCACAAATTGGGAATCCCAAATTGATTTGCAGTAATTACGTTGAATAATCTAAAAATATCACATCACAAATTTAAGAAGATAAAATACAATATTGAAGATATGCTTTTTTTTATATATAATTTTATACAAATGATATTGGGGAGGAAGAATTCAAACACAATTCATAAATAATAACTGTTTTTAACTTCTTGAATTACAAGCTTGTTGCTATAAATTATTAACTCGTCTGATTAAAAAATAACATTAACTTACAAACCAAATGATAGTGTGTGTGATAGCGGGCTGAGTCTGCTCGAATTACTGGTATCTGTTTAGTGCGTGGTATTCACGAGCCAATATTACTGGGCTTCTGTGATAAAAATGATGTTTCAATTATGTGAAATCTTAACAAATTATAGAATTGATTATGCTGGAATGTAGAAACACGGTGGATAAGCACAGACCTAGGTGTGACATGGAGACGATTATGCGGGTCCCACTTTTACAAATCATGTGTGAAGCCAGAGATGGTTTTTGCTAAACACAAGGTAATTGTGTGCAAGGCGTTTGGGGACACGTGATGTTCACACGCGCAGTAAAGTTGCAGCGACCAACCATGGCCATTGCCGTTGCAGTTGCAGTTGCCACTCCCAAGTCCCAAATGAATGATCGAATCCACTACCACCATTTGCCTTTGCTGTCATACAATTTTCCTTCCCTTTTTGCTAATCTAAACCTAAAGTAGAATTTATCTTTTGTATTAGAGGCCAATAATTACTCTGCAATTCCAATTCCAACCCAAAAAAAAAAGAAAAAATTATAATTGCGGACTTGGTGAAATTACCAAAACAATGTTCAACGCAGAGCAGTGTTGATTCCAAAAATTCTTACGCAATGTGGAGGTCAAACGTTTTGCCACGTGGATCCTATAATGTTTGGCTTCAGAGGACTCCAACAGCTTGAGCTGCACACGAGCTTTTATCTTGCGTGGCAATGTTACTGGCCCATGGGTCTGACATGGACCTTATTATGCGGGTCTGCCCACGTGTAAAAAGGGTGGTGGCTTTTGTGCAGATTGAGACGTTTGTACGAAAAACATGCCACACGCCCTATGAAAAGTGGTGCACACGTGCGCGGTAAAATTTGTAAGAATTACAACCAAGTGCCACTGCCAAGCAAACCAAATACACGACAAGGGCATTAATTGTTTGTGAATTTCAATGCATTATAAATAAATAAAAATATATACATGCCTTTTTCATTTTATTCTTGTAGCTCAAATTATATGTACATGTATTGTTTTTTTAATACATACGATATTTTTAATACATACATATATTGTCCGAAATGAACGAAAGCCTTCATCAAAAGCAGATGTAATCCGTTGGAGGATGCATGACGCATAGCCAATATAAGAAATATATGGAGATTCCCTCTAATTAATAATATGTATATATTCAATTCAATTCCAAACAAAAATGGTAGTGTAAATTAAATTTGTTAGAACGAGGACAGCGAGACTTTTGCAACATCATCAAAAGGAGATTAAGGGCATAATTGTCATCTATCTCGCTAAAATCAGTGTGTGTATATATATATATATATATATTAGTAACTACATCTTGGTCTTATTACTCGACACTAAATTCCAACCCGAAGCAAGTACGGGACCTTTAAGCCTCCAAACACATAATCACATATCAGTCTTCGGACACAGACAGACCACTTGTTTCTTTTCTGCTCTTTTCTCTTTCTCAGTTTCTCAGATAAGAGCGAAACAGGGAAAAACAGAGAAAGACACAGAGAGAGGTTTCAATGGCGTCCAAGAACCGCATGGACCCCGAGAAGGCGGGTAATGGAAGCAGCGAAGATCATGAGAGATGCGCCATAGAAGAGGTGGCCTTGGTGGTGCCTGAGACGGACGACCCTTCAATGCCTGTCATGACGTTCAGGGCGTGGTTCTTGGGCCTAACCACATGCATCATCTTAATCTTCCTCAACACCTTCTTCACCTTCCGTACGCAGCCCCTCAGCATCTCTGCCATTCTCATGCAAATTGCTGCTCTCCCCATCGGCAAGCTCATGGCCTCCACCCTCCCAAAGCGCGAGTACAGCCTCCTGGGGTGGAGCTTCAGCTTCAATCCTGGGCCCTTCAACATGAAGGAGCATGTCATCATCACCATTTTTGCCAATTGTGGGATTTCTTACGGTGGGGGTGATGCCTATTCAATTGGTGCCATTACCATTATGAAGGCCTATTACAAGCAGAGCTTGAGTTTTCTTCTTGCTCTCATCATCGTCTTGACTTCTCAGGTTAATTAATTCACAACCACAACCCTTCCTTTCTCTCAACTTTCTCTTCAGTTTTTTTAGTTCTTCTTTTCGTTTCTTTTCTTTTCACTGAACTTGGAAGGTTTCACTTTCTTCTTCTTTTTTTTTTATTTAAAGAAAACAAAACGTATTCTAGTAATCTTTTGAATTTTATATTTGAGTAGAGATTTTGGAAATTTTTATATATAACAGATACCCATGACCATGAATGGCCTTATCAGGCTGCCGTGCATTCAATTTCAATAAATCTGTGTTTTGGGTTCTCCAAAAAGAAATAATAATAATAATAGTCAGGCAATTTTAGTTAATAAAGAAATGGCCTTTCAAATTCAGAAAGAATGTTTTTTTTAATAAAAATTTTAAATTATACTTGTGGGTGGCTAGCAAGCCTGAAGAAGCCAAAGATTTGTGAATGGTTGCTGCAATTTTTGTTTGAATTTCAGGGTTTTTGTTGATGTGCAGATATTGGGGTATGGATGGGCAGGGATTCTTAGGAGGTTCCTGGTTGACCCCGTTGAAATGTGGTGGCCTTCCAACCTTGCTCAGGTTTCTCTGTTTAGGTATGACTTTGTCTTCTGCTTTTCCTTATTCAATGTTCCGTTTAGTTGTTGAGATTGAGAGATAAACGTAAGATAATAAAATAGCTTAAAGTTGAAAGCCTTTCTCCTCCTCCAACTCACTGCTAAACTGACTCGTCAAAACAACATAAAATTGGAGGGTGATGCCAGAATGGTTGAATCCTGTTCTAATTTGCGTTTTAGATGTTTGTGGTAAAAGTTTTTGGTTTCCATGTGAATGATGAAGTCATAAGCCAAGGGCTGCTGCATGTTCAATGGTTGAGAATCTATTTCATTTCATGCTCTCCGTCTTGCCAGATTGGAGTAATATTCCCTCACAACGCATAACGCTACAATTGTAATCTTTATAATAAATAAGGTCAAGTGGAAGATACGCCTTTCTTAAATCGTGATCTTTTAGTTGGCAATGGCATAAACTTAAAGTAGAGAATTTGAATGTATGTTGTTATTGGTCTAGTAATATAATCTTGAATTTGATCGCATGAAAATGACTTTGTTGCTGTTTCTTTTGAAACTTTTAACAGAGCACTCCATGAAAAGGACAATAAAGCAAAAGGCCTTACGCGGATGCAATTTTTCTTGATTGCCATGGCAGCAAGCTTTGCTTATTATGCACTCCCTGGCTACCTTTTCCCGATCTTGACCTTCTTCTCATGGGTCTGCTGGGCTTGGCCACACAGTATCACAGCTCAGCAAATTGGCTCAGGTTACCATGGACTTGGGGTTGGTGCTTTCACCCTTGATTGGGCTGGGATTTCAGCTTATCATGGCAGCCCCCTCGTCACTCCCTGGACTTCCATTCTCAACGTTGGGGTTGGATTTGTCTTGTTCATCTACGTCATTGTCCCTGTTTGCTACTGGAAATTCAACACGTTCGATGCTCGAAAGTTCCCTATATTTTCCAACCAGCTATTCACCTCTAGTGGCCATAAATATGACACTACCAAGATCTTGACACCCCAGTTTGATCTTAACATTGATGCCTATAATAGTTACGGCAAGCTCTATCTTAGCCCGCTTTTCGCTTTATCCATTGGATCAGGATTTGCAAGATTTTCAGCAACCCTTGTTCATGTGGCACTGTTTCATGGCAGGTACTTTCAATTAAACTTTAAGTTCCATTCTCCACTCATACTACTGTTATTAATTTGTTGCCATCTGCAGAGCAAGTTACCTAACCTTGGATACGTGGAGTAAATTGTTCATACTTAACTGACAAAGTTATCCTGGATTTTTCCTTTTCCTAGTGCTATTTTGAAGCAAAGCAGATCAGCAATGAAGAATGTGAAAGTGGATATCCATGAAAAACTGATGCAACGTTACAAACAAGTGCCTCAGTGGTGGTTCCTCATCCTATTAGGAGGGAGCGTCGCCCTGTCTCTGCTAATGTGCTTTGTATGGAAAGAAGTTGTGCAGCTGCCGTGGTGGGGGTTGCTATTTGGCTTTGTCTTGTCTTTCATTGTCACCCTCCCAGTTGGGGTCATTCAAGCAACCACCAACCAAGTAATTCTCTGATTTCTTGACTCTTTCTTTCCTCATCTTTGTTCTTGTCAGTACTGGTGCACAAACAACTGTGAAATACCATTTTAACCTCTAAAAAACACATCTTGTGGCTTTCCTGCAGCAACCTGGATTTGACATCATAGCACAATTCCTTATTGGGTATATTCTACCAGGAAAACCAATTGCAAACTTGTTGTTCAAAATCTATGGACGAATCAGCACTGTGCATGCGCTCTCTTTCCTATCTGACCTTAAACTTGGGCACTATATGAAGATTCCACCTCGGTGCATGTACACAGCTCAGGTATTTTCATCACAGAAAGTCATACTTGGCGTTTCTGTTTCTGTTTCTGTTCCTAAAAGGTATTCCCCTTTTTGTGTCAAAGTTTTGTTAAACTGATATTCCAGTACATTGCCTTCCTTTGTTCGTTTGTCTCCAGCTGGTGGGAACTCTGGTTGCTGGTATTGTGAACCTCGCAGTCGCATGGTGGATGTTGGAGAGCATTGAGAACTTATGCGATATTGATGCACTCCATCCAAACAGCCCATGGACTTGTCCAAAATACAGAGTCACCTTTGATGCTTCTGTTATTTGGGGCTTGATTGGACCAAAGCGACTGTTTGGACCTGGAGGACTATATAGGAACTTAGTATGGCTATTCATTGTGGGAGCTTTCTTGCCAGTTCCAATTTGGATATTGAGCAAAATCTTCCCGGACAAGAAATGGATTCCCTTGATAAACATGCCAGTCATTACTTATGGCTTTGCAGGGATGCCACCTGCGACTCCCACCAATATAGCAAGCTGGCTCATCACTGGAGGTATCTTCAACTATTTCGTGTTCAAATATCACAAGCGCTGGTGGCAGAAATACAACTATGTCCTATCTGCAGCATTGGATGCTGGGACAGCGTTTATGGGCGTCCTACTCTTCTTTGCCTTGCAGAACAATAACTACAATGTGAAATGGTGGGGGACTGAACTTGACCATTGTCCTTTGGCAACATGCCCCACTGCCCCAGGTATTAAGGTTGAAGGATGTCCAGTTTTTTAAATACTTACAGAAAAAAGAAACAAAGAGAGATAGATATTTCATTTTCAATATTCCAAGCTAAGGAAGGAGGGCAAGTTGTCGTTGTGGAGGAAGAGGACAAGTGCCAGAGTTCGTACGAGCTTGTGTAGTCAACAATGGAAGGATTGGTTGTTCTACTTTTATGTTCTGTTATAGCATAAATTTCTCATTCAGATGAAATGTATGGTTGTTACTTATCTATGAATCAATTTAACATGAATGAAATGGCAATAGATAAGTAGCTATGCTTGCCATCTCTGCGCATGCCATTCTTCTCTCTTTTGTTACTCATCTTTCTTTAAAAAAAATTATCTTTATCTTTGAATGGCCTCCCAACTGGTTGATCCACAAGTAAGCGTAATTCCTCCTAGACAATAAAATATGTTTGACGTCCTCGGCCAGGCTGGGGTTGAATAGCAGAGCAAAAGGTGAAGTGATTTTTCATTATCTCCATTGAAAGTAATGATCCTTCATTTTGATCACTTTATCATAATTTATCATACTAATTTCTACTCTACCTTCCCAGAGTTCCTGAGATGCGGATCATCTAAGGCACATTAGCATGGCATACTTCTCCTGTTAGAAACCAAACTTTGAAAATTTATATATAAAAACAGTGAATGTGCAGGTTCCCACGAATACAATTTTCATCTTTCGTTTCTTTTGATTCTTGCTTTTGTTGTACAGTTGTAAATTCATTTTGACAAGTCTCTAAAAATACGGGGGTCTGGTGATTCCCAAGTTTTGCCAAAAGGTAGGCAACCTCGAGTAACAGACTAAAAAAGGGCCAATGTAAAGTAAATTGATCATATCAGATACATATTTCCCTAGAACAAAATAATGAACAACCAATAAGTGCAAGTAAGAATCAGTATGCAAAAGCAGCTGGATCAATGGTCATTAAGCAATGGAATTGTGTGAAAATACAATCTTGAAGTTTCACCTGATAATCCTTCCTCAACATACCGAAGCCATGAAAATGGCATTGAACTTTTCAATTTATATAAACTAACTACATAAAGGGGTCTGTAGTGTCCAGACTAACATTCTGTGTATGCTTATCTCTGCAAGGACTTGTAGAGAACCACTGTAACATACTTCGCTATAAACCTCTCTGTTGTACCAAGTGCCACCACAGATGGGCCACTCTTCCCTCTCTGCATGTAAAGGTGATTGAGTACCACATGTTGAGGTCTTGACAAAGGAGGCGGCATCTCCATGTAAGATGACGGCGCATTGAGCAGTGTCATTTGTAGGTGTGGGGGAACCAATGGTGGCTCCTTTGCGAAATCTTCAGATCCAAGCTGCAGGTTGTTATAACTTGAGTCAGGGGACTGGGGAGGTTCAAAACCAGAAATGCTTCCAATGTCTTCTGGAACATAATCCTGTAGAAGAAACCAATAATATCAATCAGCTTTGCAGACTCGCACATACTATTCCAACAAGTTGTCATACTATTGTTCAGACTCAGATAGCCCAGCACTGAGAAAATGCAAATGCATGATTCTGCTTGCATGTTATATATTTCTGCCATGCCATTTTAGAGATTAAGAACTGACAGCACTAATTCAGAAAAAGATACAAGAAAAGGGAAATCAACACGGTGATTAAAAATCCTCATTTAAATGTGTAATTTCAATTGAAGGAGTACATGAAGTAAAAGGTTCAAAAGCTAAACCTGGTATCATTGAGATCAGTTTTTTTTAAAACCTGCCGTTGGATTAACTATCCTTCTAGTGCTTAGCATGCATGCCGAATTTTACATGAATTAAATCTCAATTAGTATCTGACCCATAAACTCACGCTCCTTGCCTATTTTAAAACAAACAAAAAAAACCCATCATTTTGAGCTTTCTTTATAAATGAATGGTGTTATAAATTTCTGATTATCTTCAAAACCTGTGAGCATGACAAACATAAGGAGAAATTCTAATCCAATCGATCAAACTAAAAGTACAGGGGTGTAGCAAAAAGATGGTTAAACCGGGTGTAATTTGATCCTTCTCCCATATACTGAAACTCTTTATGTCACAGGCATCGGCTGCCCAGATTATTCTCTATGTAAAATCCAAAACATGAAACAAAGGACTAACTAAAACTCACTGAAAAAGAAAAGACAAAGATCTCCCGGAACCTTATTGAACATCATTTCCAAAAAAAGGAAAAAAAATCTTTCGAAAAAACAGAAATTTGGTAACAGAAGTTTATGAATAAAAAACTGGATACACAGTGAAAGTGAACAAGCACTCTACCTAAAATGCAAACATGAATTTAACAGCTAAGCTAAGTTGAAGGTATTAATATCAACGTTGATGCAAATATTAAGGGTCTGCTCGACAAGTATCAATATTGAAGAAATTAAACTATAATGACGGAAATCTTATGAATCTTACAACATAGGAGAAATATCAAGAAAATTATCCATATTCTAGAGTGTCTACTATAATCACTAAATATCTAAAGGAAAAAAATTTGCATAAAAGTAGGATTTACATAAACAGAACTAAGACAGTATGCTAAAAAAGGTCGCCGTCAAATGCTTTAACAAATTCATATGCCATACAATTTCTGAATGATGTTATTATACCAAGCATCATACAATGCCATCATAATATCTATTCTGAGATAAGCTCTTATTTTCTGATAAAGGAAACTTTTAAAAGCAGTTTATACTCATTAGTCCGTGATTGAGTCCAAAGAGAAGGTTATCTTACTCATCTGATCTGATTAGGAGTTTCATTTTTCTGAATGAGATCAATAAACAGATGCAAGTGTTTTATAAGGATTGTCACACTCATTCGACACATGTATCAACCTAGGAAGGTATGACAATCATTACCTGCAAGTCCAAAAGGTTGTAAGAATTGCCCGCATCATCTTGGGCCAAGGGTAAGTCAGGAGAGAACCTCCACTGCCCATCAACAATAAACCTATACTGGTAAACACCGGATGGCAGTACTTTCATGATCGTGAAGTCTTTCCCTGATCGCTGTAAAGCCATTCTGAAAAAACAAGATAGAACCAAGAACTTAGGAAAGAGTTCACGCAGTGCAAACTACATTTAAAACTTAAACTACTTTTTATTTTATTTTCAGGAACCTTGTCTTCCAATTATCCCAGGATCCCTCCACAGCTACATCCTTCCCACCATAGCTCCATGTAATCATAGTCGGAATTCCTTGCTCACAGCACATGTCTTCAAACCCTGAAGTTTGCATCCATGAGTTGTTTGGTATGTGTATCTCATCTGGTCTTTGTAAGGGAACCACAGGGACCTGGAAAAAGTTGAACAAAAGGATTAAAATCGTGGATTGCCATAGATCAAAAATAAGGAAATACATCAGTATGAACAAAAGGCAAGGTGCAGGTAACAGGAACGCAATTCAGGGCATTGACTGAGCTCATCATATACATAATATACTTCAGCAGAACAACAGATTACCAAATAGGTTGGTGCTCGATGGTATTAAAAGGGTTTTCAAGGGGCTAAACATTTAAAATCCAAATATTAGAGCCTCGTAGAGCACCAAGGGATAGATTCATGTAAAACTTATTTTCCAATTTCAGAATTGGTGAGAGAGAAAGAGAGAGAGAGGAGGGGGGATTTGGAATCAGAATTTATTACTTAGTTTCCTGTCATCAGTCACCCAACGGTTGACCACTTGTATTCCTTTTTTGGCTAATTCAATGATCCAAAATACAGACTCCTCACAGAGAACCACATAACCAATATCAAAGATACGCAGATTGCATGATGATAAAACGATTGCCTTTTTCTTTTCTTTCTGATTTCCAGATTAATTACAGAAACAAAGAAACAAGAAATTATGTTTTGAATTTGCTTCAAGCAACTAGTGAGCTTCTAAGAGAAACTGATACGAATTAGGTGGTATGTCAGAAAGTTATCAATTTTAAGTTGAAAAGTTAATTGCACAGCATAATTCACACAACCAGTTCTAAGTTGAATCACAAAAGTCCCCAATTTTAAGAAACATCAATTTGATGTCACAGGAGTAAAATCTGAATCTCCATGGGGAAAACTAACAAAAACACGAACTTGAAAAGGAATACATAAACAAAAGATGAGGAAAGAAAAGGAGCTGACCTGAGGAGTAAACATCAAAGGGGAATGAGTGGCCCTAGGGCTATGAGGAGGCGATTGACCCATCAACTCAGACGACCCATCACCGCCACCACTAACACCACGGCCATGGGCATGACCCTCCTGCACGCTCCCACCACCACTCTCTTCCTCAGCCGCTGATGGGCTTCCACCCCCATCTTCTCTCCCATTCACATTCCCCATTTCGATTGTTTCGATATCACCACCACCAAGCACCAACCCTCAAAAATAAAATTACAGATGCATACCCACTTTGCAGAATTGGAATCCAATCTCATATGATGAAAACTTAAATCCACAAAGCACGAAAATTTGATTGATTGGGCGTCAAAACTCGAAAAAAAAGCCCAACAGAGAAAAACCCGTTTTATATATAGAGACAGAGAGCGAGAGAGAGAGAGAGAGAGAGAGATTATTAGATTAAGAAGCACTAAGCAACAACAAACAAAGGGAGGGGGCAGATGGAAAGAAGAAAGTGAAAAACAAGGGTAAGTAATTAATTGATGGATGAGTAATAATAATAAACAATAATAAATAAAAAAGAGGTAATAATCTCCGATGAGTTTGGAAGATCGAATGGTAACCCAATGATGTTGTTGGTTTAATGGGGATGCTCTTTCACGTCATCGTATTGACAAAGTCTTTCCTTTTGCCTTTTAAGTCCTTTCTCTTCCCCTCCACAACCCACAAACTCTACAACCTACAACCCACAAGGACGATGATGAAGGCCCTTCACTTTCAGGAGTGTCTTTCTTTTCCTTTCCTTTTCCTTTTAAGTGTTTTTTTCTTAGTATCAATTTGTGTTTTTAAAGAATTCATTTTGTCTGTTCATTTTCTTTCCTTATTGCAAGTAGAGTGTATCTCTCTCGTGTTAAGTAGAGTAATTTTCTTTTTATGTTATTATTATTATTATTATTGTAGAGGTGGGGGGTTTTGAATTTGAGATCCCTTTCACCTTTTTGGTTTTTGGTTGGATCTCTTTCACCTTCGAGAAGAAAATCATCACCAGACTACGAGTTACTTGAAATAAAATAAAGTAGGACAAACTACAAAAGACCTCACAAATTATAGGGTCATTTTTAAGTTCATACTCACTTTTGGGGACATTTACAAATACATACTTTAAGTCACGAAAAGCCTACAAATTGCTTCCTTTATTAACTAGACCGTCAGTAAATTTGTTAAATATTGATGTGGCAGTTGCAGGACCTATTTTTTAATAGACAAAATAAATAATGTAGGCAATTAGATAATTGTTTAGAGAGAGAGAGAGAGAGAGAGAGAGAGAGAGAGAGGGTTAGGCCTGGGTTGGATTGGGCTTTTGAAATAAGATTCATTAGGCTCCGTCAAATACCCTCTCACACCCCACATACTCATTGGTCGGCAGTAGCCCTATCTATAGACTTAGACAAAGGCCTCCACTCCGTAAAGCAACCTGAAAAAGGGGAAAAGCGCCCACACCTTGTTCCAAGAATTTGTTTTCAGTGCGGCATTTAAGCAAACACACAGCGAGCGAAACACACCGGCAGTCTCGTGAGTGATCAGTCTCTACTTTGTTTCCTCGCATATTTGTCCCGTCTCCACTCTTAGCACCTTGTCACTCACTTAATCTTTTCATTGTTTTTAACTTTTGTGTAACCCAACACCGTTCTCTGGTTTCTCTGATCGAAATTGAACTAAATGGCAAATTTGTACTGCATTTTCTTGTTTCATTTTCGTGTTTACAATGCAATGCTGTTTGGTTTTGTCAGCTTGCTATGGTACCGCACAATTATACATGCCTACACATGGGCCGCACTGCAGGTGGTCTTTTTTGTTTTCTTTGATAGGAGCAGTGCAGAATGCAGATGGTCTAGGCAAGCACTATCGCTGCTTTTAACTAAACAAGTTCTATTCTAGGCAGGGTTGCAGTATTGGCTGATCAATATCTTGAATGCAAAGTTTCATATTATTAAAGCAGAAATCTAATGTTGGTTGTACAATTGTTAATATGAGTATAATAATACTGTCACATGAACTTTTTCACTTAATGGGCTTTTGGTTTCACATTCATTTGTTACTTACATGCTTTACTTAGCTACTTGTGGCGACTATGGGCGGAACCCTTTCTGCTTCCTCCTTTTCCTCTTTACCTTAGTAGTCTCTTTGGTAGGGTTTGGCCCAACAACCAAACTTGCATTCCATGCATAAGCACACTCTTATATTTACTTAAAAGGTCATGGTTGCATTCCTTACATGTTATGTTGATTTGTTAATTGTTTGTCACAATCTTGATGCTTCCCTGCATTTGTATGTGCTGTTTTGAAACTTGAAACTGAGTTTTATTGTTTTTCAGATCTTCTCAACATGCAAAGCATTATAAATTCCATCTTGTGGCATGTGAGGGTAGGGAGTTCAGCCGAAAAATGGTTGCTCACTGAAAGAGGAAATGTGCTGAAATCTCTGAGCCGCCACATGTGTGCCGCAACAGGTACTACCAGCACTGATCAGATAATGGACCGAGTGATTGGACTCGTGAAGAAATTTGATAAAATTGATGCATCTAAGGTAGTGATTTCATTCTTACTGTTTTAGTTTAACTAGTCTCCCTCTCATCTCATCTGTGCGTTTAATACTTGTATGAATTGATGGACCAGCAATTGACCATGTTCATTTGAGTACATTATGTTAAGTACTGCTTATTGTTAAACTTGGTACTGCAATTTAATTGCAGCCAACATTTACCTTGTCCTCATCCAATAACAAGAATGTGAGAAATTAACAAGCAACTTTACCTCTGAACAGGTTACTGAAACAGCTGATTTCCAGAAGGACTTAAGCCTGGATAGTTTGGACAGGGTGGAGCTTGTTATGGCCTTTGAGGAAGAATTCTCCATTGAAATCCCTGAAGAGAAAGCAGATAAGCTGACCTGCTGCGCTGATGTTGCAAGATACATAGTTTCTGGAGCTGAGCAGAAGAGTGTTTAAGTCCTGCGTAATTCCCGTAAGATGATTTCTGAAGACAAATTGTGTTTTAGGATTTTTCACTCATGTTGTGAATTAATTAATTTGTCATTTTATAAAATATAAAATGTTGGTGACCTTGAGACTGATTGAGAGCACCTTTCATTTTGCAAAACTTACAGTCATGATATTCATCTCTTGAAGTTGGCGTATATAACAAAATATGATTTCTTTTTTCAGTTTTTACATACATTATATAACTGTATATACTTTACATCTGATAAGTAGAATGGGTTCGAACCCCTGCATCTCAATGCTGTGACTGAAGCGCCATCCAGATGAACTGTGGTGCTGGATCCCGGTCTACTATTTAATGAGTATCTATGATGATAACATCTTAATGCATGCTTCTGATGGTTTAGAGGTCAAATGCTGGAACCTTATATTTCCGGCATTGTAAGTCCTGATACCGTTACCGACTGACGATAATTTCAGTCCCTTGTGCCTCCTGACATAAGCTGGTCTGCATTGTGTGTTCTTTGGTATTCGAACTACTCTAACCGAACATGTTTTGTGCAAGTTGGGAATTGCATGTAGATTGGAAGGAAGATCAATAATGAAATCCCCAAATTCATCTGTGAAGCCTTGTGCCAAGCTTGATTTTCTTTTTCTCCCACTAACATGGCAATTGACAGAAACCAAAGCACCTGCAGATTTTGGGAGAAAAAAAGAAGCAGATAATGATGATGGCGATGGTGAAGATCATTGTTACATTGACTGAACAATAACTTCGTAGTTAATTGGAAAATGCCAGAATTAAATTCGCAAAATATATCCTCTTCAATTTATTTCAGCTAAATGGTTGTTTTCGATGGAGCTCTGTATCGACGAATTAAAGAATATCATATAAGTGTAAAATGATGTTTTTGCTTTTCATTGAAGTCTCGGATTAAGTTTATCTGCCTAATTATTATTATGAAGTTGATCGTGAATTGCTTTCTGTAAGGTCCAAAGTTACTGTAAGATAGAGATACAGACAGAGCACAGAGATGTGATTCCCGTTACTCTTATTTTATATTAATATCTAGTGGAAAGCTTTAATGAATTGAATTGTGCCTAAAGAAAAACAATATGTCCAAATCAAATTAGGAGATGTTAATTTTCACGGGTCCAACGTGCACATCAAAATTTGTGGTGATTGCTTTAAGGAGCAGCCATTTGCAAGGACAGAATATGGAGGAACCACTACTAGAATTCAACCTAAACCCAACCCACCGGAACTTATTTAAAAAAACAAAAGTTGGAGTGATTATAGCATCCTATGGTAGTGCGGTCATATGGTACATTTTTGTACATGTGTTATAATAATATATGATATTGAACGTAATTTAAGAAACTAAAATTGAAAAGAAATTTATAAATTGTTCACACTTTGAGCTCGGATTCAGCCCATATCAATCTGAATTAAGGAAGGCAGAGAGATGAAAGTGAGTACTAATGATATTGTTGGGTTACTCTAAATTGTTGTTATAGCTGGTCGATGGTATATTGCACGCAGTAATGATATTTACTTGACAAAGCGCATAACATTTGCCACAAAAAGGAAGAGAGAGAAGATGATATATATATATATATATATATATATATATATATATAGTTCGTAACTAAATTAGATTTATATATTTCGATATTAATGCTAATAATCTTAACTTAATTCAAGTAAGCACGCAAAACAAAAAGAAAGAAAAGCAATCAAGCACCCGAGCTAGCTTTAGGAAATTAGTCTGCTATGTTCTAAATATTGATCCTATATACATGGATAGAGAGATATGAATACGATGGTACGTACGTATTCTTTAATTATATAATTATCAAGAGAATAATGAGCATGAATTAAATCCAAGTAGAGAGACGCAAACAAACCTGAGAGAGGCCATGCATGAAGATGAAGTTGATGATCAGGATGATGAGTTTGAGCATGCAAATTATTACAAGCCTCCTCGCAATGGACGGAGCCTGTAATTAGGACGGTGGAAAGCTTCTCTTCTCCATATCCAGCAATTTGGACCATATCCTGTTCGCTGGACATGAGTTGGTTTAATGGGTTATTGTTGTTCACTTGTACTTGATCATCGATATCGGCGGCCGAGGCCATTGAAACTGATCTGCTGAGGCTGAGGCAGCTGCATATCAACAGGTTTAGCAGAACTAGTTTGTAGATGAAATCATTCACAAGCTTGTGCCAGCCGCAAAAGTAGCTCATCATCTTCTTTTTGTGTGTTTGTAGCTCTCCTTCCTTTGTAATAATTTGATCATCGGCCGATCCCCATGTGGTTTGTATATATAGAAAATAGAAGAGATAGAAGCCCTCGCCCTCAATGGTCGCATTTAAATTTCATACTGCCCTCGATCACAAGTTCATATTACGTCTCTCCTACGTGCATAGCCACATCCAATTTGAGTTACCATTTTGCCCTCAAAAGCTCTACGGACATGTCTTATAACCCTGTGGTGTGGTGTGGTGTGGTGTGGAGATCCCGAAAGGTGTTGTTGGTCATTTTACAATGAAGATGAAACAGACGAAAAGGTAGGAGGGTAAATTGGTCTGAAGGATAATATTTGATTCCGAGGCAGGCAAGACGAAATACAAAGGCAGAAGTTGGAGAGGTGGACGGGAAGTTAATTTGTTGGTTGGTAGCCTACTCTTATCTTGTACGTATTCTTTTGTTAATCAGATTTTGAAGGGCAAAGTACACTCCGTTTACTAAGATTAGTAAATTAATTAAGCAAGAGCAAACACACGTTTCATCAGTCATCACAACTTGGAAGTTAAGACAAGCACTCTCTAGCCCTCTCTCTCTCCCTCCAATAATAATATTTGATTCCATCTTAAACAACTCCAACAATAATACGGTTGATTAAATGATAAAAATTAAGGAATTAATTGTATGTTAACATAGCAATTTTTCTCTTTGGGTGGGTAAACCCCACTTACACTTACTTTGCAACAGCATGAGTCACATGACAGGTGGCACTTATGAAAGTGGCTAGCGTAGCAACTCTTGTTAATTAATTTATATCCAATAATAGATAGATAGATAATAGATAGATAGATAGATAGATACCCTAAACTTACATTGTTGGGAAACTGAAATTGTCACTTGCAGGTTACCGTTGAACAACCTTCCCAAAATCCAACTGATTTCTTTTTCTTTTTTTTTGGTCAAGAAAAATCCAACTGATTTCTTTTTCTTTTTCTTTTGGTCAAGAAAAATCCAACTGATTTCATTCACTAAAAGAGAGTAACCCAGCTGACATCAAAGGTTGCGTAAATTGTAGAAATTCGGGGAGTCTAAGAAACATATACATACATGTTTCATGTATGAGTCTCATACATCAAATGATGGTCCTAAGAATTTGAAAACCCATAATTGTTAGATTGTTTTGGTTGAGAATACAGAAGATGGCATTTCAACAATTCATGAAAAAGACCCCTCTATTTTGTATATTGCATCAAGTAATTAATGTTCTTTCTATTGGTGTTCATGAGAATTAGACAGCTGATTAATTTCTGTTTAATACGAATCGTTTTCGCAGGTCGTGTCATATATATAAATTGCAAATTTAGTGACATCCCATCCCATTAATTTTTGTGGCGATGTTTTATGCAGTGAGGAGCAAGCCATAGCCAGGACAGGAGAAACAATTTCATATGCAATATGGTTTGTGATGGCTAACCCAAAATTAACAATGGTGATTAGGACATAAAATTTTGGGGACGACTAGAAAAATATTATTGATTTAAAAGGTCAAGAGCCATAAATTATAAGTAAGACATGACATTGTGGTCCACTTTGGTTTACAATTTAATCATACCTCTTTAATTAATACTGTCTTCTTAAAGAAATAAATTATACGGTTAATTAATACTGATGGGATCCGGATTGATTAGTATAATATAAAGGGAGCAAGGAAGAAGCATCATCAGCATAAATAGATTATAAATGCAAGCGAGGCTGCTTTGAGTTTCAGCTTTAAAAGAAAACTGCAACTTGCAGATGTCACTATGAAATTAATGGATGGATTGGGTACCAAGACATCCCTGCACTGCACCTGCAGAGATCAACTTCTCAGTTAAATACGATGACAATTTAATTAATTAAATTTGTAAAACTGATCATGATTTATATATATATATATATATATATATATATATATATATATATATATGGACATTGGACACACACACACCCACCCCAGAAAAGGAGAGGTGCCGAAGTGGACCCCATTGTATGATTCAAAAAGAGTCATCAATAAGGTAGCAGGCGGGTTTATACTAACACCATCAAGATTCTAAGATGGATCATCAGAAGAAGAGAGGGTACCGTCCAAAGTGGGCAACAACAAATTTTAAGTGCGAGATAAATTTGATATTTTTATTGTTCTACACTCACTCACTGTGGAATGTGGATGGATCATGGAATCATGGATGGATGGTTGGTCCCATGCAATTATGAAATGAAGTTGAAATACATGCTCGGATGCTCATCCTCCTCATCCTCCTCATCAATCGTAAGGCTGACGAAATGAGGTCAATGCCTGCCTACACAATTGGTGAAGAAGGCTAACCCACCGTCCATATCGATGGACCACGTTGTTTTGACTTCTATTACTTGTAAATATTAATGTAAACTCGTCTCTCTAATGTGGCAGTGCGGTTGGATCGGGTTTAATTAGTACCCAAGAATCCAATTAAACAAGGCCCTGTGCCACAGCCGCACACCCCTCGTGGTCGGCTTGTGCGTAAAAGTCATTGAAATTTTTAGTATTATTGTCGCATTCTCTATATTTTATTATAACTCACGTAATAATGTGATCATCACACTAACTCATTCATAATCCAGCCTGAGCACAAAGCGACTAGTGTCAAAATCTTATTGCGATAAATGACCATCCAACATATCAGAGACCGAGCAGTATAATCCCTCAAGATCCCAGCTTAGCTAGGAGAAAAAGCAGTCCAACCCCTCCAAGAGGAGGGCAGAGCATTAGCAAAATTGAATTTAGCATATAAACCTTCCTTTGCTATAACTCTGTATACATCTAGAATTCACATTCATTAATTCATTTTTAAATGAATCATTCACTGTTTTCAATTGAAAAACCCTTCCCTATATCATATACATATATATGGCTGACTCGGACAACGACTCGGGAGCAGGAGGAGGAGGAGAAACGAATTACACAAGATCTTCATCATCCTCAGCGAGAGAGCACGACAGGTTTTTCCCGATTGCAAACGTGAGCAGGATCATGAAGAAAGGTTTGCCAGGCAACGCCAAGATTTCAAAAGACGCTAAAGAGACGGTGCAGGAGTGTGTCTCAGAGTTCAGCAGCTTCATCACGGGAGAGGCCTCAGATAAGTGCCGGAGAGAAAAGAGGAAGACAATCAACGGTGACGATCTATTGTGGGCCATGACGACGCTGGGGTTTAAGGAATACGTGGAGCTTCTCAAGATTTATTTGGACAAGTTCAGAGAGATGGAGGGTGAGAAGACTGCTGGAACAGGAATGGCTAGGCAGCTGCTGCACGCTGATCATCATCCTCATGAATATCATGATCAAAGGCAGAGAGAGCAGTTGCAGCACCTGCATGCACATGGGATGAACATATATGGTGGGATGATGATTGATGGATCATCAACATCATCATCATCATCATCAAGGTCAAGGGCATCATCCTTATCTTTATGGATCTGGTAGTGGACCCTCTAGTCTATAAGGCATGGAGACCAAGGTAGGGTTTGACTGTTTGGATATCCATACTATATAGTATTAGCTAACCATGCGTTTCTTTTTCCCCGCTTCTATATGTGTACTGCGTGCGGATAAGGTTGGTCTATTGCTTCTTATTAATTTGCGTCTGAAATATAAATTTTAATGGATTATGAGGAGAGGCATAAAAGATGACTGCAATTTCCAAACCCTTAAATTCCAAATTTTGGAATAACATATGTTGTATTCTTTTTTAGATGCGAAAGGTAAGTAAGCATTATTGTTTATATGTTTTTGGATCAAACGTGCGTATTCATCCTTTTGTTTTGGGTGGGCGGAGAGGACAATGAATGAACACGTACGGTGCAAATACTTGATTGGGGTTAGGACTTGCGAGGGAGACGTTGCAGCGAATCCTAGTAGTTTATAAATGGATATTTGAAACTATTTAACCAACCGGCCTATTAGCTCAGCTGGTTAGAGCGTCGTGCTAATAGCGCGAAGGTCGCAGGTTCGAGACCTGCATGGGCCATTGGGATAGCTATTTTTAAAGTTTTAAGTCCTCACCACAATACTGTCCTACATACTTATCGAGACCTGCAGGGGCCATTGGGATAGCTATTTTTAATGTTTTAAGTCCTCACCACAATACTGTCTTACATACTTATCGTCGGCATATTCTCACAAACACAACAGGAAAACTTCACAAATAACTAGGATCAAGACAGAAGACAATGCAAATATTTCTTTTTGGTGATTGGTTAATAAACCGCGGTTCTCTTCAAATGTTGGTTGTCACAATGCAAAGAAGTTCTGATTGTATTATGATCAGTATATCTTTCTTTTTTGGTCTGATCTGAATGATCAGTATCTCTTAGAAAGATGAAAGACACAAATAGTTTAATAATTTGTTGGATTACACAAAAAAATAAAAATAAAAATAAAAATAAAAATCCCTTGCTTGCTAGAGTAAAATTTCAAGGGCTGATGATCAACCTCTGCTGTCTCTCCTGGTTGCTTTACCATTCAAGTACAAGTAGCTCATCTTCTGATCAGAAAAACTCATTGTAGGTACTGGAGAAAATCCAGAATACTGCCCATCTATCTTCGCTTTGCATATGTCGTTGATGTGGTTTAGAAGCTCGTTTTTCTGGACGAATGGTTGGGCTGCATATTCCTCAAATGCTATCCACTGCAAACAAGCGTGTAATATAGAATAAACTTCAAGAGATTTACACGGGAAAACAGGAAAGAAAATGATCTTAAGGACTTGAAGATCTATACACATTTTGGATTCTTAACTAAATGAGTTTCTGGCAATTCCTCCTATCCGTATTACCATCCCTTAACCAAAAATTACCTGGGCTGCTTCTATCTCTTGATCCTGCTTTTGGATGTCAAAGGAGAGGGGTTGCATCATGCACACAAAAAATAAATCTGACTTCTCAAAAAATGACTTGTGGCTTTGTCTGCAAATTATAAGAATAAGGTATGAAGAATATACTTTTTTCCGAACAGCTAAAATAAATGAGCAATATGAGAACCATAGAATAAACTTGGGAGAAAAGGAACAAGAATTCAAGTTTCTAACTTAATGCAGTCAAGAACATTCAGAAGTCTTTAAACCCAACAACATTCAAGGATGCATGGTCCCAGGGCCTAATGTATAAAATGTGTTAAAACTTGGTTGTCATGTATTAGTTTCATGATTATACAATTGAAGTCCTATATGATTGCAAATCATTCTATAGAACTGTCATATTTTAGTTCATGAATTTGCAAGTGCCTCAACTCAATTTACAGTCTTGATCCTGAGGTTAAGTTTATACTAAAATAGTTTATCTTAAGCAAACATCATATATACCTGAATGCTAGAATTTCTACAAACTCCGAGTCAATCTGAAACCACAGAAAATCCAGAAACATGAAGAAAGAATACTCATTTAAATTGATGAAGTGTAACTGCATTGCATAGTATCTACTTACTCCTGTTTCTTCTTTGACTTCTCTCACAGCGGCTGCACAAATATCTTCACCCTAGAGAAGATAAAGTTTGATACATTGGCTAGTAGATACTATGAAAAACAAAACCAATACCTTCTGGAATGCACACACACCTCATCTACAACTCCAGTAGGAAACTTCCATACACCTGTCCCCCGTAACAGTCCACTCTTTTCTTGGACTACTAGCACCTGCCATTGAATGTTTACAAACCCAAAAACTTCAGCCATTATAGCAGAGTCATGGAAAACAACAAATGTAGTGAAAAGTCCAAAGCATTGCAGGTGCATATGGAACCCTTCTGAAACTGATCATCTCAGAAACAAAATAAAATGGATGTCAAATAGCTTGAGAATCAGTAAGGCAATATTAGGACTATGCAAGTAGAGAAAATGCCTTCTTTAAGCCCCTGCCAAATGCAATATTAAAGACTAGCTCACACCTACTGACTCAGCTGAACTATAGTAAATCTGAAACAATTAGAACCGTACAATCCAAAAATGTTGTATTTGAAACGAGTTTCTGAAATTTATATGAAGAAAAACACTTGAAATTGAGATGAAGAGGACAAAACGATGAAATGATAAATGGTGGCCCGCCCGGGAAGCAGAGCAGACAGCAGAGTTAGGTTAATCCATATACCTCTCTGTTAGGGTTGATGACAAATGCGCCAATTCCTACTCGATGGGTGGCATTAGCAGGAAGGGTACGAGGGGTCTGAGGAATCCAATACACCAGCATCAAATAATCAGGCTCCGCATGGTGGTACCAGAATCCTTCCTGCATTTGCAATCCGTTCCTGCCCAACATCCATTAACTACTTGTTGTATGATAACAATTTTTAAATAATTAACCATTAATCATAGAATTTAATTGACCTTCACTGCTACTTCGACAAGATTGACTCGATCTATAGGCAACTTGATCCAAACACCCTTCTTGCCCTGCACGGTTGCACCCACACCCACAATATAGAAGCATAAATCAACAAATGAATCTACTTACTGGGGAAGAAATTTGAGATTGAAGTTGATTAGAATTCTTCATAATCATCCTATTGATATTTAGATGGCATTACCTGTAGCTTCCAATGCGCAATTGAAGAGGTAATAAGAGAAAGGAAGGTAGCAGGGTCCATAGGCTCATTGATGTGGACGATCACTCCGCCGTACGGGTCATTGGTACCGATCAGTCGCTTTGCCTCACTTTCGGTACTCACACTTGTTTCACTTTCGCCGGCCATCTATGGTGTTGGTTCGATGTCAATGATGATGATGAAGAAGATGAACACACCACACGCCACCCGGGGTCACCGAATGAACAGTAATTGTATTGAATGACTAGTAACTACCTTCTTATTTAGTATTAATGTCTACATTAAATAATTTTTTTTAAACATATGCACTTTATATACGCATGGGCGGACGGGCAGTCGCTATGGGCCTTTCGTTGCGGGCCTGTTTTGCTTCCAGAGATTTGCCTTTTGACTTTGAGGATGTGAATTAGCATTACAGACAGAAAAATAAAAAATAAAAAATAAAAAATAAAAAATCTTCCATCCTGTGAGTAATTTTATTAATATCCTGAAGAGATTATTGAACAGCTCCACGTATTTTAAACAGAGCCCAACATCGAAAATGCAATTTCTTTTTTTTGTCATTTAACTATGACTCTCTTTAAATATTCTCACTGGAGCTGAAACACAGTAGGTGAAGCCCTGATCATCAGAGTTTACTCTCTCCTGGGTGCCTTGCTAAGTATTCAAGTACAAGTAGCTCTTCTGAACAGAATAACTTGTAGAGGGCACTGGAGAAAATCCAGTATACTTCCCATCCATCTTTGCTTTGCATATTTCATGGATGTACTTTAGAAGCTCGTATTTCTGGACAAATGGTTGAGCTGCATATTCCTCAAATGGCATCCACTGCAAGCCAAGCCATTACAATTTACAAACATGTTTAGTATCATACGGAGGGATGATTTTCTCTTATTCTCATCCAAGATTTATGCAGCACTCATTCTAGATTGTTAACTGAGTGAGTTTTTGAAAAATCCTCTAAAGTGAAAGGGTGATAAAAGCAAAGTTTGTTTGTATTATCCTCCTTCAACCAAAAATTACCTTGGCTGCTTCTATCTCTTGTTCCTGCTTCTGGATGTCAGAGGAGAGGGGTAGTAACATGCACACAAAAAATAAATCTGACTTCTCAAAGAACGACTTGTGACTTTGTCTGCAAATTATATGAACATTAACAAGCATAAATTTCCATACCACAAACTCTGAGTCAATCTGAAACAACAGGAAAACCAGAAGCATGAATGAAAATCGCATTGATAAGCTAATATTTACACAAACTCGAATTAATGAAGGCGTAATTGCATGGTAAGTTGGTAACTACTTACTCCTGTTTCTTCTTTGACTTCTCTAACAGCAGCTGCAAAGATATTTTCTCCCTGGAGGCGATAAAGTTCAATATATGGTTTAGACTAGACTACACTCTGAAGCTCTGAGAGAATAAAAACCAATACTTGTAGGAAATGCACACACCTCATCAACAACTCCAGTAGGGAGCTTCCACACACCCGTCCCTCGATACTGTCCACCCTTTTCTTGGACTACTAGCACCTAGCATTGAAATTTCACAAAGCCAAGACAGCAACATCATGGAAAACAATGAATGGTCTCAAGCATTGTAACAACGGTCAACTGAACATTAAAGTAAACGGATCACACATAACTTTTTAGACATTATAAGCCAATCGTAGGAGTATGAAAGTCCAGATAATCAGAATAAAACTTTTTAGACTTTTACCCTGTCTGCCATAAACCCGGTTACTCAGCTGAACTGTTCTAGGGAGGGATGGAACATAAACAAACGCACACACACAAATGAAGAGTGCAAGAAGTGCAAACTGTAAATTGCTAGTTAATGTGAAGCAGCAAAGGCTTAGTGCTAAATGTAGAGGCTAATTAGACAAGAATGCCTTTGGTTCAGTAAAGCCCTATCCTAGAATAAAGTATACCTCTCTGTTATGATTGATGAGAAATGCACCAATACCCACTCGGTGCGTGGCATTTGCAGGAAGAGTATGAGCGGATTGAGGAATCCAATACACCAGCATCAAATAATTAGGCTCTGCATGGTGGTACCAGAATCCTTTCTGCAATTGTAATTCACTCCTGCCCAACATATATTATATTTCTACTAGGATAGGATAGGAGAATCCTTTCTTTCTACTAGAACAAGAAGAATAATAATAAAAACTTGAAGAGATTAGGAGGAGCTAGACCTTGACTGCAGCTTCTACAAGATTGACTCGCTCTATAGGCAATTTGATCCAAACACTCTTCTTTCCCTGCACTAACATCAAATTATACACCAACAAACAATGAATATGAGATGACAGATTTGATATATCATTTTAATTAAAGTACCTGCAGCTTCCAATGCGCAATTGAGGAGGATAAAAAGGTAGCAGGGTCCATAAGCTCATCTTCATTGATGTCTACGATCATACCTCCATACTGGTCATTTCTCGCACTCAGTAGCTTTACCTCCCTTCCCCTACTCTCAGCTTTGGCAGCCATTGATGATCGATTCGCAGGGATGACCGATCTTACTATGACTCATGAGCAGGAAAAGAAACGGCCATTATTGATAAATTTCAACACAATAAATTTTTTTTAAAAAAAGAAAGTATTTCTATTGACACGTGGGCTGCGGGCGTTGGGCTGTGAATTGTCGACGGGCAGGCGCGCACGCAGTGGGCACGTGAGCTGCTCTGACAAAATGAGTACCTCCGTAAATTCAAAATTTAAAAGCCTTTTACCTTTATTTTACTTTCCATTTACCAAAACTCGTTTCATTTTCACCCACTCTCAACCCAAACCCCTCAAACGCCGCTGTTACCTTCCCCAACCTTACCTTTTTTTCTTTTTCTTTTTTATATTTTTTAAATATATATATATAAGCAATTTTAATCTTTTTTACCGTTGTCGTCCACCGGAGGCTTGGGAGTTATGGAGGCGTTGACCGCCGACCGGCAGATACCAAACCCAGCCGCCTTTCCAGAGCAGATAGCCCCATTCCCTGAGAGCACAGACCACCACCTTCTCTTCGCCAATCCAACGGCTGTGGTTCACTCGCCGCCCCAGAAGCTCCGTCCTATCAGGTGCAGCAGCGGCAGGTGTCCTGCAATCGAGCTCCCGGACAGCGCAGGAAACCTAGGTGATGGGGGTCCAGCACATGTCGGGTCGGGTACGTGGAGAGACGAGGGGGAGGACGAGTCCAGGTGAGTCTTTGTTATCTTATCTTTAACCCAAGATTGTTTATTTTTTGTTAATTTTTTTCATAATTTTATCAACAATAGCGGATGGATTATTGGATTCATTAGGGTGCCCATTTTGCTTACTTTTTATAATATTCTACTGTATTACTGTTTTGTATACGACATGTCGCAAGAACATGACACCATTTATATATAGGAATATATATATTTTTTCTTTTTCTTTTTCTTTTTGAGAAAGGACCATTGGTTATATTAGTATCGATATCACATTGGTAATTTATCGTATTTTTGTCTGATAAAAAAGTAATTGTTGGTTTGCAATGCATATGATGGTTTCTGTCTGAGATACATTGGTTATATATTTGTACAGTTGGTACTTATGCTGTTAGATTGTCGAGTCTTTGAGTCTTTGAGCCTTTGAGTTTGAGGTGGTTTGTGGCATGGCTCTTGGCCCTTTGAGGTTAATGATTATTCTTTTTTCCTTTTTCATAATCATAAGTTGGTACCATAACGTTTAAGTGGTGTTGTATTGAACATTTCTGCCAAGTACCATACCGTTTTAATTTTTAACACTGTGTTGTCTATTTTGTAATCAGTTCGTCACCAGATGATGATGGTGATGAGTATTTAACAGCAGAAGGTACAGAACGCATGAAGCGGAAGAGAAAGAGAAGATCGAGGACGGGGGGAAGGCTTGAAAGGGTTGAGATTTTTCTGGAAAGTCTGGTAATGAAAGTGATGGAGAAGCAAGAGCAGATGCATAAGCAGTTGATAGAAATGATAGAAAAGAGGGAGAAAGAGAGAATAGCAAGAGAAGAAGACTGGAAGCAGCAGGAGTTAGACAGAATGAAAAGGGATGAGGAGATAAGAGCCCAAGAGACATCTCGTAGCCTTACACTCATTTCCTTTATCCAGAATTTTTTGGGCCATGAAATTCAAGTCCCCAAACCAGCAGCAGCAGCAGCGCCATCATCAGCACCAGCACCAGTATCAGTAGTACCTAATTATGATCATCGATGCATGGACGAAAATGGGGGTGCAGACAATGGCATTCAGAGAGACATGATGGTGATGGTCAAGTGTGATCAAACTAATAGAAGATGGCCAGAAGCTGAAGTGCAATCCCTGATAACGCTGCGGGCTGCTTTGGAACACAAGTTTCGCATTGCGGGTAATTCTAAAGGGCCCGTATGGGAGGAGATATCTCTTGGTATGTATGATATGGGCTACAACCGCTCAGCAAGGAAGTGTAAAGAGAAATGGGAAAACATCAACAAGTATTTCAAGAGGTCCATGGGAACTGACAAGAAGCGTTCTGCAAATGCTAAGACTTGCCCATATTTTCACGAATTAGAGTTGCTCCATAAAAGTGGACTTGTGAGTTCAGAGGATGGCTTTAAATTCACAAGCAACCAGAACGAGACTAAGATTGAAAAACAGGACAACAGAGAAAAGGGAGTAACAGAGTGATATCAGAGATTCAAGTGAAGCTTCTGAGAGAGAGAGAGAGAGAGAGAGAGAGAGAGATACATGAATGGGCTCTTTGATGGCTAAATGATTATTATTTGAGTAGAAGAGGAGATTGGCATCTTGTTTGAAGCTTTGATTGTATCTTGTTTGAACTTTATATCCACGACAGTTAACAAGTGCATTAGCTATTAGAAATGCTTTGTTGGAAATTGATGATGGAATTGCAAAAATATAAAATCAGGCAAATTGAGTTATATGCTTGTTTCTGTTTGTATATAGTGCTTGCTCGTGGCATTAGCGGCAAAGGATTAATTCAACTAATCAAACAACATTTATGATAGAAATAGATCCCCGAAGACGCTTTGTGCATGCGCGTCCACAACACATGGTTATTAGTTTTTTTTAAACTTAATTTTGAGGTTAATTTGGTATATATGAAATGAATAATCCAACGGCAATGGAATCCATTATCTAACCAAGGGAATCTCTGGTGTGACAGTTACATATACGACCAGACCAGACAACCCTGTCCCTGTGTGATATCTAAGATATAATAGAGACGACACACTTGAAAGAGAAAGAAAACGAAAATGAAAAACAAAGAATACAGTTAAAATAAAGCATTAATTCCTTCCTCCATTATTGAATTTGAAACGGCAAAACAATCATAATAGATTGCTGCTTATTACATGACATTGGATATTAATATAGTACTCAGAGGAGGAAGAAGAAGATGAACATTGACTTCATTTGGTTGCATGATTGAGGAATGCCCAGATTGCTCCTAGAACAACAGGGAAGACCAGGAGCACAGGAAAGGAAGGCGGATGAACAGGACCCATCGCCAAAGGCAGAAAGAAGATGATGGCAACCACCACCAAAAACAGCAAAACTGTAGCAGTGCCTTGATCCATCTTCTTCAAATGTGTTATGTGTTGACAACAACAAAGCACACCCTCGCACAAACACCGAACTTGTTTTCAAATAATATCAAACAATGGAAATGGTGATGGTGGTGTATGGGGTATCGTATGGCATATATAATGCTCATGGTGTCTCTCTGGGTAGAGGTACAACCGTTGGGAAAGGATCCATGCATGCATGCATGCAATTTGCAAAATGAAATGCAACAGAGAGAATCGGTGCCTGCGATGGGGTGCATCGTATAACTGAACTCAATCAGGCTCTCAAGTCTGATGGTTGACGAGACGACGTCTTCTTTTCTTTCGCGAAATTAAACTCGCATGCATACATGATACATGCATGTCTCGTCTTATTGGGCTGATGGGTCAAAATTAAATAAGCCCATTACCATTTATATTTAGGTCAAACTTTGAAAGGCCCACTTTGTGAAAGCATTGACCTATGACTGCCGGTAACTTTGTGCTGTCCAACCGTGAAGAGGGAAGACCCATTTATTTATTACTCTTTAATCCTTTGATTTAATCCTTCAACTAGCTGTTGCCACGTGGTTGTTACTTTTGAGCACTATAAATTTGGACCCTTGCCAAGTAGCAGCGTCTTCTTCTAATTCATTTGAGTTTCAAACCAAAATATCTGTTGGTGAGTGAGAGGGAGAGGGAGAGAGGCAGAGGCAGAGATCTCAGGGAAATGGAACGAGGAGGAGGAGGAGGAGGTTTCCATGGCTACCAAAAGACTAGCTCTGGTAACTACTAAACCACACTGATCTCTATATTAATTCTTTCTTATTTAAACTAATGGTCGTCCTTTCCCAATTGGGTTGCGCATTTCCTACATTAATTCTTCTTATTAATTTTGGGGTTGCTTTCTTGCATTGCATGCAAGAAACATAAACTTTCTTATCAATGTTATCCCTTGCAAGTTGCATGCATGTAGTCTGTTAATTTTAGTTCGATCTTGAGTCTTGATTCGCTTGATGCATTTGTTTCTCATTCAATATTAACCATCTCTTTGGTCGAGGAGGGGAAAACAAAAATAGAGGCCTGTCTAAGCCTCTGCCCTTCTACCAAAGCACTCTTTGTGGGAGAGGTCTTAGTACTTTGCACAATATATATGTATATCTAGACCAAACTCTTTTGCTGATCGATGCTGCATTTTTAAGCCTTATCATTTCATTTATTTTAAACAACATGCAGACATTCCCTCTCTAGATCTGTCTAGATCGCTCAATATTATCTATTTCTGCTTCTGCACAGTGCACAGTGCACACACACACATATGATGATATCCTTGGCATTGTTGTAATATTCTGTCATTGTTGATTGAGGGGCTGGCCAGGAAGATGCGTGAAACTTAGATGGAGGGAGGGTATATAGCTAGCGTGTAGGAGATAGAGATATGTAGCTTAGCTACGCAAGCAGTGCAAGAGAAAATGGCTGATGATGATGAAACTGATAGAACTCTGTTTACAAGTGGCAAACATCTTTCATGCAATCTTTGACCCCACATGACACAAGTGGCCTCCATGCAATGCATTCTCACACATCCCGGGCCCACTCTTACTCTTTTCCATCTGTCCGCCTTCATCTTGCTCTTCTTAACTGCATGTATATTGCAGCCGTTTCTTTGAGCTAGCTAGCCTTTTTTTATGGACTATATATATATATATATATACATATGTGCATGCAGGCTTTGTCTCAACAAGTTGTACCAGCCAGCTAGCCCATTGGTCCATCATCAAGAAACCCAGTCCTCCTTCCCAGCTTGTTTCAAGTCCCAAAATGCAAAAAGAATTAAGAAAAATAAAAACCTTTCTAAATGTTCCGTCCGATGACTGGAGTTAAATTGATGCACGAAAGACAAAACCAAAACCATAGATTTCAACATGTGGATTTGATTTATTAATTAATTGGCATATTCTTTAGGCTAAAGCAAAATTCCAAAGGCCCTTTGGTTTACGTTCCAAAAAGTTTACCCCGTGGGACCGGCTCACATGATAAGTCCTTAGTCTTACACAAAACAACATCAGATTGGACCCCCCCACAACTGAAGCCGTTGCTCAAATTTTATGTACCTGATTAGTAAATTCAAATGCATGATATGATATGTATATATATATATATATATATGTTTGGATTAGATATATAGATTACATGTGAGTGGGTGGGTGCAGGGTTGAAACTATCAGAGATCAACATGAGGCTGGCAGAGATGAATCAATTCAGCATGCAGCACGGGGGGAAGAGTACTAGCTCCTCTACCACCAATATCAATATCAATATCAATAATGTTGTTAGCAACAATAACAACAACAACAACAAAGTCCACTCCACCAGTAGTAATGGTACTACTACTACTGATGATAACGAATGCGTGGTGAGAGAGCAAGACCGCTTCATGCCAATAGCCAATGTGATCAGAATTATGCGCAAGATCCTTCCCCCGCATGCCAAGATCTCAGACGATGCCAAGGAAACCATCCAGGAGTGTGTCTCCGAGTACATCAGCTTCATCACTGGGGAGGCAAACGAGCGTTGCCAGCGCGAGCAGCGCAAGACCATCACTGCTGAAGACGTCCTCTGGGCCATGAGCAAGCTCGGTTTCGACGACTACATTGAGCCCCTCACCCTCTATCTCCACCGCTACCGTGAGATGGAGGGGGAGCGCGGCTCTGGCTCCTCCACCACCTCCATCATGAGAAGCGATACCTCAGTGAAGGGTGCTGCTAGCAGCAGTAGCAGGGCAATAGATCATAACCAGTACTATGCTGCTGCTGCTGCGGCAGCTGCTTTTCATCATCACCATGGCCATGCCTTTTTTGGATACTTGAAGCCATCCGATGCCTCCACCTCCACCAATAATAATGCCGCTCTGCCAAATGGTGATCACCACCAGCCACATGCAAATGATCGAGCTTAAGTGAAATGTAATACTTCCTAGCTACCTAGGTCTAGGTCGTTCCATCGAGTAGTACTGGTTTTATTTGAGTCGCTAAGTAGTAGTGCAGTAAAATTATAACCAAAAAAAGTACTGTGTGCATGCGTAGTAAAATTAAGGGCGCAGTTTTCCTTGCGTTGGGGATGCTTTTGCTTAATCGACGTCGACGCTTTCATATCACATTCATTGCCAACTTCCGCGGCTCATTTTCCCTTTGGAAAGCAAAGAAAAAAAACCAGAACAAAAAAATTATACTGAAAAATTTAATACTAGCTCCCAGCGAGGATCGAACTCGCGACCTTTCGCTTACGAAGCGAACGCACTACCACTATGCTATAGAAGCCAGTTGGCAGATTTTGAAAACAATTTAGCTTTATACGCGTGTGCTTGTTTGAGTTCTTTTACCTAAAAAGGTATATGTGGATTTAGGCTCTTCAACTAAATTAAATAATTAAAAAGTAAAAAGAGCTCCACATTTAGCATAAATTCACAGAGGCAGTGGATCTATATATAGCAAAATTCACAAATTATTGAAACATTCAAAATACCATAAAATCTCATAAAATCTCATTGGTTAATGAGGATAATATTTTTATATTTTTATATTTAAAAAAATTATAAATTATAAAAAATCATATAATGAGTCATGTTTTTATAGAATACAACTACCCATTTTATCTTTCTTAATTAAAAATAAAATCAACATGACTAAGGGGCAGCCACCCACAATAGCTTAGGTGATATTTGTGCTAAATTTCCAAATTCAAATATTACCACCAGTTGCCCTTATATATATTTTTAGTTTAAGTGATAGTCTAAACTATAAGGGAGATGAATTTCTCACACACACACAACTAAGATGTCATGGGAGTTCAAATTTGAGACATCAGTATGCAAGTCAAGGCCCTTTCCATTGAGATAGAACTCATTAACCAGCCAGTTGCCCATATTAAAAATTAAACAAATCAAACAAAGCATTAATTACATTTGTATGATGAATTTGATCTCGTTAAAATTTTTAAAAACTAAAGAAAGTGTTAAATACATTTTTCAAACGGAAAGGTATGCTATTTTGATGCAAACGATATTGGGAAGGGAGAGGACATCAAATACATTGGTAAATGCTCTAAGTATTTGCGCTACAAGCCCCTTGTAACTTAGAAATATAATTAAAAAACAAAAAGGAAGATGTACTTATTACTAGAAAGGCAAACTCGAAGTTCATTCATGTTCATAGCCTGGTATTAAATGAATGGGTTCTTACAAGTCCATGGTGAGATGCCTCTTGGAAAATTTGTTGATTTTATTCGGTTACAGATCGAGCTCAGCATAAAGAAGCCTATATTTGTGTTTTTCAAGAACACTGAACCCCTCACTGGTGAGTTGCAATTTATTTTTTAGGCATAATATGTTGTTCAGAAAGTTGTTGTAATAATTCTTCCAATGTTAACTTACAGGTGCCTTGATGGGTGCAATTGATGAGGAAAATAAGGATGAAAATGGATTTCTTCACATAACCTTCAGTGGAGAAGAGAAACTCTGTGGATCCAATGAAGGGCAAGAATGCCCTTAAGTAGCATTAGAAAAAGTGCGAACTCTGGGAGCTCTGAGACTCTTCTTATCGGAAATAGTATTTAGAAAAAAATAGGGTTTGACCTGCATAGTCGTCCTTATAGTAGTTTTATATCCTGGCACCTGTGACATTAAAAGAATTATTACAACCAAACTTTGGGAACAAGATCGTATGCCTAAAATAAAAATGAGTTCCAACACACCAGCGGGAGGTTTAGTGTTCTTGAAAAAGACGATTAATATAGGCTTTTTTCTGCTGAGCCCAATCTGTAACTGTGTTAAATCAACAAATTCCCCAAGAGGCATTTTCTCTTCACTTTATCTTTCACTTTCTTCCCCTTTTACTTCTTGAGGTTCCTTTGAGTAGCTTGGCATCTTTTTTTTGGGGAATAACTTGGAAGAGAGAATCCTTCCAATTCCTTGTTTCCAAAAACTTGAGTAGTAGCACCTGCGCCCAACCCCACAAAACCAAAACAACAACAATGGTAACTCAACCTCCGTCAAACAGTGTTACAAATTACGAATTGAGAATTAAAAGAGAGATTATTGATACCTGGGAAGAGGGACATGTTCAAGTAGTTGGCTATGAGAAGTTTTGCCTTTTGGATGCCCTGCCCCTCTGCTTTCTTCATGGTGATCCCTTTCCACCGATTCCGATCCACCAGTCGTCCAACAACGCATATCTTGCTAAAATCTAATTGAGTAGCAACTCACCAGTCGGGGTTTTAGTGTTCTTGAATAAGACAAATATAGGCTTCTTTAAGCTGAGCCCGCTCTGTAACTGAATAAAATCAACAAATTCTCCAAGAGGCGTATTAGGAGGGACATGGTATCTGCAATCAGAAAAGCAGGATAGGCAATAAAACCATGTGAGAACCCTTTCATCTAATAAGGCAAGCTATTACCACAAATGAACGTGGAGTTTTCCTTTGTAGTAATAAGTACGTGCTCCTTTCTGTATGCAAGTCTTATTACTGATATGGACTATAAAAATTACTTGGTGGGAATCTTTCGCTACTTAGGTAATCAATTCATGCAAACCATGATAATCAGGACCACACCTAGAACTCCAACTAATATACTCAAACGTTTTTCCCTCCACTAACTTTTTGGTAAAAGTGCTAACTCTAAACGAACAATACACATGATTAGATCCTATCTATGTGTGTGTAGTTCGCATTTACACTTAAAAATGAACAACTTACAAAATAACAACATAACAAGTATTGGGTTCTCTAAATATATCTTCTCTCTTTTTCTTTCCTTTTTCTGACGGATTTCAGAAACATGTATCAGAAGCATTAATGAAAAGGAAACAATCCTATTCCATTATAGCAATACAAATCAAGATAATTACAGTAAAAGGGGATTGGAAACTAACGTCTTCTTCGTGTCAAAGTCAGGAATGTCACACCTTGCATACTTCTGCACAATCACATGCATGAAAGCTCAAATTAGAACAGGTATATCCCACTGAATGCATAGGAAGTAAACATGATTGATGGGGTGAAATTGTTACTGGTTCATAATTTGGATGCTTCTCCCTCAATTGCCCAGCTTCCAAACAAGCCTTTGTATCTATCCATCGGATTCCTGAACACATATCAAAAGCATAAAAAAAAAAAAACAATCCTATTACTTTTGTAACAATAAAAATCAAGATAATTAAAGCACAAGGGTATTCGCAACAAACCCTTCTCCTCACTGAAGTACTTGAAATAAACTTTAATCTACACCGTCTTATCACAAATAAAAATAATAATAACTACACACTGTTTACGGTTTTGCATGAAAGAATTAAAATTCATCCTTTACCAAATAAGGTTCACATTTTAGAACCCCAAAATTTGATTCCCTCAAGCAAAACAAGTTGGATACAAAAATTCAAACACACCAGTACACCATGATGAATATTGATATATCAAATTCAGACAACTTTTCCAATCATTCAAACATGCACAGTCACAATGCTCTAATTAATCATGGGAAGGGGCTTGACTTGTTGAGTCTTGAGCACACTGTTTTTTGCTTTCAAATTGATCATTTTTCTCTTCACTGTCAATTCCATTTTCTCCCCCTTTCACTTGTTGAGATTGCTCTGAATCCGCTTGGCATCTTTTTCTTTGAGGAATCACTTGGAAGAAAGAGTCCTTCCAATTCTTTGTTTCCAAAAACTTGAGCAGAATCTCTATCACTTGATTCACAGTTAGCACCTGCCCCAAAAACCCAACAAAACCAAAACCAAAAAAACAATGTCAACTCAACCTCAATCAAGCAATTGCAATTGCCGCCTATTTATTTAACAGCTATAATTGAAAATTGAAATATGTATGACCTGGGAAGAGGACATGTTCAAGTAGTTGGCTATGGGAAGCTTTGCCGTTTGAATCCCCTGCTCCTCTGCTTTCTTCATGGTGATCCCTTTCCACCGATTCCGATCCACCAGGCCCCCAACAATGTATATCTTGCTTGAATCAAGATCATCAACCACATTTTCTGAATCAGCTGTCAGATATACCAGATTTTGCTTTTCATCCTCTAAAGCTTCCATGTACGATCGATCTTCCTTCTCTATAATCCAATTATCAAACCCCGGGAGCCTCTTCAGTTGCGTACCCATCTCTCCCTTGCAACCCGTCAACCATAGATGACCCGGCTCCCTGCATCTTTTATTCACGGCGTAACAATACATAATCTGCATTCACAATTTCAATTAAACATAATTTAGAGACGAACTCTGCCGTAATTAAGAATGAAAGCAAAACAAAGCAACGCCAACCTGTTGAACGAGGCTGTTGATCTCGGCTGGGGTCATGAGGTGAGAGAATTCGAGGTCGATCACAATCTTCTGTCCGCACTCTTTCGCTCTGCTCAGTCTCTCTGTGTTTCTCACTCGCTCCTCTGACCTCTGCTCCATCCTCTCCTTCCTTAAACTCTTCCTCGACTCTATCAGCTTCCCCCTCTCTTCTTCGCTCACGCTCGCCAATCTCTCCTCCCATTCCTTCCGCTTCCGCTCTCCTTCTCTTTTCTTCTGCTCTTTTTCCAGAGCTTTCTTCTCTGCCTTCTTCGCTTCCCATTTCTGCTGCTTTAACAGCTTCTTTTGTGCGCTCTTCGACAGTCCTCCGCAGTCATTCCTACCTTCTTCCGCTTCGGGCCCTTTTTCCTCATTATCTCTGCCCTCCATTGTTCGATTGCTCAATGCCACCCTCCACAACTACAATCGAGAGATGGAAGCTTCTTCCTTGGCGCTTTGGATGTTTTGCTAGGGTTTAAGTTGTTTTTTCACGTTTACGATAGCTGCGAATAACGGAACGACGTCGTCGGCTGTTCGGAAAGATTGAGGACAGACACAAACCTTGGTCGGTCTTATCCGGGTCGAATAAGGCTTCGGTCCTTTTAGCCCTTCGGGCCTTGCCCCTTTGGATAATTCATGAATGGATTATCCAAGCCAGTCTCTTTTTTCAATTTTGTCGAAACAAGCCCCATGTTTTTTTATTCGTCAAATAACCAAGTCCCATATTCAAATTAAAAAAAAAAAAAACTAAAACAGCAAATGACTCGATGATCCTCCATCTCAGTTTGATAAAAATTTCCAACATGACCTATAAATGAGCTGATTTGGGTTTTAGATGTGTTACACAATTCGGTTTAGAGCATTGTCGTTAACCAAAGTAAGCATATCAATATTGATTTTTTCAATTTGCAATCACGTAAATAGATTGATTTGTTTTACCCAAATGTCTGATTTTGGATTGGTTGATTTTGATTCCACATTAAACTTCTATTTCAATTTGTTGTGCTCATTTCCAAACTACATGATGTGCAATAGTGTCACATCAAATATATGCAAAAAGCTCATGAACCCCCAAATGTCTTCAAGTAGACATGTAAAATAAAAGGACTGACCCATGATATGTGACAGACTTTGGTGAATACAAAGCAAGATATGGGAGTAATTTTGTTAATTTACTTATTTATTTTTGTTTTTTAAAGTGGGTAAGTTTGGTAATTATTGATTATATGCAGGTACTTCATGTGCGAGTTATCCATGTTTCGACGAGCTGAGGTTGAGGTATCACAAACTTTCACAACGATGCATGTTTACGACGTTACCACTATTTTCCCCATTTGTTCTTATGTTTGGTATTTTATAATTGCACCCATAACAAAAGGACTTTTCTCTTCGTGACACAAACACAATGGCATATTTTGTAATGAAGAATCTTTAATATTAATTTATGCAAAAACTTCCCTTTGTATTTTTAATTTAGTTTGTGTCACGTAATTCAATTCATACATAAATTTATATATTTAATATGTTAAAACAATTTATGTATTATTTCATGCTCCGAGGGGACCATCAGTGACAAGTAATCATTACTCCACTATCTATTAGTATTATTTCATGCTTTTTTTTTTCTCCCATGCAATAGTATATATTTTATTTATTATAAAGCAATAGACAGTATAAAGAAACTACTCAAATCTACAGAGACTGTAATACAATTTTAAAACTTTAAAATAAAATCTAGATTTATTTTGAATGTGTTCCACGAGGACATGACGGAGAAATAACTAAAATATAGGGGCAGGAAAGGAAAAGTCCCATATATAGAAATGAAGTTCGGACTCGTGATCTAAGTATAATCTAAACAGCTTATGAAGTCAGCATTTTCTTGAAATTTCACTTACATTTGCAGTTCATTTCGCATTGTTGTTCGAAAAGCCCAACCCCTCCGAGACTTGAGAGAGAGAGAGAGAGAGAGAGAGATAGAGAGAGACAAACAGACTCAGGCACTCAGTGACTCAGCCAGATAAAAAAGAGAGAAGAAAAACCCCCTCTTCCTTCACAACTTTGAATCTCGCCCTTATCGACTCCATGAGAGAGGTCTTGCTGCTGTGAAACGACAGCGTTTGCTCCCCGAAGAAATGGCCCAAAACCTTGAGCTCCTGCTCAAGGAGGTGGGATCGAAGCTCGAAACCCCTCATTCCTCCAAAGACGCTCTCGTGAAGCTCCTAAAGGTTTGCATTCCTCTAATTTCTTAGTTTCTATAGGCAATTTGTCTGTCTCGTTCGAAGTTAATTTGCAAAGCTCTTGGTTTCGGGGCATTTGACGCTCTCTAACGTTAGTTATTTTAGTTATTTTCTGTTTGTTTGCTAGGAACCAGTGAAAGGAAGCGAAATTAAGCATTAGAAATTTATTTTTCTAATTTATTTTCTGTAACGTATACTATTTCTCTTTGCTAATTTCTTTTTCGAAACTGAAATTCTCGGCTACAGTAAGTAATCTAACTAGTTGAATTAGGGTTTTCTTAGGGGATTAAACAGAGGGTAATCTTGAGACGTCACATTAAACTTCTTTTTTTATGGCAAGAAACATAACAAATTAACTTCCTTTTAAATTCCTTATGGTTGAAAATTTTCAGGGCAATTTCGTTGATTTATGTTATTCATTCACTAATGCTATGTGGCTGTAGTGTCGAGTTATGTCTGAAAGCTGCACTTGTTGGTTAGATGCCACTGAAGTGAGTGGAAGAAATGAAATCGGGTTCTGAGTCTCTAGTGTTAACATGATATTGCTTACAGGATCGTTATTGTTGTAAAACATATTGCTTTTACCCATAGTTTAAGGATATGTATAGTTCACTTGTATTTTATAGGAAGATGGTTCATTCTTGCTAATTGTCTCCCAATGTACCACCTACCAGTACTAATGCGGAAGAAAAATTTACCCAATCTATGTGATAAATATGTTGGTGATCTAAAAGTAGATAGAAGTGTTTGGTCATATTGGAAACTTGAGGGTGGTGTTGCACTTAAAGAGGATCTTGATAGGTTTGTTCTGAAGTCTTATAGTTGTAGTGGTGTACTGGTACTTGGGTGGTAAGTTGGTGATCCAATTGGAGTGATGTTTGAAGTGCTAAATAATGCTAAATAAACACAGTATGTTCGATTATGTCAGTCATTGGAAATTTCATCCCTTGTTTGTGTAGGGTTCTTTTAGTTTACTCAATTATTTTTTTATATAGCTGGTGGCCTGGTAGTGGAAAATAATTATAGAATCTTCCTTCCCAATTGCAAATGACCATTAGAATTATGGAAATTTCTCTGTAGTTTTATTTTCATTTGGGACTATTAGAATAAATCCTTATGATATTATCTTTCTCATTCATCATTTGCCTCACCAATAAATGCGTGCTACGTGGAATTTTTTACTTTTAAAAGACACTCTAAACATTCTTCTAATCATCAGTAGGCTATACTTGTGAGACTGTTGACTTTCCATGTAAAGTTAGGTTTAATTAATGAATACTTGCTATTATTTTCTTCCAACTTGCAGCAAGCTGCATCATGTCTTTCTGAGTTGGACCAATCACCTCCAGCATCTACATTGGAATCAATGCAGCCTTTCCTTAATGCAATTGTCAAACCAGAACTGTTGAAGCATCAAGATAGAGACGTCAAGCTTCTAGTTGCAACGTGTATTTGTGAGATAACACGGATTACTGCACCTGAAGCTCCTTATAGTGATGATGTGCTAAAGGTGCGTTATCAAAGTCAGCTGGTTAAATGATATACTGCACTTTCATTTTGTGAATGCATTTTGGAATTTCACTTCCACGATCTCACCTGATTGTTCCGTACATCTTTGCAGGATATATTTCATTTGATTGTGGGCACTTTTAGTGGATTGAAAGATACAAGTGGTCCATCATTTGGTAGGAGAGTTGTCATTTTGGAGACTCTTGCGAAATATAGGTCATGTGTTGTAATGTTGGACCTTGAATGTGATGATCTGGTGAATGAAATGTTCAGTACATTTTTTGCCGTTGCCAGGTTTGTTTTGTTTCTTTGAAATATTTGTTCATGAGTTTGAGGAATGTCTTGTTTTCATAGTCTTTTCATATCCTCCAAAACGTGGGATTCTCTCTAAGGTGGTCATTGTTGTTCCCACTCTGTTTCATGAATCAATTACTTTGATTAAGTTACTTGGATCTTTCTCATCTATATATGTTACTTTATATTTCCAAGATAATGTCTGTAGATCAGTCTGATAAGGGCATCAACACCAATCTTGATTAGTTTCAAAAATAGCTTTCCTATACGAGATAGAATGAAAGATGTAATACTTTAAACAAGATAACATATGATACAGAAAATGTGAGTCCTTCAAAAAGAAGTCAACATATTATACAGCTAAACTGTATGACGAATTATTTATATTTATTATTCAAAGAGGGTGTGGGTGGGGGGGATGGTGTGTGTTCACTGGCTGTTAGAATATATATTTTTGTTTTCTTTCTAAATGTTTATTTCTTAGAATTTAAACTGAAGTAAGAGTTTCAGCTCCAATTTAAAAACTAATGTTTGAAATTGTCACATATGCAGAGATGATCACCAAGAAACTGTTTTATCATCGATGCAAACAATTATGATTGTTCTCTTAGAAGAGAGCGAGGATTTGCGGGACGATCTTTTACTTGTTGTATTGTCTATATTAGGTCGGAATAGAAGTGTAAGAATCTCCTCTATTTTCTGGTGTATGGAATTAATTTTGTCGTTTTTGGTCAAGTTACATGTATTTTACTGCTACAATTCTTTTGACTGATCTTGTAAAATTCAAATACTAGGATATTACTGTGGCTGCTAGGAGGCTTGCCATGAAAGTTATAGAACACTGTGCAGGAAAGCTTGAATCTGGCATTAAACAGTTCCTTATATCATCAATGTCAGGAGACAACAAGTCGGTGAATCATCAGATTGATTATCATGAAGTGATCTATGATGTATATTGTTGTGCTCCCCAAATCTTGTCAGGAGTCGTCCCTTACCTAACTGGAGAGCTACTGGTAAATACTAATCCAATGTCTTACATTTCACCTCTTCCCCTATACACGTATGGTACTTAACTATTTGAGTTTTGTAACTGGGTTCTTTGTGCTAAAACGATCCTATTAGTCTAAGTGAGTGACTTGATGTCATTAGCAACAGATGATTTAGCTGTTTTTCTTCTTCTTCAAAAGTTAATATTCTCCAGGAACTTGATCTTATTTCATACTGTAGGCATGGATATTTCTAAGTTTGATGAATAAATTCTCAGTTACAATTTTCAACATCTGCAGACTGATCAGCTAGACACTCGTTTGAAAGCGGTTAGTTTAGTTGGAGATCTATTTTCTCTGTCCGGATCTACCATCTCTGAAGCATTTCAGCCAATCTTTTCAGAGTTCTTGAAGAGGTTGACTGATAGAGTTGTGGAGGTTCGCATGTTGGTCCTCCAACATGTCAAGAGCTGTATGCTGTCAAATCCTTTCAGAGCTGAAGCTCCTGAAATAATTTGTAAGTGCAATGGATCATATTTACAAAATTTGTACATATCTTACACCTGCTGATTTTGAGTTGGGTTAACATTTTCTAGCTGCCCTCTGTGACCGGCTGTTGGACTTTGAAGAAAAAGTACGGAAGCAAGTTGTTGCTGTAATTTATGATGTGGCTTGTCATGCCCTTAATTCTATTCCACTGGAAACTATAAAACTTGTTGCAGAGCGCCTTCGAGACAAATCTGTATATACACTTGTCCTTTTTATCTTTGTTTGTGCCCATTTTGTTTTTTCTCCATTTTTATTCATAATATTCTGTTTTCCCCTCCAAATCAGTTACTTGTTAAAAAGTATACCATGGAGAGGCTAGCTGAGATATACAGGGTTTATTGCGCAAAGTGCTTTGATGGTTCAATCCTTTCCAGTGAATTTGATTGGATTCCTGGGAAGATTCTGAGATGTTTTTATGACAAAGATTTCAGGTAAGCCCTTGAGGGTTTTCATATATATTTTTTAATTTTTTTTTAAAAGCAAACAGATAGGTTTGCATGATCCACAATATGAACATCAAGTAAGAAGAAGCCTCAGAAGTTTGTGCCATTTGGAAAGTTAGGAACGAAGTAGTGGTTGATCGTAATGGATATCCCATTCACCCCAGTTGTGCAATCTTCTTTGTTAATAAGATGTGTTTCTTATAAAAAGATTCTGACTCACCCTATGACTTTTTCGTCATATGGTTGATTTGTGGATCAACTTAACTATTTCTTAAGGTGATGATTTTGTATGTATATATATAAATAACCAAGGTTCCTGGATTGGCACTTGACATAGGTTAAACTCTAAGATGCATGGGTAGTATATCATGTTTATTGTTGAGATTTAGGTTTTGTCAACTGCAAGAGCAGCAACTCAGATTATTTGCATTGAATGATCTTGTTTGTATGATGAGCAGCACATCAGATGATTTGTTGTCTATTGGTAGCTTTAAAAGTATTCTATCCTCTGAGGGTTTTACCACCTGCTGCGTACTTCATGAATCTGAATTTTGAGCATTTAACTTTTAAACACTTAAATTTTGCAGATCAGATACAATTGAAAATGTTCTCTGTGAGTCCCTGTTCCCAACCAATTTTTCAGTCAAAGATAAAGTTAAACATTGGGTGAGGGTCTTCTCAGGATTTGATAAAGTTGAGGTAAAGGCTCTTGAGAAAATTCTGGAGCAGAAGCAAAGGTGTGTTGTTAATGCTTGGATTTGATGCCAGGCTATGAATTTCGATAATCCTCCCAACTCTTCGATATTGGTATTTGATGAACTGTGTACTGAGTTTCAGGGAATTTCTTCTTGGATTGCAGGTTACAACAAGAGATGCAGAAGTATCTGGCACTGAGGCAGATGCATCAGGTTAGCAAATGTTCAGAGTTAGTAACTGTGAAATGTCATATGATAACGCAGGCAAAGTGATTGGTTCTCGTCCAAATGCAGGATGGTGATGCTCCTGAGATCCAAAAAAAAATTATTTTTTGTTTCCGTATAATGTCACGCTTGTTTGCTGACCCTGCAAAGGCTGAAGAGAATTTTCAGTTTCTTGATCAATTGAAAGATGTTAACATCTGGAAGATTTTAATGAATCTTGTTGATCCAAACACTAGCTTCCAGCAAGCTTGTACTTTACGGGTAAGGAATAACTCACTGACCGATACAATAATTCCATATATTTTTAATTTGGAATACTGAAGAGCGAACTATCAAATGCAAATTCCGGTCTTTAAACTCAAAGCCTAGTATGAGATATGATCTTCTGAACCCAACTTGCCCTCTTGTTCCTGATTTATAAGAAGACATGGATATTGCATGTCGAGGTTGTAATTTAAAATGGTATTTGTGCAACCTTTCCTGATTTGCAGGATGATTTGCTTAAGATTCTGGGTGAAAAACACCGGCTGTATGATTTTCTTAGCACGCTCTCTGTGAAATGTTCATATCTACTTTTCAACAAGGAGCACGTGAAGGAAATTCTTCTGGAGGTTGCTGTACATAAATCTACTTCAGATATGAAATATAAGATATCTTGCATGAATATTTTGGTGGTAATGACACAAAATTCTTACTTTCTCTTTTGTAGATAAATCTGTAAAATGTTTGCTCTCATTACTTTCTCAACAACTATGTTCCATATTTGAGTATTGTCAAGTCTACGTTCCTAATTCTCCTTTGATGTATTTCCAGATTCTTGCACGATTTAGTCCATTACTACTCAGTGGGACAGAAGAAGAACTGGTAAATTTGCTTAAAGATGATGATGAAACTATAAAAGAAGGGGTCTTGAATGTTTTAGCAAAGGCTGGTGGTACCATCCGGGAACATCTTGCAGTGTCATCAAGGTTCGACTATTATAATTTTGTAACTTTTAGATTATTCGCCTTGTATATATTGCTCATTGTTGTCCTAATTTTCTATTGCAGTTCCATAGACCTTATATTGGAGAGGCTGTGTTTGGAGGGCAGTCGAAGACAGGCAAAGTATGCTGTACATGCCCTTGCAGCGATAACAAAGGATGATGGACTTAAATCACTTTCTGTTTTATACAAGGTTTAAGATTATAATGAATTTATGCATCACAAGTAGATCCCCTTAATTTGTACAATTTCATGATAGTTTTAGGAGTTGGGAAGTTGATGTTTCTCAATTTGCAGAGGCTTGTGGATATGCTGGAGGAGAAGACACATTTGCCTGCTGTGCTACAATCGCTGGGGTGTATAGCTCAGACTGCAATGCCAGTTTTTGAAACAAGAGAGAAAGAAATTGAAGAGTTTATAATAGAAAAGATTCTAAAATGTGATAATGTATGCCTTTCAAACTCACTGCAACTGCACGTTGTGATATATTTTTGATTTTATGACAGGATGACAATTTGTTTTCGTGCATATACTTTTCAGAAATCAGGTGATAGTAAAAATGCGTCGTGGGATGACAAAAGCGAGCTTTGTTTGCTAAAGGTTGGTCAATTGGGAGAGATGTTTGTTTTTGTTTACCATATGGAATAATCTGGGTTTATTTTATTTTATTTTTCAGTTTCGATCCTTCCTAAGGAATTAAAAAGAATGTTTATGCAAATTTCCCAGGATTTAATTGCGTAATCTAGTGATACTGTTCTGATGTATTTTCGCCAAATTCCTTATACATTGGATTGTACCTTCTTTTTTTGAACTGTAGATATATGGGATAAAGACATTAGTGAAAAGCTACTTGCCTGTCAAAGATGCTCATGTTCGCCCTGGGCCTGGCATTGATGGTCTGCTGGAAATCTTAAGAAACACACTTTCTTGTGGAGAAATATCAAAAGACATAGAATCAAGGTAATATCAAAACTGTACATTTTTCACTTCTGGTTGATCAATCTACCTCAGTTTGTTGCTCGTAATTTGAGGCGTCAAATTTCATTTGAAGTTTTTGTGATGTACAGTTCAGTTGACAAGGCCCATTTGAGGCTTGCTTCAGCAAAGGCGGTTCTTCACCTGTCAAAGCACTGGAATCATAAAATACCAGTCGATGTCTTCCACTCTACCTTGAAGACTTCAGAGGTGGAGACCTTTCGTTTTAAGATTTTCTGTATTACATGCTGTAATTTTGTTTTTCCTAATACAGGTTCTTAATAGTCATATTCAGCTAGATGTCAAATTTCATCTTTATTAATTTGTTCTTTTTCTGGTCTTCTAGATTAGTTTCCCTCAAGCGAGGAAACTATTCCTGAACAAAGTTCATCAATACATAAAGGACCGGCTTTTAGATGCAAAATATGCTTGTGCATTCTTTTTTAACATATTTGGATCAAAGTCAGCGGAGTTCCAAGAGGTATCCATACTTGGCTTGATTCATTCAAAGTTATCCATGTTTAAGTGCGTTTATTGGCTGAATTTTGGATTTTGGCTGAAATGGCAGGAGAAACAGAATCTAGCTGACATTATTCAAATGTATCACCAAACAAAGGCGCGGCATCTCTCTATGCAATCTGATGCCAATTCCTTGACTGCTTATCCGGAGTACATCCTCCCATACTTGATTCATGCCCTTGCTCATCATTCTTGCCCTAATATTGATGAATGCAAGGATGTCAAAGCATTTGAAGTGATATACCGGTATTATATTGTCTTAGTTGGATATGTAGATACTGTTTCATGTGAAATAGCATTTTTTCTAATTGCTGGAAGTGAAATATGTTTTGGTGCTTGACTGATTGAGAAAAGCGAAGGATTATCTTTTAACCCCAGAGTTTGTAGTTATTAATACTCTCTTGGCATTTATTATATTGGTAATGCTCATTCTCACTGAGTTGTTGTTTTCTGTATTTTTCAGGCAATTGCACTTAATTCTGTCTATGTTGGTGCATAGAGATGAAGATGTCAAGTCAGAATCTATTAGCAACATTGAAAAGGAGGACATTTCTGCTATAATCTCTATCTTTCAAAGTATCAAGTGCTCTGAAGATATATGCGATTCAGCAAAGTCAAAGGTTGAAATTTTTCTTGTTCATAGTGTTTTTTTATTCAGTTTTTCTGAGTATATCAATAATTGACGACTCCTCCCATTTTCAAGCTTACATATGTAATATTTTCAAATTTCCAGAATTCACATGCTATTTGTGACCTTGGGCTGTCAATTACCAAGCGCTTAGCCCCAAAGGAGAATGATTTACAAGGACTGCCTGCATCTGTTCCTCTGCCTTCTATGCTGTACAAACCATATGAAAAGAAAGAAGGAGATGACTCTATGGTAAGGGATCTCTTGTTGTTGTTCTCTTGCTGGATAAGACATGTAATGACCAAGAGCTGGCTCCTTGATTATGTGCTGGGCGTGGGGTTACAGGTTCAGGACAATTGAGTGATTAAATCCACATTTTAGACTTGCAGTTATTGAATTTACAAGAGTTGAGAACTCAAAACAATATGACTTTGAAAAAAGAACTGAAAACAATGACTTAAGGAAAAAAAAAACCTTCAAAATAAGAGAAACTCAGGCTGTATCATTTTATAGAAGGAATCACTTCCATGATATGCGAATGACCCACACTGTCTAATTCCTTGTGGCTAAACTACTCATGTTAAGCTACATTAAGTTATTTTCTTTTACATATTTGGATACTTCGGGCCATATTCTCAGTTTTCTGTGATATCTATTAATATAATGCATGTGTTTGATAGGCCAGTGAAGGGCAAACGTGGTTGGCTGATGACAATGTGCTGGCTCACTTTGAATCTCTTAAGTTAGAGACTAGTGAAACGGTATATTATCCTGCTGAAGGACACTAACACTCTCTTGAAATATGCTTGTGATATTTGGTGCATCATTGTTCTTCTTAGTAACTTGTGCGATGCTTCTTTCATCACAACAGGGGTTTTCAGAAATTGCAGATGATGAGCTTTTGAAAGATGGTGAAAGAGATGGAAGTGAGGTGCCTTTAGGAAAAATTATTAAACGCATAAAATCTCAGAATTCCAAGGCTAAAAAGGTGAAAAAGAACAAGGCTTCATCAGCTGATGCAGATAATGCTGAAAATAGTGTTGATATCTTGAAAATGGTCAGGGATATAAATTTGGATAATTTGGAAAAACCTACTAAATTTGAGTCAAGCAATGGTCATGAAAATTCTCCAAAAAAGAATTTAATGGATCTAAAGTACCAAAAGGGTAACAAAAGAAAAGCTAGTGAAGAAACATCTGTCTCAGTACCTAAACGGAGGAGGTCGTCATCCACTCACAGTGCTTTCAGATCAGCAAGAAGTACTTTAAAGTCTCCTTTAAGTGCTTCAAGGGATGATCCACATAATGTAAGAATTTTTACCATTTCGATCGATTTCGATCCATAGACATGAATTCTAAGATTCATCCCAACTCAAAAGAGAAAATTTATATGCAGAGAAAATTGGTTCAAAACACCGAGTCAGATTTGTTGGTATCATGCATCCGGAAGAATGCTACCTCCTCATCACAACGTAAAGGCAGAGCCTCTGACCACGGTCATAATGATGAGACAAATGAAGTTGGAGAAGCCAGTGACCGTGAAGTGAGCAATCCTACTATTCAACCTTTTTTTCCTCTCTCAAAATTACGTACCCTCATGGTTCTGTTAGCTGTAACATTTTGGTGTACTTATGTTCTACCTCTATTGCAGGAGCCTAATGTGCTGGAGGCTGACAAGGATGACCCAAATAGTGACTTCAAGTTTCCCACAGGACCCATCAAGAAGAGGAAAAGAAAAAGTATTCCTGGCTTGGCAAAGGTAAGTTGATTGACACCTTCTCAACCAACATTACATTGGGGATCTCGTTAAAACTGGCACATTTTCCTTTATGGTATAATTAGTTTGTCATTTCTGAATGCATTTTTCTTTTCTATCCCTAGTGCAAATTCAAGGAAGGTGGAAAAGATGTTGAAGACTTGATTGGTTGCAGAATAAAAGTTTGGTGGCCAATGGATAAGAAGTGAGTTCTCTAATAGAATAATATGCTGATAAGAATTACAGAAGGAAGCTCTTCCTTTTGTTCTTTATTATATCCAGAAAGCTTTTCCGTTCATTTTTAAGTTTGGTATTATATTAGCGACCGCAACATTATGATTATTAGCTAGTACATAATGAAGCACTAGAATACTTCTTTGGCTTATTTTACTGGCAAAATCTGCAGATTTTATGAAGGAACAGTGAAGTCTTATGATACGTTAAAGAGGAAGCATGTGGTAAGCTGCACCTTCTTTCCCTTATCATCTCTTGGATATATAGATTACTTGTAAATGTGCATGACAAATAGTTTTCACTCTTGATGTCATATGGAAGATACTATATGAGGATGGAGATGTAGAAGTACTTCGCTTAGAAAAGGAACGGTGGGAGCTCATTGACAAAGGTCGCAAGCCCACAAAGGTGTGAAAAGTATATATCAGAATTCTGTTCTCTAGCTGATCGTTCTACTTACATTTCCAGTAAAGCAATGAGTCATGACATAATCCTGACACATAACACATGTTCCCTATTTACAGAAGTTTCATTCGTCAAAGAAATCCCCTTCAAAAGAAGTGTAAGTATTTGTTCTTCAAAGTAATTGGTAAATGTTTCTCAAATGGGGAGTCTTTGTTGGGCTTTAATGGGATAGGGGCGTGTATGTTTATGGTATGCTATCTTAATTTTCTCCTCTGTCATTTGTTACAGGTCACCTGTTCAAAAAAGTAAAGGCACAGGTGGTTCACGTCAGAACAAGAAATCAATTAAAGCGTAAGTGAATATTCCATCCCTGGCTCATTTATATGATACTTTTATTTTCACTTGTAATAAAAATTGTAAACTTGATTGGTCTCTGATTTTCTAGAGTTAAAGGGAGAAGAACGCCGAATAAGATCTTGGACAAGGGCGTATCAAAGAGGAATCATTGGGGAAGTAGGGACAAAGAGGATTCTGATGTGTCGAATGTTGAGCCCGCCCTTACATCTAAAGTTGATGAAATGAACTCGGGTAAGGTTTCTCTTAAGTTTGCAACTTGATATACATATGTTATGCCAATCTATAATGGGACAACCTTCTCGCTAAAGTCTGAGATAAACCTCTAAGAATTCTTACACGTTCTTTGAATGCATCGATTCAATGATTTGTTTGCATATCTTTTACGCATGGCCAATGCGTGTAAGTTTTCCAGCTAGCATCAACTATGAAGATTTTTTTTTTCTTGGCTTGTCGATAATCAATTTGTTCTTTTGCAGATACTTCAGAAGGAGAGGATGCTGAAAAAGTGGATGAAAATGTGACAGATGAGGGGGAATCTGACAAGGAAGTGAAGTCAGTTTCCAAAAGAAAACGATTGGAAGATGCAGAAGAAAGTCCACATCACACTGAGGAATCTGATGAAGAGAATCCTGATTCTGAAGGGAGGCCTGCTGAAGATATACCACAAGATGCTCAAAATGGCAATGAGGAGGAACATCATTCAGAAGAGAAACAAGCAGATGAACTCAGCAGAGGCTCAAGAGAGGCTAATGAGGAAGGTCCGTCAGATTCTGAAGGGAATCAAGAAAAAGATGACAGTGCTGGTAGTCCCATAAAACAGGAGAAACCCCATGTAGAGCCTTCAAGTCCTGATGATGCTGGGGATCCCAAAATTTCTGATGATGAGCCTCTTGTACTTGCCTCCAGCCTTGCTTTTACGTACCCTAAACAAAAAAGTTGTGTTAGTGGTGTTTTGAGCTTAGTTGGTTTTAATTGTCTTTTTTCTCCTCTGGATGCAGAGCAAGTGGACGGATCGAGTAGTGAAGAGGGGTTCAAGGCGAGCACGATGAGTGGTCTAATCCACTTTTACCATTTAGCTTTGCTTGGCTGTGGGCGGGGGCTGCTGATCCTAGTGCAATCAGGTGGCGTTTACAGTTTGGTGTGGAAAGCAGAGGAAAAAGAAGAATGGGAAAAGGCTAATAAATGTAGTGAGCTGCAGTTGGGTTGGGCGTGAGGTTGGATTGTAGATTGTAAAAATAACAGTGTAGGCATATATAGCTTCCCACTCTAGCTCTAGGTAAAACAAGGTGTTAGTGCGTGTAACATTGTTGGGGCATATCATTCTACTCTATAGTGTACTCTAATATACTAGTGGTAGTGGTAGTGGTAGTGGTAGCTGAGCTGATGATAGATTTTGACATATGATTGCATCTTCTATTCTACTCTCCTCTCCTCCACCGCCACGATTTGTGCTTTAATGGGGTGCCCCCACATGTACAGTTATACGTGGGAGGGATGACATGACACTGATAATCACGTTATTTTTGTTTGAATCCTTCCTAACCTAAACCCTTAACTTTCTCCTCCTCCTTCTTCTCATTCTTCGGTTACATGTAGTTTCCTCAATGTTGACCTATGCTGAATGCTGATCAGTTTGGTTTTTCTTTCTTGCCTTGGGCGACTCTGGATAATCTCGTGTTTGCCCTTGCAAAATGTGTTCCAAGAATGAAAAATGGATTATAGGACTAGGGCTTTAGGGTGGGCAAAACAAGCTCAGATATTGGTCATTGCCCTCATACTTGGGCTGGGTCAGCCAGCCAGCCAGCCAGCCAGCCGAGGGCAAGAGAGTTGACTGTGTCCAAGCCAACGGATTTTCTTGAGAGCTTCTGAGACTAATAAGATAAGATTACATTGAAATTTGAAAGTCCATGTCCAGCTTTTGGGTCAAAGTATTCTATTCTATTTTAGTAAGACTAGTAAGACCAATAACCTTCATAACTTAATCCCAAAAGTAATCATTTTACTCTCTTTTTTAAATTCTTTTCTGGTGCACGTGCAATTGTAGATCGTTCTCACGGAAATCTCCGTTGATTGGGCAGGCACCCAAGAAAAAATTAAGTTTACATTTACCCACTCACAGACCATGTGCAGCACCACAGTTTTAATTTGTTAGTTTTTTAAAGTAAAAAAAAAGCGAATGCATCACACACTTGCAATGATATAACAAAAGAAAAATGTCAGTCTTATCATATTTTTCATATCACATTGTGTACCATCTCTCTAATAAACCTCGTTGTATTATTGGACTCCATCTTTATTAGAGATATGGTACACAATATAGTATAAAAATATGAAGTAGGCATTACCCATAACAAAAAAGAAAAGAAAAGGAATTCAATTTCTTTGTATTGGCTTGAAAGAAAGAAGAAAGAAAAATAATTATTAAAGATAGGGTAAGGCAAACATTCCACGATGTGGGCAGTCAGAGTCAGCTCAGACCCCACTACTCACTCAAGACCTGGTTTCCTTGCTTTGGTCAAAAATCAACAAGGCAAGGGAAAAAGTAAAAATAATTCGAGACTGACACGTGCATTTTCCATACATTGCTGAACATTGAACATACTACTCAGGCGACCTGTAGTGGCCGGTAACTAGGCGAGCCCGCTGGCCCTTGTGTCTCTAATTTTGGTGGTGAATAAGCCACGAAAGCCACAAGCCAGCCAACACCCATAAAGCTCCTGTTCGTTATTCATTACATTCAATATTCATAAGACAGGCCTAGCAAATCCTTAAAAATCTGGTAAGTTGTCTTCGGTCCTGTGTTTCTGTCTTTGGTTTTTGTTTTTCTTGCTTCCAAATTCCCACATAAATTGAATTTTTGGGTTTGTTTAGTAAAAAAAGCAATGAGAAGAGGACGTGAGTGTAGACTAGGGATTAACTCCATTGATTTGTAAGCTAGCTCTAGGCTCTAGCTGGTGGGTATTTGTTATGTTCTTGGGGTTTGCTTTCAGTTTATTCATAATATCAGTATAGAATGTGAGATAATCGGGTTGCTAAAACTGCTGCTTCTTTTTTTGTTTCTTTTTCAAATTTTACGCAAAGCCTCTGCCTTTTCTTTTCACACTGACAGAATCATATGTTATATTTTTGTTGTTGATTCATAATATTTTACCTTTTAAGCTGAGTATTAAGTCTAATGTTTCGTATATTTGGCTTGGATCAATTTTTTTTTGCTTTTTGGCTCCTTTGCATATTCCGTTTTCCCAACTTTTGCATTGTCTTCAATTAAATGGACCGTCTTTTTTCAGGCCAAACAAAGAACCATGTTTAGTTTAGACCTTTATTTTTATTTTTTTGTTCTTAATGTTCTGTGGAATTGTTAGTGTGAACTATATTATATTACTGGGGTTTTCATTTATTGAGCTTTTGATCTTGTTCTTTCACAAGAGACCTCTATTCTGTTAAACGCCATGGAATATTTTCTGCCCTTTTTGTAAATGTATGGTTCAACGTCCTCTGGGTGAATGCTGGATCTGTTTTAAGGTTGAGTAGTAGAAAAGTGCATAATGTTATAGTATTTTGGTGGTATTTTCACTCTTTGGCCATCAATTTTATTGAAAAGTTGAGAATACACTCTCATGCATTTTCCCTTTTTAAACTTGTCTTGGTTATATATGTCGAGTTATGCGCAGTGGTTGGAACTTGGCCTGGTTTATAAGTTGGCACATCTCTGGAAAGGAACTATGGGAGATTCATTGGGTTTGCTAAAAGTTACAGTCGTGCAAGGGAAAAGACTGGTAATCCGGGATTTTAAGACCAGCGATCCTTATGTTGTTGTCAAATTGGGAAATCAGGTGAACTTGGTGTCCTTTGTTTTTTTATTTTCTTATAACTCTTTTTATAAAAATTTAATGGATATGCTTTGATACCACACGCATGTGTGCACAGACACATATCTTGTTCTGCACACAGAGCTATCTGGCACTTCACTCTTAGCTGAAGTGGATTGCTTCTTCTGGGGATTTTGTGTAGCTGTCCTCATAAGCTTCCTTTATAAGTCCGTGTGTTTATATTCTAGGCCAGATGAGTGATAATTCCCTTTAATCCCACATTGAATCGGATTTCGTACAAAAGATGTTAAATGAAAGGAAAGTTATGCAATCTCTCTTTAACGCTTTTGAAGCTAAATCAAAAGATTCTATTGGGACAATAATGAAACGGGCACCCTAGCTTTTTTAGTGTTTATTCCTTTTAACTGGAAAGTAGTTATTCTTTGTTAGAGAACCCTCCTAATACACCTTATGTACAGTTGTAGTCAACTATGACCACATTGGAAAGTTAGAAAACCTTCACATTCTCACATTCTTAATGAGAACCTTTAATATTTAACTCACTCTTTACTTTGCCAGAATAATCTATGACTTGATGAGTGATTCCTTCAGCTAGTTTATCAAGAGACCAAATTACTCAATTGATGGTACTAAGGAGTTTATACTTCAGAGATAAGCACATTTTTGACATACATACTTGCAGGTTGGATGTCTATATATCTGCTAAGAATGTAGTTGTTCTCAATCGCACAAACTTCAGAGTATGCACAATTGGAATATCCTTTGTCTGTACTTCAAATTTCATGTATCAGGCATAGGTATATATCAATATCATTGAGCGTTTCTTTTAGGCATCTCTAAAACTGTTTGGAGTATCACACATTGTATGTGAATGAAATTGTTTTTACTACAATGGTAGTTTGTAGTGACTCATTAGTATAATCTGTACCAGGTGGCGAAAACCAAGGTTATCAACAGTTGCCTTAATCCCGTTTGGAATGAAGAGCTAAGCTTCTTCCTTAACGAACCTATTGGAGTTCTAAATTTGGTAAGTTAGGCATTTGAAATTTGAAGGTAGCCAATTCTTCTGATGAGCTTAATACATTATGTTGTGTTGTTTGATAGAAGTCTGCATTATGGGAAGATTAGACCAGTATTTCTTGTTTAATTTGTACGAGTTTAGTTCTTTCAATTCTGATTTCGTCAGTTGCAACCTGAAAACATGGCACTGATAAAAGGGAATCAAGGATCCCATTTACTTTTTGGAAGCAGACTAAACAAATTTAGTCTGAAATGCACATTTTTGGAAGCAGACTAACTTTGTATGTTCGATTTGTGGTTTTTTTAAAAAAAATTTCTTGGGGTTAGATTTTAAAATGTTCTCTATTGTTCTGAAATGCACATTTCTGAGAAATTTGCTATAGATTGATTATATAGTTGGTAAAGTTAACTTTGCAAAGGGTATTGAAATGACTAATATTTTAGGGTCGTATGACATGTGATGGAAGTTCTTTTTTCTGTAGGAAGTGTTTGATAAAGATTTTCTGAAGACAGATGATAAGATGGGACATGCTCACGTCAGCCTGCAGCCAATAGTCTCTGCTGCTAGATTGAGACAGATTTTACAAGTTTCTTCTGGCGAGACAACATTAAGGAAGGTTGTCCCAGATAGTGACAACTGCCTAGTTAGGGAAAGCTGTATTACTTGTTTAGATGGTGAGGTGGTCCAGAGTGTTTGGTTGAGGCTTTGCGACGTCGAGTCAGGGGAAATAGAATTGAAAATCAAGTTAACTGATGCACCGGATCCGGATGCAACCTCAAGGTAGTGCGGAATTGACTATTGGCTTTTAGTTTTAGCCCTCTAACAATGAGGAGAGAAGAGTTGAATCTCAATAGTTTGGTCATGCATTAGCAAGGAGATTGGCAATGTAGTTTACGGTAGATATAGTATGAAGTTGTAATGGCCTAAGTAGGAAGTAGGAGGTTTGAATGTTTGGAAGTATGTTGAAATTGAAATCCTGTGCATGTATTGAACTTATGGATGCTGGTGTGGTAAGCATAAATTATGTTGTGTTCAGTGGCAGCCAAAAACTGCCTTGCTGCCTGCAATCCGATTCTTCTTTAATTTTGCAGAAACTCAGGGTTTTGCTTACCACCACACAAAAAGAAATAGCGACTGGATATTTTCTCTCGTCAACTGAAACGAAAGAGCTAAGAGAAAGCATGTTGTAAAATCTGCAACGGAGCCAATGGCTAATGCATGCTTCATGTTGTTGTATGACTATGAATCAATTACTGGTTCACAGTCCTCTACTCAAAGTTCAAACACAACACTGTTTACTTTTTTATATAAAAAAAAAACACAAATGATAGTTAAAAATACTATGTTTTACCGAAAATGGGAACCAAATGCAATGAGTAGAATAGGTTGAAAAAACACAAAGATGGCCCATTCTGTAACTTTTATCGACACCCATCGGGCTTTTGAAGACCCAACTCAACTCAACTAAGTAGCGAATATAGGATGTCGTTTATTTTTAATCCTTCCGACAAAAACCAGAGGCAAAGGGATGTCGTATTACGATTGGATTGGCGCCTAAATCGTAGTCGACGATGAGTTTGAGGAAGTTGAAGGTGGCCGTGACGGTGGGTGGTGAAGCTACGAACCCAAGCCCTAATAATGAGAGTGAGAATAAGGCGAAAAGACAGACGGTGGTTCTGGACAATGGAAGCGAAGTTGTGTTCATGCCAAGGTTCGTTAGCTTCGATCAGGCTTGGACATGGTTCGATTACCTCAGCACCCATATCCCCTGGACCAGACCCACCATTCGCGTCTTCGGCCGTTCCTGCCTCCAGGTCTCTCTCTCTCTCTCTCTCTCTCTCTCTCTCTCTCTCCCTCTCTGATGTAATTTCTGTACAAATCTGCCCTTTTTTTCTATCAATTATTACTATTTGCGTCTTCTGAATTGTTCACTTCCTGTTGCAAAATATTGGTAATTCTGTAAGAAATGAGTAATATTCTTTGGAGCTTGGTGTTAACTACTGTTTATGATTCTACATGCCTTAAATTGAGGATTGATTGGAACCCAACCCAACTAAACTAGTAATATTTATGGGTGGGTATTTTGCAGCCTAGAGATACATGTTATGTAGCAAGCCCAGGACTTCCTCAATTGGTTTACAGCGGCTACCAGCCTCATGCCTATTCATGGGATGATCATCCACCACTTAAGCAAATCTTGGAAGCGGTAATAAGACTGTTCTGCTTTAGTATTCATTTTCCATCATCCTTGCTCGTAACTCGTACTATGGTGCCATGGCTCATCTGTCTTCATTTATCTTCCTTGTTAGGTCCATAAAGCTCTTCCTGGCAGCAGTTTTAATAGCTTGGTCTTAAATAGGTATAAAGGTGGTAATGACTATGTTGGTTGGCATTCTGATGATGAGAAGCTTTATGGATCAACTCCTGAAATCGCGTCCTTAACCCTTGGATGCGAACGTGAGTTCTTCGTGAAGAAGAAACCCAGTAAAACAGGCCAAGGTATGATTCAATCGACCGTTTCCTCCATTTATTATGGTTTATCCTTTGTTGTGCGTGTGTAGTGGACAGTTAACTGGATGGACAAATAGTTACAATATTATAATTTGCAGCAGGTTTCCATCTGCACGACAAGAAGCCCATTTAGAACATCTCTCACTACAAGATTTTATTATGTCAAAACATTAAACAACAATTGAACTTGCGTTGGTATAATTGTCTTTAGGTGTGAATTCCAGAAAGAAGAGATGATCAAGAACCTAAAAGTAAGCGATTAAAGAGGAACCATGCTGATCAGCACTCTTTCACACTGAAGCATGGATCACTATTGGTGATGAGAGGTTACACTCAAAGGGATTGGATGCATTCGGTGCCTAAGCGGACAAAGGTAGAGGCAACTCGTATCAACCTCACATTCAGGTATGTGTCTGATGGGTTCTAGGATTAGAAATTAAGAAGAGAATGATTGCTCATCGTGTTCTTTTGTGTATTGTCTGCAGATGGGTTCTTGAAGATCCGGGTGCGATGAGTTAACTTGACACTGGTAGTTTGTCCTGGAGGAGTAATATATAGCTTTGTCGATTAGTTAAGAAGATTTTGGATGTCTGTATCCCTCTGCTATGTCACGTACTGAATTTGGGTAACAGGCTTTACAATTTAGTGTATTTGTGTGTTTGTTTTGTTGCTTGGCTAGTGTATTTGTGTGTTTGTTTTGGGTTCGATGGGTGCGAAGTGTGTCGCAGTGGAGTTCGCTATTGGGGTTTTCTTGGTTTTACGTTTTTCCAATTTTAAGGCTTTGTTCCAGTGGATTTGGGGTTGTTGTTTGTTGTGTTGGTGTGGAAGTTTGTTGTTTTGTTTTGGCCCTGGTTGGTTGTTGTCTGCTTGCTGCCTCTCCTGTTGCAGGGATGATCATGGCAGCTGCTCTCTGTTGTTTTGTTTTAGTTGCTAGGGTTTTGTTTGTTTGGGCCTTTTGATGTTTGCTATGTTAGGCTTTATTTGTAATCCTCACTTATGACTGAAAGTCCACTTTACCCCAAAAAAAAAAACCTTGTTTCCTGATGTTAGCA